>CM077212.1:12137600-13337600 GCA_039654625.1 Rhinogobio ventralis | reverse complement strand
ACTACATTTTCAAATAAATATCCAAATAAATTGAATTACTAAACTAAATGAACTATGTCAACTACATTATTTGAATATATATGATAATTGAAATGAGCTAGATGACATCACCGTTTTCTCCAGAGCGGCTGTACAGCTGAATCAAAGTCAGTTGCATTATTTTCCTGTTTAACACTGTGAAGCTGCTTTGAAACAATCTGCATTGTAAAAAGCACTATATAAATAAAATTGACTTGACTTGACTTAGTTCATCTAGTTTCTCTAGGGTTGAGACTCAAATCCAAGAAAAGTGTTCTTTCTCCTGCCCAGAGAACGACTTATCTGGGGATTGTTTGGGATTCTATCACGATGCGGGCACAACTGTCTCTCGCTCAAATTAAGACCATTCAGCATACCCTGAGCAAAGTCAGACTAGGCCAAGATCTCACTGTTTGTCAGTACCAAAGAGTGTTAGGTTTCATGGCATCAGCATCCACTGTGATCCCTTTGGGGTTGTTGCAAATGAGACCGTTTCAGTTGTGGCTCAAAGCCAGAGGATTTCATCCAAGGGCCAGTCCTCAAAGGCAAATAAAAGTGATGCGCCACGGGCTTCGTACACTAACTATGTGGCTCAGACCCAGGTTCCTTGCCTTGGGTCCCACTCTAGGGGTGCCTTGTCGTCACAGATTGTTAACGACAGACGCCTCCCTGACGGGCTGGGGTGTGGTCTTAAGTGGTCGTCCAGCCCAAGAGGAATGGGAGGGTCATCAGCTCGACTGGCACATCAACCACCTCGAGTTGATGGCTGTATTTCTGGCCCTGAAATACTTTATCCCCCAGTTGACAGCGACAGTCTCTTACATAAATCACCAGGGAGGTCTGCGCTCACACGATCTGAACAGATTAGCGAGGCAGATTTTTCTCTGGGCCCAGGACAAATTCCTGTCACTCAGGGCAGTGTACATTCTGGGGCAGTTGAATGTGGGAGCAGATTTACTGTCCAGACAGAAATGACAGATGTGGGAATGGAAACTCCACCCAGAAGTATTCAAGCAGATCTGGACCAGATTTTACGAAGCGGAAGTGGACAACGCAATGTCCCCTCTACTTCTCTCTGTCACCCAGCCCCCCTTGGTCTGGATGCGATGGCACATACATGGCCCAAAATGCCCCTGTATGTGTTTCCTCCAGTTTCCCTGCTCCCGGGAGTTCTAGCCAGGGTTCGCCAACAAGGTCTTGCCTCTCGCTGACAGCGCCGCGTTGGCCGAACAGAGCACGATATTTCATCCCAGGCCCGAGCTGTGGATCCTTCATGTTTGGCCCCTGATGGGTACCAACTGAAGGATACTGGGCTTTCGCCTGATGTCATTGAGACCATTCTAAGTGCTAGGGCTCCCTCCACTAGAAAAAGTGATGCCAATAAAGAGGGTGTCTTTAAAAGGTGGTGTACGACACATAATGCAGACCCAGTTAATTGTCAGGTTGCTTCAGTTCTAGCCTTTCTGCAGAAAAAGTTGTCAACAGGCACATGCCCCACCACTCTCAGGGTTTATGTGGCCACGCTTTTGGCTTGCCACGCCTTGATTGACGGGGTGCCACTCGGGAGACATCCTCTGCTTGCTCGCTTCATTCGTGGGGCCAGACGATTGAGACCTCCTGTAAGATCCAAGATCCCTTCATGGGACTTAGCTATAGTCCTCGAGGGTCTGGTTGAGACCCCCTTTGAACCTCTAGAGTCAGCATCTGATAAACTTCTGACCCTAAAGATGGTTTTTCTCATGGCTATAACTTTCTTAAAAAGGATCGTGGATATGCAGGCTCTGTCGATATTGCCATCCTGCTTAGACTTTCAATCAGGATCAGGAGAAACTTCATAGACTATGTCCAGTTCGTGGTGCGGCCGCCACCAAAAAAGACCATGTCACATTGGGTCAGGGATGCTATTGCTCTTGTCTATGAGGCGCGTGGCCAAGCTTCGCCAACAGGCTTAAGGGCTCACTCCACCAGGGGGGTCGCCTCCTCTACTGCTTTTTTAGTTTGGATGCTTATGCCACTCCAGGCTCTCATGTCCTTGAGTCTACATCACAAGCTAAGGCTGAGGCTTTCTTGCATTCTTATGAGCACACCTACACAACCGTAAGGGGTCCAGACACCTTCAAGCAGCATGGGTATTCTCGTTCCATATAGCGCTAAGCAGCGCAGCATTGAGTGTAGCTTTTGAAAGGAAACGGTCCGGGTTACTTGACTGTAACCCTGTTCCCTGATAAAACGGAACGAGATGCTGCGCTACATTGTTGTGGTGAAGATGTCCCAGGACTGCTCTTCAAACAAAATATCCTGACGAGGCAGCGGGGGCTCATCTATTTATAGCCTCTTGTAGCAGGTGCGCTCTGATGACGTCACCAACCGACGCTATAATACCTCCGGGTCAATTCCATTGACGTGTTTACACACTATATTCACAGCTGGTCACGTTAAAGGCGTTCCCAATAGCACTAAGCAGCGCAGCCTCTCGTTCCGCTTTATCAGGGAACATGGTTACAGTCAAGTAACCCGGACCGATTCATAGCATGCAGTTATAATAAAGTGTTACCAACACTTCATACATGTCTGTAATGTCTAGTGTCTTGGTTTTGTTTCATGTTCATGTGTTCTGTTTAAGTTTAATCACAGTCATGTTTCCGTTTGCCTTGTGCTTCCCTTGTTTGTGTCATGTGATCCTGCCATGTGCTCCCTTTTCATGTGTTCTGTTGTCATGTTCTGATTGGTTCATTGTTCACAAGTGTCCCTTGTCTTGTCATTAGTAGTCTGTGTATTTTAGCCCTCATGTTTGCCATGTTCCCTTGTCTAGCTTTGTTTGTGTAACCCATTGTTGGTGAGTTCTATGTTCAAGTTTAGTCAAGTCAAGTCATTGTTTATGTTGTGTTTGTTTAATGGATTGTTCACGCATCTTGTTTAAAATAAACTGCACTTGGGTTCTGCAACTTGCCTCCAGTGGACTCAATCGTTACAGAAACCTAGACCTCCAAAATGATCCCAGCAGTTTTTCATCTCCTGCGCCTCCGTCAAGGCCAACGTTCTATTGAGGACTACGTGGAGGAGTTTTGTGGACTATGCCATGTGGACTTAATGAACCTATTCGTTCTGGGATGCCATGAGGGAAAAAAATTTTTTTCCTAACCCAATTCATTGATTATGCCTTGCTGTTGAGTGGCTCCTCATTTACTGTGGGAGAATTTGATGATGAACCCCACCATCCCACAGTACCCGCCGCTCCATTGTCTTGTCCCAAGATGGCCGCAGCTCCAGAGTCTCAAGCCAAGATGGCTGCCGCTCCAGAGTCTCAAGCCAAGACGGCCAAAGCTTCAGAGTGTCAAGCCAAGATGGCCACCACTCCTGATTCATCTGCCAAGATGGCCGCCGCTCCTGAGTCATCTGCCATGATGGCCGGCATGCCCGAGGCAGAATCTTCAGAGTGTGCAGCGCTGACCATTGTGGCCACAGCAATGTGGTGTGTGTGGGCAGCACACACATTGGCACCATCTCACATCCAGAGTTCAGAGGGGACTTTGTCTCACATCCAGAGTTCAGAGGGGACTTCGTCTCACATCCAGAGTCCAAAGGGGACTTCGTCTCATGTCCAGAGTCCGGAGTCTGGAGGGGACTTTGTCTTATGTCTAGAGTCCAAAGGGGACTTCATCTCACGTCCAGAGTCTGGAGGGGACTTTGTCTCACGTCCAGAGTCCAGCAACGTCTCCTGACCAGCGTCCAGAGATGGCTCCAGGCCATGACCCCATAGCTCTGCCCAATAATCTTTTTTGGGAGGGGGGGGTTAGTAGGTACTTGGCTAAGGCCACGGAGGCTGTGCCTCTCTGGTCCCCTAAACTGCCTACACCACCATGGTCCCTTGTACTTTCTGCACCGCCATGATCCCTTGAACTTCCTTTAACTTCCTGAACCACCATGGTCCCCTGAACTTACTGCACCACCATGGTTTCGTGAACTTCCTGCACCGCCATGGTCCCTTGAACTGCCTGCGCCTCCATGGCTTCCTGAACTGCCTGTGCCACCATGGCTTCCTAAACTACCAGGTTCGCCCATGCACCACGCCCCCAAGACCGCCCTCCTAGACTTTAGTTTGTTTTATGGTGTTTTGTTGGGCGTCAGGAGCCGCCCTTAGAGGGGGGGATCTGTAATGACTAGTGTCTTGGTTTTGTTTCATGTTTCATGTCTTCAGTTTGAGTTTAATCACAGTCATGTTTCTTGTTTGCCTTGTGCTTCCCTTGTTTGTGTCATGTGATCCTGCCATGTGCTCCCTTTTCATGTGTTCTGTTGTCATGTTCTGATTGGTTCATTGTTCACACGTGTCCCTTGTCTTGTCATTGGTAGTCTGTGTATTTTAGCCCTCATGTCTGCCATGTTCCCTTGTCTAGCTTTGTTTGTGTAACCCATTGTTGGTAAGTTCTATGTTCAAGTTTAGTCAAGTCATTGTTTATGTTGTGTTTGTTTAATGGATTGTTCACTCATCTTGTTTAAAATAAACTGCACTTGGTTTCTGCCTCCAGTGGACTCAGTCGTTACAATGTCTCATATCAAATCATTCTTCCATAACACTAGCAAATGTTTTCACCCAACAAACACATTTTGTCACTCATAAAACAATGACCTAAAAAAAAACACTAACAACAGGTCCTATGAAACAATGTTTTCTTTTGTAAAATTTCTTTATTAAACAAGAATGACAATATCTACTATTTAGTAATAATTCACTGCAGTATATGTTAAATAGTCAGTGATTACATTTACAGTAGAAGTCAATTATTTATACAGTTTTCCAATTGCTAACATGCATCGGTCAATAAAGCTCTAAAGTCTAAAAAGTCTAAATCTACTTTTTCAAAACTCTTTATACAGTCTGCACTAACAACATGGATCTTAGCTAAATAGTTAATCTCACCTCCAAAACTCCAATTCCAGAGAAAGGCTCCAGCCTCCCCACAATCCTACATAAGCTCTTTGGGAAATGTATGGAATAGATGGATGGAAAGATGTACAGTACTGTGAAGGTTTTAGACCTCCCTCTCTCTGCCACTCTTCTTTCCCCAACAATGTGTCTTCCTTGATCCATGTTTTCAAACAAAATCATTCTGAAGCCATCCTGATTTACTAAAAGATGACAGGGGGGGGGGGGGGGAATAATGAGATACTAAAAATAGGACACCTGGGCAGGCTTTCAGCTGAAATTGCAATTACTTGTGTTGGAATCATTTTTTCATTGTAATTTCATTGTAAATATTGTTTTATAAGGGAAACCAGTCAATTTAGCTCAAAGGGAATTATTCATTAATTTTATAGGAAATCTATTATAAGCAAGGCAACAAAATCAGCAGTTTAAGACATTAAATTTGTAAGCACATTTACATTTACATTTACATTTATGCATTTAGCAGACGCTTTTATCCAAAGCGACTTACAACTAAGGAGTACAGGAAGCGATCCGTTATGAAGAGGCGTAGAAATGCAAGAAGTGCTTTAAATACTACGTTTCGGGCATTGCTCAGAGTAGCGTAAGCTAGAATAGGGAGGGTGTAGAAAAAGATAGAGGAAAAAAGAAAGAATATTTTTTTTTTTTTTTTTTTTTTTATGAGATTAAGCGTTCGCGGAAGAGATGGGTTTTTAGCTGTTTTTTGAATGATGTTAGTGATTCTGCCATCCGGATGGAGGTGGGAAGATCGTTCCACCAGCTGGGAACAGTGAATGAAAAAGTTCTGGAGAGGGATTTCATGCCTCTCTGGGATGGTGACACCAGCCGCCGCTCTTTAGCTGAGCGGAAGCTTCTGGTAGGGGTGTAGACTCGTAGGATCGAGTCGAAGTATGTGGGTGCTGAGCTTGTGGTGGATCCATAAGCAAGCGTCAAAGCCTTGAACTTAATGCAGGCAGCGAGTGGTAGCCAGTGCAGAGAGATGAAGAGAGGTGTGACATGGGCCCTTTTGGGCTCGTTGAAGACAAGACGTGCCGCTGCGTTCTGAATCAATTGAAGTGTTTTGATTGCACACGATGGAAGTCCAGCCAGAAGCACATTGCAGTAGTCAAGCCTAGAAATGACCAGGGCTTGGACAAGAAGCTGTGTTGCATGCTCTGTAAGGAACGGTCTGATCTTTCTGATGTTGTGCAGGGCAAACCTGCAAGACCGAGCTGTCTTTGAAATGTGGTCTTTGAAGGACAGCTGGTCATTAAAGATTACTCCGAGTTCCCTTTCAGTTGGTCACGTTCAACGTACGTCGGAACTGACCGATGAATTGGGATCTATTTTCAGAGACCAATCTACTTCGAGTGTTAAAAACGAGCCAATGAAGATTGGCATGCGGTTGACGCATTCCACGGTCCGCCCTGCATCGCGGGTATAAATACCGAAGTGGAAGTACCGTATATCGCTTTCAACTTCGGAGCTGAACATTATTACTGTGTTCCTACGAAGAGTGTTTTCGATTAAATGAGTCTCGTGAAGAGGATTACTCTGCCGGTGTTGGTGTGACGGTGCTTTCAGTGGTGGTCGCGGGAGACATCTTTTTCAAGAAAAAAAACAGCTGTTTTTACAGCTCGCTGGGCGTTTCCCTTGAGTGCTCTCAGCGGGCTTGCACCCTTGAACCGCTGCGAGCCGCGGCCATTTCCCCTGTGTGCCTCGGCACTGGTTGGAGCGTTTTCCTTTTCTAAAAGAGCTACACGGTTTGACCCTGCGTCTTTTTCAAGATGTCATTCAAACCGTGTGTTTCTGGATGCCGTCGTTACCTGTCCCCAGCTAACGGACACGATCGCTGTCTCACGTGTTTGGGCATTCAGCACGCTGAGGTGGCTTTCATGGATGACTCGAGTGAAACCCTCCACCGCGTCCCGAACCCTCGCGGCTGGACGATTGGTATCTCGGGACGGCCCGTGCTGGTTCTCAGCGCCCCGCCCCAGTACCTTTCTTTCCGGAAGTGCATCAGGAGCTCACAAAGTTGTGGACAGCGCCCTACAGCGCTAGAAACCGATCGACTGACTCCTCCGTCCTCACTACCCTCGACGGTGGCGCGGTGAAGGGTTGTCCGGGCTAACCGGCAAGGCCTACACAGCCTGTCCACACTTGTGGTCCAGGAGCGCCACCTGTGGCTGAACCTGGCGGATATGCATGAGACCGACAAAGTGCGGTTCCTCAACGCCCCTATCTGCCAGGCCGGCCTCTTCGGCGACGCAATCGAGAACTTCGCCCAGCAGTTCTCGGTTGCCTAGAAGCAGACGAAGGCGATTAAAAACATCCTGCCCCGGCGACCCGCTGCTGCCTCCACCCAGTCGCTGGCTGCAGCGCCTCCGCCTGCTCGCCGCAGAGGGCGTCTCCCTGCGTCTGCCTCCGCCCCTGCCAAGCCAAAGCAGCAGCCTCCACCAGCGAAGCAGGGTGCCGGGCGCAAGGGTGCCGCCCAACCCGTCCAGGGTCCCGCGAAGTCCGCAGGCAAGCGCAAGGGCAAGCGGCCCTGAGACGGGCAGCCCAGGGAGAAGAGGAGCTGCTCCAGGGGAGGTGGTGTCCAGGGGAGGAGAATGTTCCAAGCACTGGTTCCAACATCCTGCCGCTGGCTCTCCGGAGTCAAGCGGTACCCACATTCTCAATAAAAGAGCAGTTTCGATCCCTCCCTGGGCCCCAAGAGGGTCAGGTTGGCAGTGTGCGACGCCCCCGGGCATTGCCACTCCTTTCCTCCCCTCTCCCCTTCGCCAGGGGGCAGCTGTGTGGGCACCGAGGACGCCCCCGGGCCTTCTCACCCACACTCTGCCCCACCTTGGAGTACTCAGGCAACACTCCGGGCCGCCTCCGGGCCTCCCGAGTCGGGTCTGCGTACTCCACCTCGCTGCCTCACCCCGGGCACGTCTGTGGTGCCGTTGGTCCCGCTTGCTCAGTTTCTGGGGGCCTGGCTAGGTCTTCCCAGGCCGTCTCGCTGGCTCATCCGTACCATCAGACTTGGCTATGCGATTCAGTTCGCCCGCCGGCCTCCCAAGTTCACGGGCATCCTCTTCACCTCCGTGCGGAGCAGCGATGCCCATGTCTTGCGGTCCAAGATCGATGTCCTGCTGGCGAAGGACGCGATCGAGCCGGTTCCTCCAGCCGATATGAGGTCGGGGTTTTACAGCCCCTACTTCATTGTGCCCAAGAAAGGGGGTGGGTTAAGACCAATCTTGGACCTGCGTGTTCTGAATCGGGCCCTGCACAAGCTCCCGTTCAGAATGTTAACGCAGAAATGCATCTTCGAATGCATCCGTCCCCGAGATTGGTTCGGAGCGATCGACCTGAAGGACGCGTACTTTCATATCTCCATTCTCCCTCGACACAGACCGTTCCTACGCTTTGCGTTCGAGGGGAGGGCATTTCAGTACAAAGTCCTGCCCTTCGGGCTGTCCCTGTCGCCTCGCGTCTTTACGAAAGTCGCAGAGGCAGCCATTGTTCCGCTCAGAGAACTGCGTTGGCATATCAATTGCCTAGAGCTTCTGGCGGTACGTCTCGCCCTGGGCCGCTTCAAAAAGCCGCTACAGGGCAAACACGTACTGGTCCGCACGGACAGCATTGCGGCCGTTGCGTACATCAACCATCAGGGTGGTCTACGCTCCCGTTGCATGCTCCGGCTCGCCCGCCATCTCCTCCTGTGGAGTCAGAAGCATCTGAGGTCGCTTTGGGCCATTCACATTCCAGGTGCACTGAACCAGACAGCCGAGCTCTCTCGTCAGTCGACACCTCCGGGAGAGTGGCGACTCCACCCCCGGAGCATCCAGCTGATATGGGACCTCTTCGGAGCCGCGCAGGTAGACCTGTTCGCCTCTCCGGACTCGACCCATTGCCAGTTGTATTACTCCCTGTCCGGGGGCACCCTCGGCACAGATGCACTGGCGCACAGCTGGCCCCGGGACCTACGCAAATATGCATTTCCCCCAGTGAGCCTTCTCGCACAGACACTGTGCAAGGTCAGGGAGGACGAGGAGCAGGTCTTGCTAGTTGCGCCCTACTGGCCCAACCGGACCTGGTTCTCCGAACTCTCACTCCTCGCGACAGCCCCTCCCTTGCCGATCCCCCTGAGGAAGGACCTGCTTTCTCAGGGGCGGGGCACTCTATGAGGATTTAGCTGCATGGACATCATCTGAGAAGGATGAGAGATTGGTACTTACCCAGGTCAGATGGGTCGTTTGATTTTCGCCATTTTCTCTCTGCTGGAGGTGCACGAGTAGTAAGTTGTAGATTAAATGTAATGAAGTAATGATCTGAGGTGTGTAAAGGTTTCACTAAAATGTTGTCCGTAGTGCAGTTGCGTGTGTAGATGAGGTCAAGTTGGTTGCCAGATTTGTGGGTGTGTGCAGTGATGAGGCGTTTGAGATCAAATGAGGCTAGGAGGGAGTGGAAATCTGTAGCATAAGGTTTGTCCAGGTGAATGTTGAAATCGCCAAGGATTACAAGTGGGGTGCCATCCTCTGGGAAAGAGGACAGCAGCACATCCAGCTCCTCAACAAAGGTGGCCAATTGACCTGGGGGGGCGGTAAATGACTACAAGATGGATTTTAACAGAAGTTGTAACTGTAATAGCATGGTATTCAAATGCGAGGTGAGGGTTGCGTATTTCCAGTTGTCAGTAATGAGAAGACCTGTGCCTCCACCCCTCCCAGTGTGGCGAGGGGTGTGGGAGAAGGAGAAGTTGTTAGAGAGAGCAGCAGGGGTTGCTGAGTCTTCTGGACGGATCCAGGTCTCAGTTAAGGCCAAGATATTAAGAGTGGAATGAGTGGCTAAGGCTGGAATGAAGTCAGCTTTGTTGACAGCTGACCGACAATTCCATAGACCCACAGAGAAAGAGGGAGGAGTATTAGCGGAGGAGGGAATAGGGCGCAGATTAGAAGCGCTGCGCTGCCTTCTGCGTGTAGTAGAGGTGCATGTTTGTGTGATAACAGGAATGTACTGAAAGCACATGGTTAGAGGGAGGAAGGAAGGTGAAAGAGGACAGGAAAAGGAGATACTTAAGTGCTTACCGATGTCCTTACTCGGTGGAGTCGCGCGCAGGTAGAGTCGAATGTCTTTACCCGAGTCGGTCTTCACACGAGGAGGCTGAACACTTCCGCTGACGCTTCCGCGACAGCGCTCACATGCTATTAAATAGATGCTTATCACTACTTGAGTGAGAACAGCTGTGGACGCTTTTATAATTAGCACAAAGAATCAAGGCAAAAGCCTGTCAATGGCTCCAATCAAAACGAAACTATGACTCACTACCAGTGCTAAAAGCCAGCAATAACAATTGAGTGCAGCACAACGCGGCCTTTCCTTTAAACAGCCGTGGTTATAAATCGAATACAAGTTGCTAATACAGTAAAATTATGAGTAGATAAATAAGTACAAAATCGAAATGTATCCTCCTTCTAGCACGTAATACGCTAAGAAATACAGTGAAACTGAGTATTACAAAAACACTTACTTACTTGCACGCGCTTCTTCACTGTCCAGTACGCTTCTCCTAATGAGCAACTAACCGACTTCACCTTATATATGTTCAGTCCGCCCTTATAATTAGCACAAAGAATCAAGGCAAAAGCCGGTCAATGGCTCCAATCAAAACGAAACTATGACTCACTACCAGTGCTAAAAGCCAGCAATAACAATTGAGTGCAGCACAACGCGGCCGTTCCTTTAAACAGCCGTGGTTATAAATCGAATACAAGTTGCTAATACAGTAAAATTATGAGTAGATAAATAAGTAGAAAATCGAAATGTATCCTCCTTCTAGCACGTAATACGCTAAGAAATACAGCGAAACTGAGTATTACAAAAACACTTACTTACGGCACGCGCTTCTTCACTGTCCAGTACGCTTCACATAACACAAGACACTTCACTTTAAATACAACCAAGATTTATTGACTATTCTAACACATAAAACTAATATCTTGTAGCGTGGCCACAGCATATTTATAGTAGATCGACTAATAGACTGATTAGTTAGTCATTTGTTGTAAGTGCTTTCTCCTGTGATCTGTATTTCTTCCTAATGTGTATGTGTTGTTGAGCTGTATCTCCCGTCTCGCGAGATACGTTCCGGGCGAGACTGTGTGTCACGTGATGACGCGTCACCCAAACAGGAACTGAGAGGGGTTTTTAAATATATAGGACCGGCAAACCGGCGATCGAGAGGCACTCTCTCATTCACAAAACGGTCGCGATCGTTGTGGATTACTTGGGTTTATTCTGTCTGTTTTTGGAGTTTGGACTGCCGATCCTTTGTGGAGTATATCCGTTTCTTTGGATTGTGGATTGCTCATCCCGGAGGACTTTAAACAGCTGGAGACCCCACAGATACTGCTCACGGATTTATCATCCTTGTCGGTGAGACTGATCTGACTTTGTATATAGTACACGCTGGACTGAGAGACTTGAACACACGCACACACGTACATATATTCACGATTGTACAATTGTTTACTGGGTATATTCTGTTGTTGTCTTGTAATACACTGGGGATTTTGGCTATACTATTTGGTTTGTATTGTGTTTTATAATCCTCCATTCTTTGGATTTATTTAAATGGAACAATTGTTCTCCTAATTTAGTGTAAACTCTACTTATTTGTTTAGTGGAGTGTTACAATCTAACACATAAACACATTCAAACATGTTGCAGAAAGTAAGAAAGTGAGGAAAGAATGTTTTTACAGCGTATAATGATGAAATCCCAAGTTTCTAGCAATGCAATTTATACGTTCTGAGTTGTTATTTGCTTTTGTTGTTTGTGTCTTTGATGGGAATTTCCTTCTGTGGCATCCTTGCTGAAAGGTGTTTCCCAGGTTTGTTGATTCGCCGGAGGTCTTTTCGCATCTAGAGTGATGTCTTGGGAAGCCAATCACGTTCTGGTGTGTTTCCGGATGAATGGAAACAGAGTCTTGTGGCTGAGTTTGAGGCGAGCAACACCTATAGAGTCATTAGCTGAAGCTTTGTGGAAAAACGTAACTTAGAAAGCGAGACTCTCAATGGAAAAGGAACTAAGTAAAGAAAGAGAAGAAAAATAAGTGAGGCTAGATCAGTTGGCTTGTTTCTTCATGATGGTGTTTCAGGGTCAACCTTATTCTTAGCCCATCTTAGCCGTAACCTTATGCCCAACCTTAACCTAGTGCTTTGTTCGTGTCCTGAGTTCTTACACTCAGATGTTTGTCCAACCCACTGATCACTGACAAGAGCACTTGTGCACCCGGCGTGGAAGGAAGATGCAGACTGTAAAACTTTATGAAAGTGTGCAGAGTTGCCCAACCAGCCGCATCACAGATCTCCTGAAGAGTGACCCCTGAGAGGAGGGCTCTAGAAGATGCCATGCTTCTAGTAGAATCCGCCCTCAAGACCAAAGGTGAAGACAAACCTGATAGGCCAAGGCAATCGCCTGAACGATCCAGTTACTGATCATCTGCTTAGAAGCCGCAATGGCTGCCACGTACACCTTCAATGTGGACGGGGTAAGACCAGCAGAGAAACGATCTTGGAGGAACTCCAGCACTGAAGCCACTGGGCAGTTATCTAGGTCCAGACCTTGCAAGTAGAAAACACATTCTCCTTTAGGACGTACAATCTCCTCATGGAAGGAGCCCTGGAACTGCGTATGGTCTCCACCACTCCAGCCAACAACCAGCGTCTAGGTACTGAGCCCCCTCAGGGGCCAGACCCACAGCTTCCAACTATGGCCGCGGATGAAATATTGTGCTCCCTGCCTGAGACAACAGGTCCCTCCTCAGAGGGATCTGCCATGGAGGAATCTGCCATGGAGGGCCTGCCAGGAGTGATATGATGTCTGAGAACTATACTCGGGCCGGCCAGCACGGGGCTACTAGAAGTAGGCTGACTCCGTCTTGACGGACCTTCTCCAGAACTCCAGGGAGCAGAGCGACCGGGGGAAATGCATACAGACGTAGCCCCTCAACCCCTGCCTCAAAAGGATGTCTGCTCCCTGATTCTGGGACATACAACGCTCTGAGAGAGACAACAGTTTCCTCTGGGATCACAGGAGGATCTGATGCGCCAGTCTGCACAGTGTGCACAACCTCAAACCCTCTTGACGATTCAGATAGGTGTCCACCGACATACTGTCTGTACGTATCAGAACATGGTGGCCCCTGAGGTCTAGTGCTGGGCCTGCAAGAGGTCTGTGGCAGGCCCAGCATTCCTCTTAGCACATAAATTGTTTGGAAATGATGGGCCTGCCACAGACCTCTTGCAAAGCGGCCGTCCATAACCACACTCTTTTTCGTGTTGAGTCTCAACCCCAACTTTTGGATATGGCCAAGGACGACATTGTAAGAATAGATTTTCACCTAAGGATGAACTCAATAAATCTAATCTGCAATAAGACAATAAAACTTCACTCATCTGAATAGGAGATCTACAAGAGAAAACAAGACCCCATCTGGCCCAATCTTAACACCCCCACTACTTTTTGTTCTGAGTAAGAATGTGCGACCACTTAAAGGTAAAATATTCACTCTGCAATCCTCTGACTAATATCAGAACTGGCTAGTTTGTGTCCGTGAATCGCGACGCAACTGTTTCTATGCGATATCGGGTCCCTTGATGAACGAATATTTGAAATAAGAGATACTAAGAAAAATCAACGATCTAAATTAAATCACAACTAATCTTATGATCAGCTATTAAGTTATAAACATAACAAATTTAACGAAGTCACATACAATTGGAGTCAGATTAAATTATTCATGGAGTTAGAGCTGCATCCATGTATTTGGTGAACGTGCGAGGGGAGAGAGCTAGGCCGACGGAAGAACCCGATATTGGAATGCTTCGCCCCCGAAAGCGAACCTCAGGAACTTCCTGTAAGAAGGAATGATGAACACTTGGAAGTATGCGTCCTTGAGATCTATTGTGACAAACCAGTCCTTGGACCTGATTTGATTTACGATGATGGGAATGGTGAGCATCTTGAACCTGAATCTCCTCAGAGAACGACTCAAGTGTCTTAGATCTAAAATGGGACGCAACCCCCCATCCTTCTTGGGAACTATAAAGTACCGTCTGTAGAACCCGGACTCCCTGTCTGGTGAAGGAACACGTTCTATGGCCTCCTTTACCAACAGAGAGTAAACTTCCTGTTCAATTACATGACCCTGCTCTGGAACCACTGCCCGTACCAGACCACCCGTCGGGGGGCGACATCCGAACTGCAGTCTGTTCCCTTTTCCTACAGTATGCAGGACAAATGGAGATAAATTCGGAAGGCATTGCCATGCCTCTCAAGGCTGACCTCATGTGTTCTTAGAATATCGTTCTACCTGAAGCGGCTGACCGGCAGGGAGGAGTCGAAAATGACTTTTGGTGTGCAGACGATGTGGCCCGAAGCGTACTGGACCGCGGGTTTCCAACATCGATTTCCTGAGGGCTCTGTGGAGGAGGCGACCTCGATCACTCCTCCCCGAAAGGGAAAGCCCTCAGAGGTCCTGCTTTTTCTAGTGCTAGGACCTCTTCCCTGACGCCTTTTTCACTTGAAGGACGGTCCTCAAATCGACCTTCTTGTCGACAGGCTTCAGGCGAGAATGCTGCCTCTGCTGCCATGAGCCCTGCGGAGGAGCCCTAGAGGCGACGCACTCTTTTTGTGTCTGCAGGAGCTCGTTGATCACTGGGGCTGTCCACTAGGGACAGTCTTAGATCTCAACCGAAGAGGAAGATTGGTGCACAGCCATTTTCAGATCTCTCCGAGATGTTTAATCGGGTTTAAGTCCTTTGCTATCTTGGCTGTGTGCTTAGGGTCGTTGTCCTGTTGGAAGATGAACCTTTACCCCAGTCTGAGGTCCAGAGTGCTCTGGAGCGGGTTTTCATCAAGGATGTCTCTGTACATTGTTGCATTCATCTTTCCCTCGATCCTGACTAGTCTCCCAGTTCCTGCCTGTGAAACAAAGGCTGTTAAGACTTATGTACATATATTTTTTATTTTTAATAAATTTGCAAAGATTTCAAACAAACTTCTTTCATGTTGTCATTATGGGGTATTGCTTGTAGAATTTTTAAGAAAATAATGAATTTAATCCATTTTGGAATAAGGCTGTAACATAAAATGTGGAAAATATGAAGCCCTGTGAATAGTTTCCGGATGCACTGTAAATGGTTATTTCCCTGCTTATTAAAAAGTTACGTTCATATTAATTACATCAGCTCGGCGGGCGGGTGGACAAGACCCTTCAGCACATGTATTACAAATGTCAAAGTGGGCCTTCTGAAATCAGAATAAAGATTTATGCCTTGTAACCTGAAATTGCTACTGCAATGATTTTGTTGACAGCATGCATTTTGAAGCAGTTAATGATTTAAACGATGGTTGAATTAATTCAACAACATATAGCCTACATAACACTTTACTCATATGGAAACTGTAATTCTAGTAAAACGGCATATAATTTGAGAGTCTGACAAAGAGACAAATAACAATGACTGCTTTATTTCCAATATGATGCATGGTAAACTTTGAATTTTAATACAGTATAGTGCAATAGTAACAGGCTTGTATTAATATTTATTGTATAGGCATTCAAATCAATTTCTGCAACTTAACACAGATATATTGTGTTAATATTTCCTCCATAATTACGTACATAGGTTAGGTCGGTTACCTGTGTTGTAAGTGTACAGTACACACACCCACATTAACGATTTCATTATATGACTTATCCTCTCTGAAAAGACATTACAGATAATATCTGAAGCAACAATTAATTTACATACATGTATTGTAAAACTAATCCTGTGAGACTGAGGTGCTGAGGTGCTGCAAATCAGGTGATTTGAGGTCAGAGTTTTGGCTGTAAATCAATGATGCCCTCTGTCAGTAGGGAATAGTAAGATGGCCGCTCGAACACTTCCGGTGGCTTCACCGCCTGCTGGCAGTTTAGAATGCAATGAGCAATCCAGTCCAATTTATATAGATCAGTGGTCCAACCCCTAGAGGAGATCTGACTAATTAGGTTTCGTCTTTGGCTCAGGGTGTGACTATTTCTTCTCTTTTCACATAAATTGTCTTTTTTTTCTTTTCTATTATCTTTTTATTGGTTTTAGTATTTAACATAATATGAAAATAAAATGAAATAAATCAAATAAAAAAAACAATAACATTAGATACAATTAGTAGCAGATGATAGAATAATTGAAGTCATTGATAAAGATATGTAAATAAATATTAACTGTAAAAATTACATTGAAAAAAAAAAAAAAAAAAAAACACAGAAGAGTACAGTTCCAACTATGGTCAAATGTATGGTCATACAGTTTTCCAACTGTGGTGGCCAGAGGATCAGAGGTCCATGAGAGGCACCCATATTCTCCGGAAGACATCAGCCTTGTCTCTTAAAAAGTAGGTGCGTTGTTCCATTCGTAATGTATCGTTCAGAAGTTGTTCAAACAAATCAAATGTTGGAGGCCTTTGCTGATTCCAGTTAAGCAGGATGCATTTTTTTGCTATGTATGATATTATGCCAATACTTTTTACAGATATAGGATCAAGTGTCTTGTCTGGTTCCGTACCAAAAAGATATCGTATAGGCGTAATGTCTAAAGGAGTTTCCAAAATTTTAGCTGTCAAATCGTGTACCTCTTTCATCGCTGACATCTAGGTGATACATTAGGATACATTTTGCTCAGATGTAGTGGGGTGAGGTACATCCTATGCATAAATGTATAGTTCTGTTCTGTGATTTTGTTACAGGATAATGAAGTAGAGACGTTTTTTTACATATAGTCCCCCACTGGTTTTCATCAAAGCTGCACCCAAGGTCCCTTTGCCACACATTTTTAAGTGAAGCCAGAGATGAATCATGGTGGTCTGACAGTGCACAGTATATGACAGAGATTTTCCCTTTTAATGTTGTTGAATTCATCAGAATCTCCTCTATCCTAGACCACTCCAGTGATAGACGTCCTGTCTTTTCAAACGTGATTATCAAATGCTGGATTTGCAAATACTTGTAAAACTCTTGTCTTGGAATCTTATACTCTGAAATTAAATCTGAAAAGGACTTAAGGGAGCAATTAGTAAACAAATGTTGAAACTGGTGTATACCGTATTCTTTCCACTTTCTAAATAGAGATTTTCCAAAAGCAGACGGCAGGTCTGGATTGGAGGACAGAGGGGCTAAACTAGAAATTTTAGCGAAGGATCCACAAAACCTCTTTACATCTTGCCAGGCCCTAAGCATATTATAAACAACATAAGTTCTTGTCACTGAATGTAATGCGTTAATGTTGTTAATAAAAGGCAAAGAGGTCGGAGGCGTAGGAGCGCAAAGGTCTTCTTCAATATCCGTCCAGTGAGCAGTTCTGCGTTCGTGTATCTAGCTAATCATACCCTTTATCTGAGCGGCCCAATAGTACAGCTGAAAGTCAGGGAGACCCAGTCCGCCTTTTTCTTTAGTTCTAGTTAATGTTTTGAAGGATATTCTGGGTGCTGAGTTCTTCCAAATAAATGAACTTATTAATTTATTTACAGGCTTAAAAAATTATTTATTAAGGTAGCAGGGTAGTGATTGAAATAAAAAGCTGAGCCGTGGGAGTATATTAATTTTTATCACGTTAATTCTTCCAAGAAGAGAGATAGGAAGCAGGTTCCAATGTTCCAGCTCTTCCTTAATCTTTTTAAGAAGTGGGGGGTAATTTAGGTGGAATAAATCTTTGAGCTTGGGAGATACATTCACCCCAAGATATTTCAGTCCATTCTGAGCCCAAGTAAAGGGCAAAATGTTCTTTAACTTACTGGAAACTGACATATTCAGAGAAAAGGCATTAGACTTGGTTAAATTAATTCTATAACCTGATATCTTCCCAAATTTATTTATTAGATTCAGCACTATTGGGACTGTGTTTTCCGGGTTTTGTAAATACAAAATTATGTCGCCCGCGTACAAAGAAATTAAATTTTTTATCTTTCCAGTGTCGAATCCCGTAATCTCTTTACTGGTTCGTATGGCTTCTGCCAGCGGTTCGATAGCTAAATTAAATAAGAGAGAGGACAGAGGGCATCCTTGGCTACAGCCCCTATGTAGGCCAAGTTTCTCAGAAAGATTACCATTTACACATATTTGTGCCTGTGGGTCACTATACATAGATTTTATCCACCCAATGCATCTATAACCAAAGTTAAGTTTCTTCAATACTGAGAATAGGAATGACCACTCAACCCTGTCAAACGCTTTTTCTGCGTCCAGAGATATTACTAACGCTGGACGATTGTGCAGGGCTGAGTGGTCAATCACATTCAATAACCTCCGAATGTTGTCAGAGGCATTTCTGGCCTTAATAAAACCGGACTGATCTGGATTGATAAAATGGGGCATTACATCTTCTAGTGTACGAGCAATTAATTTAGATATTATCTTAAAGTCGACAGGGAGTAGTGAAATTGGACGGAAAGAGGCACATTCAGTAGCATCCTTATTTTTCTTGTGTATCAGTGAAATTACAGCTGTCTTCATTGTTTCAGGAAGAGTTCCATTTTGCACAAAATCTGCGATCATGGGCATAAACAAAGGCTCAATTTGAGGCCAGAAGGTCTTATAAAATTCGACAGAGTATCCGTGTAGGCCTGGCGATTTTCCAGAAGGGAGTGACAAAATAGCTTGAAGCACCTCCTCTGGAGTAAAAGAAGAGTTCAGCTGCTCCCTGTCTTCTTCTGATAATGAGGGTAGAGATATATATTTTTAGAACCGAATTAATGTCTGCCAGAGAAGGATTTTCTGATGTGTACAACTGTGTATAAAAGCTATGAAAAGAGAACTTGATAGATTGCATGTCATATTTAAGTTGCCCTGTTGGGTTACGTATGCATTTTATTGTGCGCTCCGCCTGCTCTCTTTTAAGCTGATAGGCTAAAAGCCTGCTTGGTTTGTTACCATATTCATAGTAGTGTTGTCTAGTGAAAGATAGAAGTTTTTTGGTATGCTCAATCTGAAGCAAATTAAGATTGTTTCTGACAGTATTGAGCTTCTTTAAATTTACCTCTGTGGGTGATTGTTTGTGTAGTTTTTCTAAATGAATAAGCTCCTTTTTCAATTGCTCAGTCCGTTCGATCATAGATTTTTTCCTTTTAGATGTATATGAGATCAGCTGCCCCTGATCACCGATTTGACCGCGTCCCATATCACTGCAGGGGAAACAGGGGAGGCGGCATTATCCAGCCTATATTGTTCCAGCCATTGTCTGATATTTTTACAGGCATCGCTATCTGTAAGAAGCGAAGAGTTAAATTTCCAGTACCTGGTTGGATATATCTGTTGATGTAGAAATAGCCTGAGATAAATTGGCGCATGGTCTGATATAAGAATCGTACCTATACTGCAGGAGGCGACAGAGGAGAGATAAGCCTGGGGTAAGAGGAAGAAGTCTCGAGTGGAACCCTCCACCGCGAACCCTCGCGGCTGGACGATTGGTATCTCAGGACGGCCCATGCTGGTTCTCAGCGCCCCACCCCAGTACCTTTCTTTCCGGAAGTGCATCAGGAGCTCACGAAGTCGTGGACAGCGCCAGAAACCGATCGACTGACTCCTCCGTCCTCACTACCCTCGATGGTGGCGCAGCAAAGGGTTACGTGGAAATCCCCCCAGTGGAGCGGTTGGTTGCGATGCAGCTGTGTCCAAAGACCGCTACTGACTGGCGGGGAAATCCGCGTCTCCCCTCCCGGGCGTGTAAGTTCTCGCCCGGGCTAACCGGCAAGAAGCTGCATCATCTCTGCATGCCATGGCGCTCCTGCAGGTCTACCAGGCCAAAGCGCTTATAGAACTGCACGAGGGTAGTTCCGACCCAGGGGTTATGCAGGAACTGCGTACCGCGACGGACCTCGCCCTCTGGGCGACGAAAGTCACCGCACCCTCACTGGGTCGGGCGATGTCCACACTGCAGCAAGCCCACTGATCTGCCACTTAACATCATATTGAAAAAAACCCAACCCAACAGTAGATCTACAATATTAGCTTAATATTTAGCCATATATTTAGGTAGTGCAGATTCTGGGTCTTATCACTAGTTTATGATAAACATTTTGTAAGCTATCCTAATCGCTGAACACATCAGACACACTTTTGACAGAATTCTAATGTCCTTGCGTTATTCTGAGAGTGGCGCTCTAATGATGACTGACAGACTATAATATTAGACTTGAATATTAAATGTTAGGAATTCCAGTGAGGGGAAAAAAAGTTCTCAGAGCAAACATAAAACAAACACTGCATATAAAAGCTATTCACATGAGCATGTTAATCTAAAGGATTTATACTTACGTTCATTTGATGTGCTACTCCACACAGATAGAAGAGACATGCCAACTAGTTACTAACCTGATGCAGACACATAGCTGAAGCGGACTGATATCGTCTTGCTCTGGAGCGAGGTTACGTAAGGTGTGTTTACCTAACATGAAAATCAGCGAGGCAGCCAGAATGGCGCTCTATTTTTCACCACAGATTTACATTGGAAATTGCCTCAGATGGGCTAGTTATGGTGTGCTCACTGTGTGAAGAGTTTTGGAAAAGTAACCTAAGTATTGAGAAATTGGTCCTAGCAATTGTAAAAAATAAAATTAAAATAAAAACAAAAACAGTAAAGTTTGTCAGTTTTTCAACCCACATTGTATTGTTACAGATGTAAATATATGTAAATAAACAATGTTTACTCGTTCTCTTTGTTACCTAAACTCGTTTTCTTTGTTAAGAGAAATAACAACACTATGGGAATGTTAATATCCACTCCACCAAATGACAAGTGCCTGTCTTTTTTTAAATCATAGCGACTTAGACACCAGCACCTGGGACCCTGGTGTGGAGCCCAAGTCTATCTTGCAAAACCTTACAAAGGTGTGTGGAGAGGACCAGTACATCGTATCACACACCTCTTGTAGAGATACCCCTGATAATAAGACTTTAGAAGCCGCGATACTCCTTCTCCTGGTCCGACGCACCATGGAGGAAACAAGTTACTAACGTGTTTCTCCCCAATGACACACCATGCATGGTAAGCAGCTATGACCGCCACATAAACTTTTAGAGTGTCTAGACTGAGGTCTAGGAGAAACTGTTTCAATGCTTGAAAGACAGCCATTATCAGCAGACAATTATGTGCCAAGAGGGATGATGACCCCTCCACAGATCCTGAGCTGAGCGACCGTCCACGATCGCTATGCAACCTTATGAGGAAAGCATCCGTCACAGTTCTGTCAGTGAGAGTGGGCGTCTTCAGTGAGCATTGTTTTGATTTGAGGGCTTTTTCAAGTATGAGTGCACACAGCAGGCTGCACTATCTCTAATTGTATGCTGCGGCCATTTCCCTGTGTGCTTCAGCACTAAAAAGAGTTTTTTCCCCCTAAAGGAGCAACATAGGTGTGACACTGTCTTTTTAAAGATGTCATTCCACCCGTGCATTACTGGATGTTACCTGTCATCTCCTCCTATGGAGTCAGAAGCATCTAAGGTTGCTTCGCGCCACTCACATACCAGGCCTGCTCAATCGTGCAGCCAACGAGCTCTCACGGCAGCAATTGCTTCTGGGAGAGTGGAGACTCCATCCCCAGGCGGTCCAACTGATTTTGAGGCGCTTCGGGACCGCACAGGTAGATCTGTTTGCCACCCTGGACACGTCTCACTGCCAGTTGTTTTACTCCCTGTCCGAGTTGGCCCCAGGGCCTACACAAGTCTCTGGAATCTCCATGTCTGGTCTCTGGACTGTGGTAGACACCATCACTTAAGAGCCCCCTTTATGAGGCACCTCTATGCATTTAAGTGGAACCTGTTCATCGAGTGGTGCTCTTCTTGCCGGGAAGACCCCCGAAGATGCTCGATCGGAACCGTGCTTTCCTTCCTGCAAGATGGGCTGGAGCATAGGCTGTCTCCCTTCACCCTCAAACTGTATGTTGCCGTGATCGCCACACATCATAATGCAGTTGATGGCAAGTCTCTGGGAAAGCACGACTTGATTGTCAGGTTCCTGAGGGGAGCAAGAAGATTAAATCCTCCTTGCTCGTACTCAGTACCCTCTTGGGACTTGTTTCTGGTGCTTACGGCACATTTTCTTCATCAACTCTGGTTGCTGGGGCTCTTCTCATTAATTTTATCAACGTGCCTGATGCACCAGGGATTTTTCTGTCATGGACAGAACCATCAGCGAGTTATCGTGAAGTCAGTGTGCTGGTGTTGTAAGTGTTTAGTAGTGTGACTCTGAATGTACAGGTGAATTTAGCTGTGCTCTCTCAGTGAAAAGTGTCTTGTTAAATACTGGAAACTGACCCATTAATATGATTGAACCCTTTGAACCTTTGCAACCAATTTCCCTGGTTTGTACCAACATTTTTCACTATCACAACTTGTTTCACTTGTTTTGCCTGTAGTTCGTAATTAGCCTGTACACATTCCAACTCATTTTGCCAGCACGGATCACATTTATCATTTAATTCCTCAAAATCGAATGCAGACAAATATTAACCAGACACTTAAACGTTCTGGATGAAAGGGTGAACATAGTATATTAATACAGACATCTAACTTCTCAAAGGCAGACAAATATTTAAACATTTAAATTCTCAAAAATGTAATGCAGCCAAGAAACAAAAAGTATACATGGTATAAATGACAGGCTGGATATTCATATTAGAATAGTTTCAATATACAAAAAAAATCATACATAAATGTAATACTCTTAATACTTTTTTCATATAATACTCTTTATATATAATACTTTCTTTGTATAACAGTTCTATCGAATAACGTATTAGACAGGACCGTTAACAGATTGTAAACTAATGAAGATGGAGAATAGGAACGCTGTGTGCTCAGGCTCTGGTGTTCTCCGCCCTGTCAAAATAAATGTCTGCCGCACCATCAAAATAAAAGTCACAACAACAATCGCGGCTTACGTCACTTCAGAGTTCCTACTGGCAGTAGGAATGCAACCAGGAAAATGGCTCTAGGGGAACATTTAGTTCTCGGGGGGAACCACCTTGTTGGCTAGTTCCTTAAACTAAGTTCTTATAACTACCCGGTGCGAAAGCTCCTTTGGAACCTAAATAACCTGAAAAGCACTGTTTATTTTACTTGTATCTTTGCTCTATTGTATTTATTTGTGATGTTGCTTGTAGTTTATTTATTTTAATTTTCTTTATTTTTATTTGACAGCGGTCCTTTTTTCCCTGAACATAGCACATACTAAACCGTACCGAAACTGTAACCCTAAAACTGTGCTAAAAACCGTGAGTAATTTGAATCGTTACACCCCTAGTTCATAGTCATCCAGTTTGAAAGTTGTTTTTTTTTCAGATATTCTCTAACAGTGTTTTCTCCATATTTACTATTCTTTGCTGCTTTTAACAATTGGTTTCAACGCTCTGGATCCTTCACTGAAAACCCCTAAAAAAAATAAAAATAACTCTCACACGTACTTGAAACGTTGACTCTTTGAATCCTTGCATCTGGTAACAATACAAGTTGACACCACTGTGACTATGGCTGCGTCTGAAATTGCATAGGCCTACTATCTTACTTTGCAAGCACTAAAAGAGTATGTTCTCTATAGTATGAATGTGTGCAGTATGAATGTAACCCGGACATACTACATTCCCCATGTTGTCATTATCATGTGACCTACCAGTGTCAGTTACGTCGCTTCACTGCCATTCACAAATCCTCTCCCATGGTTTCATGGGATAGTAAATTGTTCATTGTATGAACACTTCAGAATCTCGCTGGAAGTAGTAGGTCATCTAGGTACTTTTTGTCTACTCGTCTATGAGTACTGTGAATTCGGACATACTACTTTTGCCACATACTGTTTTTCGCCTATATTATATAGTAGGGAAGTATGTGATTTTTGGATGCAGCCTTTGACAAGTTTTGCTAAGAAGTATTTCCTACTCAAGCAAGGCGAAATTTGACTCTGGTCAAGCCTATCCAATAGGAGCAAACTGGGAGAGGCTTCAGACTGCAACATGCCCATTGCATTATGGGTGTTGAAATTTTCCTACCTATTTGTCAAAAGGGAAGATAATGGCCACTCTGTTTTTCCTAGTCAGGTAGCATAGATTTCAAAATTGATTACGCCTTTCTATCGCACAGGCAGCCTTTTATTGTTTTTGAAAGTTTTATTGAAAGCCCATTTTGCCAGTGGTGAATTATCCTGTTAATGAAAAAAAATAATAATTCTGATGGGATGATGGGTTTTCACATTAACCCCAGACTCACTAGCACCATTCTGCTTGAATTAATTTCCATAACTTTTGTCATATTATCAAACTGAAATGGTTATGTTCCATCTTTTAATGCAGAAAATATTTATCCTAATTAACATGGCCCTTTTGTGTACTAAAACTAAAAAAAATTCTTTTAAACATTTTTTTTTTTTTTTTAAACATTTTTTCTTTTTCTTTCTGGAAATGTTGTATCTTATGCTTGAACTCTTAATATTTTTATAGGGTTTATTTTCACTGGAGAGATAACACACCGCATGCTGACAGCGACGCAGTATATTGCTCCACTCATGGCAAACTTCGACCCGAGTTTTTCTAAAAACTCCACTGTACGGTATCTGGACAATGGTGAGTTCAGTATAATGGAAGGAATATGTGAGATTAATATTATTCCCTTAAACTAAATCAAAAGAAGAGATTGGGGCACTTTTATAACTTTACAGATGTTGGAAAATTATATATTTAGTAAAATGAATTTTAAGGCAACAAATTTAGCTAGATGCTAACATATGTGGTTGTCAAAGTGAAATGACTGAATTCATTGCCACAATGTAACTTTGTGACGTTGTCAGTTAGTAATTGCGACGTTGTGGTAACATTGTGGATTAATACTTTTGTGTTGGCAATCAGTTGGTCAATTTTTTATTTTTTATTTATTTTTCTATGCCCAAACTCATTTAATGGCTATTTTAACAGAAGTAAATGAGGAATTCAGACTCAAAATTACTTCAGCTCATTTATCTAGAAAAACACAAAAGTGAACAAAAGATTAATCATAAGTGTTAATAAAAATATTAAATAAATAATTACAGACCCACTTTATATTAGGTGGCCTTAACTACTATGTACTAATATTTAAATTAATAATTTGATACAATGCACTTATTGTGTACATACATGATTTTACATTGTACTTACATTTTTAAAAAAGTGCCTGCATGTAATTACATCTGTAATTAATTTCTGTAATTACATTTATAATTACACTGTTGACACTTCCCTTACACCTAACCCTATCCTTAAACTTATCCATACCACCACACCTGTCCCTAACTTTACCCATATCCCACCTCAATATCAGCAAAAGTGTGTGCAATACAATATGAACACAATAAGTACATTGTACTTATTTTTTGATGTAAGTACATAGTACTTAAGGCCACCTAATATAAAGTGATATGACACTTGGGAAAGTGAAAGATACAACACTATTTGATATATAATCCATTATAATTTAAGTAGATAAAATTGTTCATTGTGTGTTATAAATCATCATCCTCTTAATAGATGTAACCACAGAGATAAGTATTATTACTGTTTTTACGATTATTCATGAAATGATACAACATATTATAAGGTTGTTTTATAAGGCATTATGCATGTATTATACTATATTATGAATACCCTTATGATGCATTATAAATGCAGGCTTCGTCTGTCGTTATAATGCATTGTACTCTTAAAAGTTATAACTGCAAATAGGTAAGTATTATAATGTATTGTACCTGATTTTATGATTATTTATAAGATGATACAACATTATAAGGTTGTTTATAAGGCATTATAGCGCATTGAGAATACCCTTATAATGCATTATAAATGCAGGCTTCGTAGAAATTGTTACCAAGATTTTTTCTGTCAATAAGATTTGTGTTAAAATCATCTGATCTACTACATATTCTTTTTAACTGACACATCTGGATGTAATGAAGACTGTCCTTTTAGGGTAACGGATGGTAAGAGTCAGCGTATTGAAAAGCGTAAAAAAGCGTATTGTGAGCTGTAGGTTTCTTAAAAAGGTCCGTATATAGGCAATTTTCTTCCCGAATTATCCACAAATCCAAGAAGCTAATTTTGTTTGGATCAAAATCCATGGTAAATACAAAAAAATCAGAGCAATTATTTAAATATTGATCAAAAGAATTGTACAACATCACTATTAAAAAGGCAGAAACAACCATCCAAATATATCTTCCAAATCAATAAATTAGATGGAAATATTTGCAAAAGAGGGTGCAAATGCACTTCCAATGGCCGCCACACCTCTTCTTTGAATACAAAAATCGTTCAGAAAATAAAATAATTATGGGAGAGTAAAATCTCAGATAGTGTTTTAATACATTCATTAGAAGGGACTAAACCATCACGCTCTGACAGAAAGTAATAAATCCAGTGCCTGGGGATATATTATTGGTTTCCTTTGTCCAGTCTTTATGTATACCACATAAAGAAGGCATTGATCCATGATTTGAGTCAATGAAAGACAACATATGAATGGTTAATATTCAACAATACTACTGATCTGACTGCATTGACACCATTGTATGAGAACTGTATTTTTGAGAATAACGTTTATGCGTGGTTATTGAAAAAGCAAAAAAAATTAAGTCACTGAAACAAGGGCACAAAACACATACTATGTGTCCACAAGACTTCTGAGTACTGGATGCTGTTGCCTGGAGTTTTTGTTTCAAAATTATGTGAAAATCATCCTGCCTACTCAGCCAGGTTCATTTTAAGAAGTATACTTAAGTAATGTTCAAGTATATTTTTAAGTATACTTTATGTAGTAAGTATTCTAATATCAATGTGTACTAGTAAACTTGTAAGTGTACTATTTCAATACTGCTTG
Source organism: Rhinogobio ventralis (assembly GCA_039654625.1). Taxonomy (NCBI): domain Eukaryota; kingdom Metazoa; phylum Chordata; class Actinopteri; order Cypriniformes; family Gobionidae; genus Rhinogobio; species Rhinogobio ventralis. The sequence continues at coordinate 13,310,736 of CM077212.1, read as the reverse complement.
GGACTAAATTGGCCCACGTTTAGTATATAAAAGTATAAGTTTAATGTGTAACATTAACGTAACGTTATGTCTTTCGTTAAGAACATATTTGTAGAACATAACGCAGAACTTAACAGTCAAAAGGGATTAATCGTTGATTCAAACCTTTTTCAGCAGCTGTCGGGATGAGTAGAGCGTAGACTAGACAGTTTAAAAGTTGCAGATGTCCTGATCAGGCCAGTGTGCTCATGATGATGGACAGGAGTCATATATTCGATTTCAATTCAAGTCATTCAACTGTGCTCTTAGAGTTAGTTATATTTATAAAGAGTCTTTGAGTCACAGGTGTAATCAACGTTTTGAGAGTTTGTGCACTCTCCTACTCATTACTGTAGATAACTTACTGTATATTTATGCCACTTTGGCATAGCGATCACTTGATATCCAGCTACAATTTTGCACTGAAAACCTGTCATGAATGAGCGCGTCTCCCTGCTGATCGCTGATTGGCTGAAAGTGTGTGCTCGTCGGCGACATCAACACCAATGCCAGCTGACTCTACGCTGGGCCAGTGTGTGTCATGATGACTGATTTTATGGAGTACATGCACACTTGAGTTTGTTATTAACCAATTAGACTATAAAATTTAGATGTTTGAAAACCGCCAAACTGACCCCAAACCAGCCCAAATTTTGTCCACCCGCCCAAGCCCGTTTTTACCCGCAAATTCAAAACCGCCCAATTGGGCAGAAACCCACCCAATCTGGAAACACTGTACGCTACGTCTGACGAATATAGCTGGTAGCGTAAGCATTTTGAACTGCAGAGGCACTTTCAACACTTTTTCCATAAACTGAATACGGAAGGCGTACTTTTTAAAAAAGTTTTAAATATGGATATTTTTCTTACACAAATGCATCAATTCGCTTCAGAAGGCCTTTATTTACCCCCCAGAGCCGTGTGGAACACGCTATTTGACGGACAGATGCATTTTTTTATGGACTTCTAAAACAGAGCAACAATTACTGCCATTATAAAGCTTGGATTAGCCAGGACTTTTTTTAATATAACTCACTTTATGAATATAATAACTGGCAATTATAATAATTAAATATAAACAAAAGATTTGTATCACCATCAGATGAAAAACATTTTAGTATAACATCAATTTCTTCAAAGTTAACAAGAGTCATAGCTTTTCTTTGCAAGTAATTACTGAGTCTTTCCAAAACATTTGGGTCTTGGTCACTTTGTTTGTGATGCAATACTTATGAGGTGTCATCCAAACTTTACTCCAATCAATACATTTTTAAAATAGAGAATTCCAGTGAGCAGTAACAGCAAGTATACTTTTAGTTTGAAGAGGGGAACGCAAAAAAATATTATTACATCCAGAACTTGTGAAATCCTTGCCCTGAAACTTAATGCAAGAAGTAAATTCTTCAACTCCCCCCTGAAATTGCCTCACCGACACGGCATCCTCATAAACCCGTCCCTGGCGTGATGACTCCGATATTTCGAATATTCCTATTTAATAATTGTTTAATCAACACGTCATCCTCAATAAACCCGTCTCCGTCGTGATGCCTCCGATCTTTTAAATATACTGATCTAATATGACTTCTGACCTGTAAGGTTGCCAAAATAATAATCATACACTGTTTGTCAATTGGCCAGAGGAGAACTGGCACCCCGACTGAGCCTGGTTTCTCCCAAGGTTTATTTTTCTCCATTAGGCCACCTGATGGAGTTTTGGTTTCTTGCCACTGTTGCCTTTGGCTCGGCTTGCTCAGTTGGGGACACTAAATTTTCAACTAAATATCCAAATAAATTTAATTACTAAACTAAATTAACTATGTCAACTACATTACTTGAATATATATGATAATAGAAATGAGCTAGAAGACCTCACCGTTTTCTCCAGAGCGGCTGTACAGCCGAATCAAATTCTGTTGCATTATTTTCCTGTTTAACATTGTGAAGCTGCTTTGAATCTGCATTGTAAAAAGCGCTATATAAATAAAGTTGACTTGACTTCAACTGTTTGTAAAGAATAATTATTATTACCTTTTATAATTACTGGATATGATCAACTGAAAAGATATAAATATGAACAAATTCAGTAGAATTAACATCATCCTTTTTGATTATTACTATATGTAACAAAGTTCGTATGTTCCGGGAAGAAGGAGGCGGGAAACCGGCGAACATTTAAAACTTTAATCAAATAAATAAAACAAAATGAAAGTCGCCGCGGCAGCCTCTCACGGACGACTGCCGCGCGCACACACACACAAAATAAAACGTAAACAAAAACACAACATAAGTCCAGGCCTGGTCCTCTCTCGTCTTGCACTGTCGTCGCTCCTCCTTTTATGCTCCCGTCACTCCTCCGTGAGACGAGACCGGTGTGGCGCGCAGCTGGAGCTCATTATCGCTCGTCACCGGCCCGTTCTCACGGTCCCTCACCTCACCGCTCGCCACACTATACATGAGTCCATGAAAGTAATGCTTGTTTGTGGAAACTTGCAAGTTTAATGGGTATTGTGTTAATATCATAATCACATTTCAGTATGAATTCTAAACCACCTACTTTTTGAAAGATAAATATTAGGTACTGTATATCATATTCTATGCTTATTTTTTAAAATAATTTTGGAGCTATTTTATTTTAAATATCATGTTATGATATCTGTTATCATGTCTTAAAATCCAAAACATTCCATCAATTCAATCCTCCTCAATTTTTTGACCTACAAATATTTTCTTTTTTAATAGAGTGTGATTTGTTCTTCCAAATAAATGTAAAAAGTTTGGTGTCTATCATTTAAATTAACAAGGGGGTACATCTAACACTTAAGCTGTATAAACAAACCTGGATAAACCCTTAGCTTTAACCAATAACACACAACCATTTAAAGAGATATCTCTTATCAGCCAAGAATTCGGTTTCTTTTCAAATGATTGAATGATGGGAGTGAAGTTCAGCTTATTCCTGACTTCCTTATTTTTTTATCTCTTAATACCCAAATATTTAATAACTTATTTGACAATTATGCATACCGCTGTAAAGTTATAGGAACCTAGAGCCATAAGCTCACATTTATTAATATTTAGGAAAAGACCAGATTCAGATGAAAATAACTACAGACACTTAATTGCTTTTTCAACTTCAGTATAATCTCTTAAGAAAAGGGTATAGTGTCATCAGCTAACTGTGTGCGTTTAATTTCTGTATATTCTATTTTAATACCACATAATACCATAATAAAATATCTTTCTTAATATGAATAGCCATGACTTATGTAACCAATAAAAAAAGCAATGGATTAATAGGACAGCCCTGTCGAATCCCACTTTTGATTTAAAATCTATGAGAAGTTCCATATGCCAATTTTACAGAGCTATTAATCTTATTATATAGAGTTCTGATTACTTTATTGTCCCCAAAACCAAAAAAATCAAGAGTTTTAAAAATAATCATGTTCAATTGTATCGAAGGCTTAAAAATAAAATGTATTTTCATTAATAATTTTATTATAATCTATAAGATCTAATACAAGTCTAATATTATTACAAATATGTCTTCCTTTTATAAAACCTGACTGCACCTCTTCAGTAATAGATTCTAATCCTGATTTTAACCTTTCAGCGAATATGGAAGCAATAATTTTACTGTCATTATTATTTAAGGTGATAGGTCGCAAATTATCTAGTGATAATAGGTCTTTATCAGGCTTTGGAATTAAAGATATCAGACCTTGTGTCATGGAGAGTGGCAAAACACCCTGATCAATGGATTCTTTAAAGACAATTAACAAAAATTCAGCTAGATTACCTTGAAATATAAAACAAATTCAGCAGTTAAGCCAGGGGACTTGTATAGTTTAAGACTATTAGCTTCGAATGTATACCGAACGGGAGAGATTTGCATCTTGTGCTCCGCCCCGCAGGAAATAGGAAGTGAATACAGTGCACATTTGTCATTCACTTCTGAGCCAATTGTGTGCTGCTGAAGAGTTTCTGTATTGAACAGAACGAGAGAGGAGAAGTTCTGAGTGTTGGTATGAAGGCACAACAGCAAGGACCGCAAGCTCACCGAGAGCAAAACTGCTGTTATTACAGCAACTCTGTACGGTTCGGTGGGCGTTCCATTACTGTGAGTGCTAAACACAGGCTGCACTATTCCCTGTGTTTTTACCGCGGTTATCTCCCTGTATGCTTCAGCATGTTAAAGAGCTTTTCCCCTAAAAGAGTACACGGGTGTGACACTGCGTCTTTTTCAAGATGTCATTCCACCCGTGAGTTTCTGGATGCGGTTGTTTCCTGTCCTTATTTGACGGCCACGATCTCTCTCACATAAGCATGTTGAGATTGCGTTAGTGGGTGATCCATGTTCTCTCAGGAGAATGGGATTACGTCAGCGCGCTGTTCGTCTCACCCTTCCTCATAAGGGCTTGAGCGTTCAGCACGCCGTGTGCCGTTGAGCGGCCAGCTGACAGCGCGGGTTGTCACGGCAACCCAGCACGTCACTTGGCACTCTAGATGCGTGGTTGAGACTTTGAAACCTGCCGAGTATGTCTCCTCTATCGCATCACAAGCATGCTGAGACTGTGTTTGTGGGTGGTTCATGCTCTCTCATGAGACAGCAGTCCTCCACAGTTCAAAAGCAGGCTGAGGTAGCTGTTCCCCGACATGATTAGTGTCACTCGTGGGCTGCCCCTCAGTCTGCTCATCGCCATGGGCATCGGTCCCACGATGCCACCCGTCTCAGCCGCCAAGTGGTCAGCTGAGACGGGTGAACCGGACTTGGTCAGAGCTGCTCTTACCCGGAGGAGGGCCGGGTGGAGAATCATTTGTAAATTCTGTTCTGCCACTGGTGTTACAGCCAGTGGTACCCAAATTCTTAATAAGAGCAGTTCCAAAACCTCTGGGTCTCGGGAGCTAAGGAATGGCAGCGTGTAATGCTATGAAGCCTCACTGCTTTCATTCCCCTCCCCACCAGAGGGCGAGAATGACAGTGTGCAATGCCAGGGAGCCTCACTGCTCTCAGCCTCTCTGTTAAGTCGCCAGCGGATGGCAGCGTACGGCTCGAGAACTCTGTCCAACCATGGGGGCAGGTAGGTGCTGCTTTGCGCACTCAGACCCCACTTCAGGACGCTATCTTGGACCTGCGAGTCCTGAACCAAGCCCTTCACAAGCTCCCGTTCAAAATGTTGACGCAGAAGCGCATTTTCGAATACATCCGTCCCCAAGATTGGTTTGCAGCGATCGACCTGAAGGTCCTTCCCTTCAGGCTGTCCCTGTCGCCTTGTGTCTTTATGAAGGTCGTGGAGGCAGCCATTGTTCCGCTCATAGAAGGCAGCGTTTGCATTCACAACTATCTCGACGACTGGCTCATACTGGCTCAGTCTCGGGATCAGTTGTGCGAACACAGAGACATGGTGCTTAGTCACCTCAGCCTGTTGGGACTTCGGGTTAACTGAGACAAGAGCAACTCTGCCCCGTGCAGAGGATCTCTTATCTTGGTATGGAGTTGGATTCGGTCAATCAGACTGCGCGCCTCACGGAGTCCTGAGATGGGCGTGGCAGAGCGGCAAGAACCGGGTTCCTGTTACTCCGTACTGTCGCCAAACCTTCAGCCGTGGTCGGACCCTTCGTTCTACGGGCAGGAGTTCCCCTAGAACAAGTGTCCAGGCATGCTGTGGTGTTCACGGATTCCTCGTCCACCGGCTGGGGGGGTCACGTACAACGGGCATGCAGTTAGGGTCTGTGGACGGGGCCTCAACTGCCTCGACCCGCCATCTCCTCCTTTGGAGTCAGAAGCATCTGAGGTCGCTTCGGGCCATTCACATCCCTGGTGTGCTCAATTGTGCAGCCGACGAGCTCTCACAACAGCTGACACTCCCGGGAGAGTGGCGAATCCATTTCCAGGTGGTCCAGCTGATCTGGAGATGCTTCGGGACCGCACAGATAGATCTGTTAGCCGCCCCGGACATGTCCTACTGCCAGTTGTTTTATTCCCTGACCGAGGGAACCCTCTGCTCGGATGCGCTGGCACACAGCTGTCCCCGAGGTGTACGCAAGTATGCGTTTCCTCCAGTGAGCCTTCTTGCACACAAACTGTGCAAAGTCAGGGAGGACGAGGAGCAGGTCTTGTTAGTTGCGCCGAACCTGTTCGTCGAATGGTGTTCTTCTCGACGAGAAGACCCCGAAGATGTTCGATCAGTTCTGTGCTTTCCTTCCTGCAAGATGGGTTGGAGCGAAGGCTGTCTCCCTCCACCCTAAAAGTGTATGTTGCCACCGTGGCTGCACATCACGATGTAGTTGAAGGTAAGTCCGTGGGAAAGCACGATCTCATCGTCAGGTTCCTGAGGGGAGCGAGGAGATTAAATCTGCCTCGCTCTCACTCTTTACCCTCTTGGGACTTATCTCTGGTGCTAACCGCACTGCAGAGAGCTCCCTTTGAACCTTTGCAGTCAGCTGAGTTAAAAATCCTGTCTTGGTACTCCTGACTACATTGGCTTCCATCAAGAGGGTAGGGGACCTGCAGGCATTTTCAGTCGACGAATCGTGCCTGGAGTTCGGGCCGGCTAACTCTCATGTAATCCTGAGACCTCAATATGTGCCCAAGGTTCCTACCACTCCCATTCGGGACCAGGTGGAGAACCTGCAAGCGCTGCCCTCGGAGGACGCAGACCCAGCTCTGCCTTTTCTCTGTCCCGTCCGCGCTTTGCAGGCTTACATGGACAGAACGCAAAGCTTCAGAACCTCAGATCAGCTCTTCATCTGTTACGGAGGCCAGCAGAAGGGAAAGGCTGTCTCCAAGCAGAGGATGGCCCACTGGATAGTGGATGCCATCGCCTTGGCGTATGAATCCCAAGGCGTGCCTTGCCCGCTCGGGTTGAGGGCCCACTCCACTAGGAGTGTTGCCTCTTCCTGGGCGCTGGCACACAGCGCCTCGCTGGCAGATATATGTAGAGCTGCGGGCTGGGCGACACCTAACACGTTTGCTAGATTCTATAGCCTCCATGTAGAGCCAGTTACTTCCCGTGTGCTCGCTTCAACTAGCCAGTAACACCGAAGTGCCCGTTTTAGTGTCGGCTTGCTGCGCCATTCCCCTCCTCATGGACCGGATACGTGCGCATATATTCTCCAGTAGAGTTCCCCAGATTGGCGAACCCTGTTGAGTTCCTCCACAGCCCGCGGCAGTCCGACGTGGCTGAACGTCTGATGCCAGGTCTAACACTTGTATGTATTGGTGGAACCTGTGTTAGGCTGGGTATCCATATGTTGTGACCCCTACGGCGGTCCCATATGTTTATTCTTCCACGGTATGGCTCCCTACGGTGAGCCTGTGTCTTTCCCTTGGCAGAGCTCGCTCTGCCGTCTCTGTGCGGTGTAGTCCCCTGCCTAGATTGGCCGGGGCCACCCCTGGGACTTTGTATGTTGTACTGCCCACATGGCCAGTTCATATGTGTATCTTCCACATGATACCTCCCTACGGGTAGGATGTGGCTTCCGCAGCGGCCCCTAGGGGCACACTTTCCCAGTGTTATCCAATACTCTGCTGAGTGGGTCTTGCGAAACAGCAGCAGTGACTCTCCCTGCCTGAGTTCCCCGCCCCGAACAGACGGGGGTCTGAGGGGTTTTTCGCCGGGCGCTGGAAATGGCAGCAGCCATGGCTTTTTCCATAGGGATCCCAATTCGTCGGTTGACCGACTGAAAGGTAACGTCTTGGTTATGTATGTAACCCTTGTTCCCTGAAGGAGGGAATGGAGACGTACGTCCCGTCACCACGGTTGCTGTACCATCACTGCATGGCCGAGTCACTAATTCGGCTCCTCAGTGAAAAACAAATATTTCCTATCAAAACAAATCCTATTTATACCGAACGAGGGTTACATACGTAACCGAGAAGTTTTTTTATAGCTGTTTTAATCTCTAAAATGGATACTTCCTTATCAAAAAGAGCTTTAAATTCTTCATCGATACTATCTATATTATGTTTTAGGAGAATTGCATGCATTGCTGTAATATAATTTACCATAAAATTGAGAGACATATTTTGAAATAGTAATAGGGTCCTGTGTTTCATGGCTATTAATATTAAGCTGTCTAATAGATGTATACCCTCCATTTTTTTCTCCAAATTATAAAAGTATCTGGAATTAGTTTCCCCTTCTTCTAACCAACGTCTTTGTGATCTAACAAATGTTCCTTTTGCCTTGATTATATATAATTTATCTAACTGAGCCTGCAGATTCATTAACAAATTAAAATTCCTGTTAGAATTATTATCAGTGATGTTACAAATAGCTCTAATAATTTCCTCTTCCTTTGATTTATTAGACTTTGCAAATTCTTTGTCTTCATTAACTGCACTAAATCTAATCTGAAACTTCATAAGCTCCCAATTTGTACAGTATAATTTGTTTGCTTAGCTTGATTCTAATATGTTTGTATTATCTTCTTAATTTCATGTTGAAAACTATCAATTTTCAATAATCTATTATTAAGTTTACAATAAGTCTTTACATGAAGTTTCGTTATTCCCTTTAATGAGAAGATAAATCATTTTATGATCAGACAATATTGATGGTTCAATGGATACTTTGTTTATATCAATTACCCCTACATTTTCACAAAATCTAGAAAGCTCTGAATCACCTCTAGATGGTCTAATTTAAATATGAATCTTAACACCTGGGAAAATATTAAAGTTCACACCTAGAATAATTTTAAAATTATTTACATTATTAATCACATTTCAATATCAGAGGACAAATCAACATTTTATTTTTTAATATTTGAGGCATATACAGTATCTAACAAAAACATTTTCCTATTAATGGATACTGTAGAATTATCCACCAACCCCCATTGTGGACTGTGCAATTTTAAAGGGTTAATTTAAACGTAAAATTGTTAATAGCAACTCCTGCTGAGTGATTACTTTCAAAAGAATGTCAAATGTCACTGCCCCATTGAGACTTAACATTGAGAAATTTACATCTGAAGAACAAATATGAGTCTCTTGTAAGAAATAAAAATCTACATTAAATCTCTTGCAATACAAAAAACAGCCTTTCGTTTAGTTACATCTTGAATACCCCTGACATTAAAGGAACAAAATGATAACGGCATGAACTTTTAACAATCACAATTACATAAGAAGAAAGAAAAACTCTTAAGAGCTAAGGTATATGTAACTCAAAGGGTGCATACTTCCTATTAGTTTACAATTTAACCTTTAAGATTATTTTGTATATTTTGTTCCTCACTTCCCCTCAACCATTCTCTTTCAATTAGTATTATTTATTCTTTGGTCAGAGACCATCAGAACCAAATCTTTATTTGGGGAAAATTTCAATGCCATCAGCAAAGGCTCTACTCCCCCAAAAAAAAGCTTTACGACCTTTCTCCTTTTTTCACCATGGACCACAGGAGTTTTTGTCTCTCCACATCCAGCACGGTCAAGTCCTCTGTAAACTGCAAGCACTGCGCTTGAAGGAATTCACAGTTCTTCGCCCTTTTCCAGAGTAGATCCCGAGTAGTCCTGTTCGTGAACTAAATTAACGTTGCTCTTGGGCTTCTGCCCTGTTCTTTTCGACCCAGTCTATGAACAATGTCCACATCAACCTGGCATCTCTCCTTTAGCTCAGGAGCTACTGTAATCTACCCCGCAGATTACAATCCCCACATGCTTGAGATCTTCTTCCGTTTTCTCTGGAACACCGTGCAATTCAAATTCTATCTCCCGATATCTTTCAGCGATATCTGCAGCTAAGAAAGCTCATGCACCTTGGCCGCCATCTTGCTATGCCCCCTGAACAATCTAATATCACTTGTTTCAGCTTCTTCTCCTGTGTTTTGATCCGGAGATTGTGTACTAGAAGATGTGTCATAGCGCCCAAGACAATAGAAAGGAGAGCACAAGACACAAGGAACACGAGACGAGCCATGTGCTCACACCAAACATGGAAAAACACAAACACTTGAACAGAAAATAACAAAAACACAACAAGCACGCAAGCACGACTTTCTGTTTCTGCTCGTAACGGGGAGGAAAAGAAGGCAACCAGTATTTACGCGTTTAAACAGCCATTCGGATTTTTGTATTTGTTTCTCAAACAACTCCAAATATTTAAATCGGCCTACTTAAATACTTTTCAAACATGTGTTTATACACTTTATAAAGTTCTTTGCATTTTAATCTGGACTAAAACATGCCAGCTCAGAACAGTATTTATTCTCTATTATTATAATTATTATTAATATAGTATTCTCTATTGTAATTTTAATAACCCATTGGCAGGTGTTTTTGCCTTATTAAAGCATTAATTCACTATGCTGATACATTTATCTAAAAGCAATCGTTAAAATCTTAAAAAGATATCTTCATATTATATCTTGAAAGATAAATATATTAAGTAAGACAATTTGGTCAAACTTTACAATAAGGTGTCAGTGTAGGATATGTACGTTGGAATGGGTTGGGGTGGTTAGGTGAAACTGTAGGTAGTGGAGACCTCTTTGGAAATCTGCTTAGGGCCCCCAAAATGCTAGGGTCAGCCCTGGCTCTGTAAGTAATAAGCAAGATTTAAAAATGTATACAATATTTAATAGGGACATATATTTCAACAGTGTTGACAGAACCCGGCTAATATGGTCATACTTCCTGGTTCTAGAAAGAACTCTATCTGCTGGGTTTTGGACCAGCTGGAGTTTGTTTATTAAGCATGCAGGCAACCACTCAGTAGACATTACAATAATCTAGCCTTGAGCTCATGAACGCATGAACTAACTGTTCAGCATTTTGCATTGAGAGCATATGTCGTAATTTAGATATATTTTTAAGATGGAATGCGGTTAAGATGCAGTTTTACAGATGCTAGACACATGGCTTTCAAATGAAAGATTGGTATCAAAGAGCACACCCAGGTTCCCTTTCCGTCGTTCACGTTTGACATTACATCGAGCAGCGTGTGTACCGCGACTATCCCTGAGTGCTTCAACACTGTGCAAAAAAGCTTATTTCCCTAAAAGAGTGACACGGGTGTGACACTGCATCTTTTTCAAGATGTCATTCCACCCATGCGTTTCTGGATGCGGTCGTTCCCTGTCACCAGCTGACGTTCACAATCGGTGTTTCACGTGTTTGGGCGTTCAACACGCTGAGGCATCTTTTCATGTTCTCACTGCGGGAACATGACTATTTCGGTGTTAAGCTCGAGACTTGCTTACCTCAGAGAAGGTGGAGTCCCCTTACCTATACCCCGATCTAGTCCCTTTTCTGGGCCCCAGAAAAGGGCAACTTCGGCGAATAGCCAGGGTGACCTGAGGATTACAGTCACAACTCGCCCACCATCTGCTCCTGTTGAGTCAGAAGCATCTAAAGGTCGCTTCACGCCACTCACATTCCGGGCCTGCTCAATTGTGCAGCCGACAAGCTCTCACGACAGCAAGTGCTCCAGGGAGAGTGGACACTCCACTCCCAGGTGGTCCAGCTGATTTGGAGGCGCTTCGGGACCATACAGGTAGACCTTTTTGCCTCCCCGGACACATCACATTGCCAACTGTTTTATTTCCTGACCGAGGGGACCCTCGGCACGGACGCACTGGCACACAACTGCCCCCCGGACCTACGCAAATATGCATTTCCCCAGTGAGCCTTTTTGCACAGACACTGTGCAAAGTCAGGGAGGACGTGGAGCAGGTTTTGTTAGTTGCGCCCTATTGGCCCAACCGGACTTGGTTCCCGGAACTAGTTCTCTTCGCGACAACACCTCCCTTGCCCATTCCTCTAAGGAAGGACCTACTTTCTCAGAGAAAAAAATTTACATTTAGAATTTTTTTATTTTTTTATTTCATTGGAATCGGATGACACTTTTGTCGCATTAGCTATGTGAACACACAAAAAAGTCATGGACATGATTCGGATATGTTCAAGGTTCAACAAAAAAAAGTCACACTTGGCTCCTTCGTGGTCAAAAATGACATGTATAGGAAATGAATGGGAAATAAGAAAAAATACAACAACTCAGATAATATTTTGGTGGTACAAACTACAAATCAGCCACTGTGCAGGAAAAAAGTGCACAGCATTGAAGGGGTGACACTCTAAAATGTCAAGAGTGCAAAATAGACACACCCACTCACAATCACACAATCACATAAACACAATTACTTACACAGACGCAGAGACACACAACACGCTATTATACAAACAAATTAACTGTGGCTTTAACAGTATGGTAAAATTGAGCCAAAAGACTCAAATAAGAGGTTGAAATCAGATCAGACCCAGATTTATTAAGCTGTGATAAAGCATACCTGTTCATTTTTGTTACATTTTTATTGAATTTTGATGTTATGTATAACAAAATGTTATCCTCTGTGTTCAGGTTTGACTGTTAACACAAAAACTGACACTTGAAATAAACATAAAAAAAAATAAAAAATCTGAACCTTGACAAAAAGTAGTCTTTGAGAATGTTTCTTAATAAATAATAAAAGTTTCTTCTAACTCCCAGCAGATGGAACTAATCTACCTTCAAAAAATTGGATTTTGAATGCCTTGTCTCTATTTTAACATGGGATACTGCTTTAATTGAAAAATAATTAAAAAGATATTACAATTCTTTTTATTATTTTTAATAGGGAAAAATAGCTAATAACAATTTTATAAATATTGCATTGTATCATAAAACACCCTCAAAATTCTAAATAATAATTAGAAAATATTATTGAACAAAAATATATTACATTGGTTTTCCTGGGGGAAAGTGTTATATTTCAAGGCTTCGGCTACTTTTGACCGCAAAGAAGCCAAGTGCGACCCCTAAACGAAAAGGACCAAAGGGTTAAGTAATTTTTAAAGTGAGAAACAAAATCTGATCTACATTAAAATTGTGTGAGACATTTTCAAAACTTTGTTTCAAAAACACTTTAACGGTCTGTTGTTACAAACTATTTTTATTTCAAAATTTTAGATTCAAGATTTAAATCTTCATCTTTTTTGAATGTATGTGTAACGAGGACTCAGGCTGAGTAGGATCCTTGTGAGGTTTATTAAAATAAGGTAAACTCAGTGTACAAACAGGTGTGCGTCGAGATACCAGAGTGAACAGCAATATCAGAGACAGGGCATCAAACAGTCATAACAGGCAATAGGTCAGAGCAGGCAACAAACAGCAGAAGTAAGAGTCCAGGTAAACAGAGATCAAAGGCAGGCAGCAAAAAATCATAAGTGGTAGTCCAAGGCAGAGTCAAAACACAGGCAGATAATACAATGGAAGATAACACTCAGAAATGCAGCCGGGGCAAAAAAGACTTTGCAATGAGTGACTAAACACACAGAGTTTAAATAGTCTGGTGATATAGATCAGGTGTGCAGTAATCAGTCCCAGCATGTGGGTTCTTGGGAAATGGAGTCCGAAACCAACACTAGTACTCAGGTGAGTGAGACCTCCAGTGACCGACAGTGGAATCTTCACTGGCGTTTGTGACGTATGTTTTGTTTCATTCCATTTTTATTCGTAGGCTGCAAATGAAAAAAAGATTGACTAATTCCCTTATATAACGCATTGCAATAGTGAAGTCTTGATGTCATCAAAGCATGGATCGCGGTTTCAAGGACTTTAAACGTCAAGCATGATTTCATCTTAGCTAAATTTCGCAAGTGAAAGAAACATTTTGGGTTATGACTATAACCCTTGTTCCCTGATGTAACCGAGCGACAAGAAATGATCACACTTGGTCCGACTACGCCACCGGGGCTTTGATACCCACGGACATAACTAAACAGCAACACAAGTTCTATCACTAATGAATAAAGAACATTTATACCATCTAAAAAAGGGAGGATCACAATTTTAAGATATCTAGTCATTTAGTAAAATATTAAAATCAGAACCCCCAATTCTTGCATGTATGGTCAACCAAGCCTGCGGGAAGAAAAGAGAAGTCACTAGGCCAAAGACCCACAGCCTCAAGAGCACACACCACACGTGCACAGATGTACACAAACCAACAAAATTAAAAAGGTGTAGTGAATACTGCAAATAACTTTACACTCTCAACACCCATGCAGTGCTGGAAACCTCATGCCACATGCAGTGGAGGAAAGACCCAGAAGACCCCAGAAGAAAGCACTCCCATGTAGACTGGCTCCTAGAAGATAGAAATATGGGTTAAATTCCCCTTTAATGCATACACATAGACCCTTAGCGGTTGGTACAAACAAAACTTAATTGACAAAATCAATAATAACAAAAAAGAAATAATTTCAAAACAAACAATTTATAACAATCAGCTTAAACTTATGAAAAACAAATAAATAAATCATAAGCAAAACAGCAGGGCCTAGACATCAAAGGTCCATATGCATAGAACTCCACAAAGGAAGATCTGTCAAACAGAAAAACAAAAACATGACACTTTTATCATTCTTTAACAAAATATATCAACACACATAGAACACCTGTCACGGCGCAAATCAGACAGCGTTGTGACCACTCAAAACACACAATCCTCTAAATCACTCAATAATTACACAAAGATTATAACTATAACAAACCTAACCATCTAATACTGACATACCTCTGCCGTAATCCAAGAGTGGACTAGAAACGTGGCGCAATAGAGCAGACTAACACCGCTGCGTGATACAGCTCGTTGCTAACACGGCAAACACAGCATGCCCAACTTGCATATGATCGTATACCACCCGCGTGCTCACAGTCTTGCATCGGGAGGGTTTCTCTCTACAATATAAGATAGGCCATATAAAAAAAAAGAAACAAACATCCTTATACAAGCTCTTACAGCACAAATACTGTGCCCCACCCCATACACCATCCTAATTATCCACTCGGTTACAATTCACCCCCTCTTTCTGTGTCGACGCCCCGTCGGCAAATAAAAAAAAAACAAGAAAAAAAAAAAAAACTTAAATTACCTACATCCAGGGCCTAAACACAACTGTCACCCCCTCACTATGGCCAAGGAAAGAAGAAGTCACAGCCCCGTTTGCACTACTCCCCACAGCCCTTGGCAAATGATGAGGGTTGGGATGTCTCCCTGCAGTTTCTCTTGCTGACCGGCGTAGGGAATTTTCTCCATTGTTTAATGCCTCAACACTTGCCGAAGGCAGCCTCTCAGCCAGCTGACCTGGAATCTTTTTCCAGCCATCAGAATGCAATACACCAGCAACTCTGTGTGACCAGGGGGAGAAACAGCTTGAACTGTCACAGTGGCAATGGGACATAAATCCATTGTCCATCCTCCCTTTCTTCTTCATGGGCAACATTCTCAGAGTGCAGACATGTTTAAGTTTTAGAGCCCACACATGGAGAAACATATAGAGGCAAAACATCAGGCACAGGCTTCAACATAGTCCGATGTACTGTTTTTACCTGCGTAAGTTTATCTGGAGGGGCAATAGAATAAACCACTTCTTCCGTGGGTGCTCCCCTTGTCAAAAAATCCTAAAGGATTCCAATAAGAAAACTGTACAGGATTCCATTTAGAATTTCTATCATATTTTGGAACCGTTCTTATAGGATTCCGTTAGAAATAGTCTTATAGGATATGTCTTGTCCTATAAGATTCTCATCTAATTCCTATTGGATTCTTTGGGAATTGTCTTATAAGACAATACATAAATATCCTGAAGGATAATTTCTACAGGATTTGAATGGGATCCAATTGGGTCTCTCTCTCTCTCTCTCTCTCTCTCTCTCTCTCTCTCTCACACACACAAGTTTGTTTTTGTGAATTGTGGGGACATTCCATAGGCATAATGGTTTTTATACCGTACAAATCATATTTTCGATCGCCCTACACTACCCCTACCCCTAAACCTACCCATCACAGGAAACTGCATATTTTTACTTTCTCAAAAAAAAGTAAAAAACTAATTCTGTATGATTTATAAGCCTTTTGAAAAATGGAGACATGGGGTAATGTCCTCATAAGTCACCCTCTTCTTGTAATACCTATTTCATACCCATGTCATTATACACATTTGTGTCCTGGTATGTCACAAAAACGTGCACACACTCACAATGTTACACAATGTTAGTTTAAGGGATAGTTCACCCTGAAATGAAAATAAAGCCTTATTTTACTCACCCTGCTGCTGTTCCAATGCCCTATGTCCTTCTATCTTTTTTTAAATTTTGATAAACGTCCTGCACGCACTCCTCCATATAACGGCAGTGAATGGCGACCAGGCTAAAACTTTACAAAAAGTGTTCAGGAGGGAAATCACTCGCTCCAGACGCTCTATTCGCGTTCGGTATGAACGCAGCATTAGGTTTTGCGAGAAAGAAACCGTAATATTCAGTCAAAATACCGATCTCGGCCGTTACTCTGTGCGCGCGTTCCTTTGAGTGTGTGCGAGCCGTCAGCGCTCACGCAATGGTTGTTATGACAACCGGTACAAAGCATTCACCTCAGGAGGTTTACCTCATTATAGTATTATAGTATTATTTCTTTTTATTTACCTTATAAAAGAGACGAGAGTCGCATTTGTGTCTATTGAGTCTGATTTCTCAAAATGGTGCGTGTGTGTGTGTACATATCCTGGGTGCCATGACAACAGCGCGAGTTATAGTAATATGTTGACGGCTCGCACTCACAAGAACGCGAGAGTAACGGCCGAGCTCCGCAAAACCGTATGCTGCGTTCACACCGAACGCGAATAGAGCGCCTGGCCAACAGAAGGGTGACTTTATTTTCATTCCAGGGTGACTCTAAAAAGTAATTAATTAATTAATGATTTATTTATTATAATAAGTAATAATAAAAAATATCACAGGACAAAGTGAAATTCCATTCAAATAAATTAAAATGTCCAATAGGATTCTAAGAATCCAATAAGATCCTACAAGACAAAGTGAAATTCCATTAAATAAAAACACAATGTCCAATAGGATTCTGCCTCCAGTGGACTGTTGTTACAGATTCTAAGAATCCAATAAGATCCTACAGGACAAAGTGAAATTCCATTAAAATAAATCAGAATGTCCAATAGGATTCTAAGAATCCAATAAGATCCTACAGGATAAACTGAAATTCCATTAAAATAAATCAGAATGTCCAATAAGATTCAAAGAATCCAATAAGATCCTACAGGACAAAGTGAAATTCCATTAAATAAAAACACAATGTCCAATAAGATTCTAAGAATCCAATAAGATCCTACAGGATAAACTGAAATTCCAATAGGATTTTTTGACAAGGGTCACCATATACTTTGTTGGGCTCCAGACGTTTTGTATTTTATTCCTACCTCGATTACTGTGTTCCTTTCGATAAGCTAATTGTCCTTCTTTTAAGTGACAGCTATACCCCTTCTGATCGTGCCTCTCCTTCCTCAGCTGCAAACGCTCTCTATGCTCCGCCATCCAGTCCATTACGGTCCCTGCTGTCGGCTGTGGGACACTTCCAAGGAGAAAATCAACTGGCAAGTTAGGTTCTTGGCCAAACATTAAAAAATGTGGGCACTCACCCGTTGTCTGATGTATGGTGGTGTTATAAGAGAACAACAATTGGGGCAAGTAATTAGTCCAGTCGGCTTTTGCAGATTTGGGAAGTGTACAAAGGAGGCTGTGCAATGTTTGATTAAACCGTTCACATTGGCCGTTGCCTTGAGGGTGATAGGGTGTTGTACGCGTCTTTTGTATCCCATATAGGTTGCAAAGTTGTTGTATCAATGCCCCTTCAAAACTTCAACCCTGATCCAAGTGCATTTGGGCTGGGACACCAAACCGGCAAAACCATTCCTTCACCAAAACATTTGCTACTGTGGGAGCCCACTGATCATATGTTGGAACTGCCTGCGTAAACTTTGAGAAAACATCAGTCATTATTAATACTTTACCATCTCTTGAACGCTCTAGGAGAGTAAAATCAATCACTAGAATTTGATTTGGTCTTGCGGCAACCAAGTGCCCCATTGGTCCCTTCACCAGAGGATGTACTGGTTTAGCCAAAGTACAGCGTTCACATTCCTCACACCACTTCTTAACTGCTTTATACATTCCAGGCCAATAACACCTTGAACACACTAGTTCGGTGGTCCGCTCAATACCTTGATGGCTGCGCCCCTGATGTAACTGTTGTAACACCTCCTCTTGTAATGCTTCTGGCATCAGGGAGAAAGGTCAGAGATACAAGACCTTATCTTTCTCCACTAGACGGTCCCATTGTCTCACCAATTCCAGTACGGACTTACTCAACTTTTGGCGTTCAATGTTATCTGGCCTCTGTTTGTGTTGCCAAAAATAACAAAAAACACCAATCATGGAATCAACTTTCTGAAGATCAGCAAGGTCACTCACAGAATAGGCTGGTAAAACAGATATTTCTGACTGGCAAGCAATTACTGGTGTCTGGCCAATAGCCTGCTCCAATCGTGCTGGAACTGATGTTCCTGGAAGAAAGTGATCGACACTGGATACTCCCTCGGGGACATGTTGTCAGCATTTCTATTGGCCCGTCCAGATCGATAACGGATAATATAATCAAATGCTTCCAACTCGGCTGCCCACCGTAACTCTGTTGCTCCAAGTTTCGCCATACTCAAATGGCTCAAAGGGTTGTTATCTGTCCAGACAATAACCTTATGGCCTAGCAAATATTCTCGGAATTTCTCCGCCATCGCCCATTTCAGAGCAAGAAACTCTAACTTCATGGAACTATATTTTGGCAATCTCTTCTCAGTCCGATTCAGTGTTCTACTTGCATAGGCGAGAGGCCTCACTTTCCCTTCTTGCTCTTGCGACAACACTGCTCCCAACCCGTTCTGGCAGGCATCTACTTCCAAAATGAAAGGCAATGAAAAATTAGCATAAGCCAACACAGGAGTATTAGTGAGACACACCTTCAACTCTTGAAAACTCTTTTCACAGGCCAGGGTCCAGGCACTGCTTACAGGTCTCCGCGCACCCTTTTTGTCCTTACTTCCACCCAGTTCCCCAATCAGATGGTACAATGGGGCTGCAATAACTGAGAAATCTTTAACAAATCATCTGTAGTAACTGGCAAACCCTAAAAAGGATCTTAATGCTGCTACATCCGTTGGTCAAGGTCAGTTGGCTACAGAAACAATCTTCTCAGGGTCAGTAGAGACCCCCTCATTGGATATCACATGCCCCAGATATTTTACCTCCGTCTTGAAGAAACAACACTTCTCCAGTTTTACCTTAAGACCTTCTTGATGAAGCCGACTCAAAACCTTGTCCAAACGTTCCAAATGTTGATCTATAGAGCAGGAAAATACAATCACATCGTCTAGGTAAAGCAACAGAGTTTGGAAGTGCTGGGACCCAAACATGCGCTCCATGAGTCGCTGAAATGTACTTGGTGCATTGAATAACCCAAAAGGCATACGATTAAATTCGAACAGCCCAAATGGGGTACAGAAAGCAGTCTTACATTTATCCTTCTCTTCAACAGGCACCTGATTGTAGCCACTTGCTGAAAGGGCGTCAAGGGACTCTTCAATTCTAGGGAGAGGAAAAGCATCTCTCCGAGTCTTGCGATTAAGCTGGCGATAATCCACACATAGACACAGAGCACCATCTTTTTTCTTAACTAAAACGATGGGGGATGCATAGGGGCTGCAACTCTCCCTTATTACCTGACTTTCTAAAAGCTGATTTATGTGTGCCTTTACAGCATCATATTCAGCAGGTGGAATACGCCTATATCTTTGTCTTACAGGGACCTCATCAGTTAAGGGGATCTGATGACTAATAAGGGTAGTACAGCCTAAATCTCCTTCGTGGGTTGCAAACACGGACTGATACTTTGTCAATAGGGCAATAACCTTACTCTGCTCTGATGCAGAGAGGGTGGACAAATCAACTGACTGTATCAGCTGTTGTACTTTGCCAACTTGTCCTGCCTGCATACCAACCATAACCTGAACTTCCCCAACCCCCAGTGAAAAGGGAACCTCCTCAACCCCAGCAGGTAAACTAACTATTTGAGTTGACTTCAAAGTCCCTTAAGCGCAACGTGAAGGAACACGAGCATCCAAACAGCTAACGTTGATCACAGGAACATAAGCAGTACCCCTAAGCATCTGTACTATAGCAGGGACTACCAATACTCCAGCAGGAAGCACAACATTAGAAAATGGCTCAAAAACAACAGTCTTAGACTGGGCCATAAGATGCTGGGAGCAGGTAGCCGCCACTAATTTCATGGTTCCCCCTGGTAAGTGAAGAGGGTACCTACCCCTGACTCTTGCAATCCCCGTGCTGGACCTAACAGAGGAGGGAGCATCCTGACAGAACTGGAGTGCCTGTTGCCACTCCTATAAATGGCGCTTCAGGGTCACAACACCGGAAGGAGACAGAAAGGAATCAAACGTCGGGAAGTTACGCCACCTGCCGACCTTTGCGCCATTTATAGGGCAAAGTAAACATATGCCCCACAGATCTCCTGAAGTGGGACCCCCATATGAAGGGCCCTAGAAGAGGCCATGCCTCTAGTGGAATGCGCCCTCAAGGCCAAAGGTGAAGGCAAACCGCGCACCTGACAGGCCAAGGCAATCGCCTGGACGATCCATTTACTAACCGTCTGCTTGGACGCGGGCAGCCCCTTCCTAGGAGACCCGAAACGCACTAACAGTTGGTCCGACCTTCTTCACTGCGAAGACTTTCGCAGATAAATTTGCAATGCTCTGACCGGGCAGAGCAAATTAAGTCTCCCGTCTTCAGCCGACACATGAGGTGAAGGATGAAAAGCCTGCAGAACCGTAGGCCATGCCACATTCGATGGCACCTTGGGCACATAGCCTGGCCTTGAATGAAGGATGTCCTTAACTCCGCGGGGGCAAACTCCAGGCAAGTCGGCGTTATAGCCAAGGCCTGGAGGTTCCCCACCCTCTTAAGCGAGGTGATAGCAAGGAGCAGCACCACCTTTAGCGTCAGAACTCGATCTGTCGCCGAATCGAGCGGCCAAAGCCAGTCCCTCGAGAACCAACGCCAGATCCCAGGTTGGAACTCTGGAGTGAGTCGCAGGCCTCATCCTCCAAGTACCACAGAGGAAACGTACGACTAAAGGGTGCCTCCCCAGAGGCCCATCACTTACAGGAGCGTGGAAAGCCGTAATGGCAGCCACGTACACCTTAAGCGTGGACGGGGTAAGCCCCACAGTGAAGCGATCTAGGAGGAACTCCAGCACTGAAGCCACAGGGCAGTTAACTGGGTCCACCTCATGCTTCCTGCACCAAGGGGAAAATACATTCCTCTTTAAGCCGTACAACCTTCTCGTGGAAGGAGCCCTGGAACTGAGTATGGTCTCCACTACATCTGCCGACAGACCAGCCTCTAAGTACTGAGCCCCCTCAGGGGCCAGACCCAAAGCTTCCACAGCTCTGGCTGGGGGTGAAATATTGTGCCCCCTGCCTGAGACAGCAGGTCCCTCCTCAAAGGGATCTGCCATGGAGGACCTGCCAGCAGTGCTATGATGTCTGAGAACCATATTCGGGCCGGCCAGTATGGGGCTACTAGGAGTAGACTGACCCCGTCCTGCCAGACCCTCTCCAGAACTCCCGGGAGCAGAGCTATCAGGGGAAATGCATACAGACGCAGCCTCGGCCACGTCGGCACCATGGCATGGGGCAGGGGCTGGATGCGTGAGGGAGAACCACAGTGGACAGTGGGACTTCTCTCGAGACGCAAATAGATCCACTTCCACTGGGCCAAACCTCTCGCATATGGACTTCACCACCTCTGGGTGAAGTCTCCATTCCCCGGTGAACTTCCACGTAACCTGCCTCGATGCTGAGCACATCCACATCCTCAGATGCAGACAGCACAAACATCGGACCCTCTCCTTGGCCTCGTCAAACACGGCCAGGCGGGAGTGCAGCAATTTGATAGATAGTGCTTCACAGTGCTCGCAGCCAGCCCCCTCGAGAGCTGACCGAGCGTGCTGCGCTCCCAAGCAGTTTACACATAACAAATGCGTGTCCCCACCCGTGATGTAGCGAGGGCAGGGGTGCACACACTTCTTAAACTGCTCATTCGTCATTTTCCAAACACACTCTTTCAACAGATTACTTTACTGAACTAGAAATATCAGTCTCACTTCACACACACACACAGAGCGCTGCTGAAGAGCGAAAAAGCTAGCGCGGTTGTGAGCCGGCGTCCCTTTATACTTCCGGGTATGCCGTCACATACTACGTCATGATGTAGCACCAATCAAGATCGGTCTTAGTTTCATTCATGCTTCAGACGCGCAACGCTAAGGGAGCGTCCCCAAAGTGTCGTTCTTACGACGCAGTGCGAGTTCCCTCGAAAGGGAACACACCTAAATTTCGAACACGAGGTGACAAAGAGTCAAAATCTAGTTGTGTTGTACAGTGGGAAAAATGACTCTGTGGGGTTGTAATTGTAACAAAAAAAAATCTATATTTTCAACAAAATATTTTGGTTTGGTACTTTACTTAATATTTTGAGTAACTTAATTAAGTTTTTTTTTTACAATTAAATGGTGTGTGTATTATCTTGAGTAATCTTGACTAGGCTTTTTAGATGTGTGCCTTTTTGAGATACTTTCGAGAAGTAAAATTTATTTAAAAAAACGAAACAATTGGATTTGGCTGTTGCAAAAACATGACCGAGGCCATTTTGATGGGTGACAGGACTGAATTTGCACTGCTGGCAACCCAACGACACTAAAAAAGATAAGAATGACATTAAATATCAACTGTTTAATGGTTTGATGCTTTAAATATAGATAGATATGCAATGATAAAGCTAAATGTTTGTATTATTGATAAATACTTAAATTTGCCTTGAATTACATGGCTTGGCTAGTGATTTCTCTGGCACAGACTGCACAGGCTAAAACGAAATTGTTGAATAAAGTCGTTATTTTTGTTTGTTTTTGCACATAAAGCGTATTCTCATCGCTTCATAAAATTTATGCTGAACCGCTGGAATCACATGGACTATTTTATCGATGTCTTTCCTACCTTTAGGGCAGTGTTTCCCAACCACGATCCTGGAGGCCCCCCAACACTGCACATTTTGAATGTCTCCCTAATCAAACACACCTGATTCAAATTATCAACTTATTAATGGAGACTCCAAGACCTGAAATGGGCGTGTCAGATAAAGGAGACATGCAAAATTTGCAGTGTTGGGGGGCCTCCAGGAACGTGTTTGGGAAACACTGCTTTAGGGCCTTGAAAGTGTTAAATAAATTGCTGTCTATGGAAGGGTCAGAGAGCTCTCAGATTTCATAAAAAATATCTTAATTTGTGTTCCGAAGATGAACGAAGGTCTTACGGGTTTGGAACGACATGAGGGAGAGGAATTAATGACAGCATTTTCATTTTTGGGTAAACTAACCCTTTAAATTGGTGTTCACTTTTCTTAGTGATTAATCGGCTGATGTAATATGTATGATGTATTTGAATTTGATGTTTTAACATTGTTCAAAACACTGTTTTAATTATGACTGAATTTCTGTTCTCAGTGGGTTAAACAGACCAATGGTCATTGAAAAAACTGTTATACGAATATGAAATACTGTTGCTACCGTAATATAGTACATAACGTTTTTTTTTACTTGAAGTCAGCTTTAAAATAAAGTACTGTGTTTTGCACTGTTGCATTGTCATTTTAAAGTGAATACAAGTTTTGTATTGAGATGCTGGTTTACTGTTTCATGGTACTTTTAAAAAAATTTTAGAAAATAATTAAATTTATAGAAAATAAATGAAAATAAATGAAAAAAATAAAAGTAGCTTGAAAAAAAGTCACTTAATGTGTGGCTAAAGCCGAATTTATACTTCTGCGTCGAGTGTACACCATAGCTACATCGTAGGCTGTGTGTTGCACGCGTAGCCTACGACGTACCCTGACGTGCACCTCTCCAAAAATGTAACGGCGCGTCAATTCTACGCGGACCGCAAGCGCTGTGATTGGTCTGCCAGAACCCCTCCCTCAGGGGTACACATGCTCCCACTGCATGTGTAACTGCACATCAACGTGGACAAGGACGCAGAAGTATAAATGAAAATCGACGCGTAGCCCACGGCATAGAGGCTACGGCGCAGGTCCGATGCAGAAGTATAAATCATCCTTTACAAATTGACATTTGTAAATATTACTTAAAAGTTTATGTTGGATAAACTTAAAACTATAGTTTGTAAATTGATAAAATTGTGTTGCCATTACTTAAGAGTTCAAGTTGAAAACGTAGTCTAATAGGATAAACACAAATAAAATGCTGATGCAAATAGTTGCCTCATTTAATTGAGTAAAACGGGCACAGTATTTTTTACAGTGTACCCCTGGCTCTACTAGGACCGCAAACTATAATCTCAGTCTTGTTTCCGTTTAGATATACAAAATTAGAAGCCAACCATGTTTTGAGATCTAAAAGTCCTAACCCATTTTCATGTGATAGGGGCAAATACACTTGTACATAATCGGCATAGCAGTGAAAATCAATATTATATTTCTTGAAAATATTTCCAAAGGAATCATATAGAGAGAGAATAAAATAGGAGAAAGGATGGAGCCTTGAAGCACACCACACATGATCAGTGCTGATCTAGAGAGAACAGGCCCCAATATTCACTACCATGCATCTACTAATAAGATAGGATTTAAACCATTTCAGGACTTTCCCCTGAACCCCCACATACTTCTCCAATCGTGAGAACATCACTAAGTGATCAATTGTGCCAAAAGCAGTTGTTAAATCTAACAAAACTAACACAACAGAGTTTCTAGCATCAAAGGATTTAATAGCATGAATCTACAGGGGAAAATTTCTAAATTAGCTAAAAGAACAAAGGAACAAGAAGAAGAACAAATAATGGCAGTATTTGGAATCAGCTAACCACTACCTTAAGAGAACCATCAGAAAAGTAAAATCGCCTTAACTAAAAGGGGTTAATACTTAAATACACATCTAATAAGTCAGCAGATTGGCTTGTGCTGAAACAAAAGTCCGGATGCACGTGAAGAGCAAGAGGGCCTTGATTAGATTGTATGGTCTGCAGGGAATGACAAAGTTAGCTGATTGGAACTGCTGGAGGTCTGAATCAAAAGGGCAGAGTGAGAGTGTTACTGAGTAGTGGTCTTTTAATCCCATACAGGGGTTATCTTAATCATACCAAATTTACCCTCTTCTAATTTCCTAAATAATGTTGTATATGTACCTTAACATAACTTGCATCACACTCTTTTTCCTATATTTTGGGTTAATACTTCTCACACCAAATGTGTCACCTTCACCACGGGGCTTTCCTTTCTTTCCCGATTTACACAGTGAGCTGTGTAGATCGTGGAAGAAGCCATATTCAGCACGACTCTTTAGCCCTCAAGTAAAAACATACAGTGATATAAGAGGTGGATACATTGGTGATCTCTTATATAAATCGTCAGGGGGGTCTGCGTTCGCACTCACTGTGCAAACTGGCGCACCAGATCCTCCTGTGGTCTCTGGGGAAGTTACTCTCCTTGAGAGCAATCTTTATCTTGGAGACCCAGAATATAGGAGCAGACATCCTGTCGAGACAGGGGCTGAGGCCAGGGGAATGGAGACTTCACCCCAAGCTGGTGAAGCTCATTTGGGAGATTTATGGCCAGGCAGAGGTGGATCTGTTTGCGTCTCAGGATACGACGCACTGTCCGCTCTGGTTCTCTCTGATGCATCCAGCCGGATTTGGTTCTCGGACCTTGTAGCTCTGCTCGATCACTCACCTTGGAAGATTCCGATCAGGAGGGATCTTCTATCTCAGGCGGAGGGCTCGATATTTCACCCCCGCCCAGAGATGTGGAACCTGTGGGTTTGGCCTCTGAGGGGGCCAAGCTCATAGTATCTGGTCTCTCAACTGAGGTTGTAGAGATCATCCTTAGCTCCAGAGCTCCATTCACGAGGAAACTATATGCCCTGAAGTGGCGATTGGTCACTTCTTGGTGTCAAGAACCACAGCTAGATTCAGTTAACTGCCCTATTGGTTCAGTGCTAGATTTTCTGCAAGATCGTTTCTCTTCTGGGTTGACCCCTTCTACACTAAAAGTGTATATGTCCACTATCTCAGCTTACCATTCTCATGTGGATGGTATTACTGTGGGGAAAAACCCATTAGTAACTCGTTTCCTGCATGGCACCCAGAGGCTGAGGCCTACAGTGCACACTAGAGTTATTGCTTGGGATTTGGCTATCGTGTTGGAAGGTTTATCATTGGCTCCGTTCGAGTCACTGGCTACTATCTCAGAGTTTCTGATTCTTAAAATTGTCTTCCTTCTTGCCATGTCTTTCATTAAGAGAGTAGGAGACCTTCAGGCCTTATCTGTATCCCCCACGTGCTTGGATTTTGCACCGGGGATGGTTAAAGATTGTTCCGAAGGTGCTAACCAGTGTTCCACGGCCTATAGTTCTGCAGTCTCTCTGTCCTCCTCCATTTGAGAACCCGGGACAGGAAGAATTGAACCTTGTATGTCCAGTGCGAGCATGGCGGCCTCCAAGGCCTTGGTTTCGGGGGTTTCCCTCAAGGAAGTTTGCGATGCGACCGGTTGGTCCTCGCCACTTACATTTGTTAGGTATCTTGACCTGGACGCAGCTCCAGGTTCCTCAGTGCTTCTGTCCTGAATGTGCCACAGTTTCACACGACAGGCATTTTGGTATTATGGCGTTTTGGTATATCGTTCCCAAAGCAGTCCTAGTGGAGTCAGTGTGAAGTTCCCTCGAAAGGGAACGTCTCAGGTTATGACTATAACCATAGTTCCCTGAGAAGGGAACGAGACACTGCATCCCTTGGCCATACTCCCTGCATCCCTGTGGTCGATTTGCTTCGGCAGTTTAGCTGAAGCCGGTCGAACCAGATGTCTATTTATCCTTTCCTAGTCATGACGTCACCCAACCGTGACGTTTGGTTTCGCCATTGGCTAAGTGGACATACGTGCATCAGACGCAATCACGCTGAGGCCGTTCCCAAAGCAGTCCTAGTGGACGCAATGTCTCGTTCCCTTCTCAGGGAAATATGGTTATAGTCATAACCTGAGACGGTTTCACAATATTACTGTTTTTACTGCATTTTTGATAAAATAAGTATAGCCTTGGTGAGCATAAGAGACTTCTTTCAAAAATATAAAGAAATATATATCCCAATACTGTCTGATTAAATCCTAAAAACAAGTACAGTGTGTGCTTTCTTATCATTAGTGAAATACATATTTTAATCTGTATTAGAAAATTGCAGGCAGTGTTCAGTGGAGATTTAACCTGACTTTGATGCCCCAGGTGACATATTTGTGGTACAGTGGGACAAAGTGAGGCTAAAGGATCGAGAGACTGAAGGAGCTTTCACCTTTCAGACTGTTCTCTATGGTAACGGGACCATTGTCTTCGGCTACAAAGACGTGAGTCAGCCTCAGATGTTTCATTTGGTTCAGTTCAACCAAGATAAATTAAACACACATTAAAGCCCAAAGTATACTTCACTTTTTTACGAGGGTCAGTGTGCGTGACGCGAATTTCATCATCAGAAGAGTACGCATGTACTGTACGCGCAGCGCACATGCACATTTAATTATTTTTGCACTATTTATATGGGTTGTAACTTGTGGTGAGAGATTGCTCAAAACTGCACATGCGTCTGCCACCTGTTTGCAAAGCTGTGCGCTCGACTGTGCGCCTATGCTCACATACACGTAAAAAAAGGAAATATACTTTGGGCTAAAGCCAACTGTGAAAATTTCATTACCACTCAAAATTGTGGTCATCAAAGCAGTGTGAAATAAACTGCTCACAGATTATTACTACTGCAAATCAAATTTATGAAAGAAGAACAAACATGGTTTTGATAGTGTCCAGTTTCCTTCCTTTGGCTTTTCATAACAGGTTCCTTTGCCTGTGGAGAAAATCAATTCCACTGAGCATCCAGTGAAAGTGGGACTGTCTGATGCTTTCATGGCCCTTCTGTCTTCTTCACAGTCTCCAGGTCAGTGTAAGACTGTAAATTAATTTAGTTTATGGTACATTTACACTGTTATCATTTTGACCGATACTTTGTTGTTGTATCATCAACAGATGCTAAACGACGGACTATTTATGAATACCATCGGGTAGAGATTGACACAACAAAGATTGTCAATAACTCTGCATTTGAGTTCAGCCCCTTACCAAGTGAGTAAAACAGTCACTGCTTGCCGATCTGTCCTCTACAACAATCGCAAGCTCACCTTAAAACCTAATGATTTTGACTACATATAGATGAAGATTTGTGCCCTGACATTAGACGTTAGCCTATACCCTGTTTTATGTTGCCGTATCTGTTTCTAGCCTGCCCTCAGCACACTACCTGTGAACAATGTCTCCAGTCCAACCTAACATTAGGCTGTGGGTGGTGCAATACTCTACAAAGGTAACAGCATTAAATCTGAGTGTCCAATGTGTTTTTCTGCATTAATTCAAGCAAGGCATGTGTTCTTTCCTGAAAGCTGAATGTATGTGTTTATAATCTTTCAGATGTTCAGACGGAATAGACCGATACAGACAAGAATGGCTGGACTACAGTTGCTCTGAGGAGGTACAGACAATAAGTCACCAAATATGCACTTGCTATAAAAGAAAGATTGGTAACACTTTACAATATGGGTGCACTAATATGCATTAATTCATGCTTAACTAATGCACAGATAATCATGAGTTAATGTATGACTCATGAAGAACTAAACCATTTATTCACGATTACTGCATCAGCAACTAATGAAGATTATATATGATTAATAGATTAAGTAATCATTAAATTGTTATTAGTTAAATGTGTCATATTGTATTAATTCCCTAATAACATATTATATTAACTAATAGTGTAAATTCATATGTTAATTACAACAATGGGTCAAAGCCATGCATTTCAACTTCCAGTTGTCTGCTTTAATTAACCATTAGCTAATGATTTGCAAAGGTATCATTATGTTATGACTTTACTTGTTGAGGCACATGACTGTTAACTAATTCTAAATTAATACAAAACTCATAACCACAATGACATATTACTTAACAATTAGTTAATAGTCATGTGCCTCAACAAGTAAAGTCATAACATAATAATACCTTTGCAAATCGTTAGCTAATGATTAATTAAAGCAGACAACTGGAAGTTGACCCATTGTAGTAATTAACATATGAATTTACACTATTAGTTAATATAATATGTTATTAGGGAATTAATACAATATGACAGATTTAACTAATAACAATTTAATGATTACTTAATCTATTAATCATATATAATCTTCATTAGTTGCTAATTCAGTAATCATGAATAAATGGTTTAGTTCTTCATGAGTAGTTTAAATGGATTAGCTCACCCAAAAATTTTATTTCTGTCATTATTTACTTTGAAAATCAGTGGCTACTTGTAGCTCTTCTCCCTTGATGTGAATTGGTTGTTAACAGACCCGCTACAGAGCATCTAGTTATAGACAGGAATAACATTTAGCCACCACAACTCAGTACACTTCACAAATTCTTCTTTGTGTGTGTGGTTTTCTATACGATAAAAATATAATACAAAATACATAAGTACAAAATAACAAATAATAATCACAATAAATATAACGCAGAAATATCCACAAATGGATGTATATTAATACAACAATGATTAATTAAAAGGGAAAAGAAAATGTGCCATTATGCATGAAAATACATTGACAATAAAATACTAACATGCGGTGTGTTACAAACACCTCGCGTGTCCATGCTGGATATCCTCAACTATTGACCCCTGTAAACCTTGAAGTGTCTTAAATTTAGTTCAATGTATTGTGTTCATTCCAGGGTTTGTGTTGTTACTGTTGTGAGAATTTGTATTATTTTGATTCACCTTTTTTGTTTTCATGGTGCGGGCCACCTTCTATAAATTCAGTGTATGTCTTGTCTAGTGAGACTCTTGTTACTTATTGTATCCTGGAAAGGTGGTGCTGTTTTTGGTTCTCTGTCAGTTTGAGAGGCTCAAACACGATCATGTCACTTTGAATACTTGCTATTTCTATTTGCTATGTAACCTGAATGGAATACAATTTTTGCCTTTTTTCCTCTCTAGTGAGGCTTGAGATCGCCTTTTTTTCTTGCTTAAGCAAGATTCAATAAAGACTGTCACAACTGAAGATCACTTTGTTCCCTGTTTGTGGCTATGGACTTATTTTTGTTGTTGTGATTTATTTATGCTCATGGCAGATCCATCACAAGTAAAAGGCCTTTTCCTCCCTTAAAGCATCCCACCTGGCTGGTTTGGAATGATAAATGTGGTAGGAGGAATGCTACTTTTATTTTTAGTTTAGTTGAGTTTTAGTTTAGTACTTTGCACTGGGGACAGCTATTGAAGCTGGAGAGACCTCAGAACTGCAATCGTACTGATCTGTCTCATTAAACCTGAATCATTGTCAGTGTAAATCTCTTATCAAAACTCTCATCAGTCTGCCGAGTTCTGAGCAAACTGCGCAGGTATTGGTTGCATAGGGGTGGCAGGAGGAGGAGACTGTCCTGCAGGCTGTTGTTGCTCCAGCTGGATCTGTAGGTGCTGTTTTTGTCATTTGAGCTAAGGGAGTTCTTGAGAATACTGATCCGTAGCTTGTTGAAATGTGTCCTTTTGTCACTGCATCGTCTGTAGCAGATTGTCATGGGTGTGGTGTAGATCCTGATTCTCGCTTGAGGATTCTTGCCTCGGAGTCTCATGACATGGGAATGGGTTCAGGGAATAGCCTTGGGAGAGTGAAGCCACTAAGGCAGTGGTTTCAAACTCAGCTCCTGGAGGGCCACTGCCCTACAGAGTTTAGCTCCAACCCTAATTAAACACACCTGATCGAGCTAATAATGCTCTTCAGGATTACTAGAATCTTCCAGGCAGGTGAGCTGGACCTGGTTGGAGCTCCAACAGTGGCCAGGACAGTGGCCTTCCAGGAGCTGAGTTTGAGACCACTGCACTAAGGTCATACTCTTCATATTACACGGGGAGGACCATCTTCCTCCTGACATGCACGATCGGCTTATTCACAGCATGCTGTGACATCTTTTCTTAGTAAACCTGAATACTGTGACTTGAAGGACCATGTAAAAATTAGTGGCTACTGGTAGCTCTTCTCCCTTGATGTGAATTTGATAACAAGTCAAGTCTCCTTTATTTATATAGCGCTTTTTACAATTCTCCTCTGGCCGATGAACAAATAGTGTATGATTATGATTCTGGCAACATTACAGGTCAGAAGTCATATTAGATCGAAAGATATTCGTAAGATTATTCGAAAGATTGGAGTCATCACACTGGAGACGGGTTTAATGAGGATGTCGTGTCGATGCGGCATTTACAGGGTGGAGTTTAATTAACACGGTCTCTGCAGACATTTCAGGGATGCATTGGTCATGTCTAGGCGCAGGTTCACCATCTAATCTGGATACGGCCCGAATCTGTCTGACTGCAGTAAACCTCGGGATAAACAGAGAGACTAACATTAGCGTAGATGCCATTCTTCTTAGGATGTAACGAGTACATCAGGTGTTATGGGAAGTGTTCCCGGTTCCGGCTGACCTAGTTAATGCAGCCTAAAACAATCATTTAACTGATTTGAATAATATAAATTGATATGCCATAGTAAAGAGATGTGTTTTTAGTCTAGATTTAAAATGAAAGAGTGTGTCTGCTTCCCGAACAATGCTAGGAAGACTGTTCCAGAGTTTAGTTGCTAAATAGGAAAAGGATCGACCGCCTGCAGTTGATTTTGATATTCTAGGTATTATCAAGAGTTTTGAGACCGCAATAGACGTGATGGAGTATAATGCGTTAAGAGCTCGCTCAAGTACTGGGGAGCTAAACCATTTAGTGCTCTGTAAGTAATTAGCAAGATTTTAAAATGTATACGATGTTTAATAGGGAGTCAGTGCAGTGTTGGCAGAACCAGGCTAATATGGTCACACTTCCTGGTTCTAGTAAGAGCTGCTGCGTTTGGACCAGCTGCAGTTTATTTATTAAGCGAGCAGGGCAACCACCCAGTAGAGCATTACAATAATCTAGCCTTGAGGTCATTAACGCGTGAACTAACTGTTCAGCATTTTGCATTGAAAGCATGTGCCGTATTTTAGATATATTTTTAAGAATGCAGTTTTAACAGACCCGTCCTATCCGGTTAGAGATGGGAATAACCCATTTAATGTCACCAAAACTCAATACACTGAATAAATTTTGCTTTATATGTGTGTGGTTTTCTATAAAATAAAAATATATGGTGGGGTTGTTGGGTTGTGGTCGCCCTCGGTAGAAATCGCGTTCGCGGGGGCACTGTGGTGCGATTGAAAAGGGCACTTTCACTTTCAAAGGGCTCACTTTGGTAGCTTGCAGGGCCAGATCAGTCGTGCTGTGCAGCTCCTTGAACACGGCAGGGTCCGGGCCGGACTCGTCCAATGAGTGGATGAGTTTGGCCTGAAAGACCTGAGGGACAGCCATTGTGTGAAGCGATGAATAAAATTAGAGCAGCCGTGTACACTGCAATAACACCGGCGAGAGGATTCAGCCATTAGTTTTGATAAGTTTTGCGTTGAGATGGGACTGGAAGTAGCAATACACTGCTTCACTTACCAGATATAGGAAGTGTGATAAAACCCTATGAGCAGAATTTTAATTTTTGGACAGACTGTCAGACTGTGTATATATTAATTAAGCGATACTTTAAATAAACTAAATCTGCCAGTAGGTGGCGCTAAATGTCTAAACGAGTAAATTATTCATTGAAACGGCTGTTTCGTTCAGGAATGAAGCAAATGACTCTCTATATTGTGACAACCCACGTGGTGTAATGCTTTATTTTGTCCAGCAGCGGTCTTTGGGTAACACTATTTGTGTTCTCAGGTTAAGTGCTGTGAAACAGGTGTGGAGAATTGACGGTGATTAACCATGCTGCTTATAAGAAGCTGGATAGCTGAAGAGGGGAAGGAAAAAAGCCTGAGAGTTGTCCTGCTGGCTTTCTCACCCTCTTCAGTCCAGTCTAAGTTTATATGTTATTTTAATACTTTAATGTAGTTATGTCTGTTTTCTTGATTAAATACATATTATTTTGCAAATTTGATTCAGTTGTATGGCCTCCCCATTCATGTTGCTACTCCTTGAGCTAAGGGGTTGTAACATATGGAGGCTCGGCTGTGATTAAACTGAGATTGACTCAGGGTTTTGTAGACATTTGGGTAATTCTTTAATTAGAATTATGATTTGGGTAATTCTTTGAGTAGGATTATTGGTTTGAAAAAAAAATGGATTGGATTATTATTTGGGTAAAATAAGTTTTGGGGAGGGTCATATAAAAGGATTTTTGTTTTGTTTTGATTAATGGTTTTGGACTGGAGAGAGAGAGATAAACCAATAAACCAATGAGAACATGACAACAGAACACAAGACAAAGGAGCACATGGCAGGATCACATGACAAGACCAGGAAGTGCATGGCAAGACATGACAGTGAACATGGCAAAGCAAACATAAGCAAAATACCCTGTGACAAAAGCTGTCTAGTGGTACTGCTGATTCCTTTAAT
This sequence comes from Rhinogobio ventralis, assembly GCA_039654625.1. Classification (NCBI taxonomy): domain Eukaryota; kingdom Metazoa; phylum Chordata; class Actinopteri; order Cypriniformes; family Gobionidae; genus Rhinogobio; species Rhinogobio ventralis. Next base: position 13,277,180 of record CM077212.1, on the reverse strand, counting down.
GATCAGGAACTTACGGGTGTAAGTGGAAATCGAATGACGAGTTTAGTACAGATGATTAAACTCTTACCTAAATTCAATGACCAGGATCCAGATGTGTTCTTTTCTCTGAACACAAAGCTTGGCTGAGGATAGAGGTTGGAACGATGCTAAATGTATACTCTTACTACAAAGTGTTTTGGAAGGGAAAGCTCAGGAAGCCTTCATCTCACTTTCTTCTGAAAATCAAAACAATTATAAGGTAGTAAAAGAGGCGTTTTAAAAGCATATGAACTTGTCCCTGAAGCGTATCGTCAATGTTTTAGGACAGTGGTCACCAACCTTTTCAAGCCAAAGATCCCTGACCTCAGCCTTGATGAAAGGCAAGATCTACCTATAGATTTTTCATGGCCGATTCAGAGTTTTTTTACAAAAATTTCCGATACCAGCTGCTGATTTTTTTTTCTTTGTTTAAGCAAATGTATTTGTTGCTCTATATCAGGCCAAACTGGGCTTAAATAATTAGCCATTTGAAATGAGAGGCAACCACTGCATTTCAATCATGATCCAAACAAAGTTGTTTTTTATTTAAATTAGACTAAATTAGACTGCACAAAACAAAAACAAATGGACTGAATAAAACAGCAAATTCACTCTCTGACAGTAGGTGGTGCTTATGGAAAAGAAGTGTTTTTTTGGATATCGCTGTAAAAATGCCATTGAAACTATTCTGAAGACAGTCAGTTTCGTTCAGAGATACATTCATGTAACCCCCCTCCCCAATTCAATATTTATATTTTTCTTCCTGTATTTCAGGATTTATCAGAACGATTCCATTTACACTTGGTCACATAAATGTGTCTCCGCAAAATGGATATAAATCCAATCTTCAGTTCCCACGCTATAGCCTATGCATTTTTAATGGCGTTCACGTCACCGAAATCAATAGATATGAGCTGCATTTTATTGATCAACAGCTAATTTCAAAAGCGAAGACTGCAATAGGAGAGAGAGTGGCATAAGCACTGGTAAGATCAGAGGGCATTTACACCTGGTCTTTTCACGATCCAGCTATCTGATCAGAGAAAACGCAAGTGATCATGTGTAAACAGGCCCACTGTGTCTGGTATTTTCTCTGCTGTGCATCTGCACTCTCCTCTTTGCGTCTGTCTTCAGTGTGTCCCATCTCTGGGCCGTGTTAACGTCCGTTAACAGACTTCGTAATATTTTCACACAAATGACATTCGGGAAATAATTGCAATGCAGTTCGTGTGCAAGTCCGGAATAGAGATCAGCCAAAATTAAACTAAAAACCGTCTGGTTGCTAATTGTGTGTTTGGAGTACAAAACCGGGTGTTTCCGATTTATGGCCAGTCGATTTGTGCGTTGCGAATTTTGAGGTTGCAGAGAATACATTTTGGGAGCATATGGAGCAATTTCAAGCCTTGATAATGTGTTGTTACTTATTTTTCGGTTATTTACCGGGACATCGACCACTGATTTAGGGGATGGAGGAAAGATGAGCGTAAAACACGCGTTGAAGTGGCTAGGGAATTGACGTCATTTTAATAGGTGGCATACATTGTGTGTTAGTACATTTGAAGATCTTTCTAGATCTTTCAGTTTAAAAAATATTATCCCAGAGCGCATAACGATGTATGTAAATGAACATAAAGTGACAACGGCTGCAGAGGCTGCCGTTCTTGCGGACGAATATGTACTAATTCATAAAAACACTGGTGATTCTTTATATAAAAAGCAAAATAGCAGTGGACATGTAGTGAAAAAGTTCAAACAAATCAGAGCATGCTAGAAAAGTAGATCCAGATTTGAGCTGCAGGTATTGTTTGAAAAAAGGTCATTGGAAAAAAGAATGCCCCATATTAACCCCTTTTTTTTGGTAACACTTTATTTTAAGGGTCCAGAATAATGCATTAGTTAAGCATTAATTAATGATTAGCTTGTTCACAGTTATGCATTAGTTAAGCATGGACACAATAGTAATTAATGACTAACTTAACATTATAGTAAGGGCATATTAGCCATTATTAACAACTTAATAAGCCATAAATAATTTTTGTGTAGTGATGTAATTATATTTCTGTGCCATTCTGTTAAGTTAACTGAACAATAAGCTAGTAATTATGTTTAATTACTGCTGATTTTGCCGTTGTAAATTGCTAAAATAGTGTAATAAAGACAATTTGACCCTCTATTCTAAAGTGAAAGTTTCAGAATAAGCCAATAATTGAGCCTAACTACCATTAATACAGTACTAATAAAGGCGATTTTATCCCCTATTCTAAAGTGAGAGTTTTATCGGCATTAATTATGGCACTTATTGAGTGATATTTAAGTTTATTAACCAGAATTGAGAATAGAAATTGCATTAAGATCAGTTTTGCCTATTGATAGGGTGGATTTGATTTTGGGAAACAATTTGGCTGGGAGTAAAGTATGGGGTACGGAAGTGTTTCCCCTTGTTAAAACCACTCCGGTCTGCTCGGTAGAATCAGAAAAATGTGTGAATCAGAAAACTTCCTGAAGTTTTTAGTTCCTGCGCCGTAACCCGAGCGATGAGCAATAACAAAGTTATGGAGTATGAACACCAAGAGAGATCTCATCTTGATCTTTCTAAGAATTTGTCTTGGCTTTCTCTGTCAATTTTTTTCATCAGGATTTGATTGTAGAGCAAAAAAATTATATGCAACTAAAACCCTTGTTTGAATCTGTTCTGAATCTGAAACAGAATCTGAGATGCAAATTTTGGCTAGCAGATATTTCATACAGAACAGATTATTACTTCGTAAATGGACGCCGTGTTGTGATAAAATTGTGGGTGACCCGCTGTTTCAAATAGTGATACCGAAGGGATTGCGGGAGTTAATTTTGAAAGCTGCTCACGGTGACATAGCTGGTTATTTTGGAGTGAAGAAAACCTATCACAGCGTTATGCGTAATTTTTGGCCTCGATTAAAAAGAGGCTGCTTTTATAAAAACTTGCAATGTCTGCCAATTGGTCGGAAAGCCAAACGAGGTGATATCTCCTGCTCCGTTGTATCCTATCCCTGTGGTGAAAAATCCTTTTGAGCATCTAACGATTGATTGTGTGGGGCCATTACCTCCTTCTAAAACTGGTTCCATCTATATATTGACTGTGATGTGCCAAGCTACGCGATACCCTGCCGCTTATCCATTGCGAAATATTACTACAGTGATAGTCTATAGTGATAGCTTTGACTCAATTTATTTCCATATTTGGAATTCCTTGTGTTATTCAGTCTGACAGGGGGACTTGCATGTTTGCCCAAATTCTGAAACAGTTGTGTGTAGATCATCAGAAAAGTAGTGCTTATCATCCGGAAAGTCAGGGGGCCCTCGAGCACTTGCATCAAACGCTAAAGCAGTGGTTGAGAACGTACTGTACTGAATTGATGAAAGACTGGGAGGAGGGACTATCTTGGTTGATGCTCGCTGCTTGCGAGGTCACTCAAGAAAGTTTGGGTTTCAGCCCTAATGATTTAGTATTTGGACATAAGGTAAGGGGACCGCTCGTGCTTTTGTGTGATGATCTATTGGAAACTGAACCGCCTGTAAATCTTTTGGATTATGTAAATGGGTTCCGATATAGGTTTTTTTGTGCCGGTAAATTAGCTTATGAAAATCTAGGTAAGGCAAAATCTAAGATTAAAACCTGGTTTGATCACAAGGCAAAAAAAGGGGACTCCATTCTGGAGATCAGGCTTTGGTGATGCTTCCAATGACCGGTTCCTTTTTTGTTGCAAAATTTTCTGGACCTTATACTGTGCTTTAACAACTTTCGGAACAAAACTATATGATTTCCACTCCTGATAGGAAGAAGGCGGCTCAGTTGTGCCATGTAAATATATTGAAGACTTATTTGTTTCGTGCATCCGGACCAAATGTCGCTGGTGGAGGTGCTGAAATTAAATCCGTTGCGACTGCTGTAGGGGGTTAAAGTGGTTCCTTGTTAGATTGGGTTGAGAAGGATATTTTTGACAAATATTTAATTTAACCTAGACTCTGTAATTCTGAGTAAAAAATTGGGGATTATGCTTGGGCATTTATCTCAAGATAATTGTGAGGAATTAATACATCTGATAACAGTTTCAAGAACTTTTTTCTGATATTCCTTTATGCACTGACATGATTCAGCATGATATTGATGTCGGTGACTCCAAACCTATTCGGCAACGATTTTATCAAGTGTCTTACGAAAAACTAAAACTTTTGGAATTTAAATTAAGTATCTTTTGGAGAATGGACTTGCGGAACGATCTAGTTCCAGATGGGCTTCCCCTTGTCTTCTAGTTACGAAACCAGGCGGAACATTTTAGGTTTTGTACCGATTATAGAAGATTAAATACTGTTGCGAAATCGGATAGTTTTCCACTTCCACAAACTGAAGACTGCATTGATTTGGTCGGGTCAGCTTAATTTGTTACGAAGATTGATTTACTTAAGGGATATTATCAGGTACCCCTAACTTCTTGTGCTCAGGAAGTATGTGCTTTCACGTCTTCCGGATTATATTCTTATAAGTGAATGAGTTTTGGTCTTCGAAACGCCCCAGCTACATTCCGGTGCCTGATGAATTTGGTCATCTCTGGGCTGGAGGGATGTGCTGTATATCTGGATTATGTGGTGGTGTATAGTGAGAAATGGGATTAACATCTTTGTCAATTGCGTGCATTATTTCTGTATATAACTGTATATTTCTATATATTCTGGAGACAGCAAAGTTGACGGTAAATTTAGTGAAATGTGAATTTGCACGTGCCACTGTGGTCTATTTGGGAAATGTGGTAGGACAGGGTAAAGTGTGTCCTATTCGGGCAAAAGTTCAGGCCATTGATAATTTCCCAGCTCCTTCTACAAAGAAAGAGCTAATGAGGTTTCTAGGAATGACTGGGTATTATCGAAAATTCTGTAGAAATTTCTCAACAATAGTTGCTCCTTTAACTGATTTGTTAAAAGGCAAACAGAAATATGAATGGTCCTCAAATTGTCAAAGTGCTTTTGATAATGGCAAACTTGTGCTGAGTTCTGCTCCTGTGTTAACGGCACCTCATTGGGACCATCCTTCTTATTCAAAGGTGGACACGAGTGGGTTGGGTACGGGAGCTGCGTTATTGCAAAAGGATGAAAATAGCATTGATCGACCAATTAGCTTATTTTCTAAGAAGTTTAATTTGTGTCAGAGGAATTATTCAACCACTGAAAATGAGTTGTTGGCATTAATTTGGGCTTTACAACACTTCGATGTGTATGTGGGTGGAGGTTCCATGCCTGTGGTAGTATTTACAGATCACAACCGTCTTTGCATAGTCCAAATCAACGACATATTTGTTGGGCTTTATTCTTGCAGTCATATAGCTTGGATATTTGTCATATTAGAGGGGTAGATAATGTTATGGCGGATACCTTGTCACGAGCTGCATTGAACAAGTAATCTATTACATTATTGTTAGTTCTTGTCTTTATTTCTTTCACCTCATCTCTTTTTGGAGGGAGTTGTGACAACCCACGAGGTGTAATACTTTATTTTGTCCAGCAAGGGTCTTTGGGTAACACTATTTGTGTTCTCAGGTTAAGTGCTGTGAAACAGGTGTGGAGAATTGACGGTGATTAACCATGCTGCTTATAAGAAGCTGTATAGCTGAAGAGGGGAAGGAAAAAAGGCGAGGAGTTTGATCTCTACTGGTCTTGAAGCTTGGTTCTCCTGCTAGCTTTCTCACCCTCTCCAGTCCAGGGCTTGATGTTGTTGTTTTTGTAACTTTCTATGTTATTTTAATATTTTAATGTAGGTATGTCTGTTTTCTTGATTAAATACATGTTATTTAGCTAATTTGATTCCATTTGTATGGCCTCCCCATTCATGTTGCTACTCCTTGAGCTAAGGGGTCGTAACAATATGAATGGGCTATTGAATCATTGATTAACCTGATTCGCTCAATACACAAATTCCTTCAGAAACGAAACACCAAGTGTGTTCAAATTGAAGCAGCGTAAGCAAAGTACTGCAAGAGCAATTTGAAAGCATTTGGAGCTGTCTGCTCTCTAATTGCTCTTTTGGTACCTACTTGTGTGGCTTGGAGACGCCCAACAGTTTAGCAAAAACAGACAATATTGTATCTAAAATGTACCACAATATTAGCTTTTTCTTGAACTGTTGTAAATCAATGTCACATTTGTACCTGTGCTATTTGGAACAAAAAACAAACAAAAAAACAGCACTCGTGTGATATTGCTTAACTATATCCTATGATATAAATATGAGACAAATATCTTGAATTTTAGGGGCATTCTAACTGTATTCTATGCTCCATCATGCAGTGAGCTGTTGCTCTGCTTCATGTTCGTCACCAATCAACTGTATGAAATGTAAGATGGCCTATGTAGGTCTGGGGCAGGTGTGTTAATTGTGGTAAATCATTTTAATGTTGTTATTTTTCCATAACTTATTAATTAAATGAATGTGTTAAATCGATAGTGTATATATATATATATATATTATACCGATCAGGCATAACATTATGACCATTGACAAGTGAAGAGATAATCAGATAACGCTGATTATCTCTTCATCACGGCACCTGTTATCGGGTGGGATATATTAAGCAGCAAGTGAACATTTTGTCCTCAAAGTTGATGTGTTCGAAGCAGAAAAAATGGGCTAGAGTAAGGATTTGAGAGAGTTTGATAAGGGCCAAATTGTGATGGGTAGACAACTGAGTCAGAGCATCTCCAAAACTGCAGCTCTTGTGGGGTGTTCCCGGTCTGCAGTGGTCAGTATCTATCAAAAGTGGTCCAAGAAAGGAACAGTGGTGAACCGGCAACAGGATCATGGGTGGCCAAGTCAAGTCAACTTTATTTATATAGCGCTTTTTACAATGCTGATTGTTTCAAAGCAGCTTCACAGTGTTAAACAGGAAAATAATGCAACAGAATTTGATTCGGCTGTACAGCCGCTCTGGAGAAAACGTTGATGTTATCCAGCTCATTTCAATTATCATATTCAAATATCATTTCAAATATCATGGAGATCCATGATGGCGGCACGAGTACATCGCGAGGCTCGGGCTCTCTCCAGATTCTGCAATGTTGCTGTATATTTCTTGCTCATTTCGATGCTATGCACTCTACCCGTCCAGGCGGAAGTGCTCGCAGGCGGCGTCAAGATAGTAAAAAAAGGCGGGGGAAGCACGGAGGACTAAGAGCTAAGCTAAAGCTAACACCACACCGGCTCTCTTTACCCAGCATTTTCCTTGCCAGTGTACGGTCGCTGGTGAACAAAATGGAGGAGATTCGACTCAGTATCACACACAGCAAGAGACTTTTGAACTGTAACGTCTTAATATTCACGGAAACATGGTTAAACAGCGGAATACCGGACAACGCTATTGAGCTAGCGGGACACCACACACTCCGGGCAGATAGAACATTAGATGGCTCTGGTAAGACCAGAGGTGGTGGATTGTGCATTTACATTAACAAAGCTTGGTGCACAAACTCTGCTATTGTTGGGAGACATTGTTCAGCTAACCTTGAGTTTCTCATGGTTAAATGTAGACCGTTTTATCTACCACGGGAGTTCACTTCCACCATTATAACTGCAGCCTATATTCCCCTGGATGCTGATGCTAAGCTTGCTATGAAAGAACTTCACGCAGCCATCAGTAAACAACAGACTGTTCACCCAGAAGCTGCATTTATTGTTGCTGGTGATTTTAATCATTCAAACTTAAAGTCAGTGCTACCGAAATTTCACAGCATGTTTCCTGTCACACCAGAGGAAACAAAACTTTAGACCATGTTTACACAAACATGGCTGGAGCTTACGTTGCAACACCCCTCCCCCACATGGGACAGTCAGATCACCTTTCTTTGTTCCTCACCCCCAAATATGCACCCCTCATCAACCGTGTGAAGCCATCAGTGAAGACCATCAAGGTGTGGCCTGAGGGGGCAGATCTCATACTCCAGGAAAGGTTTCTACACACAGACTGGAGTATGTTTGCTTCCCAAGCCACCAGTGGCTCTCACACAGACATTGACTGCTACACCTCCTCTGTACTGGATTATATCAATACCACCACTGACAGTGTTACAACCCAGAAGCAGATCACCACATACCCTAATCAGAAGCCATGGATGAACAGGGAAGTATGACTCCTGTTGAAGACACGCAATGCTGCCTTCAGATCAGGAGATGCACAAGCCTACAGCACATCCAGAGCAAACCTGAAGAGGGGCATCAAAGAGGCCAAGCACTGCTACAAGCTAAAGATAGAGGGACACTTTTCCAACTTTGACCCTCGACGCATGTGGCAGGGCATTCAGGCCATCAGTGACTACAAACCCACCCACTCCACCCCCGCAGCCACTGACATCAACTTCCTGAACGAGCTAAATTACTTTTATGCTCGCTTTGAAAGAGACAACAGAGAAACTGCCACCAAGGCCAAACCCTCTGCTGACCACCCGCCAATCACACTCTCCTCCACAGACGTCTGCAATGCACTGGGTCGAATCAGCCCGCACAAGGCTGCTGGACCAGACAACATCCCTGGACGAGTACTCAGGGCATGTGCAGAACAGCTCGCTGGGGTTTTTACAGACATTTTCAACTTGTCTCTTGCCCAAGAAACCATACCAACATGCTTTAAATGCACTTCCATTGTGCCAGTACCAAAACACTCTAGCCCGAGGTGCCTTAACGACTACCGCCCTGTAGCACTCACACCCATCGTTATGAAGTGCTTTGAGCGGTTGGTCTTGGCACATCTAAAAGACTCTCTACCATCCACATTGGACTCACACCAGTTTGCCTACCGTAGCAATAGGAGCACAGAGGATGCAGTCTCCTTGGCACTGCACTCTGTGCTTACACATCTGGACAATAAGAACACATATGCACGTATGCTGTTTGTTGACTTCAGCTCAGCATTCAACACTGCCATCCCAACCAAGTTAATAGCCAAACTTGGAGACCTGGGCATCAACACCTCAATGTGCAACTGGATATTGGACTTCCTGACCAACAGACCCCAGAATGTTCGATCAGGCTCCACCTACTCCACCACGCTCAATACTGGCGTACCACAGGGCTGTGTGCTAAGCCCATTTCTCTACTCCCTCTTCACCTCCGATTGCAAGCCTGTGTATGGATCTAATTCCATCATCAAGTTTGCGGACGACACTACGGTGATTGGACTCATCAGCAACAACGATGAGACCGCCTATAGGGAGGAGATCCAGCACCTGGCCACATGGTGCACTGAAAATAATCTGCTCCTCAACACCACCAAAACAAAAGAACTCATCGTGGACTTCAGGAAAGAGGCAAGAGGCACACACGACACCATCCACATCAATGGAACGGCTGTTGAGCGTGTCTCCAGTTTCAAGTTCCTGGGGATCCACATCTCGGCGGACATGTTCTGGACAACCAATACCTCCAGCCTGGTCAAGAAGGCTCACCAGCGTCTTTTTTTCCTGAGGACACTGAGGAAGAATCAGCTATCCTCGGCTATACTGGTGAACTTCTATCGCTGCGCAATAGAAAGCATCCTGACCAACTGTGTTACAGTATGGTATGGGAGCTGCTCTGCTGCAGAGCGCAAGGCACTACAGCGGGTGGTGAAAACCGCCCAGCGCATCACAGGGACTCCACTACCTGCCATCGACCACATCCAGAGGAAACGCTGTCTGCATCGAGCTCGCAGCATCCCTAAGGACTCCTCTCACCCAGCCCACAAACTGTTTTCTCTCCTGCCCTCTGGTAGGCGTTTCAGGTGCCTCCGGAGCAGGACCAGCAGACTAAAGAACAGTTTTTTCCCCAGAACTGTCTCCTTATTGAACTCTAACCCTCGTTGATCCCACTCCCCCTATATACTGATAACCCTCCTCTCCCCCTCACATCTGCCTTCACTTGTTATTTGCACTACTGGATGCTCATTTGCACTATCGACTGTTTATTACAGTAACACCTGTTCATATATGCATCTTGCACTACTTACCTAACTGGAATATGCTCATTTGCACTATCGACTGTTACTACAGTAACACCTGTTCATATATGCATCTTGCACTACTACCTAACTAGAATATGCTCATTTGCACTATATCGTTCATTGCTATACTGCCCATCTTAGCCTAACATATCATTATATACATCTATCTGTAAATTCTGCTTATAGTAATAGCCATCTGTATATATATTCAGTACATATCTACCCTGTAAATTCTGTTTATAGTAATATCCATCTGTATATATATTCAGTACATATCTACCCTGTAAATTCTGTTTATAGTAATATCCATCCGTATATTACATTCAGTATATATCTATCTATCTGTAAATTCTGTTTACAATAATAGCCATCTGTATATATATTCAGTACATATCTATCTGTAAATTCTGTTCAGTATATATCTATTTGCAAACTGTTTATAGCAACATCCATCTGTATATTATATTCAGTACATATCTATCTGTAAATTCTATTTATAGTAATAGCCATCTTTATATTTATTCAGTACATATTCATGTCCTGCACTTATGAAACCACTGTATATCCTGCACTTGCTGCTATTGCACTTCTGGTTAGACCCAAACTGCATTTCGTTGCCTCGTACCTGTACTTGTGTAATGACAATAAAGTTGAATCTAATCTAATCTAATCTAATATAGTGACCATGCGGGCAGATCAGTAATTTAGTTGAAAATTTATTTGAATATTTAGTTGAAAATTTTAGCGTCCCAAACTGAGCAAGCCAAGCCAAGCCAAAGGCGACAGTGGCAAGGAACCAAAACTCCATCAGGTGGCATAATGGAGAAAAATAAACCTTGGGAGAAACCAGGCTCAGTTGGGGTGCCAGTTCTCCTCTGGCCATCATGCCATGTCGGTGAGGCAATTATTAGATAGAAATATTCGAAAGATCGGAGTCATCACGCCGGAGACGGGTTTATTGAGGATGCCGTTTCGGTGAGGCAATTATTAGATAGGAATATTAAAAAATATTGCCAAGGCTCGTTGATGCACGTGGGGAGCGAAGGCTGGCCCGTGTCTTCCGATCAAACAGACGAGCTACTGTAGCTCAAATTGCTCAAGAAGTTAATGCTGATTCTGATAGAAAGGTGTCAGAATACACTGTGCATCGCAGTTTGTTGTATTCATTGGTGGCATCTCAATCCAATCGAAAATCTGTGGGATGTGCTGAACAAACGTTTCGTTATAAACATGTCCCATACGGACTGGCTTCGGCACCTCCTGCTTTCCAGAAGATGATGATGACTATACTGCATGGATTGTCAGGTGTTCAAGCCTACCTGGATGACCTAATCGTTTATGGAGACACAGAGGACATCCATGACACTCGTTTAAATGCTGTACTTCACTGTCTGAACAAGGCAGGTCTGAAACTAAATATGCAGAAATGTAAATTTAAGCTGCAAACCCTGAAATTTTTGGGCACACAATTTCTAATGAGGGATTGCATTCAGACCCTGATAACGTAGCTGCTGTCATGCACGTGCATGCGCCTCATGACTCTGCCTCACTGCGCTTATTCTTGGGCCTCACATCTTGGTATAGTAAATTTATACCAGATTATGCAACAGTGGTTTAACTAATTGCGAGAAGTTTTGAGAACCTCCACTGACACTAACATTCTCTGGACTGATAAAGCTGAACAAAGTTTTGTCACTCTGAAGACACTCTTATCAAAGATTCTAGCTCTGTTTGATCCCAGATTGCCAACTTACTTGAGTACTAATGCTTCTGATTATGGTGTGGGGGGAGTTCTTTCTCAACTGCGCACTGATGGTACCGAGCATAGTGGCACTTGCCTCCCAAACTCTTTCGCAAGCCGAAAGAAAGTACTCGACTGTGGAAAGGGAAGCACTGGCTTGTGTGTGGAGTATTGAAAAATGAAGAACGTATCTCTGGGGTAGACATTTTGTTCTGCGCACCGACCACCAAGCCCTTACAACGCTTCTTACATCCAAAGGAACAGGGAGAGCTGGCATGCGAATTGCTAGTTGGTCAGTCCATCTGTTATGCTATTCTTATGATGTGGCATTCCGCCCTGGGAGGTACAATACAACAGCAGACTGCCTCTCTCGGCTCCCATTACCTGAGACGGGTGACTCAACAGATGAACCAGAAATGTTCGCCACTGTTTCTCACTTACTTGCCATGTCAGTCTCTGAATTTTCTTCTGCATCGGAGAGCTGCCTTCAGCTAGCATAACTTCGCGCACAGATCGTGAATCGCTGGCCTAAAAACAAGAAGTCAGTGACACAAGAACTAGAACCTTACTTTCACATCAGACATGAGCTTTCCTTGGAACTGCCTAGTAGTCCCATTATCACTGCGTACAGGACTTGTGAATTTAGCTCATGTGTCCTTACTAAGGCATTGTACGGACAAAAGGTACACTGCTCCATGTTTGATGAGAAGGAGAGTTGGTCCAAATACGTTGTTGCCGGAGGATGGGAAGAAATGGAACGCGTCTCGTCTCACTGGAGTTCCAAACGAGGTGTTGATAAGTTTGGAAAAAATGCCAGAAGTGAAACCAAGCTTACAGCCTCAGGTTCATGTAAAAGAACAACAATTGAGTCCCAGAAGAAGTGTGAGAGTTCCTAAACAACCAGCTTGGCTGAAGGACTTTGTGTTAGGGAAATAAATAGTCAACTTTATTTATATAGCGCTTTTTACAATGCAGATTGTTTCAAAGCAGCTTCACAGTGTTAAACAGGAAAATAATTAACAGAATTTGATTCGGCTGTACAGCCGCAATGGAGAAAACGGTGATGTCATCAGCTCATTTCAATTATCATATATATTCAAGTAATGTAGTTGATATAATTTAGTTTAGTAATTAAATTTATTTGGATATTTATTTGAAAATTTTGTGTCCCCAACTGAGCAAGCCAGAGGCGACAGTGGCAAGGAACCAAAACTCCATCAGGTGTACTAATGGAGAAAAATAAACCTTGGGAGAAACCAGGCTCAGTCGGGGTGCCAGTTCTCCTCTGGCCAATTAACAAACAGTGTATGTTTATTATTTTGGCAGCCTTATAGGTCAGAAGTAATATTAGATCGGATTATTCGAAAGATCGGAGGCATCACGCCGGGTTTATTGAGGATGGCGTGTCGATTAAACAATTATTAAATAGGAATATTCGAAATATCGGAGTCATCACGCCGGAGATGGATCCATTGAGGATGCCATGTCGATGAGCAATTTCAGAGGGTAGACTAATTGACACGGTCTCTGCAGACACTTCAGGGATGCGTTGGTAATGTCTGGGCGCTGGTCCACCATCTGATCTGGATACGACCCGGATCCGGCTGACTGCAGTAAACCTCGGGATAAACACAGAGACTAACATTAGCGTATATGCCATTCCTCTTATGATGTAACGAGTACATCAGGTGTTATGGGAAGTGTTCCCGGTTCCGGCTGACCTAGTTAATGCAGCCTAACAATTTGAATAAAATATAAATTAAAATGTTTTATGTGTATGCCATAGTAAAGAGATGCGTTTTTAGTCTAGATTTAAACTGACAGAGTGTGTCTGCTTCCTGAACAATGCTAGGAAGGCTGTTCCAGAGTTTGGGTGCTAAATAGGAAAAGGATCGACCGCCTGCAGTTGATTTTGATATTCTAGGTATTATCAACTGGCCAGAGTTTTGAGACCGCAATAGACGTGATGGAGTATAATGCGTTAAGAGCTCGCTCAAGTACTGGGGAGCTAAACCATTTAGTGATTTGTAAGTAATTAGCAAGATTTTAAAATGTATGCGATGTTTAATAGGGAGCCAGTGCAGTGTTGACAGAACCGGGCTAATATGGTCATACTTCCTGGTTCTAGTAAGAACTCGAGCTGCTGCGTTTTGGACCAGCTGCAGTTTATTTATTAAGCGAGCGGGGCAACCACCCAGTAGAGCATTACAATAATCTAGCCTTGAGGTCATGAATGCATGAACTAACTGTTCAGCATTTTGCATTGAAAGCATATGCCGTAATTTAGATATATTTTTAAGATGGTAGAATGCAGTTTTACAGATGCTAGAAACGTGGCTTTCAAATGAGAGATTGGTATCAAAGAGCAAAAAAACAGTATCAAATAGATGCAATGGTGCTGAAATAGCCATAATTCAAATATAGTCAGTTGTTTTGAGATGTTTACTTGGACAAGTTTAAACGTTAAAGAAAGTGTTCTTTGGAGTCCTCAGGAGTAATACACCAATGGTTTTACTAATAGTACTTGTTTATATAAAGAGGTAAACTGTTTTCGTAAACTAATTCTTTAATTCTGTATTACTTTTGGTGTTTAGAATAGATTACAGTATTATGTTGTAATGTTCAAGTACAATACCCTAATATAAATGCTTCAAAGAAAGGGGAAATGTTGTGTCTGCAGAGGTATTGTATAGCCACTAGATGGCAGTAGAGGAGAGAAGGAGGAGAGGAGTAGAGAAAGTAAAAGGGAGATTACACACTCGTGTCTGTGCTTGCTTCTTTATTTTATTACAAGACGTACAAACATCACAGGGTCTAGTGGAGTCCATGCCTTGACGGGTCAGGGCTGTTCTGGCAGCAAAATGGGGACCAACACAATATTAGTCATAATGTTATGTCTGATCGGTCAAGTCAAGTCACCTTTATTTATATAGCGCTTTTTACAATGCCAATCATTTCAAAGCAGCTTCACAGTGTTAACAGGAAAATGTTGCAACAGAATTTGATTCGGCTGTACAGACACTCTGAAGAAAACAGTGATGTCATCCAGCTCATTTCAATTATCATATAGTGTCAATGCGGGCAGATCAGTAATATAATTGAAATTTTAGTGTCCCCAACTGAGCAAGCCAAAAGACAAAGGCGACGGTGGCAAGGAACCAAAACTCCTTCAGTGGCCAGAATGGAGAAAAAAACCTTGGGAGAAACCAGGCTCAGTCGGCGTGCCAGTTCTCCTCTGGCCGACGAACAAATAGTGTATGATTATGATTCTGGCAACATCAGAGGTCTAAGACTACTTCCTGGTTCTAGTAAGAACTCGAGCTGCTGTGTTTTGGACCAGCTGCATTTTATTTATTAAGCGAGCAGGGCAATCACCCAGTAAAGCATTAAAATAATTTAGCCTTGAGGTCATGAACGCGTGAACTAACTGTTCAGCATTTTGCATTGAAAGCATGTGCCGTAATTTAGATATATTTTTAAGATGGTAGAATGCAGTTTTACAGATGCTAGAAGCATGGCTTTCAAATGAAAGATTGGTATCAAAGAGCACACCCAGGTTCCTAACTGACGACGAGGACTTGTCAGAGCAGCCATCAAGTGTTAGACAGTATTCTAGGTTACTATGTGCAGAGGGTTTTTGTCCAGTAATTAAAAATTCAGTTTTTTCTGAATTAAGTTGCAGGAAATTAATAGTCATCCAATTTTTTATATCAGTTATGCATTCCTTTAAACTTGTGAATTGGTACGTTTCGTCAGGGCGTGAGGAAATATAGAGCTGAGTATCGTCAGCATAACAATGGAAACTAATGCCATGCTTCCTAATGATATCTCCCATGGGTAGCATGTACAGGGTGAAAAGCAACGGTCCTAGCACTGAGCCCTGCGGTACTCCGTACACATTTTTTTACGTAGTTGTGAAGACACTGCCTTTTCTAGAATTTTTGACAGAAAGGGTAGATTTGAGATTGGCCTGTCTTCTGCTCACCAAGGCTGCATTTATTTGATCCAAAATACAGCAAAAACAGTATTATTGTGATTAAATTTAAAATAACTTTTTTCTATTTGAATATATTTTAAAAAGCAATTTCTTTGTCTGATTTTCAGCATCATTACTCCAGTCTTTAGAGTCACATGATCCTTCTAATTATTAATCTGATTATTCTAATATGCCGATTTGCTGCTCAAGAAACATTTATTATTATTATCAATGTTGAAAACAGTTGTGTACAATCTTTTTTTTCCAGCATTATTTAATGAATCATTTATCGGAAATATAAATCTTTTGCAACATTAAAAATGTTACAAAAGCTTTCTATTTCAGATAAATACTGTTCTTTTGAACTTTCTATTCATCAAAGAATCCTAAAAAAAATGTTTTACACAACTGTTTTCAACACTGACAATAATCATAAACCAGACAGCAGACAAACACTGAATCAACGTTGAACATTGATTTTTCATCAGGTTTGCACCCTGAAATAATGTTATTTCAACGATAAAAAATAGATCAAGATGGGCATAAAATCTATATTTTTTCAACTTAAATTAAATCACTTATTTAACATTGAATCAACATAGAAACACTATAAAATCAATCTTGCTTTATGTACAGCAGGATTCTATGCCAGTTAATTGTCTCTTTAATTTATTCCTTTCAATTAGAGACCATGTATGGCTGCAATTGATATGATTTTGTATCAAAAAAGTCATTTAAAGTAAACAACATCCTTCAGTTTACATGCAAATGTATTTATTTATGCCCCCACAGTTTCAACAGGAAATCTCACATTGACTTAAAACAATTACATCTGAATTTATAACACAAATGCCAGGAGAAGAGCCTGGAAAAACATGACAAACTGCATCTGCAAAATGGAAGTAAATACAAATGGAAACTCACCAATAAAGACAGAAATGGGACAGTACTACAGAAAGAAAGAAGGTAGAAGAAAGAATGAAATACTCTGAATAGGCTACTCTAAACTCAGCGGTTTCCACCATGAGCAATGCCCCCAAGCCTTTCAGGGGCGTAGCAGAGCCATTTTTGCACCGTCCCAGCAAAGATGAACTCGGATGCCTCCTTTTTTATCAGCATTCACTTGTAAGGTATCTAAAACAACAAGAAGTTAGTAAATATTTGGAAATGTGACTAATTATACATTACAAATGTACTACAAAATTAAGTGAAACTTGAAATTTGATTAAAATCTTTACATTCCAGTTAAAACACGCTGAATTTAAATTCAAGACTATTTAATGAATTTTAGTATAGACTTTTCCCTTTAAAGCACCTGCAAACTTACAGGAGGAATGAATGGAAAAGCAAGGTGAAAACAGCCAGTGTTTTATCTAATATTAATATTGTATCTTATAGTAAATAAATAAATAAAGTGTGAAAGTGAAACAAGTAAATTAATGATCAAGTAGCTAAATTAATAAAAGAGGAGCTGGATAGGCTACACTGTGGTTTGGAAGAGATTATCCATTTTATAACACGAACATGGAGGCGCAACAGTTTGCTAAATTTCTGCAGTTTGATAGCTGTCTACGTAATTATGCTCAAAATGCAGCTTTGCATCACAGGAATAAATTACATTTTAAAATATATTAAAATAGAAAACAGTTATTTTACATTTTAATAATATTTCACAATATTACAGCTTTTTTGTATTTGTGTGTATATATCAGCTGTGGAAAAATTAAGAGACCACTTAACATTGATTTCTTAATTTTTCTAGAGCTCTATATATATATATGATGCAACATTAACCCTACCAGGTAGCAAGTGGCTGCATGTCCAGGCGTTCGTCATACATAGACTATATCGTCCATGGCATTGCCTCCAGCTCATTGGAGGGGCAACTAAAGAAGAGATCTCATCTGCCTCTAAATCTGCCCATTTATGTAGACATATGAAAGGAAGCTCTCCTGCAAATTAAAATGAGTGGGGACACCAACACTTAGTTCTCTTATGACAAGGAGCCTTCCACATCTGATATGACACAAATGCTGTAGCAATGGTGCCTGTACACCTAGCATAAGACAGTTAATTGCTAAGGAGCGAGAAATTCCATTCAACTTAGAATAGAATCAACATAGAATGTCCCCTGCTTCCTACAGTTAGTGGGCCTTCTCACTGCAGCCTCATCAGCCATTCAATTAGGGCTTTTACACCTTCACCCATTTCAGCGCTGGCTGATAGCCAGACAGTTATCAGCAGTCCACAATCGGCATCCCCTGGTTTGGGTTACAACCTGTTGTTCTGTTTCCCTGACGCTTTGGATACAAGAACAATTTCTGCAAAGGGGTGTACCAACGGGACCGCTGGTTCTCTCCCAGTGCTCTTCCGTGGAAGGCAAGATGCATACTTGTGCGTATTTGTCTCATCGTTTGTCACCCACTGAACGCAATTACGACATTGGTAATAGAGAGTTGTTGGCAGTCAAGCTCACCTTGGAGGAATGGCATCAATGGTTTGAAGGTTCGGGGGTACCTTTCATCATCTGGACCGATCATAAGAACCTTGGTCACATCAGATCTGCCAAATCTGAATGCCCACATTCTACTGATCCCATCATGCCACAGAGTCTTGTGGTTTCGATGGTAACTTGGGAGATCGAGCCGAAGGTCCACACGGCATTACATGGGGACAGATCCCACCGGATCATTTGTTTGTGCCTGAGAGGATACGTTTTGAGGTCATTCGATAGGGTAATTGTTCCAAGGTGGCTTGTCATCCGGAGCTGAGTCATACCATGTTTCTCATAAAGCTACAGTTCTGATGGCAAGCTATGGCTCGTGACATACGTCATTTTGTTTTGGGCTGCTCGGTTTGTGCTAGTTGTAAGACTTCCTATTGACCCCCTGCTGGACTCTCCTTCAACTGCTGTCAGTTCCTTTGAGACCCTGGTCCCACATTGCACTAGATTTTCAATCAGCTTTTTCTCAGCTTTATTTATATAGCACCACTAAAAACAACAATTGTTGACCAAGGTGCTTTACACTATTAAATATCATCAACATTTAACACCATGCACAACATAAATTACAATACACGAAACAGACCAGATACAGCACAGTTCAACTACAATTAAAAGCCAAAGAAAAAAGATAAGTTTTGAGTTTTGCTTTAATCTCAGTGTCTGCCTCAGTGTAGAGGCAGTTTTAATACAAACAGGCTGTTCCAAGGTTTCGGTGCAGCAATGGCAAAAGCTTGATCTCCTCTCAATTTTAGTCTAGCAAGAGGAACATTTAACAGTCTCTGGTTAAATGACTTAAGAGACCTTCCAGGATTGTGAATGGATAATAAATCTGAAATATATACAGGAGCTAATCCATTCAAGGATTTAAAAACCAGCAACGAAACTTTAAAATCGATTCTGTAACGAATTGGGAGCCAATGCAGAGATGTCAGAACTGGAGTAATGTGCTCTCATTTAAGAACACCAGTAAGTATTCAAATCCACCAGTGCATTTTGTACCATTTGCAGACAGTTAAGAGTTGCTTGGTTAATACCCATATAAAGGGAATTACAATAGTCAAGCCTTGTTGAAAAATGAAAGCATGAATCACTCTTTCAAAGTCCTTAACCCCTTGCCTGTCACCCCCCCCCCCTCCCCAAGTGGAGCATTTTGACATACCCAAAATAAAAAGACTGCTGCTCACAAGTCATTCTGAATAGACACATAACCAACATATTTCTAGAAAGCCAACACTTGAGAGTTTACAGCTGAAGACTCAGAATTACTCAGACAGTTATTAATATGGAGATATATAGGCTCAAACATAAATATATATATATATATATATATATATATATATATATATATATATATATATTAAGAATATATTTTTAAATATATAAAAATATTATGTGAATGTAGTATAACAACTTATAACTACAACTAAATTGAAGCCACAAGTGTGGTCATTCTTCATTCTTCATTCAAATCTGAGGCTGTTATATCCAAAACTATGAATTTTATGAAACATTTTCTAAGACCATGTGATGTGAGTTTTTAGAGAAGGTGCTATCAAATATGTTGTTGGCCTGAAAAAAACCCATTTGCAGTCTTTTGTCTAATGTCTGGCGAGGAGAACAGCTCAATTAATGCTACAATGTCCTCACTCAACGATCGTTTTACACCTCTGAGAGTATGAGACTTAATCCTCATTATTCTTTTATCATTATTCTTTTGTTTGTAATTACCTATTAACAACACTTTACAGTAATCCACATATTATCTGTAGTCTTTCTAAAAAAAAAGCACATCCTTGGAACCTTATGTGAATTATTGTAACAAAACAGATTGTGAAATAGATATATTGCTCCTGGTCCAACAGGTGCATTAGAGCTACAGTTAGCATCAAGCTACATAACACAATTTAAAAGATTAAAATGACACTTTCACTTAATTTCACTTTAGACCACCATCGAGTGTTTGTATTAGCTTCCTGTCGCAATCTAATGGGGATTTCATTCATATGATGATGTTAAAACATGTTATATTTAGCATTTTATATAGAGCTAATCGCTACACCTGCTTAGCATTTATAATGTAAACATCCATTATTGATAGCCGAAATCACATGAAAAATCACACAGAAACCTTATGCCATAGTTATCGTGTGTTTATTAGCTTCGTAGTTCAAGTGTAGACATGTAGGATTGGTTCGTTCTTCACTAAGCACAGAATGAGGAAGTGTACACAGAAGAGCCTCATGCAGGAGGGCAGTATTGAGTCACGTAAGATGATTGACAGCTCTAGAGGACAAATGAGTGCGTGATGACTCATATCTGATGCAAATCAGGAAGAGGAGAGACAGAGCTTAACACTGTTTCAGCTTTTCAGATGAGACAAATCAATGGGAAATTAACAGAAATGGTATTCTGTATGACGAAATATTTTGCAAACATGTGATAATAAATCAATATTTCTCCAAATATGCGCACTTTTGAACTAAGAGCCATAGCAAAGACTGTGGACACAACTGAACTGCTGCAGACGAGAGAGAATTAATTTGTGTGTGATATTCAATTCAAAATATTGTTCATTACAGATTGATTATTTTGCACTCCTGACATAAATTAAGAAATTGTCACTGCAACCCAGTTTTATCATAAACAGTGTTCAAATATGGAAGCTGGAGTCTTTAATCTGTCTAATGATACTGAGTTTGTCCAGATATAGTAAGACTGTGATGTTTTAACGAGCAGTGAATGTTGAACAACAGTAATCTGGGGCCGTCGGCGATCCTTGACACTTAAGGGGTTAAAAGAAAGAAATTATTTTACTTTAGCTAGGACTCTGAGATGAAAAAAACTGGTTTTGCTTACCATACTAATCTGTTTGTCAAATTTGAGAGCACTATCGAAAAACACGCCCAAATTCTTCACTAATGGTTTCACACACGGAGACAAATGGCCAAAATGTAAGCAAGTTTCTGAAGATTTAAAAACCATCATCTCAGTTTTGCCTTCATTGAGGTGAAATTTTTTTTAGGGACATCCAGGCCTTTACATCTGCTAGGTAAGCCATAGGGATGCGCGGTATACCGGTACTGGGAAAATACCGGTATATATTTTATTTCAAACAGTACTATATCATGATTTTGCATATTTCGGCATATGCTGCTGTTTCGAAGTTCACCACTAGGTGGCAGTGCGCTCCTGATTTGAGTAAGACATTAAGAGATCGACAGGTGAGTGCATCATTCAAAGCATCTAATTTAGACATTTATTTTCTTTTAACACTGATCAACGCACATACATACATAAGATCGAATCGTTTAAATATCACGAAATCTCTTTTAATGCTTATATCTTCTAAATGCGAATTGTCTCATTGAATTGTTTTGTAGCTCACTAGCTATTAGATAACAGTAAGGCTAACATATTCATACTAAAAGCCAAAAAAACTTCAATTTTGATTTAATGGGGACTTTAAATGTACAAAAAGAGAGTACACTTTCATGACTATATTTCTTAACATGCTTAAATGCACTATTTTTTTTTTTTTGAAATGCACTTTGTAATAATGTTTAAGTTTTTGTGACCAGAGCTGTACTTTCTGTATGCAGAAACAGAAACCGTTTCTAGCATGTTATATGTTTGGCAACAGTTCTTCCAACCCTAATTGATGGAGTGTGTAGCTTTTCATTTCTTAAACAACCATATAGGAAGACATAACATACTAGAAAAATCACTGCAATAATGATCCAATCATTGACTCTTAAGCATTGTAGCGCAACACCCCAGGAATTTAAAGTTCTAGTTCGGGCGCCAAACAGTTTCAATGTTTAAATTACTGTAAAAAAAAACTGACCCTACCTAGCATTCCAACACATTTAATGTCTCTCAAACAGTTCCGAAATTAAATATTATTATTATTATTATTTCAAACTTACAAAAGCCTGAACTCTTTCAGAGAATTTATAATAAAAAAAACGTAATTATGCAATGATACTTTAGATCACAGTTTTCATCAGCCAACAAATAAAAATAAAATAAAGAAATAAAATAAAATAAAAAAATATACTCAACAAAAACAAAGCTTTTCCAACCAAAAATAGTTCAATTTAATTCAAGTATTTTGTTAGAATCTAGAGGGCAGGGGTCTAATGTTTGTGAAGAGGAATGAGAGATCGCAAGGAAGCTTTAAAAGCGTGGAAATATTCTGGTTAGAGCTCTCCTGTTTTCCAAAGTCAAGGATGGAGTTGTTAAAGAATCATTATGCCAGCAGACAAGTTACGAAAGGGAGTAGTAATCAAAAACCCTCAAACCCGTTTGGCGTGCCGTTGATCCTTCGTAGGCCTATTTCGTTCGATTGCCACAATTCTCCTGGTGCAGAGGTCATCCAAAGATTCCAGCACGATCTTCCTGGTGTACCCCACAAGGTTTGTGATTCAATCGACCGTAATTAAATGCCAAGAGCAACTAATTCTTTAGGCAACCACTCAGCAACTCCGCATTCCGCCATTTCCACCGGGCTCTCACTTCCAGAGGGCCAGAGGGCCTCCACTGTGGCCCAGGTTGTAAAATACTTGTCTTCACTTTCTTTCCTTCACGCATTTTCTTTTTTGTCTCCGTTTTCGGACCACCCCTTTTCTTCATTGCTAATTCTTTTTATTTTCGTTCAGATAAATTATGAAGATAATTATCATAATGATTTGGTTAAAAAATTAATTATTTACTTAGTTTATTCGTTGAAAGAAAACTGATTTAACCTCAGACGTGTAAGGATCCATTACACACTCTTCCCCCCTTGGGAAGTCAAACCATGGTTGGCATCAAATCCAGGGAAATCATCTTCGTCTGAGGACTCTAGAAAGAGATCTATTATTTTCTGTTTTTCTTTTCTTTCCAGATCTTCCGCTGTAGGATAGCAAGGTTTGAGATTACATACATGAAGATTCCTGACATCTTCCCCAGTGCTTTCTAACACTACTTGATAGTTCACAGGTCCCAGTTTGCATACAATTCGGTACGGTCCTTTCCACTTCTTAGCCAGTTTAGCAGTAAAATGCTGTAGTGTCTACTGGAAGTTGCTGGCTAAGGCTGCTCTCAAAACTGTGACCCTGATCAGAATGGAGATGACTAGGCACCCTGAACTTACAAAACCACTCTGTCACAAGAACCTGGGCCACAGTGGAGGCCCTCTGGTCCTGAGTAGGTATAGCTACCGTAAACTTGCTAATAATGACTGTCATGACCAGCACATTTTCCAGGCCATTGTGTGAAGGCTCCAGAATTGTAAAGTCCATGGCTAAATCTCATTGGGCCGTGAAGCTAAAAGATGTCACATGAAACTAGGAACAGTAGGGTTAGTATCCTTGGTCACTTGACACCTCTCGTACTCTTGACACCAGCATTTCACCTCAGCAGCCATTCCTGGCCAAAGCAGCTTTGGCGGACCAATTCCATAGTCCGCTCTACCCTCTGATGTCCATGGTCTTGGTGCAACTGGGTGAGTATGTCTCACTTCAATGATGCTGGTAGAACTACTATTCGAAAGACCTCCTAACAGGGGGATTTGATATAAGGCTAGTACAGCCCAGGTCTCCCTCATGGGCTGAAAACACTGACTGGTATTCACGCAGCAATGTCCTAACCTGTTGGATATCCTCACTGCAAGATTGGATAAATCAAGGGCATCAATTTTACTCAGAACTGAGCTGGCAGATGAACCAGCAACTTCAATGGCCCTCAACTCAGCTATACCCTTAGGCAAACTGACCACGTCAACACTACACAAGTAACCTAGCTGGGTGCGAGCGTAAAGCAAAACATCAGTAGTACCAACATTTACAACAGGAATGTAAATGATACCCCTGGACACACAAACTAAAGCAGGGGAAGCTAACAATCCTCCAGGTAGGCCAGAGTCAAGAGGCTCAAATAAAGCAGAACTATCAGAAAAATAGTCTGAACACGTCGCCATGACAAATTTAGTCACACGCCCTGGAATACGCTGAACCCTTCCTTGACATAACTTAACAATACTCTTCAAATCAGAGGGAGGCTCAACACCTGCCTGATGATAGTGCTGCAGGGCTTGAAACACAGGACCAGGGGCCTGAGACACTATTGGCAAATCAAATAAAGCAGCCCCATGCTGACAAAACAAGAGCTCATAGCATTTGCTAATGACATTCATCCCAAGGACCCCTGGAACACTGGCACCACTAGAAAGGTCCTTTACTACGAGTATGCCACAGCCAGGTATAGCCCTTCTGCACAATGAAACATCCAATTCTAGGTAGCCTAAATAAGGAATGGCTAACCCATTAGCAGCCCTAAGCTGAAGCCACCGGCAGGCCTGTAAAACTCCCCATCTTAAAATGTTGCAAAAACAAAACTCTCAGTGATTGTGGACACCATTGAACCTGTGTCCAATAAACAGGACACTTTAATTCCCCCCAAGAAAACATCTACATGAGGGCAGGAGGACATTAATTTCGCTGTGGTCCTCACACTACATATGACACAAGAGCCAGTAGGAGCCTCACCCGAACTGTGTCTCAGCAGTTCGGTGGACATTAGTTTTCCGACCCCTGTTGGGGAACTGAAGGCCTAGCAACAGACAGGGAAGGTAAAGGTGAGGCTACAGAGTTAGTCCTGGGGAGAAAGGAAACCCTTTCACCATCACACTCCCTTGCAAAGTGCCCAAGACGCTGACACCTCCTATAGATTACAGGGCCATCACAGAGCGGTCTTTGATTATTCTGAAGTAAGGTAATACTTTGGGTCAACTGATTAAGCTGATCCTGCTGTTGCTTCCATGCCACGTAATGGTTCATTGGGGTCTGAGTTAAGGGATCTTAAAGAGATTTTGAAGCAACAGCAGGATCAGCTTAATCAGTCGAACCAAAGTATTACCTTACTTCAGAATAATCAAAGACCAGAGGCCAGAATGGAGAAAAAAACCTTGGGAGAAACCAGGCTCAGTCGGGGTGCCAGTTCTCCTCTGGCCAACAAACAAATAGTGTATTATTCAAAAGATTTGAGTCATCACGCCGGAGACGGGTTTAATGAGGATGTCGTGTCGATGCGGCATTTACAGGGTGAAGTTTAATTGACACGGTCTCTGCAAACATTTCAGGGATGCGTTGGTTATGTCTGGGCGCAGGTCCACCATCTGATCTGGATACGGACCGGATCCGGCTGACTGCAGTAAACCTCGGGATAAACAGAGAGACTAACAGTAGCGTAGATGCCATTCTTCTTATGATGTAACGAGTACATCAGGTGTTATGGGAAGTGTTCCCGGTTCTGGCTGACCTAGTTAATGCAGCCTAAAACAATAATTTAACTGATTTGAATAATATAAATTGATAAGGTTCTATGTGTATGCCATAGTAAAGAGATGTGTTTTTAGTCTAGATTAAACTGACAGAGTGTGTGTGCTTCCCGAACAATGCTAGGAAGACTGTTCCAGAGTTTAGGTGCTAAATAGGAAAAGGAACGACCGCCTGCGGTCAGAAACATGCTCAATAAATTGGTCATGCAATAGCACCTCAGAGTTCAACATGCCCGCTGCTCATTTTACCCGGTCCATAAGACCCATCAAAAGCCAAGAAGAACTCATGAAGTCTCCCCCCTCTTGCTGTTTCCTGGAAAAGAAAGCCTCCTGCAATGCAACATATAATATACAACAGCCATACATCTCTTTTAAAATCTTAATAATGGTTTCTGGATCCCCCAGCTCTGCATCTCAACGATATTTCATTTAATCCCTGCTTTTTTTGTAACAAATGCTATAGTTCAGTATAAGAAAATTTTAAG
Source organism: Rhinogobio ventralis (assembly GCA_039654625.1). NCBI lineage: Eukaryota > Metazoa > Chordata > Actinopteri > Cypriniformes > Gobionidae > Rhinogobio > Rhinogobio ventralis. Next base: position 13,251,141 of record CM077212.1, on the reverse strand, counting down.
TAAAGCTAGTTTGACTTCCAATGGCACTTTGTAAACAAGTGATTGTTAACTATTGGCTACTTTATTGCAGTTATGTTATCAACCAACTTTGCATGTGTGGACCATTTTGCAAAAGACCATTTTGCAACAATAAATAAACAAACAAACAATTAAATAAACCTCATGAGGGAGCATGCCCTGGGACCCCTGGAGACAACCAATCCCCCATTGCCCCCAAAATGCAATTTCAACCAAGGGGAACTTTTCAAATCAGTTGAGTATTTAAATAACATCTCAGAATTTATTGCAGCCAAATATCAACCAGACAAATAAAAACGGTCTGGATGAAAGGCTGAATGTAGTTATTTTCATATTAGAGCAGTTTCAACAAAGAATCATAAAATCACAGCTTGCAAACACAATTTGTTTGTACGAGATCATAGGAACAAGAGAGAAAAGGAATCTCCTCTACTCAGTTCCCTCACATTATATACATATATAGCGGACCCGTAATCTGCACGTTGCCTCGACAGACGTAAGATCCAAGCCACTAGATTATTTATTGAGAAGAGAACTCCCTGAAGAAGCACCACCTTCAGCAGCGGACGAGAGAGAGGACACAAGAAAGGGACAGACCCCTCTCCCACTCCTTAGCCCGATAGACTTGCGATATGTGAGACAAGCACTTTAAAGGTAACAACTCACAGTGCTTGCCATTCTCAAACGCAAGCACTCGGTCATGCGTATCATAATCAGGGATGGGCCGTGAGCAGGGCAGTATGCATCTCTTGCTGGATTCTCTTTCTCTTTCAACTCTTTTCTTTTTGTTGTAGAGAAAGAGAGTGAGAAAGGCTTTATTCCTGCCTGACAAAACTAACTACTAAGCAAAGTGATAGTTTTAGAAAGTAGCACGCGGTTCTGAAGACAAAGGAACCTGATGAGTGCATGTCACACGTCCATTTATAGCCTCTGACGTGCATATTCTGATGATGTTATTATCAGAGGTTATTTAAGCCAAGTGTTTGCCACACGTGTTCACAATTGGTCAAACAAAGATGTTTTCCCACAGTGCTAAATCAGCGCAGCATTGAGAGTAGCTTTTAAAAGGGAACCAAGAACTCACTTACCAATCCAAAATGGGGCCCTCAGAGTCAGAAGATAGTGAAAGAGAAAGGGGAACACCCACCTCAAACTCTTCCACCTACGATGCCCATGATCGAACTCGCAGGACCTGGACCATGGTGCACAAATGCCTGACTCCCATTCCTCGAAAAGATAGCCATGTGGAAATGGAGCTTCTTCATCATGAACCACTCAAAATCAGGATAATCAGCCCACTTGAGAGCTGAATGATCTTGCTCCGCTCCCAAATATATTACACATAAATCTGGCGTATCGTCCCCCGCAATAAAGCGGGATGAATCATATCACAAACAATCACAATGAATGCATCAGACACACAAATACAAAACACCAACATGGTAACAAATATGACACAAAAATATTTAACCCTTTTGCACGTTATTTTACTATCACGTATCACCTTAATATTTCTATGGCAACCATGCTTGCCATGTGACACACTGTAGCCACAATACCTTTTCCTTTTTTATTTAAAATATTCAGCTATATCATGAACCATCTGATATTCCACTTCTCAAATAAGTGTAAGTGAATGTGTTTTGTTGTTAAAAAAATTATCATATTAGTCAATCTATATCACGTGATGGGCATTGTAGTTTGTGCCGCAGTTCAGAGTCAAGTAAACTTTATTTATATAGCACTTTTTACAATGCAGATTGTTTCAAAGCAGCTTCACAGTGTTAAACAGGAAAATAATGCAACCGAATTTGATTCGGCTGTACAGTCGCTCTGGAGAAAACGGTGATGTCATCTAGCTCATTTCAATTATTATATATATATATTCAAGTAATGTAGTTGACATAGTTAATTTAGTTTAGTAATTAAATGTATTTGGATATTTGTTTGAAAATTTAGTGTCCCCAACTGAGCAAGCCAAGCCAAAGGCGACAGTGGCAAGGAACCAAAACTCCATCAGGTGGCATAATGGAGAAAAATAAACCTTGGGAGAAACCAGGCTCAGTCGGGGTGCCAGTTCTCCTCTGGCCAATTATCAAACAGTATATGAATATTATTTTGGCAACCTTACAGGTCAGAAGTCATATTAGATCATCATGCCGGAGACAGGTTTATTAAGGATGACATGTCGATTAAACAATTATTAAATAGGAATATTTGAAAGATCACAGTCATCACGCCGGAGATGGGTTAATTGAGGATGACATGTCGATTAATCAATTATTAAATAGGAATATTCGAAATATCGGAGTCATCACGCCAGGGACGGGTTTATGAGGAGGCCGTGTCGGTGAGGCAATTTCAGGGGGAGTCTAATTGACACGGTCTCTACAGACACTTCAGGGATGCGTTGGTAATGTCTGGGCACAGGTCCACCATCTGATCTGGATACGGCCCGGATCCGGCTGACTGCAGTAAACCTCGGGATAAACAGAGAGACTAACATTAGCGTAAATGCCATTCTTCTTATGATGTAACGAGTACATCAGGTGTTATGGGAAGTGTTCCCGGTTCCGGCTGACCTAGTTAATGCATAAAAAAAAAAAAGTTTTATGTGTATGCTATAGTAAAGAGATGTGTTTTTAGTCTAGATTTAAACTGACAGAGTGTGTCTGCTTCCCGAACAATGCTAGGAAGGCTGTTCCAGAGTTTAGGTGCTAAATAGGAAAAGGATCGCCCCGCCTGCAGTTGATTTTGATATTCTAGGTATTATCAACTGGCCAGAATTTTTGAGACCGTTAATGCGTTAAGAGCTCGCTCAAGTACTGGGGAGCTAAACCATTTAGTGCTTTGTAAGTAATAAGCAAGATTTTAAAATTTATGCAATGTTTAATAGGGAGCCAGTGCAGTGTTGACAGAACCGGGCTAATATGGTCACACTTCCTGGTTCTAGTAAGAACTCGAGCTGCTGGGTTTTGGACCAGCTGCAGTTTATTTATTAAGCGAGCAGGGCAACCACCCAGTAGAGCATTACAATAATCTAGCCTTGAGGTCATGAACGCATGAACTAACTAGAAACGTGGCAAATGAGAGATTGGTATCAAAGAGCATACCCAGGTTCCTAACTGACGACAAGGACTTGACAGAGCAGCCCTTCAAGTGTTAGACAGTTTTCTAGGTTACTTCATGTGGAGTTTTGTATGAGGTACAGAATTTAAGTTATTTAATTTAAGCTTCACTCCACTATTTGAAGGCGCACGTTTCCTTTTAAAACACTTAAACATGGCATGTCGCAATCCGTGAGGAAGCCGGCGAGAGCCAATGAGCATTTGATATCACTGCTCGCTGTTGAAGATAAAGATGAAGATCGATGGATAAAGAAGTTCCTCGTATAGATTCTAAAGATGTGGATTACAGCGAACAAATTAAATTGGTGTCTTTTGTGAATTTATGTTGCGTTTTGGTGTACTTTCTAGTCATTGTGTCCCACGGCGAACAAAATAAGTATTACATGATAAATAATGGTTAAATGATAACAGAAATGTTATTCATTTTAGGGTTTTAAAGTGTAGTTTTGTTTAACGTAATCCTTTAAACCGAGTTTGCAGCAGAAGTCACAAACAGAGCAAAATGTTTAGTGCTATCAATGTTGTACGTGTTAGATGAATGTAGAACAACACTTTATATAAAAATACACATTCTCGTGAGATCACGTTGCATAAGAACATTTCTTTAGAACAAGGGATCAAATGGTCTTTATTTGTACTGAATTAGTGGCAGTTTAGCCTTAATTATTGGCTTATTCTGGTCAATAAACTTAAATATCACTCAATAAGTGCCATAATTAATGAGAATATAACGTTCACTTTAGAATAGGGGGTCAAATTGCCTTTATTAGTACTGTATTAATGGTAGTTAGGCTTAATTATTGGCTTATTCTGGTCAATAAAGTTGAATATCACTTAATAAGTGCCATAATTAATGTGGATAAAACTTTCACTTTAGAATAGGGGGTCAAATTGCCTTTATTAGTACGGTATTAATGGTAGTTAGGCATAATTATTGGCTTATTATGGTCAATAAACTTAAATATCACTCAATAAGTGCCATAATTAATGTGGATAAAACTTTTACTTTAGAATAGGGGGTCAAATAGTCTTTATTGCACTATTTTAGCAATTTATAATGGCAAAATCAGCAGTAATTAAACATAATTACTAGCTTATTGTTCATTTAACTTAAAAAAAATGGCACAGAAATATAATTACATCACTACACAAAAATACTATATGGCTTATTAAGTTGTAAATAATGGCTAATATGCCTTTACTATAATGTTAAGTTAATCATTAATTACTATTGTGTCCATGCTTAACTAGTGCATAATTGTGAACAAGCAAATCATTAATTACTAGTTTAACTAATGCATAATTCCGGACCCTTAAAATGTAAAGTTAATCATTAATTACTAGTGTGTTTGTGCTTAACTAATGCTTAATTGTGAACAAGTTAATCATTAATTAATGCTTAACTAATGCATTATTCTGGACCCTTAATATAAAGTGTTACCCCATTTCTTTCTAAAAAGGAGCATAATTGTGAGGACACTGCCTTTTCTAGTATTTTTGACAGAAAGGGTAGATTTGAGATTGGCCTGTAATTGACTAATTCTGTAGGATCAAGTTGTGGTTTTTTAATAAGTGGTTTAATAATAGCCAACTTAAAAGTTTTCGGTACATATCCTAAAGTCAAGGATGAATTAATGATATTAAGAAGAGGATCTATGACCTCTGGAAGCATCTCTTTTAGTAGTTTAGTCGGTATAGGGTCGAGCATACATGTTGTTGGTTTTGATGATTTAACGAGTTTAGCCAATTCTTCTTCTCCTATAGCAGTGAATGAATGTAATTTTTCCTCAGTGACACTACAATGCTCTGTCTGATGTGATACAGTAGTAGACGGCTGCAAGGTTATATTTTTTTCCCTAATATTATCAATCTTACAAGTAAAGAAGTTCATAAAGTCATTACTGCTGTGCTGTTTACAAACATCAGAAGTTGAAGCTTTATCTTTGGCTAATTTAGCCACTGTATCGAATAAATACCTAGGGTTGTGTTTGTTTTCTTCTAAGAGAGTCGAGAAATAAGCAGATCTAGCAGTTTTTAAGGCCTTTCTGTATGCAATCCTGCTCTCTTTTCACGAAATGCGAAAAACTTCCAGTTTTGTTTTCTTCCAGCTGCGCTCCATTTTTCTGTCTGCTGTTTTAAGGGCCCGAGTGTGCTCGTTGTACCACGGTGTTGGACTATTTTCTTTAATCTTCTTTAAGCGCCGGGGAGCAACTGTGTCTAAAGTGCTGGAAAAGAGAGAGTCAGTAGTTTCTGTTGCAACATCGAGTTCCTCTAGGCTATCTGGGATGCTGAGGAGAACTGATGAGGAAGTTTATTTACAAAGCAATCTTTAGTCGCAGCAGTGATAGTCCTGCCATATTTGAAGCAAGGGGACGGCTTTGCAGCCTTTGCTAAATTAAGTATACATGATACTAGGTAATGATCTGAGATGTCATCGCTCTGCTGCAGAATTTCAACGGTATCAACATTTATTCCATGTGACAATATCAGTTCTAAAGTATGATTACGGCGATGAGTGGGTCCTGATACGTGTTGCCTTACTCCAGTAGAGTTTAGAATGTCTCTAAATGCCAATCCCAGTGCGTCTTTTTCATTGTCTACATGGATATTAAAATCACCAACAATTAGGACTTTATCTGTAGCCAGTACTAACTAAGAAAATCGTCTCGGTTACGTATGTAACCCTCGTTCCCTGAGGAGGGAACGGAGACGTAACGTCAGTGACTGACGAAATGGGGGTTTCGCCTAGAAGCCTATCATCTTCGAGATCTTAGAAAATGCCCAATGGCAGGCCAATGCCATGGGCATGCGGAATTTGCATAGCATAGCTCCGCCCCACAGCGTGGGTATATAAGGAAGTACGCTGGCAACATCGCATTATGTTTACCTGCTGAGGAGCCAAGAATGAACTCCCGGCCGTTTCAGCGGTACAGCGGATGTGGCAGAGGGACGTTACGTCTCCGTTCCCTCCTCAGGGAACGAGGGTTACATACGTAACCGAGACGTTCCCTTTCGTTCAGTCACTCCGAGTAACGTCAGTGACTGACGAAATGGGGGTCCCAATTCAATCACGCCACTCGGCTGTCGTCCAGTGCCCTGCGTAAGTGTAAGCTCCCTGTCGTAAGCTAGTACGAACGAAGGACTCCAACTTAGCACAGGAATACCAAGGTACACTGGGAAGCATATTCCAGGTGGAAGTATGCGCCAAAGTGCCTACCCGTAGGGAGGACTTAAGGAGACACATATGACCCGCGAGGGGCTGCATATGGAGGAACTCTGGGGTAACCAGCCGAAGGTGGAAATTTTACCCCCAGGGGAGGCAAGGGCTTGCCGAGGGAAATACACATGCTCGGAGAGGCTTACAGTGGAAATACACATGTGGGGGTCGCCCATAGGGGGAACCATGCACACGGTGGCACCTAGCCTGACACGGGGGCCTGAGCGAGCAGACGCACTGGTGTCGGAATCGACAGTGCTGGAGGAACTCAGGGTTTCGGGGAAACTACCTGAGGAAAATATCGCACGTATCCCGTCCGTGGAGAGGAATGGCGAGCAAGCGAAGACACCTGAGCCTAGCCCATTACCGGCCACCTGTAGAGGCGAGTACATGAGAGGACACTGGCTCCACTCGGAGATTATAGAATCTGGCGAATGTGTTGGGTGTCGCCCAGCCTGCAGCTCTGCAGATGTCTGTCAGTGAGCCGCCATGCGCTAGAGCCCAAGAGGAGGCCACACTCCTGGTGGAGTGTGCCCTGACCCCAAGGGGCCATGGGCGCCCCTGCGTCTGGTAAGCCAAGACAATGGCGTCCACTATCCAGTGAGACAACCTTTGCTTGGAGAGAGCCTTTCCCTTCAGCTTCCCACCATGACAGACAAAGAGCTGGTCTGAGGTCCTGAAACACTGCGTTCTGTCTACGTAAGCACGGAGGGCGCGTACTGGACAGAGCAGTGCCAAGGCTGGGTCTGCCTCCTCCAAAGGCAGCGCTTGCAGGTTCACCACCTGGTCCCTGAACGGAGTGGTGGGAACCTTGGGCACATATCCAGGCCGGGGTCTCAGGATCAGAGTCGGCCGGCCCGAATTCTAGGCACGCTTTGTCAACCGAAAATGCCTGCAGGTCCCCTACCCTCTTGATGGAGGCCAAGGCGACCAGGAGCGCTGTCTTCATAGACAGGAACTTAAGCTCGACTGATCGCAAAGGCTCGAAGGGAGCCCTCTGCAGAGCATCTAAAACTACTGAGAGGTCCCAAGAGGGTACGAGGGGAGAGCGAGGTGGATTCAGTCTCCTCGCTCCCCTCAGGAACCTGATGATCAGGTCGTGCTGACTTACCTGTTTCGTCTCCACAAGGTCGTGGTAGGCGGATATCGCAGCCACATATACCTTGAGGGTGGAAGGAGACAGCCTTCGTTCCAACCCTTCCTGGAGGAATGAGAGCACAGACCCGATCGGGCATTTCCAGGGGTCTTCTTGGCGAGAAGAACACCAGGTGACGAAGAGGTTCCACTTCAACGCATAGGCGTGTCTGGTAGACAAGGCCCTAGCGGAAGTGATGGTAGCCACCACCTGTACATGAAAGTTCCAAAGAACGGGACACGGGTGCCAGAGGGTGCCCCGTCTCTGAGAAAGGAGGTCCTTCCTCAGAGGTATGGACCAAGGAGGGGCTGTCGCAAGGAGTAAGAGTTCGGAGAACCAGGTCCGGCCGGGCCAATATGGGGCGACCAAAAGGACCTGCTCCTTGTCCTTCCTGATCTTGCACAGAACCTGTGCGAGAAGGCTCACTGGGGGGAACGCATATTTGCGGAGGCCCCGCGGCCAGCTGTGCGCCAGAGCATCCGCGCCGAGGGGGCCCTCGGTCAGGGAATAAAACAGGCGGCAATGGGAAGAGTCGTGGGAGGCCAACAGATCTACCTGTGCGTCGCCGAACTGTTCCCAAATCAGCTGGACCATCTGGGGATGGAGTCTCCATTCTCCCGGAAGTGGCTGAAGCCGTGAGAGCTCGTCGGCTGCACGGTTCAGGGTTCCTGGGATATGGACAGCAAGAAAGGGACCTCAGATGCTTCTGACTCCATAAAACGAGATGGCGGGCGAGTTGAGACAGACGGCGGAAACGTAGACCACCTTGGCGGTTGATGTACGCTACTGTGGCCGTGTTGTCTGACCGGACTAGTACGTGTTGACCCCTGAGCAACGCTAGGAAGCAGTGCAGGGCGAACAGTACTGCCAGCAACTCGAGGCAATTGACATGCAGGAGGCGCTGGGGTCCTGTCCAGGAGCCCGCGGCAGCATGTCCATTGCACATGGCACCCCAGCCCGTGGTGGAGGCATCTGTTGATACAACAATATGCCTGGAAACTCGTTCTAAGGACACTCCGGTCCGTAGAAAGCAGAGGTTCGACCACGGGGTGAGGGTCTGCAGGCAGGTCCGAGTCACTGGGACCCGGAGCGTGCCCGACTGCCATGCCCATCTCGGGACTCGATCGCGAAGCCAGTGCTGAAGCGGTCTCATATGAAGCAATCCGAGCGGCGTTACCGCGGCTGCAGATGCCATATGCCCCAGGAGCCTCTGAAATAATTTCAGTGGAACCGCACTCTTGCTCTCGATTTGACGGACGCAAGTCAGCAGTGACTGCGCGCGCTCGCTCGTAAGCTGCGCGCACATGGCGACCGAGTCAATATCCATACCGAGAAAAGAGATCCTCTGCACGGGGCAGAGTTTGCTCTTCTCCCAGTTGACCCGAAGGCCCAGACGGGCTAAGTGCCGGAGCACTAGGTCTCTGTGTTTGCACACCTGCTCTCGAGAGTGACTCAGTATGAGCCAGTCGTCGAGGTAGTTCAGAATGCGAACCCCGTGTTGCCTGAGTGGCACAAGGGCTGCCTCGACGATCTTCGTAAAGACGCGAGGGGACAGAGCTAGCCCGAATGGGAGGACCGCGTAATGATATGCCCGCCCCTCGAAAGCAAACCGTAGGAACGGTCTGTGTCGAGGAAGGATGGAGACATGGAAGTAGGCGTCCTTCAGGTCGATCGCTGCAAACCAATCGGCTGGACGAACGCATTCGAAAAGGCGCTTCGCTGTCAACATCCTGAACGGAAGCCTGTGAAGGGATCGGTTCAAGACGCGCAGGTCCAGGATTGGTCGTAACCCACCGGTTTTCTTGGGTACAATGAAGTAGGGGCTGTAAAAGCCAGACTTCATTTCGGCTGGAGGGACAGGCTCGATCGCACCCTTCGCCAGCAAGGTAGCAACCTCCGCACGCATGGTAAATCGGACTCCCCGGAAGCGGGGAGGAGCCTGAGCGAACTGAATCGCGTAGCCGAACCTGATGGTCTTCGCGACCCAGCGGGACAGCCCTGGAAGCTCTAGCCAGGCTCCCAGGAACTGCACCAGCGGGGACAAACGAACCACAGGCGTACCCCGGGTGGGGCAGCGAGGCGGCGTGACCGGCCCAGACGTGGGAGGCGTAGCGTCCCGGTGTGGGGGCGCGGTCAGCAGCCGCGTCCTGACAGAGGAGACCAGGGAAGGACGTGCGTTCCACTGGGGTCTGCTCTGAGAGGAGACTGGCGCCAGAGAGGGACGAGAGTGGCGTGGCCCGGGGGCGGCGCACACTGCCATCGGTCTCTGGGGGCTCAGGGATGGGCGGGTTAGTTCTTTCTTTGACAAAAATAGGGTGCTGCTGACCCGGGGGCCAGCAGCGGAACAAAGGATTCTCCCCCGGCCCTCCACCGGGGGAAGGAGTGGTCCTGCTACCATCTCCTGGAAAGAACTGCCCATCCCTGAGCTGTCCGTGTCAGGAACGCCGCTTAGCCTGGCGCTTGGCGGGCTGCGGGGCCGACACGGACTGGGGCGCCTTCCTGCGTCGTCCTCCACGGCGCGGCCCAGGTGAAGGCTGCTGCTGGGGCCGGGCGGGAGGGGTGGGAGCCGCGGGAGGGCGCCCTCGGCGGCGAGCAGGCTGAGGCGACTGTGCCGGCGGCTGGGTGGAAGCAGCAGCTGGCCGCCGGGGCAGTATATGTTTAATAGCCTCAGTCTGCTTTTGGGCGGTTGAGAACTGTTGGGCGAAGCTCTCAACCGCGCCGCCGAATATCCCAGCCTGGGATATGGGAGCGTCGAGGAACCGGGTCCGCTCGGCGTCCCGCATATCGGCCAGGTTGAGCCATAAGTGTCTCTCCTGGACCACAGCTGTGGACATCACCTGGCCCGGGGAGCGTGCGGTCACCTTCGTCGCCCGGAGGGCGAGGTCGGTGGCGGCACGCAGCTCATTTCTGAGCCCTGGGTCAGCTCTACCCTCGTGCATGTTGCATAGTATCCGGGCCTGGTAGGCCTGCAAGATAGCCATGGCATGCAAAGAGGCGGCAGCCTGCCCCGCAGCTCTGTAGGTCTTCGACACCAATGTTGATGTGAATCTACAGGCTTTGGAGGGGTGCTTAGGGTCGCCACGCCAGGTTGAAGCACTCTGAGGACGCAGTTGCATTGCAACAGAGCGTTCAACCGGGGGAACCCCAGTGTACCCTTTGGCCGCGGCCCCATCGAGGGCAGAGAAGGCGGAGGAGGCCGCCGAACGGTCGCCCCCAAAAAACAATCGTCCAGCCGCGAGCGTTCAGGTCGGGGCGGAGGGTTCCACTCCAACCCGAGACTCAGTGGGAACATGACTCATCCATGAACGCTGCCTGAGCGTGCTGTAAGCCCAAACACGTCAGACAATGTTCATGCCCATCAGAGGGCGGCAGAGACCGACCGCACCCAGAAGTACACGGGCGAGACATCTTTAAAAAGACGTGCCACGTGTAAGCTCTTTTGTGAGAGGAAGCTTTGCAGTGATGCCGAAGCGCCCAGGGACCGAATACCAGCTGTATGCAGACCACTGCACAGATCAGCAGGCAGGCAGTAAACGATCGCTGGAACACGCCGTAACACCAACACCGACTGGAAAGCTGCTCGTCTCGAAGAAGCTGACGATACTCAGTCAAAGGCTTGAGGAGTGAAGAGAAACGCTTGGCTCCGAAGCAGAAACATAATGCGATGTTGCCAGCGTACTTCCTTATATACCCACGCTGTGGGGCGGAGCTACGCTATGCAAATTCCGCATGCCCATGGCATTGGCCTGCCATTGGGCATTTTCTAAGATCTCGAAGATGATAGGCTTCTAGGCGAAACCCCCATTTCGTCAGTCACTGACGTTACTCGGAGTGACTGAACGAAAGGGAACAGCAAATTCTCTGGTAAAGTCTGTATGGTGCCCTGGTACGTTACGTAAAGCACCAAAACCTCAAAGGGATTATATTTGAAACTACAGTAGATTTCTGAGTAATACTGAAGATATTATTATAAATTACAGCAACACCTCCCCCTTTACCTTTCAGACGCGGCTCGTATTTATAACAATAATTTTGTGGGGTGGACTCATTTAAAGTAATGTAGTCGTCAGGTTTTAGCCAGGTTTCTGTCAAACACAGCACATCTAGATTATTATCTGTAATCATATCATTAACAATAAGCGTTTTTGAGGAAAGGGATCGAATATTCAGCAGCCCGAGCTTTATCATTTAATCATCTGTATTATATCTGTTGTTTATTTGTTGGAAATCAATTACATTTTTACCGTTGAATGGTTTTGGTGTTTTTTTGTATTTACTAATTTGTGGAACAGACAAAGTCTCTATGTGATAATATCTAGGTGAAAGAGTCTCTATGTGTTGGGATTTATCTGACTTCTGTGACATGAGACAGCTAGCAGACGGTTGGCTAAGCCAGTCAGTCTGCTTCCTGACCTGGGCCCTAGTTAGTTAAGGTTTAGCTCTAAGACTATGTGCCAAATTACTAGAGAGAAGAGCGGCACCACCCCAGGAAGGATGGATGCCATCTTTTTTCAACAGGTCAGGTCTGCCCCAAAATATTTTCCAATTGTCTATGAACCCCATGTTATTTTGCGGACACCACTTAGACAACCAGCCATTGAGTGATGATAGTCTGCTAAGTATCTCATCACTCCTTTTAACAAGGAGGAAAAATTAGAGAATCGGATCTGTCAGATTTACATCACGTAAATTCACCTACTTCTCCCAAAATACATGAAAGTAAGTGACCGGTGAACTGGGAGAAGAATAGAGTAAACTATATAGTTACATTTACATTTAATCATTTAGCAGAGGCTTTTATCCAGTGCGACTTACAAATGAGGAGAGCAATAGAAGCAATCAGGCAGGCAGCTATACGAACACCAACTGTAGGATCATCTGGTTGAAATGAGAAGTAGAGCTGAGTGTCATCAGCATAGCAGTGATAGGAAAAGCCATGTTTCTGAATGACAGATCCTAGTGATGACATGTAGATGGAGAAGAGAAGTGGTCCAAGCACTGAGCCCTGTGGAAACCCAGTAGCTAGATTTTGGGACTTGGACACCTCACCCCTCCACGACACCCTGAAGGACCTACCTGAGAGGTAAGACTTAAACCACTGGAGAGCAGTTCCTGAGACACCCATCTTCATGAGAGTTGACAGGAGGATCTGGTGGTTGACTGTGTCAAAAGCAGCAGACAGATCCAACAAGATGAGTACTGTGGATTTGGAAGCTGCTCTTGCCAGTCTCAGTGCTTCAGTAACCGAGAGTAGGGCAGTCTCAGTTGAGAAAAACCAAATGAGAAAAGGATACAAAACTCACACAGTTGCTGTCTTCCCTGTTGTTCGATTGCTTCTCTCTAACTGACTGCTTGTATGTTCTTGTCTAAGGCAAAAGGCACATGTGACGATTATTCTCAGGGAGGCCCAGAGAGTTCAATCAGCCCTTTTAGTTCTTCACTGCCATCGACAACTCCTTCCCATGCAGCTCAACCCGCCAGTCCTGTGACTGAAGGCAAGTATGTCCAAGACATACATAAGAACCATGATACATAACCCATCACACACATAACTACAGCATTTTCTGATGACTAAGGATTAATTTGCATGATTTTTAAGGTCTTACAGCTAGAAAATTAATGTACGTCATTGTTTTTGTGTGCATTTTGCATGTGGAGCTTAAATACTCTTTTGTTGTCCTTCATGGTCTTGTGCTTGCATCGCTTTGTACAACGACAGTCTCTTTCCTCCACAGATGACACCAAACTTCTCTTTCACCATCATGGCAATGGTGAGTCAGTTAATGGCTTTGTGTTTCTTGGCTGTTAATCGTTCATGATGAGAAAATTTCAGCACTTTTTTGAGTCTGAAATCAAGTGGAAAGAGTTTCACATGATCATAGTTTGCACTGAATTTGCAGCTCAGTTTGTTTATTTTAGTCAACCTGAAACTCAGAGTTAATAGTGATTACATAAAGACATTCTTCTTCTTAACCGAGCACCGAATCCAGGAATCACCATCGAAACGGATGCTAAGAAGAAGCACGTCATACTACTCCATAGAAAGCAATAATGAAGGTGGCTTACTGAGAGCCTACTACTTATTAAACTATCTGGCGTCATAACCAGCTTCCTTCTAAAAGCAGTGGCCAAGAAGGCTCGCAAAGAGCCCAAACTCAGCACTAATGCCTGCAAAGCTCTGGGGTCGGAGGCCTGAATATGGCGACTCTCTAAAGTGAGAGGAGAGCCTAACAACCTAGCTGTCTGGGCGGAGTTCTAGGGAGTGGAAGCCAGAGAAAAATGACCTTCTATAAGGCCAGTATTGTTAAAGCAATAGCCAAGGAGGTAACTTTCCATAACTATAATAATAACAATTACTACACTCTTCTGTCTCTAATTCTGCATGATTAGAAACATACATAGTTTTATTTGAGCCAACAAGAGGAGCCAAAAGAGGTCCCCACTCTGCCTATACAACACCCACACTCAGTCCCACCTCACCGTAATGGCAGCCGCGGAACCCGAAGAGCGGAGTGCAGGCGCTCAACTCTCATCCCTCAGGAGAGTTAAGGCCAGGTGGAACAATTACTGCGACTGCATTGCTAGAAAAAAACGTGCATTTAACCTCCTCAAGAGTCAAGCACGCTAGTTCAAATGTCATTCTATCATGATTCTATCACTCTGAAAGGAATAAGAGAACAGACACAAATGCTTCACTGTGAATGTCTTAAACTCCCTTGAGAGCCGACCATGCTCGTGCAAACGCTACCTACTATCCATCAGGAGAGAGCAGAAAGGAAAAAGCTCCCTATCTGTCTCTTGTAGTCAGTCTCATGAATTCATCATTCCTAGCGCACCCAGCTTCTTAGAAGAGTCGACAGCATTTCACCCAAATGCGTGTCCCGGATCCCTCAGGAAAGGGATGGCGAGAACGGAGCTTTTTATTGAGAAATCCTCGCAATGCGTGCATTCAGCTCCCTCAGGAGCTAAACTAGCGTGCTCTTCACTTATGTACTGAAGACAATAAAAGAGGATGACGTATGACGTCATAGGCTGCCACCTGCCAATATCAAGTTCATTGCCGTGTTTAGACTCAATGCTGAGGCATTGCCCATAGCAACCTCTAGGGGACGCAGCGTGAATTCCCTTTCAAAAGGGAGCTTGCTTTCTGGAATACCCCCCAGTAACTAGTGTTATTATTGTTAACTAAAACTAATTAAAAAATGTTAATTGAAATAAAGCTGAAATAAAACAGAAATATTAGATGAAAATTTCAACTAAAAAAAAACTTGTTCAACTTAATTGTTCCCTTGGCAACTAACTAACAAGTTAAAGTTGGAGTATATATAAAAATAAAATAAAATAATACAAATCTAACATAACAAAATTAGGTAACACTTTATTTTACAGTGTTCTTTGTAGTTACTTAATAAAATTATACACGGATCAGGCATAACATTATGACCACCTTCCTAATATTGTGTTGGTCCCTCTTTTGCTGCCAAAACAGCCCTGACCCGTCAAGGCATGGACTCCACTAGACCCCTGAAGGTGTGCTGTGGTATCTTGCACCAAAATGTTAGTAGCAGATCCTTTAAGTCCTGTAAGTTGCGAGGTGGGGCCTCCATGGATAGGACTTGTTTGTTCAGCACATCCCACAGATGCTCGATTGGATTGAGATCTGGGGAATTTGGAGGCCAAGAATTTTCTGAACCATTTTTGCTTTGTTGCAGGGCGCATTATCCTGCTGAAAGAGGCCACAGCCACCAGGGAATACCGTTTCCATGAAAGGGTGTACATGGTCTGCAACAATGCTTAGGTAGGTGGTACGTGTCAAAGTAACATCCACATGGATGGCAGGACCCAAGGTTTCCCAGCAGAACATTGCCCAAAGCATCACGCTGCCTCCGTGGGCTTGCCTTCTTCCAATAGTGCATCCTGGTGAGAAAAGAAAAGATGATTCATCAAACCAGGCCACCTTCTTCCATTTGCGCTTTTGGCAGTGGACAGGGGTCAGCATGGGCACCCTGACTGGTCTGCGGCCATACGCAACAAACTGTGATGCACTGTATATTCTGACACCTTTCTATCAGAACCAGCATTAACTTGTTGAGCAATTTCAGATACAGTAGCTTGTCTGTTTGATCGGACCACATGGGCCAGCCTTCGCTCCCCACGTGCATTAATGAGCCTTAGCCATGACCCTGTCGCCGGTTCACCACAGTTCCTTCCTTGGACCACTTTTGATAGATACGGACCACTGCAGGAACACCCCACAATAGCTGCAGTTTTGGAGATGCTCTGACCCAGTTGTCTAGCCATCACAATTTGGCCCTTGTCAAAATCGCTCAAATCCTTACACTTGCCTATTTTTCCTGCTTGTAACACATCAACTTTGAGGACAAAATGTTCACTTTCTGCCTAATATATCCCACCCACTAACAGGTGCCGTGATGAAGAGATAATCAGTAATTCACGTCACCTGTCAGTGGTCATAATGTTATGGCTGACCGGTGTATATAATTACATGTAGCAACAATCTTGATCCTTGCAGCTTGTCCTGATTTCACCAAGTGCAACATGTTCCTGGATCAACATCTTTGTTGATCCTGGAACAACATTACAATCAACCAATCAGATTTGAGGGACAAGTTTACAGTATGTCAATTTTAGCCTTACAACCAGGGTTGCTTCTACATCAGTGTTTTTCACCTATCTTTTCCCTCTGATTTTAGGTATAACCTATAGGCAGGGTAGGAACAGGAGTGTTGTTCCAGGATAAACAAAATATGTTGACCCAGGAATGTGTCTAACTTGGCTAAATCAGGAGGTGCAAAATAAAAATAGGCCATCTGTCAAATGAAGGAAGGCTGTTGGAGTTTCCAATGCTGACAAAAAGAATGGTAAAATACACAAATAATATGTGACTTCTGTATGCCTATCTGAAAAAAGTGTCATAAAATCACGTCTTTTTTTTTTTTTTTTCATGGTCAGAAACTGTCCTAGTTAGATGAAAATCACAAACATGACAAACAAATACAATTTATTAATATGTAATATAATTTTATCTCAAACAAATAAGGAAAATAAAATGGGGAAAATAAATGAATTTTACAACTGTTATGTGAGAATTGTCAAGCTGCTTGCAGGAATACAGGCGAAGGCAGAACAATAAGGTTCCAAACATCCAAGTTTAATGACAATCCAAAAAGGCAGGCAGACAGGCAGTGAAAACACATTAGTATAACGCAGGGGTTTTCAAACTGGGGTCCTCCAGAAGGTTCTAAGGGGTCCCCAGAAAATTTTAGAGAATAAAAAGACAAACCAAAAATGGTTAAAGTCTACCGAACATTCTATCTGTTTCATTTCTAAATGTGTCTCACCTTTTTTGCTGTATATATACAGTCAAACCAAAATTTATTCAGACACCTTCAACATTTTCTCATATTATCACAGTTTATGTTGTTGAAAATAAGAACTTGCCTGGTTAAATAAAGGTTAAATAAATCAAATAAATAAATTATTCGCTATAGTTTAGAAAATGGTAATAAAATATGACAAGAACTCAGAGTTAAACTGTGTCAGAACAAATAATCTTGATAATGTCAGATAACTTTGATAAAAAAGGTATGTAATGGATTACAATCAAACAATCAGCTGTCAAATTTAAGTACACAATTAGATAATATCAATTTAGCTCAACCAATGACCAAGCAATGCTTTATTTTGTTCAGTCTGTGGTGTCAAAGGTCACATTAGCAATTAAAGAAAAAACATTTAAGCAAAACATGGTCAGGTCGAAGTGTCTGAATTATTTTGGTCCCAATTTTTTATCAATTTTACTGGTAGTCACTGTATGAAGAATTTTTTGGCATATGTCGTCACAGTTTGCTTTATTTTGCTATCATCACTTGAATGAACTATAGTGTCCTGCACACACTAGTGAAAAATTATATCTGGTGTCTGAATCAGTCTTGGTTTGACTACTTTTCAGAATTGTATATGTTTGCTTTGTATCTTCTCACTATAGTCCCCTTTATCTTGCTCACTGGGGTTGCAAGGCAGTATTATTAACGCAGTACGTACGCTGCTTACATATATTTATTGTGAAAGTTACTTATTCAAATAATTTTAAAGTTCTTCTTTAGGTTTATACATCCAACATTAATTATAGCCAATTTAAGTTTGGAAACAATATGTTGTATTTATCTAACAGTTTAAATGTTTTTTTCATACATCAAAATATATAGATGGATTTTAGGAAGGGGGTCCCTCATAAAAGGTTTATCATATTTGGGGTTCCTTGGCATCATAAAGTTTGAAAACCTCTGGTATAATGGATATCGGACAAAGAATGAAGGAAAGGGTCCAACTTAAAAACAAGCACAAATGAGATAATGAAGGATACACAGCTGATATAAATGTACTCATAATGACTGTGACCACAATAATGGAAATGCGTGAAACACAACAAGGAAAACAGGAACTGAAGAAATACAAAATAAAAGTCCATGAACTAAACAGAACATAATGGTGACAAGAATAAGCGTCAGTAAAATAGGCCTACATAAATAAAATGTTTAGGTTAAAGCTGCATCTTTCGCTGAAAAAAAAAATCAGCAGCGATTTGATGTTTTTGATCTATTTGATGTTATTGAACTCTGAAACCAGTACACAGCTGTTTTGCTTTGAATGATTTGAATTGAAGCGCTCTCGGGCACATCAAAACTGCTGCTGGCTTGACTGCATGTTAAAGGGTAGCCTACAGTACGTTAAAGATTGTTGCTATATGCAAAGACTGAACATTTCATTGTTACGAGTTACGAGTCCTGTCAGATGAGCCGTTCTACTTCTGATATATATTTATTTATTTATTAAGCTCCCCTTACCACAAGTGTTGCTGGATTCCATTTTTTTGCATCTTTTACATTGTCTGCTTCCACGCACCTTGTGACTTGGTAAAGTCGCTCCTTACCACTAATTTTAAAGTAGCCTATTTGTGAAAATAGTTACTGGCAAATTTCAATTGTCCCATTACTCTCTACATTTTACATATATCTGAGATGTGACAGATAGGCCTACAATATAATTTGCGATATATACAAAATTATATATGGAAAGGGAGATTTTTTTAAGCGATACAGCAATCTTATGCAACAATGTTTTTTTAGGGATGACGTCATTACGCACACCATTTTATCGGTAAAAAGGCCAATTGGATGGAAACAAGCTGGAGACAAGAAGTTTCACAAACATTTTTTTACTTACAAAACAAAAACTGGAAGGAAAATTGGCTAATGAATTACTATGACACCACCAATATGAAACAGGAAGAAAACAAAGCTAATACTAAATAAACTAAAAGTCCTTGAAACTAAAACTAAAACACTGACAAAATGACCTATGAGGAAGCAGTGAAAGTCTTATTTGAGAGAGTGTCAGGACTGGCAATAGAAGAGACTACCAGGGTGAAGCACATGGAGCAGAAGACCACCAGGGCAGAAAAGGAGCCCACCAGGTCAGAGCCGATGGAACTAGAGACCTCCAGAAGCCAGCCAGGATGATGGTAACCCACGACAAAATCTATGGAGGGAGGAGCCATAGTAGAGTCCTGAGCCTGACCAACCGAGATGATGGCATGATTGGTGAGGATCTGGGCAGAGTCTGATGGACCGAGAGGCAAAAATATTAAAATAACATACAGTACACAATGCAGGCTGCTGCATTTCACCAGCAGAAGCCAGCAACAGTGACACAACCTGAAAACTCTAATGTCCATTATATTAAAGTATGCATTAGATGAAGAAAAAAACAATGAAAAGAAGCAAAACAAGTAGTGATTAATAAACAATATATTGCTGATAGGTGTCGGTATAAAACCCAAGACCATTAAAAAAACTTTCTTAGTACATTATTAATGTTAATTAAGGCGCTATTACGCATCTTCTGAATGAGTACAGAATCTCCTGATCAAAACACAGGCGAGGAAGACACAAAAATACAAGCAATCGTATGTAAGCAGATGTATATGTAAAATAACGTGATCATCAACATTCAAATCATATAAATCAAAACTGCCTAATGTTACTGAATGAAATGTCGACCCAGGACAAGCTATAGGACTGTGCAAGCATTAGGGGTGTTGATGGACTCGATCTACTCCATCTGTGTTTGATCATTGCTCTGAATCTGATCTGGATGCAGTCTTTGACAAAAACGTGATTTTCTCAGCTTTTTGTTCAAAATGTTGCTTTTTTTATGAAACTTACCCATATTCAAGTGTTGATAAAAAAAAAGGAATGCATGAAGCTAGAATAAAACGTTTTTTGTTTTTTTGTTTTTTAAAGAAGAGGGTCTGCTTTTTCTTTTGATATATTGCATGCTCAGATATTCATACAACAAAATATTCTATGGGCTATTACATTTTTGTGAAAATGATCAAAAACCCTGGCAACTTCTTTTTTTTAAATGCTGGCGGGGAAAGAGTTAAGGTATACTGTTTGCAGCTGTTTTCACAAGTTAAATTTGAATGCAGCCTCTGCATCAGATTAAAATGCTGCTTGGTGTTGCTCTGATATAGACTTCATGGTTTTGCTTGTGATTCACCATATATATATATATGCTGAGCTGAATCATCCGTCTGTTTTATGTGCTCTCTGTGTTTATTTAAACTTTTGCACATCCACATCTACAAATAGGAACATTTTTGTATTTTTCGAACTGAAAATAACCACATTGTTTATCATTGCTTCACTTTCTTTCACACTTTCAGGTGAGGAAGAGGCACCAGAACACACAGCGATCATTGCAGGTGTAGTCGCAGCTCTAGTTCTACTGGTGTTCTTGACCCTCTTGGCTGTCTACTACATTAACACACATCCAACTGTTGCTCCTCCTATTTACCTCATGCAGGTAAGCACAAATCCCTCTATCGCTTTTCCTTCACTAGATCAACTCATTGTTTAAAATGAATGATTCCTCTTATTCACAGCGTCGCACCAATAACTATTGGCCCTCCATGAAGTTTCGGAATCAAGGATGCCATTCCAGCTATGCTGAGGTTGATCTTGGGGGTTATGAGAAAGAAGGCTTCATTGAGGCGGAGCAGTGCTGAGGAGGCATGGACTAAAGAAAGAGTTCTTTTTTTTCTTGAGTGATTTTAGGAACATGATAAAGGTGCAATGAGAGGCTGTCACTGTTAAGGGATCACTTGAGACTGTCATTAAAGTTTTGTGAGCTTTTCTCTGTCTCCCTACAATTGGCAGCCATCCTGCAGCATCTTTTATGCTGTTTGTTTAAGGTAAAAGACGTTTTATTTGTTCTAAGAAGTAGTAATTGTAAAGAAGATGAGATGTGACCAGCAAATCTGCTAACTTCACTCCATGAGAATGGGATGTGTGTTAGCTAAAATTATTGAAAGTTAATGTACAGTACAGCATATCTTTATAGATTTTTTTTTAAATTATAATTTTAAAAAAAATTGTGATTTACAATTAGTTGTGTTCAGTGAATAAAAAAAAAGCCACATGGAATTGACAACACTTTAACTGAAATAGCTTATTCTAATACTAGTGATATGTCATACCACACACTTTTGCCGTCATTCAGTCATAAAACAGAAAATCAATTTACACATAAAATATTCATGGAATGTGCAAATTAACAGAAAATGTAATGACTAAATTTTAAAAGTTTTTTTCAAAGTTTAAATGTTTCATTTTGCTGTTTGCCAAAGCTATTGGTGGAGATGTAAAGTAAAACATGTCCTGCTGAACAAGTGGTCAGACATTATAAATCCTTGTGACCAAATCCAAAGCAAAGTTTAGTTGATTTCCAGTGTGTTAAGTACCATTGCATTGTTTGAACATACAGTATGCTTATTATAAAACAATAAAAAAGGATGTTTTGAAAAAAAATTTTTTTTTATTTTATTAGCACAGGATCATAAATTTAATAATATCTGCATGGCTAAGATGGTAAACAGTGACACCTGCAGCCATTGCTAAATTCTGAAGTTAGTGATGGTTGATGGGTGGCCAACAAAGTTTTATAAGGCCAGTAGTTTTATAAATATATATGCATTGTCAGGATATGTGGTAAACAGAGGACTCAAAAGCAGAGAGTTAGTGAGAACAGAATTTATTTTCATAATTTGGGCAAAACAACCTCCAAAGTAAAGTGACACACGAGAGTAGAACAAAGAGTATGGGGACTCCAGAGCTGTCCACACAGCCAACAACGGACACACAGGCTGAGGAGACCCACTTACGAAGCTGCATCCAACGGGACGGGGAACAAGATGAGACAAAAGGAACAGCAAGAGAACGACCAGCTGTCACTCCTCATCTAAGTGTCCTGGGCAGAGATAAAACACAGAACAGTACCAAGAACACAAAACAAAGCACGTATGATCTACTGACAACAAGGGACAGACACAGCAGGGAATACAGGTACTGGTCATATAATTAGAATATCATCAAAAAGTTGATTTATTTCACTAATTCCATTCAAAAAGTGAAACTTGTATATTATATTAATTCATTACACACAGATTGATATATTTCAAATGTTTATTTCTTTTAATTTTGATGATTATAACTGACAGCTAAGGAAAATCCCAAATTCAGTATCTCAGAAAATTTGAATATTGTGAAAAGGTTCAATATTGAAGACACCTGGTGCCACACTCTAATCAGCTAATTAACTCAAAACACCTGCAAAGGCCTTTAAATGGTCTCTCAGTCTAGTTATGTACGCTACACAATCATGGGGAAGACTGCTGACTTGACAGTTGTCCAAAAGACGACCACTTGCACAAGGAGGGTAAGACACAAAAGGTCATTGCAAAAGAGGCTGTCTGTTCACAGAGCTCTGTGTCCAAGCACATTAATAGAGAGGCGAAGGGAAGGAAAAGATGTGGTAGAAATAAGTGTACAAGCAATAGGGATAACCGCACCCTGGAGAGGATTGTGAAACAAAACCCATTCAAAAATGTGGGGGAGATTCACAAAGAGTGGACTGCAGCTGGAGTCAGTGCTTTAAGAACCACTACGCACAGACATATGCAAGACATGGGTTTCAGCTGTCGCATTCCTTGTGTCAAGCCACTCTTGAACAACAGACAGCGTCAGAAGCGTCTCGCCTGGGCTAAAGACAAAAAGGACTGGACTGCTGCTGAGTGGTCCAAAGTTATGTTCTCTGATGAAAGTAAATTTTGCATTTCCTTTGGAAATCAGGGTCCCAGAGTCTGGAGGAAGAGAGGAGAGGCACACAATCCACGTTGCTTGAGGTCCAGTGTAAAGTTTCCACAGTCAGTGATGGTTTGGGGTGCCATGTCATCTGCTGGTGTTGGTCCACTGTGTTTTCTGAGGTGCAAGGTCAACGCAGCCATATACCAGGAAGTTTTAGAGCACTTCATGCTTCCTGCTGCTGACCAACTTTATGGAGATGCAGATTTCATTTCCAACAGGACTTGGCACCTGCACACAGTGCCAAAAAAAACAGTACCTGGTTTAAGGACCATGGTATCCCTGTTCTTAATTGGCCAGCAAACTCGCCTGACCTTAACCCCATAGAAAATCTATGGGGTATTGTGAAGAGGAAGATGCGATATGCCAGACCCAACAATGCAGAAGAGCTGAAGGCCACTATCAGAGCAACCTGGGCTCTCATAACACCTGAGCAGTGCCACAGACTGATCGACTCCATGCCACGCCGCATTGCTGCAGTAATTCAGGCAAAAGGAGCCCCAACTAAGTATTGAGTGCTGTACATGCTCATACATTTCATGTTCATACTTTTCAGTTGGCCAAGATTTCTAAAAATCCTTTCTTTGTATTGGTCTTAAATAATATTCTAATTTTGTGAGATACTGAATTTGGGATTTTCCTTAGTTGTCAGTTATAATCATCAAAATTAAAAGAAATAAACATTTGAAATATATCAGTCTGTGTAATGAATGAATATAATATACAAGTTTCACTTTTTGAATGGAATTAGTGAAATAAATCAACTTTTTGATGATATTCTAATTATATGACCAGCACC
This sequence comes from Rhinogobio ventralis, assembly GCA_039654625.1. Taxonomy (NCBI): domain Eukaryota; kingdom Metazoa; phylum Chordata; class Actinopteri; order Cypriniformes; family Gobionidae; genus Rhinogobio; species Rhinogobio ventralis. The sequence continues at coordinate 13,227,617 of CM077212.1, read as the reverse complement.
TGTATAAGGGAAAGGGGAACAAGCGACAGGTGAGGGAAATCTACTCGTGATCTGTGCACACCTGCACTGCAAAATTAGCGATGATTGCCCAGGTCACATGCTGCAGAAAATGACAGGACAAACACAAGCTACAGGCGGATGCCGATGATGCACCCTGAACTGTGACATGCATATATGTAACCCAAATTTAAGTTACTACAGTATGACCCTGGTTGCATATTTCTGTATATTTCTATTAATAAGATACAGTACATGGTATATTTTTTTCTGACTGACTTTAAGAATGTGAACCACTTTTTCTCCCTTCCCACATGGCGGTTCGTGAATATGAGCAAACAATATTTTGCTGTTCGTAAAGAACACTTTTTTTCCAACATCGCGTCATATTACGCCACGAGAGGGAGTCGTTTGCCGGGCTCTGCATTGGCTCAGTGCAGAATAGGTTGGTATTCAGTAGGAGTGTATTTTTGGTAGTTTTTCTATTTCAATTTATTATTGTCATGGTAAATTATTGTGTCCAGCCTGTCAGGGCATAGAGTCCACAGGTTTCCTAAAAAAAAAAAAGTTAGAAAAACCTGCATGTTGCCGTTTTGTGCAGGTGAAGAGACGGGACTTCACTTCTGCATCTGCTTCGAAACACACGGTGGTGTGTATAGTGTTCACTTTAGACCGGAGGATTATCATCCCGGCGATATGATGGAGTCAAACATTGTAATACTCATGTAAAGGATGATATAAAATGAATAAACATCCACACGAGATGCTTCTTTGCCGTTGTTTTTACGTGAATCAAATTCAACATTGAACTGTGCACCGTAAATCTTGTTTTTTAAACATCTGCTAACTACCAAATCAGTCGTGATGAGAAACCGCTAACGTTATATATCATAACGTTTAGTGTGGATGGATATTAACGAGTGTGACTTATGCCTGATGGTCAAAGCTTATTAGTTTCTGTTATTGGTAAGTATCAATACTCCTAGATGACCAATACCAGCTTTGCTATTGCCTGATACATGATAATAATCTGTACAGTATTGTAATCTGAGTACAGTGTTCTTATCATATTAGCTAGCATATACACTCACCTAAAGGATTATTAGGAACACCTGTTCAATTTCTCATTAATGCAATTATCTAATCAACCAATCACATGGCACTTGCTTCAACGCATTTAGGGGTGTGGTCCTGGTCAAGACAATCTCCTGAACTCCAAACTGAATGTCAGAATGGGAAAGAAAGGTGATTTAAGCAATTTTGAGCGTGGCATGGTTATTGGTGCCAGACGGGCCGGTCTGAGTATTTCACAATCTGCTCAGTTACTGGGATTTTCACGCACAACCATTTCTAGAGTTTACAAAGAATGGTGTGAAAAGGGAAAAACATCCAGTATGCGGCAGTCCTGTGGGCGAAAATGCCTTGTTGATGCTAGAGGTCAGAGGAGAATGGGCCGACTGATTCAAGCTGATAGAAGAGCAACTTTGACTGAAATAACCACTCGTTACAACCGAGGTATGCAGCAAAGCATTTGTGAAGCCACAACACGCACAACCTCGAGGCGGATGGGCTACAACAGCAGAAGACCCCACTGGGTACCACTCATCTCCACTACAAATAGGAAAAAGAGGCTGCAATTTGCACGAGCTCACCAAAATTGGACAGTTGAAGACTGGAAAAATGTTGCCTGGTCTGATGAGTCTCGATTTCTGTTGAGACATTCAGATGGTAGAGTCAGAATTTGGCGTAAACAGAAAGAGAACATGGATCCATCATGCCTTGTTACCACTGTGCAGGCTGGTGGTGGTGGTGTAATGGTGTGGGGGATGTTTTCTTGGCACACTTTAGGCCCCTTAGTGCCAATTGGGCATCGTTTAAATGCCACAGCCTACCTGAGCATTGTTTCTGACCATGTCCATCCCTTTATGACCACCATGTACCCATCCTCTGATGGCTACTTCCAGCAGGATAATGCACCATGTCACAAAGCTCGAATCATTTCAAATTGGTTTCTTGAACATGACAATGAGTTCACTGTACTAAAATGGCCCCCACAGTCACCAGATCTCAACCCAATAGAGCATCTTTGGGATGTGGTGTAACGGGAGCTTCGTGCCCTGGATGTGCATCCCACAAATCTCCATCAACTGCAAGATGCTATCCTATCAATATGGGCCAACATTTCTAAAGAATGCTTTCAGCACCTTGTTGAATCAATGCCACGTAGAATTAAGGCAGTTCTGAAGGCGAAAGGGGGTCAAACACAGTATTAGTATGGTGTTCCTAATAATCCTTTAGGTGAGTGTATATATCATTAGCTAACACTGGTCTCTCACCCAAACACCTGCTCTGCTCTCCACTGTTTCTCCTCACACAACAATTCAATTTCTCTCCTCTAATCGTTGTTCTGTCTAATCCTGTCCTGTCCCTAATTGTGTGTCATAATTGTATGGCTGTGGTCTGCCATATGAGTATTAATAAACATTTATAATTTCCTTAGTGTCTGAACTGTCATTGCGATCCATTGTTTTTCATATCGTTGAAATTCACCGCACTCTCTCCCGTTACGTCACTTCCGGTTTTGGCATTTTTAGATGCAGAAGTAAAATTTTCTCCTTAAAGCCTTAGTAGCGTATTTATAAGTATATTTTAAAGAAAATCTAGTTCCTACATTATTTTTCTATACATTGACTCACTGGGGTCTCTAACCTGCAATATGCCCTTTAATCAAGGAAACACTTCTGGTGCTTCTGGAACCAATGTAACGAGAAGTCAGCAAGTTAGCGTTAGCATATTTTTGTAAAACGTGGGCTGATTTGAACTGATATAGCTTTTGGAAGCATCTGATGACCATTGTCCGAGAGTTTGGATCTGCCGCAGGTAGAGGCTTTTTTAAGCTGCTGTGGTTGCTGCTCCTATGCGAAAAGAGTGACTGGAAAAATTGTCTGATGGGACACCAGATTGTAGGAGAATAGATTTATGGTGTTTTTGGAACCAAAAACGTGTAATGGGGTGGTTGGAGTCGTCTACAAATAGAGGATCGAATGTAGAGGTAGGGAAAAAGGTAATGATATTGCTGATGTTCAGTCTGACAGATGGGCAGGAGTTTGAGCGAACACGTTTCCTCAGCTCCCCTATCTCCCAGGCTGGGCTATTTGGCGGGGTAGTTGGGTGCTTTGCCCAACAGTTCTCGACTGCACAAAAGCAGACTGGGGCGATTGAACATATTCTGCCCCGGCGGGCCGCTGCTGCCTCCACCCAGCCGCTGGCACAGACGCCTCAGCCTGCTCCCCGCCAGGGCTGCCCTCATGCGGCTCCCGCCCCTCCTGCCCTGCCCTAGCAGCAGCCTTCACCTGGGCTGGGCCGTGGAGAAGGTCGCAGGACAGCAGCCCAGCCCATCTCGGCCCCCCGCCCTGCTAACGGCAGGTTAAGCGGCGCGCTTAACACGGGCCCCTCGGAGATGAATTCAGTTCTTTCTCTGGAGTTGGTGACAGGGCCACTCCTTCCCCTGGTGGAGGGTCGGGGGAGAATCTTTTGCTTTCCTTAACTGAAAGAACTGACATTCACCTCTGAGCTCCTAGAGGGCGTGGCTGGCAGTGTGCGACGCACAGCCTCGCCGCTCTCAGCCCCCTCTGTCGCCAGCCCCTGTCAGAAGAGACCCTCGTGGAACGCTAGTCCTTCCCTGGTCTCCTCTGTCAGGGCGCGGAATTCGACCCCACCCACGCCTCCCTATGTCTGGGCCGGTCATTCCGCTCGCTGCCCCATCGTGGGTGCCTCTGTGGCTCGCACAACCACTGGTTCGGCTCTGGGGGCCGGGTTACGGCTTCCCAGGCTGGCCAGCTGGTCCGCCCACAGGCTCGGCTTGCGATTCAGTTCGCACAATCTCCTCCCCGCTCTCTGGGAGTCCGCTACCGTGTTGGGTGGCAACGCCCCTATCATGCGTGCGGAGGCCGTCACGCTACTGGCAAGGGGTGCGGTCGAGGTCGTCCCTCCAGCTGAGATGAGGTCCGGTTTCACAGCCTTGACTTCATTGCACCTAGCAGAAGCGATGGGTCACGACCAGCCCTAGTGCATGTCTTGAACTGAACCCTTCTCAGGCTTCTTCCAAGATGTTTCACCCGAACGCGTCTTCGGATACGTTCGTCCCCGGTCTGGTCTGCAGCGTTGACCTGAAGGACCCGTACTCTCTGTCCCCGCTTCTCCCCGACCCAGACCGTCTATTAGGTCTGCCTTCAGATGGCGGGCATCCCAGTACGTGGCTCTCCCATTCGGGTAGCCCTGTCACTTTGCGGCTTCTCGAGGCAGCCCCTGTGCCACCTAGGCACACGGGGTTCACATCCTGAGCTATCTCGATGACTGGCTAAATTAGCTCACTCTCGAGACCAGGGTTGCGGACACAGGGATCTAGTGCTCCGGCACCTCACCCATTTGGGCCTTCGGGTCATCTGGGAAAAGAACAAACTCTCTCCTGGGAAGAGGATCTCTTTTCTCAGCTCGGTCGCTATGTGCGCGCAGTGCGAGTGTGCGCAGTTAATGCTGACTTGTCTCCGTCATTTCGAGGGTAAGAGTGCGGTTCCACTGAAGTTATTTCAGAGGCTCCTGGGACATATGGCATCCGTGGCCGTGCTAATGCCGCCCGGACTGCTTCATATGAGACCGCTTCAGCACTGACTTTGCGATCGAGTCCTGAGATGGGCATGGCAACAGGGCACGCTCCGGGTCCCATTGACTCGGGCCTGCCATCATACCTTCACCCTGTGCGAACCTCACTGTTCTACGGGCCAGAGTGCCCTTAGAACGAGTTTCCGGGCATATTGTTGTATCAACAGATGCCTCTGCCACGGGCTGGGGTGCCATGCGCTATTGACGTGCTATCGCGGGCTCCTGGAAAGGACCCCAGTGCCTATGGCTGTCAATTGCCTCGAGTTGCTGGCCATACGTCTCACCTTGCACCGCTTTCGAGCCCTGCTCTAGGCTAGACACGTACTAGCCCGTTCAGACAACGTGGCGACAGTAGCGTACGTCTACCGACAAGGTGACCTATGCTCCCGCCCGATGTCGCAACTCGCCCGCCATCTCCTCTGGAGTCTGAAGCATCTGAGGTCGCTTCGTGGACGTTCGCCCCGGGAGACTGGAGTCGTGCAGCTAACGAGCTGTCACGGTTCTGCCACTGCCGGTGGAATGGAGACTCCATCCCCTGTTGACCAGCTGATTTGGGAACAGGCTGGCGACGCACAGGTAGTTCTGTTTGCCTCCCACGACTCTTCCATTTGCCTACTAGCACTCAGCTGGCCGCAGGGCCCACGCAAGTATGCATTCCCAGTGAGCCTTCTCGCACAGATTGTGTGCAGATCTGGGAGGTCAAGGAGCATAACCTTTTGGTCGCCCCGTACTGGCCCGGCCGGACCTGGTTCTCCGAACTCATACTCCTTGCGACAGCCCCTCCCTGGTCGGTTCCTCTGAGGAAGGACCTCCTTCCCAGAGACGGGGCACCTTCTGGCACCCGCGTACCGATCTTGGAACCCCCACGTGTGGCTCCTGGATGGGACACGGCAGGTTTGAGTACCCTACCACCTCAGGTGGTGGCTACCATCACTTCCGCTAGGGCCCTGTCTACTAGACACACCTATGCGTTGAAGTGGAACCTCTTCATCACCTGGTGCTCTTCTCGCCGAGAAGACCCCTGGAAATGCCCGATCGGGGCCGTGCTCGCATTTCTCACGTGATCCTGAGACCCCGGCCTGGATATGTGCCCAACGTTCCCACCACTCTTTTCTGGGACCAGGTGGTGAACCTGCATGCGCTGCCTTGGAGGAGGCAGATCCAGCCTTGGCACTGCCCTGGTCAGTACATGCCCTTCACACTTACAGAGACCAGACGCAGCGTTCAGTACCTCAGACCAGTTCTTGTCTGTTACGGAGAGCAGCAGAAGGGAAGGCTCTCTCCAAGCAGAGGTTGTCTCACTGAACAGTGGATGCCATTGCTCTGACATAGCAGGTTCAGGGCATGCCATGCTCCCAAGGGGTTAAGGCACACTCCACTGGAGTGTGACCCCCTTGGGCTTAGGCTTGGCGCCTTACTAACAGACTTAGGACTGTAGGCTGGGTGACACCCTACACATTCGTTAGATTCTGATTAATCTCCGAGTGGAGCCAGTATTTTCTGTATACTCGCCCAAGATGGCCAGTAATTGGACAGGCTCAGGTGTCTTCACTTGCTGCGCCATTCCACTCCACGGACTGGATGCATGCGCATTTCTCTCAAGTGAGCTTCCAGTAAGCCCTGAGGTCCTCCAGCACTGTTGATGTCGACACCAGAGTGCATGCCCCTTTGGTCAGCCCTCGTGTTCGGCTAGGTGCCTCGTGTGCATGGTTCCCCCGTTGGGCAACCCCCACATGTGTTTTTCCACAGTAAGTCTCTCTGAGCACGTGTCTTCCCTTGGCAAGACACCTTGCCACACCTGGGGTTGAAAAATGTTCACCTGCGGCTGGATACCCCAGAGTGCTCCATATGCAGTCCCTACGGGGGTCATATGTGTGTTTTTAAGTCCTCCCTTTGGACAGGCATTGTGTTGCATTTCTCCACGTGGGATATGCTTTCCAGTGTACCTTGGTATTTGCGTTGAGCCTAGCCCCTCGTTCGTTTAAAGACTCACGGCAGGGAGCTCTGGTCAGCGCAGGACGCTGGAAGACAGCCGTCGTGGCGAGATTAAATTGGGACCCCAATTCCGTCAGTAACTGACGTAACTCGTAGTGTACTGACTGAAAGGGAACGTCTTGGTTACGTATGTAACCCTCGTTCCCTGAAGGAAGGGAACGGAGACGTTACGTCCCCCTGCCACTTCCACTGTACCGCTGTATCATTGGCTCGTTTTGTAGATCTCAAAGGCGATTGGCTTCTAAGCGAAACCCCCATTCCGTCAGTAACTGACGTAACGTCTCCGTTCCCTTCCTTCAGGGAACGGGGGTTACATACGTAACCAAGACGTTCTGAAAAGTGAGGTACTGGAGTTGGAGATCCAGAGCCTCCAGAGGCAGCAGGCTGAGAGAGAGAGAGTCAGCGTTTTGATTTTTGGACCCAGGGACATGTTTAGCAGTTATGATAAATTGATCACATGCTGAGATCCAGATGAGATGTCTTAAGAGTGGCATCAGAGCGGGGGAATGAGAAAGTCCTTTATTAATGCACTGTACCATTGCTTCATTGTCACAATGGACTAAAATAATGTTAGTGGTCCATTCTTTCCCCCACAGGAAGGCTGATATGATGAGAGGGTAAAGCTCAAACAGGTGTGTCCAGAAGCTGGGGGGCCATTGAGACGCCAACCAGCAACCTTGATACCCTGAAACCAACGAAGGGGCTGCGCCTGTGAACAGTTAGATATCCATGGGGAGAGAAAATGAATTTGTTGTAGAAAAGAGATAGGCCGTTCCCCTGTTTTAGGAAGGTAATCCATAACTGAGATCATCACGGTACGTCTGAGTAATAGAGATTTGTTCCTGTAGCGCATGGACTGAAGACGAGAACGACAGGAGATTTGAGATAAAATGCGGTCTTGTGGAATTATATGCATCGCAAAGTTTAAGTGGCCAAGCAGGGATAGGAGTTTGCGTTTAGAACAATTTGGGCTATCTATGAGGGTAGATGAGACAAGGATTATTCTATAGATTTTTTCCTTGGGCAGAGAAGCCTGGAAATTGATTGAATCTAAGTTAATGCTGAGGAATTCAATGGATGTGGCTGGGCCCATGGTTTTCTCTTGGGCAATGGGAATCCCAAGCTCAAAGGATGTGAGCTGTGAGGATATGTGCAGCTTTTAGCGTGACTGAAAAATCCCTGCAGTCTGTTTGACAGCTGGATTCAGTAAGAGGAAGCAGAGAGAGAGGATAGATCGATGTCTGCACATGCGCGAATCTGAGCTCGGATGTTGTGTGCCACTGGGGGTGGCTCTGAGGTGACGCCGTTCTATGGGAGAAGTAGCAGTGTGGCAATGAAAAGTGTGTATTGTGAATTAGACTGACGAAGAGAGCTGGGAGAAAGAGAGAAGCCGGGGCCGTGATTGTTTGCGAAGGCAGCCTACTGCTTGAATTGGCCCCTGGGGCTTCAGGAACATAGAGAGAGGTGCAAGAGGGAAAAGGGGGATGAAAATAAGCCGTGTGAGCCTGTGTCACTAGCTTCTGCTGCTGAAACTGTAGGCCATGGGAAAGGGGAGGGGTTAGAAACAGCTGAGGGAAAGTGCTGAGATGCCTGGGCCTGGACTGTTAGCGGCGGCAGCCTCAAGCTAGCTTCTGAACTGGAGGCAACAGAAGGGTGAGAGGGTTGGAGATTGCAGGAGGGAAATGTAAAGATTGGGAGGCTGAGGGAAAGACAGCACGCATTGCGATCTGCGGCTTGATGATGGGGGGAGCAGCGGCAATGGGCTGACTGGAAGGGAAGGGGCGCAGCTCAGGCTTGCACAAGGCCTGCTGCTGTAGCCCGGTACTCAAAAGGGGCCTGGCCTTGCGCAGGAGGAGGAGTTGTGAGATGCGAGTTTGGGCCCTTGTGGGCTTTTCTTGCTGTCTTAGCTGCTTTGGAGCCTGAAGTGGATTAAGGGGAGAGGATAGCTGACTGCAAAGAGAGGTATAGGCTATAAAGCAGTGGTTTGTTCAATCTCAGAGAATTGCACGGCTGAGTTAATCAGCACTTGTTTCAATCCTAGTACTGTTCAGTTTTCAATGGATGTATCATTGGGAAGGCTACAACGGGGAGGAAGGTGGATGTCTCGCCAGTGGGGGCGAGGGTAGTCCCCTGTGTCTTACGGCCACGCGATGAAGCCTGGGGTGGTATCAGGTGGAGAAGGAGTGGTCCTGGGACAGGCAGATTGTGGCAGAGGATTCAGGGAGAAGCAGGACTCATCATCGGACATGAAGAGCTTGATCTCAGAAATGATAGCAATTGGGCAGGGCCAAATGCTGGAAAACTGTAGTGGGACAGTTGGCAGTATATACCCCAGAGCAAATTTAGTTGATTATCCGAATGTGCTCCTCCTGAACTTTAATAAAACATAATTTGCTGAGACACATTTGTGTAAATGGAATAGTTTCAACAAATCGGATAGCTATCCAATCAGTAAAAACGCATTAAGTGACCAGGTGTTAACAGGCCAATGTATAGGTTAAACAATGCATGCCATCAAAGTGCTGCAAGAGCAATTTGAAAGCAGTCAGCTGGCTCAATTAGTGCCGTTTCTCCAGAACAGCTGCACAAGCCTCGATAACAACACACTTTTAAAACATAGTTTTACTATGATTTACAAATTTTTTTGGTGAAACATTTTTACACTTAAAAATATTAAGTACATTTTAAAGCAGTGAAATCAATTACATATACCGTATGAACGGAGTAAATGTATGTAAAATTAAAGTAGATCTGAGTAACTTTGTACCATACCATTTGGTACCATAACAAATAAAACTGAGTAGAAATAATAGGGGGAAAACTAAACCATTGTAAAATACACACAACCACAGGTATGGCATTGACCTTTATTGTCAACGAGTACAGCATATTTTATACTGTTTTAAAGTGTATACAATATTGCCTATATTTAAACTCATATAATAAACATTTTTAAAGTAAAAATTAAACATTTAAAAGTAATTCAAGTGGAATCAACCGTTCTGTTATCCCATTTCCACCGTATTAACGCTGGTTCACGTGCCTGAGATGGACTCGCGCTCTGCGGGTGAACTTCTAACTTCAGACCGCCGTCCTACGTTTCACTCATAGCCGGAAGATGCTGCAGCGCGACTGACTCCACACCTGCCAATGCACAGTTCTGAGAACATTTTATCATCCAAATTAATTATATTCATTATCTTTAGGAATAAAGTCATGTGTTTTATTGCACAATTGGCTGTGTTCAACGATGACAATGATTGTGTGTGTTACGTGTTGACTCTGACACCTTCAGCTCTTTTTTTCATGGAATCATAATGTTATACTGTGTCATGTTTATCAAAATAACCTTTATGGCTAGCTGGGAAGCCCAAAAACACTTATAATAAGTGGACATGGCAACATTTCAAAATCTGTAAAGCAGCATTACAAAAACATGACAAAACATAAACAAAACTGAGTTTTTAGTTGCTGTAATATTATAACAATCGGCCTTAACGGTCAAATTTACATAAATTAAAATGGGGTCATATTATACTGTGTGAGAGTTTGGAGTATTTAAAAAGATGAGAGAGATGACAGTTGGAGTGACAGAAGTAAAAACCAACGGTCTATTAACGATGTTCACAAGAGACGTAAAACAACACAGTAAAACCAGGAAACCTCAGGCTGTTAAAAGCATAGAGTCCATAACACCATACCCTAAAACAGTCTAAATGAGTCCCAGTGTGTTGATAGTCCTTATGCAAGTGTCCAACAGTGTATATACAATCCAAGTGATAGTGAATCCAAATGCTTGTAACTGGAAAGGTGAGAAGAATAAAACTCCACAGTCCAGGTTTGATGATCACCAACGCATTTGTTAGTGCCCTGTTGGTTCGCCATGCTGCCTATATATATATATATATGCAAAGAACAAATACAACATGTACCCCTAAATAATGTGGCTTTATTATCACCTTTTTTTTATCAAGCATTGGTTGACGTTAGTTACAGATTATGTGATGTTTCCAACACCCAGCCTTCATGCAGTTCAAAATAATTGCCACCAGGTGGCACTAGAACTATATTTTCAATAAATTTCAAACATATCCATAGACCAGAATGAACAGGGCAGGTCGCAATGAGCTCCGTTGTAGGGTATTACTTAACAGGAAAGTAAATCACAAACAAATTCCGACATGTTTAACAATTAGATTTTATTCACAATACTTATTATTGAAACAATTTATAGGATTTTTTTCTCCAGTATATGTCCATATGTTGGAGAAATAACGAGAGTACATAACAGAATAAATAGACGAACATACGAGATTATATGTGGTTTTTTGGGGGGGCGGGTTGCGGGGGGGGGCATGGGGACTTACATACATGGTTTAAAATAGATTTTGTACAATCCTTCACCAGCGAAAACCTTTCTGCGCAACAGCAAACAACAGCGCGCGCGCGTTACACACACACAGAGAGAGAGAGAGAGAGAGAGAGAGAGAGAGAGAGAGAGAGAGAGAGAGAGAGATTGGTTTGAAATGGTTCTAATACATAATTAAATTAAATTTAAAAATGAAACCTATAGTTTTTATTTCACCACATTCCCTCACCCTTATGTGTATCTGAGAATATCTGTGTGCACTTGGGTGTAGTTTCTATGAAAGCTTGTTACACTTTAGTGAGGTGCGTGTGCAGCGGCAACGACAGATGGTGGGCTCCTCATCCCTCGGGAAGGCAATCTCTACGAATGCGAGCGCGTGTCAATCACCCGCTCTCATGTGATGGCTCCTGCCAGTGACGTGCCCACCATATGGCCTGGCATCAGAGCAGGTATGTAACCCTGCCTGCTAGGGATGCCACACCGCCTCGCTGCAGTCCGGGAAAGGGATAACACATACCGGATCACAAACAATCGCGCCTCTCTTTTTCTTAGTCTTCTTAACGTATAGGGAAGCATGAAGATGATGTAGACGTACGCGCCCTCACCCGTAGAGCACCATAAACTAGGTGAGTTTTTTCAGACGTGATAGAATATATAATCATAAGAAATAATTATTTATATATTATTTTTTAATAAATATTTAAAAGAAAATATGTCAACTACTGATGCTGATTGAATGATCTTTTATGCGTTCATCTATTTTAGATTTTTATCATCTGTGATACATTTTCTCAGTAAATGGTACGTTTTAATTAAAGCAGCCATTTAACATTATATATGTGAGCCATAATTCTGATTTGAATCCTTCAGAAGCATGTGCAGCATTATATCGATAACGGCTACAGTTTACACTAATCCAGGTTATTTAGACATATTTGACGAGACATCACGACAATGCTTAGACAGTGTTGTTTCTCGTAGGCCTAATTAGTATGTTGAGCAAATTGTTTGTTACATTTTCAGTGACTGAGATATTACTAACAATGCAGGCTTTCCTGTGGGTTAACATAGCCTAGTGAGTAGTTAACGTCCGTATTCTAACAATCAGCAGGCATTAATACGAATACTGTGACATAATAATTTACATAGTATAGGCCTATACAAATTATTTAAATACAAAATATTGTTTATCAGAAAGCTTTTTTTGCAACAAAGACACTCGACCTGTCAACTTTTTGAAAATTCAATTGTGAGTGACGTTTCTTCATTGCAATAAAAAATCTATTATTATATGTTCATAAGTTACATTAAATGAGCTAACTATCTTAGAAAGTTGTTTCCCCTTTTTCTCAACTATGGTTTTATAACGGACGGGAATGGAAAAGAGGGGACAGCAGGGAGATCCGACGGCAGTTTTAGAACCTGGACATGGGTTGTGTTTTAGGGACCCCGCCCTCATCAAGAGGAGCCAGGAATTGGCTATTGTGGTCATAAATGAGATCGTATTACAATTCAATATTACATTGATTCTACAGTTACAGCTTTTCTTTCGTTAATTTTTTTTAAAAATATTTTCGCCTTTTTAAAGGGTTTTCAAAGAGTTTTTGGTTCATTTAATGTTTTTTGATGTGCTGGAATGCCGCCAGAATGAAGATGGAAAGGAAAGGGCGAAGGGGGTACACGCTGCTCAAAACGACCCCCCTGAGACCCAAAAAACAGGGGCCGCGTGTGAGGACCTGCTGCGAGGGGCCAAACAGGACTACAGAAATTGGGAATTGGGGAGTGAGACCGTCTGGCGACGTCTGTCGCTCTCAATGAATTAAAATACCACTTTAGAAGTCGTCTCCCACAGATACTCCCAGCTTTCTGAAAATTATGACACTTCATCGTTATTTAGCCTACACATATTTCCCATGTTAATTACATTTTTGCTCTTCATTTTTTAAATCGTTCGTTTCATCAAAATGGTATAGCTAACAGAAACTATATTCGAAAACAACCCTTATTTTAAGTGTTTGCAGAGCGCATTAACTTTAACATTGTATGGGGTGCTAAGGTTGTTATTAATATTTCAAACAACATTTGTGCTGTTCACAATTTCGACGTCATTGTTTAATTATTAAAACATTTGTTTACTCGTTGTCTATGTTTCAGTGGCGCTGCCATGTTGACAAGGTTATTCAACGAACCTTCACTGCTTCCGGACATGGAGAAGTTCGGGGGCTGGGTGGATGACAGCGGGAGCGAGTGCTCCAAAACCAAGGACGAAGAGCAGGAGCGCTGTCGCCTAGGCGACGAGGACTTGGACGAGGGCGATGTGAAAGGCGGGAGCAGCCGGGCTCAGTCGGATATTGCAGGGGATGAAGACGATGATGAGGATGTTGATGAAGATGATTGTGCAGATGAGGGGGACGGAGACAGACCTAAAAAACGTGGGCCAAAAAAACGCAAAATGACGCCAGCTAGGTTAGAGCGCTCGAAAGTAAGGCGCCAAAAAGCGAACGCAAGAGAGCGCACGCGCATGCACGATCTAAATTCAGCACTTGACAATCTACGCAAGGTAGTGCCATGCTATTCAAAAACTCAAAAACTCTCTAAAATTGAAACATTACGCTTGGCGAAAAACTACATTTGGGCACTGTCAGAAATCCTGCGGAATGGGAAGAGACCGGACGTGGTTTCGTATGTACAGACACTGTGCAAAGGCCTCTCCCAACCCACGACCAATCTGGTGGCTGGGTGCCTCCAACTTAACTCAAGGAATTTTCTAACGGAACAATGTCAAGAGGGAGCGCGCTTTCACTTGCCCACCCCCTCGTTCTCCATGCACGCATATCCATATCAATGCTCCCGTCTATCAAGTACACATTGTCAGTCTGGGTCCAATGCACATAACCTCCGAAATCACTCTTTCTGTTCGGCCTATGAGGCTCTGTACACCGAAGGCACGTCCCCAGAATACAACAGTCCAGATTACGAGGGCCACCACAGCCCTCCGGTGTGTGTAAATGGTAACTTTGCACTGAGACAACAGGAGCCACTCTCACCAGAAGCGGAAAGAGGTTATCAATATTCTATGCATTACACCAGCCTGCATGGCTCACGTTCCTCCACTGCTCATGGTCTTGCTTACGCCCCATCAGGTGTTCGCAGCGGCAGCGCGCACTCGGAGAACCTTCCACCATTTCATGATGTACACGTGCACCACGATCGGGCACCTGCATACGAAGAACTTAACGCCTTTTTCCACAATTAGGTGATTTTTCCCTGTTAATGACCATTTGGGGGGTGGGGGTACAGAGGGAAATGGAAAGACATTTCCACATTCAAAACATGAATAAATTTACCTTAGGCTATCTACTGTACTGCTCTGAAACCAGGTGTTGCAGGCTCATCAGGCTCATAGTTTTTTGTTGTTGTTGTTTTTTTTTGTTTTGTTTTTTTGTTAGTTTTTTTTTTACATTACATTACTGGACAGTAATTTTGTTTTTACAGTAATTCCTTAATGACAAAATGTATATAAAAGAAGTCAGGACATGAATCCAATTGCTAAAAACATTTTACCAAGTGGGAGTGCTATTTCTGATTGATTCAAATGTTTGAACCGTAACGAGTCTCTAATGTAATGAAAAGAAGAAAAAAAAATGTTAAGTGAACTAAATTGTTAAATAAAGTCTGTTTCTTGATTAAACAAATAAAGAAGCATATTGTTCCAGAATCATCTGGGGCTGTCATTTCCCACTGGGAATTGGTCAGAAGGAAATTGTAAGAATATACTAATTGAAGAATAAACAAACATGTGGGTACACCAGTTACTGTATAGAACAGTACAATTTCAGTGATAACAAAAATGAGAACGAAAAATGAATCTCATTCATTGTGTTTTAATGGAATTTTCAATTCAATGGAATTTTAGGGTTTCCAAAATTCAGTCTAATATATTTTAGTCGACAGCTCTTTTTTCAGATTTTGACAGCTCAAAATCTGATGGTAGTCTGTCTGATTTTACAATAATACTAGGATACTATAAAATTACAAGCTGTTGGGGGACTAATTAAATTAAACATATTAAATAAAATAAAATAAAAATAAAAAAGATTGTGAACATTTGGGTAACTAAATTAAACTTAATTTATCGTATCTTGGATACAGTTAGCATCCTTAGGTATAACCGTGTTCATTATTTTTCTTTTTTGATTATCTTTAAAGTGTAAGGCGTGTGTGTGTGCGCGCGCGCGCGCGCGTGTGTGCAGAATAAGGCAACTTTTCTGGCATGTTATACATTTCAAATATATGGAAGAGCAAAATAATTGCTAATAACACTACTCCTGAAAAAAGTCACGAGGTTATTGGATGGTTTAAATAATCATATATTTATTAAAAAAAATAATAATAATTTACAATTATTGGAATGTGTTTTGCATTTTCAAACTTACATATAAAGATTTACTTATAATGAAGCGTTAACATTCTTAATGGCTTACATATGAATAGCCTATATCGACATATTTATGTCCACTTGTTTTGCATTCTACAGAAGTTTTATGTCCTATTTCCATTAAATTTCAGTCTGTGAAGCATTTTATTATGATTAACCTACGCAGTATTATTTTCCTAGTCCGACCAAAATTATTAATTCCGTTTTTAAAGCAAGATGGAGTACACCATGATCTGTCCACTTTATAAATAAATGAACTAATACGGGACTACATTTTACTTTGTGATCATTATTAGCCTACTTCTCCCATGTTTACAATTTAGATAGCATGGAAATATAGCCTAAATTTCATTATCATTTTGATTTTAAAATATTATTATTATCATCATTATTATTATTATTATTGTTGTTGTTGTTAGGCTACTACTCGGTCGGAATAACGTTAAATTTTTAGCAATCACGAATATGCAATCAAAGCGACTTAAAAGCACAAATAAATAGTTTAAGTGACGCAGCAAAGGTTTTATTCGTTAAAGCTCCGTGTCGTTGTTATTGTCACCTTATGACTACTTTTATTTAGCATATTGTAGCATGATTATTGAATTGTTAAAGATAACTTCTTAAAATATTATTAATTAATTAAAATATATCGGAATAGTTATGTATAGTTACAGGTATGTACACTATATTAAATTGCATTTAAACGTTGGCATTTTTGTTGCCCTTTTGGTTGTGTAGGCTGTTGCTATCAATCAGCAAACTTAGACGGACAGTTATTCTTTGCTAGGGAATGCCTGGTAACTACTTTTCATTTACAAGGCAGTCTTTTAGTAGCCTACTGCATTTGCGATATGCCTACACTCTTAAAATGACAGTTCTTCATTGGCTTTTTGCCGCACTTTAGGTTCAACAGATAACCAATGTTTTATTTAAACGAATTCGCTGCATAGCCTTGTGTGCTCCAGCTAGCTAAATGTAAATTTAATGTTCTTTATGTTACAGTGTTTTTTTTTTATTTTTTAAACAATCTATTAGTTCCAAGTGTCATCAATCAGCAGAGGAAAAATGAAGCTCTAGGTTTTTAAGGAATGTTTCTAAACAACTGTAGGAATGAAAAGGTTTCAGATTACAAAACAAGCTTTACATTTTTTTATTTTCTATTTTTTTATTTTAGGCTCCGTCCGAAATCAGGTAGGCCTACTGTTCATCCAAGAAACCTGTGAGTTCAAAGTGAGTCTTTTTCTTATGATTCTGGCATTGAAGTTTCGAGCCCAGAGGGTAAAAGCCAACAAGGACAAAGGCGCTCCCTCCTTAAACTCGACCACAGCCGAGGTGATCTTAAGCGGCGTCCAGAGGCCACGGGCTGGCACGGAACCCAGAGACTCAGGAGACATGCGCTTGCCAATTCGCTAAATGTCTTAGCGTCAGTGCGCACGGCCAGCGGGGCAGCCCACCACAGCGATGCCAGCTGCGCCGTGTGCCAAGCCTGGCCAAAGCTGCGCTGCTGGGTGGAGGCGGTGTTTCTTTCCTAATTCAGCAGCATCTGTTCATTATTTCATATTTTATAGGGAAGAAGGGTTCAACTATATGCTAGCAACTGGAAACAGCAAGGCATATAACCACCGGGACTGCACAGCGTAACAGTTGGAACGGACATGCAGTAGGCTACTGTACATTAACTTATTTGACAATTTTTAGACCAGTGATAACGTAACACAGGTAAGCAGAATTTGGCAAAAAACAATATTCTAAAGTGCAAAATTAAAATGGAAAGCGAAATCCCCAGACACAAGAGCAATTGTAAGACAGTGACAAAATAAATATTTATAATATTTAAATACAGCTTTACGGCGAAAACGGAAACATAATAATAAAGCAATTAACGTTAAGCAATTTAACGTAGGCTACACTAAATGTACTTAATGGAATGATATGACAGTGAGATGACATTACTTTACTGGTAGCTAACATTACTTTTAACATTAATTGCATCAGATTGGCAGAAAATAGCTAATAAATATTAAGATACTAAGTATTATCTTAATATAAATATTAAGCCTACACTGCACTCTAAGAAAAGTCCGTAAAATTATGACCTAATGTACCGTGTTAATATAAAGGAATATGCATTTTCTGTATTGATTTTTTACAGGTGTTTTACATATAGCCTATTTTAAATTACGCATCGCATTTTGTTTTAGGGTTGAAGGAAATGTCCGTATATGTAAAACGTAACTTGTGTTTGAAGCCTACTTCTAAAACAGATTTGGTATACAATTAATTTACACACATAAACCTTTAACATTTATCTGTTATTTACATTTAAGACCAACATTCATACTCCACTTTTAAATCAAATGTGGGTGGTCTCTTTTTTACATGCAGCCATACACACATGCTGCAGTAATTTTTTTACCTTATTATATGCGTCATGCAGTGACTGTGTTCACTGTACCAATTTCTGCATGCCAGCCACACCCCAGCAGTGCCTGTCATGGAGGCTGGCACAGATTGGCATAGCTTATCAAAATTCCACAGCATCTGTTCACTGTGGCAGTGTGGCACTGCGGAGAAAACGAGTACAGAGGAGAAGATATAAACAAATGCAAGAACATAAGAATTTTCAGCATACTAGGAATGTACTTTTATGAAAACAATTTAAATGCATTTGTTCATTTGTGTTAGATAAAGAGGTGTTTTTTTTTTTCATCTCATACCTTCTATTAGAATGTGTGATCAGTGTTGCAATACAAATGTAGGCTATAGAGACCTACAATGATTTCCTTTTTATTGTGCCATAGTGCTTTTTTCTTGCATAATTCTGGGTTTACAGCACAGTGTTTATTAGTGTGTGTGTTTATGTCTATGAGTACATATGAGTGTGTTGGGGTTGTTGCTTATCTGCACAGATGGCATGTGTTTGGGGGAGGGGGGTATTGAGGTTCTGATGATGCCATGCAATGGTCACATGGGCATCGGTAATTGGGCGCCATATTGCCTGGTTTGCAGGGCTCTGGGGCAGCCAGTCACCCAGCTGGACCTGTCAGATGGCATTGAATCCAGCTCACTGCCCTCTACCCTCGCATCCTTTCTTCTCTGTTTCTCCCTCCTTCTCTCACTTTTAAATTTTTAAACCCACTGCCACATTTCTCTTCACTGTCTTACATTCACTTGAGCCTTGTGGTACACCAGTCCTCATTTTACCTCAATACACATCTGTTGAAAACACATTTCATGACTGTGGATGCTTATACAATAAAATCATATTTTTAAATTTAATTTCTCACTAATATCATCAAGAAAACAAATACAATTCAGAAGATTAACAATTAGAACTCTCATTCTTTATAACAAATGGAAAACATCTAAAACACACACACACACACACACACACATACATATATATATATATATATATATATATATATATATATATATATATATATATATATATATATATATATATATAAAATGGTTATAAGTAAGAAGAAAGATCATGATACCTAACAGTAACAAATTGAATAGATATGTAGATAGATATGAAATGTTTTTGTACTGCTAAAATAACGGGAAGTAACTGACACCGGAAGCCTTGCACATTCAAGTTAAAAATGGCCGCACCCATTTCTTACATCTTCATAATAATGAATATGATAAATAATAATGAAGATAAAGAACAAAGAAAGGTTCTTGAGCAGAAATGCTTCTCACTTAAAACTGTATTACAAAATCACATTTAATTTATATGAAAGAAATTAAATATGATATAATCAAAATTGATTATATATATATATAGATGTACTCTATATTCTGTGTGTGTGTGTGTGTGTGTGTGTGTGTGTGTGTGTGTTTAGTGCAATATATTTTGCTTGTTCGTGTGTGTTGTTGTATGATGTGATTATAAATTGGGCCCTTTATAAGAGTGTTTTAATTGAGGAACAGATGTTCATCAGATGAGAGTAACCACATTGGTGGTTAGATAGCCATTGTGTTTGTGCTGGCATGGAACTGCTTTACTCTCTGCAAAGTGTGGCATCAATTAAAGAAAAACACACCACTTGGGATGCTGAGGTTGGGTATTTCTTTCATTAATACCAGGATGTGATATGTACTGGGTGCTTAAAAATGTGACACTATTAACAATAATTGTTCAGAGTAATTTTAGCTCACTGTTGAATGGTGCTTTTTCGGCAGTCACATGTATGTATACATAACTGCTTTAATCACTAGAACAAACCCTTTGTGGTCTAATAATCCTCAAAAACATCACACACACGCGTGTGGGTTTTCATGTTTTGTGAGGACTCTCAATATGCATAATGATTTTTATACTGTACAAACTTTACATTCTCCCCCTTAACCCAGCTATTATTTGACAAGATGGCGCCGGTGTGTGTGGCAGGTTGCCTGCGCCCTAGTGTGTGTGCTTCGTTGTTTTTATTTTTGCTTTTAATTCCAAACATTTCAACTTTGCTGACTTACAATCTCCAAAACCTTGTAAATATTCAACATACCTTCAAAGAGCTGTCTAGTTTGGACTGGAGTAACCCCTGCTTGTATCCCCCTCTTGTGTTGTTGTTTATACCGGCTTTTCTGCTCCGACAGACCAGCGCTGTACATTGACGAAAACGTTGCAGATAATGAGGAAAGTGCGGGGGTATATTAGTTGCTCTTAAGTCTCACCTGGCTGACTGGTCTGCGACCTAGGTTGAGCTAGATGTGCGGGCATATGAACGAAACTACAATTGTTTTATATCCTGGTGCTCCTTGGAATTACGGCATGAGTGGATCATCATAATTTAAAATCGCTGTACTGCGCACCTCACCATGGAGATGACTCGCTGCCGGTCTGATTAAAGAGGTCTCTGGTAAACAAGACATTTATTTTAAAAGATTTTTTCACCTCGCACAGCCTGAATTTCCTATTCATTAAAATCCTTCTCACTTCTCCTCAGCATCTCAGATAGCCTAGAGGAACTCGATGTTGCAACATAAACTATTGACTCTCTCTTTTCCAGCACTTTAGACACAGTTGCTCCTCTGCGCTTAAAGAAGATTAAAGAAAATAGTCCAACGCCGTGGTACACCCGGGCCCTTAAAACAGCAGCCAGAAAAATGGAGCGCAGCTGCATTTTCGCATTTCGTGGAAAGAGAGCATGATTGCATACAGAAAGGCTTATCTGCTTATTTCTCGACTCTCTTAGAAGAAAACAAACAAAACCCTAGGTATTTATTTGATACAGTGGCTAAATTAACAAGAAATAAAGCTTCAACTTCTGACGTTTGCAAACAGTACAGCAGTACTGTGACTTTATGAGCTTCTTTACGTGCAAGATTGATAATATTAGGAAGAAAATTACAACTATACAACCATCTACTACAGTATCACTTCACTTCACTGTAGTGTCACTGAGGAAAAATTCCACTCATTCACTGCTATAGGAGAGGAAGAATTTGCTAAACTCGTTAAATCATCTAAATCAACATGTATGCTCGACCCTATACCTACTAAGCTACTAAAAGAGATGCTTTCAGAGGTCATAGATCCTCTTCTTAATATCATTAATTCATCCTTGTCATTAGGCTATGTACCAAAAGCTTTTAAGTTGGCTATTATAAAACGCAACTTGATCCTACAGAATTAGTCAATTACAGGCCAATCTCAAATCTACCCTTTCTGTCAAAAATACTAGAAAAGGCAGTGTCCTCACAACTATGCTCCTTTTTAGAAAGAAATGGTATCTGTGAGGATTTCCAGTCAGGGTTTAGACTGTATCATCGTACTATGAGTGCTCTCATCAGAGTAACAAATTATTTACTCTTATCATCTGATTGTGGTTGTATATCTCTATTAGTGTTACTCGATCTTAGTGCTGCATTCGATACCACAACATTCTTTTGAATAGACTCAAAAATTATGTTGGCATTAGTGGAATTGCATTGGCATGGTTTAAATCGTACTTATCTGACCGTTATCAGTTTGCAGCAGTAAATGAAGAGATGTCACACCGATCACAAATTCAGTATGGAGTACCGCAAGGCTCAGTGCTAGGACCGTGGCTGAAAGCCACGTTTCTAGCATCTGTAAAACTTTTTCCCTGTGCAGGTTGCTGATAAGACTCTGGTAGGTTGGTTGATTTTGATTATCATATGCCATCAGTAGTTGATTATGTGTTTTAAGCGTGTGTTCTGTTTGTTTTATTGTAGTAAATATTTTTTATAGTGTATGAATGTAGGTGTATTTCAATGTGTAATTCTGTTTTGGCAGACTTACCTTGGAGCTGATCATAATTAGACCACTGTTTTTCCCAGTATTAAATGTTTATTTACAACTGCTTTTGTTTTTGTCTTTGTATCTTTATTTGATTGATTTGGTTATGTGAATAAGGTATTTATTGTATTTTTGTTTTCTTTATTTTGATTCGGCTGCTTTAGGGGGGGCCTCATATTGGACGAGACAGTATCTCTGTTACTAGGGTGTGGTGTGATGCAGTGATAACACTACCAGTTGATTTATGTGATGGTTGTATATTACATTGCACGTGTGGACGTCACAAGTTTTATGGTTGTACTAGAAACAGCTGAGACTGTTACTTCCAATTTCAGACTTTAGTGTAAATGAGTCCATCTGGCCCCATTGTTGCTGCCATTTTGTTTGTATTTTGTGAGTATTTAT
Organism: Rhinogobio ventralis; assembly: GCA_039654625.1. Taxonomy (NCBI): domain Eukaryota; kingdom Metazoa; phylum Chordata; class Actinopteri; order Cypriniformes; family Gobionidae; genus Rhinogobio; species Rhinogobio ventralis. The sequence goes on along the minus strand of CM077212.1, from coordinate 13,205,480 downwards.
TTTGATTGTATTTTGTGAGTATTTATTTTGATTGTATTTTGTTGATATATAGATTGTTTGTTTGTTGCTTATATATTGGATTCTATATAGGTTTAAGAATTGTTTTTTTTCTTTAAAAAAAATAAAGACCATGTACTGCACCATAGGCCATGTTTTCATTTAATTGAATCACTTGAGCGGGTCTACTGCCCCTATTGGGTATATCCAGGTTGGCATGTACCAGCTCTGTAACATATAAATAAAGGTGACTTGACTAGACTTCATTACAGAGACATAGTAAATCCTGGGGATCAAAGCCCCTTTTCTAAACTTTTACCTCTTGACTATAAATTGTTTTAACACTCCTCGAGCTGCGGGACGGGGTGGAGGTTTAATTAGCATCAATTTTAAAGAAAAACTTTAGTGAAAACACTTTGTGATCTTTTTTTAAAATGCTTTATTAACAAGATTGCAAATATTAGATCTCATATTCAACCTTCTTTGTTTGATCCATCTAATTTAGTTATTTGCTCCAGTGTTTTATCTTCATCAGTGATTCATAACCATTTCCTTTGAAACCCTTCAAGAAGTGGTCAATCACTTAAAGCCTACCTCCCATATAGACAAAAATCCTACATATCTTCTTAAACAAGTTCTAGATACTGTCGGACCTAGTCTATTGTCCATAGTTAATAAATGCCTTGTCACAGGGACTGCCAGAGTGTTTGTAACATTCTGTTGTACAGCCTCTTATTATAGGGAACATAACGCACACAGTTTTTTTGCCAATCTCATGTTAATCTTGTGTACCTATAGAGTAGTATTTCATCCTTCATATCTACAAGGAGTCTTTAGTTTTATCAGATTTATAAAAGACAGATGCAGCTGTACCGCTTCTTTCCGAAAACAGTCGATCTCCTGGAGGCGTGCCATGACCTGCGGTGTACCCCGAATGAAGCACATTGATGGGCATGCTTTTGCTCTCGTTCTGGTTGATGTGTGAGTGGTCTTCCGGTAGAAGTGCCCATACAAGAAATTCTGCCCTTTATGGTGTAATATAGGGCCATACTTGAAAAAAACTTATACAAACCCTGAAGGAGTGGGCATAGAAATACTCCATCATACGTCAGACTTTAGCGAAGAATTAGCTGTTTCTCTATCAGCGTTAGTACTGGCTGCAGATAAAGTTCTAATTGTTAATGATTTTAATGATATGGATTTAATGATCCATAAAGATAATGAAAAATACACAGTAAAAACGCAATGTCAAATTAACACTTAAAGTGTTAATTTTAACACTACTTCAGATCATATATGGTCCCAATCTATTTAGTGTAAAAAGTACACCATTTGTAGTGTTGAATTTACAGCGTTAATATAGCACCTTACAGTGTAGATAAATTAGACCGCGAGTGTAAAGTGTTACACTTACAATTGTTGTTTAAATTTTACACTATGTTGTTTAACACCCCTGGTGTTGATTTAATTCCATTGGATTACACTATAAGTGTTATTAATAAAGTATTCTGTTTAGTGCAAAAATTATTTTACACTATTATATGGTGTTAATATACAAGATCACACAAAATCAAGAGTCTTCAGACAGATGTATAAATCCAAAGTTTATTTAACAAATGGGCAAAGCGGCTACTTAAAAAAATATGCCAGATGTGTAAATTAGGTAAATTAGTCAATCACATTCTTGAGGTGTTGCACAGAAATAAAATATATATTTAAAAAAAGTTAACAAAACGCATAAAATCATCAAATTTGCCTAGACATGAACAAATATGACCGGTAGATTTGAACAATATTGCATAAAGCTACTTGTCGACAGTTGTGTAGCATTCATGAATGCTGTTCCTCTTTGTCCCATCAGCGAGCAGGTATGGCTGTGTGGTCTCTCAATGCAATCAAGGTGTTGTTTTATGTTAGTCCCTGCCTAAAGATCAAAGACAAAAATAACACTCAAAGTTAGCTTTTCCACAGTACAATCAACCAAACTCGCAATATTTTGAGGCAGACAATAGGTAGTGTGACAGAAATGTCCAAATTTACCTTTTTGAAGACAAAAGCTTGATATGAGGACATCTTTCCAGGTCTCTTGCAGCCTTGTGGTGATGGTGGAATCAAATGAAGGAGGAGACAAATTGATGCAAGATCGCTGACCCATTCTAAATAACAGATGTGACAGCTTTAGCAAAAAATGCATGAATGTGTATAGATAATCTTATTCTGAACTATAGTCGAACCTGAATCATCGGTTTCATCCTCTTTCACAGCAGATTCTGCAGTCAATCAGGTCAATCAGACACCTTTCCAGGAACTTAGCTGAGGTCTTCTCACCAAAAATCAAAACAAACAAATACATCATCAAACAGTTACATAGCATAATGACAACCATATCTCTCAGGAACCATTCTGTTCAGATGATTGTGTAGTCACAGAGTAGCGCCATTCACATTCATCTTGGGTGACGCACAATTGAACAACTGAAAGTAAAGGTGTAAACGCACCCAAGACGCATTGAGAATTGATTGTTTTAATGAGGTCTAGGCCACATTCTTTTATTAAAATCTAATTCTAATTCTACCACCTGCACACTTGATCCTATTCCAACATACCTTCTAAAAACCCTTCTGCCCTCACTTATTCAACCCATTACTCATATTATAAATAGATCTCTTGCCACTGGTTATGTTCCGCATGATCTAAAAGTAGCAGCTGTCACTCCAATACTAAAGAAGTCCGACCTTGATAACACCATTCAGAACAATTACAGACCAATATCAAACCTCCCATTCATTGCCAAATTGCTTGAGAAGGTAGTCGTAGTACAACTGCAGTCACATCTAGAGAAAAATAATCTTTTTGAACCACTTCAATCAGGTTTTCGTCCCAATCACAGCACAGAAACAGGACTTTTAAAAGTGCTAAACGATCTCCTTCTGGTTTCTGATTCTGGTGCACACAGTATCCTAGTTCTGCTCGATCTCAGTGCAGCCTTTGACACTGTGTGTCACTCCACGCTCCTTTCACGACTATCTGCGATAGGCATCACTGGTGCTGCTCTTCAGTGGTTGAGCTCATATCTATCAGATAGACAGCAGTTTGTTAGGATAGGTAAGGATCGATCCGGTACCGTTACTATCACTCATGGTGTACCTCAAGGTTCTGTACTTGGTCCTCTCTTATTTCTCATTTATGTGTTGTCATTAGGTCAGATAATCAGACGACATGGTCTTAACTTTCATAGTTACGCTGATGATACTCAAATTTATTTCACGGTTAAACCCAACTCAGCTTGTCTACCCGCTTCTGTTAACTCCTGCCTTCAGGAACTTTAAACCTGGATGACTGATAACTTCTTACAGCCTAATACTGATAAAACTGAAATCCTGTTGATTGGCCCTAAATCACAGAATTTGCCACGAGATGACATTTTCATTGATATTGATGGTGTCCAGATTAGACCTTCAAAAACTGTGAGAAATCTGGGAGTATTGCTTGACTCCACGTTATCTTTCAACTCACATATTGGTCAGACAGTTAAATCATGCTTTTTCCACTTGCAAAATATTGTTCGTATCCGCCTCTCCCTTAACTTTAGCGATACTGAAACTGTTATTCACGCTTTTATAACCTCCAGATTGGACTACTGTAATGCCTTATACAGCGGCTTACCTATTAAAGATATACATTGCCTCCAAATGGTGCAAAACTCTGCTGCTCGAGCCCTAACATTTAACAAAAAATCTGTACACATCACTCCCATCCTCAACCAACTTCACTGGCTTCCTGTGGCCAGTCATATCCAGTTTAAACTGTTAGTTTTAGTCTATAAAGCCAGTCATGGCCATGCACCACAATACCTTGCTGAGTTAGTGCAACCATATGTTCCTGCCCAGACCCTCAGATCCAGCAATGAAAACCTGCTTGTCGTACATAAGTTTAAACGCTCTACTGTGGGAGGAAGGGCTTTTTGTGCTATTGGCCCTAAACTATGGAATAAGCTGCCCCCGAATATCCGTAACGCACCTACTCTCCAGACTTTTAAGTCCCAACTTAAAACTCATCTATTCTCTTTGCTCAGTAAATAATTATTTTTCTCTCACCTTCTCTGCCTTCAAGTGATCTCACACTTCTTCATGTTATGCTACATAACTACTTATTGTATTAATGTTCTCTTTGATTCTATAACTTCTTTGTTGTTGTTGTCTATCTGTAGTTATTTGTTGTACACCTGCTTGTTTATTTGCTATAATGAATAGGCTGACTGTCTTTCTGACTGTAAATTGATTGTACACTTGTACTCCTTTGTGAAGCGACCTTGGGTTCTTGAAAGGCGCTATAAAAAATAAACATATTATTATTATTATTATTAAAGGGATAGTTCACCCAATAATTTAAATTCTGTTATTTACTCACCCTCATGTCGTTCCAAACCCGCAAGACTTTCTTTCGTCTTTGAAACACAAATGCAGATATTTTTGATAAAATCTAAAAGCTTTGTGTCCCTCCATTGACAGCTACACAACTGCCACTTTGACTTCAAGTGAAAAAACTTCAAAAACTTCATAAAGAGATCGTAAAACGAATCCATATGAATCAAGCAGTTTAGTCAAAATTTTCTTTTTCTTGTTTATGTTCGTTGATTAATGTTTATATGTAAATAAGTCTAAATTCAATCTATTCATCACAAAGCAATCGAGTCTCTTCAAAAAATTTGAACTAAACCACTCAATTCATTTGGATTAGTTTTACGATCTCTATGAACTTTTTGAAGTGTTAAAGTAGTAATTGCGTGGACTGTAAATGGAGGGACATTGCAGATTTAAAATATATTCATTTGAGTTTCGAAGATGAACAAAAGTCTTTTCGGGTTTGGAATGACATGAGGGTGAGAAATTACAAAAAATTTACACTTTTGGGTTAACTAACCCTTTAACTTTTTGCAGTTTAATATCTTGAATTAACACGATGACAGTGACTGATTTGTCATCATGAATCAAGACGCATCAATCACCCAAGACACATGTAAATTCCAGGTCTGAACAAAGGCAGATATTGTGTGGTTGCTCAGTTATGTTTAAATTTTTTCATGTTCATTCATCATGTTTTAAAATTTGTACTGCACATAGAATAATATATAATGACACTCACAATTCTGGATTTATCTTCAGCATTCTGTTGCTTTCTTGAAGGGCTTCCATCACTCAGAAGAACAGTGTCATCAGACTCACAGTTTGCAATCTCATGAGAGGAGCTTCCTTCACTTGACACTGCAGGGGTCTGGGCCAATTGTATTGAAAAAGGATTTTAAAAAATATTTCAGTTGACGCTAATATTTCCAAAATTCAGTTATGCAATGCAATTTAAATTAGGGATGTAAATACGGTAAAAAATAATTGTAATTTTTATTATGCTGAGAGCGGTCTATAAAACCTGGGTGTCAAACTGTAAACATATTTATTCACATCCTTCATTTTAGGATCAATTAAATGAAATTAATAGCCACAAAACCTTGTGCAATGTTCACATGGAGGCCTGAAACAGTTTAAATATTTATTTAATCTGATTATTAAATACATTTATATAATTTAAATGAGTAACACGAGTAGTAATAAGGCATAGTAAAATGAACTTGGTGTACTACATTCGATGTTTAGAATTAATTTTACCATTAATTTATTAATGGTATTTATAATGTGAACAGAAAATACAGATTCATATAAAAAAAAACTGATAAATATTTAGGACATTATTTGTCCCAAAATAATATGCAGTATGAATTGATAAAGACTGATTTCAAGCTAAAGTACCTGTATGCTCTGCCAGTGGGTACGCAAATACCTGGAAACTTAATTGGAAGACAGACAGCGTGTTTGTGTCTTGACGCACATATGACGACATGACAGACATGATATTAGTGCTAAGAACAAGCAACGTACAGATTATGTAGTTCACACTTAAACATTGGGCGATTAAAACACTATTTAGAATATTAGAATAGAATATTACTTAAGACAAATACAAAGAAAGGATTTTTAACTCTAAGTATGAACATGAAAAGTATGAGCATGTACAGCACTCAATGCTTAGTTGGAGCTCCTTTTGCCTGAATTACTGCAGCAATGCGGCGTGGCATGGAGTTGATCAGTCTGTGGCACTGCTCAGGTGTTATTAGAGCCCAGGTTGCTCTGATAGTGGCCTTCAGCTCTTCTGCATAGTTGGGTCTGGCATATCGCATCTTCCTCTTCACAATACCCCATAGATTTTCTATGGGGTTAAGGTCAGGTGAGTTTGCTGGCCAATTAAGAACAGGGATACCATGGTCCTTAAACCAGGTACTGGTTGCTTTGGCACTGTGTGCAGGTGCCAAGTCCTGTTGGAAAATGAAATCTGCATCTCCATAAAGTTGGTCAGCAGCAGGAAGCATGAAGTGCTCTAAAACTTCCTGGTATAAGGCTGCGTTGACCTTGGACCTCAGAAAACACAGTGGACCAACACCAGCAGATGACATGGCACCCCAAACCATCACTGACTGTGGAAACTTTACACTGGACCTCAAGCAACGTGGATTGTGTGCCTCTCCTCTCTTCCTCCAGACTCTGGGACCCTGATTTCCAAAGGAAATGCAAAATTTACTTTCATCAGAGAACATAACTTTGGACCACTCAGCAGCAGTCCAGTCCTTTTTGTCTTTAGCCCAGGTGAGACGCTTCTGACGCTGTCTGTTGTTCAAGAGTGGCTTGACACTTAAAATGCGACAGCTGAAACCCATGTCTTGCATACGTCTGTGTGTAGTGGTTCTTGAAGCACTGACTCCAGCTGCAGTCCACTCTTTGTGAATCTCCCCCACATTTTTGAATGGGTTTTGTTTCACAATCCTCTCCAGGGTGCGGTTATCCCTATTGCTTGTACACTTGTACACACATCTTTTCCTTCCCTTCACCTCTCTATTAATGTGCTTGGACACAGAGGTCTGTGAACAGCCAGCCTCTTTTGCAATGACCTTTTGTGCCTTGCCCTCCTTCTGCAAGTGGTTGTCTTTTGGACAACTGTCAAGTCAGCAGTCTTCCCCATGATTGTGTAGCCTACAGAACTAGACTGAGAGACCATTTAAAGGCCTTTGCAGGTGTTTTGAGTTAATTACCTGATTAGAGTGTGGCACCAGATGTCTTCAATATTGAACCTTTTCACAATATTCAAATTTTCTGAGATACTGAATTTGGGATTTTCCTCAGTTGTCAATTATAATCATCAAAATTAAAAGAAATAAACATTTGAAATATATCAGTCTGTGTGTAATGAATGAATATAATATACAAGTTTCACTTTTTGAATGGAATTAGTGAAATAAATCAACTTTTTGATGATATTCTAATTATATGACCAGCACCTGTATAATCTACTAGGAGTATATAACATTTACCGGGAGCAAGAATTTGAAATAAATCATCATCCTGTCCCATCCGAAAGCAGGCAATCAGCGTAGAATCGCTTCAGTTTACCAGATGGGAATATTCGAAAATCTCCTCCACATACTGCTCTAGAGGCTGACTGTTCTACCTAAACTCTGGAACAGTCTTCCTAGCATTGTTCGGGAAGCAGACACACTCTGTCAGTTTAAATCTAGACTAAAAACACATCTCTTTACTATGGCATACACATAGAACATTATCAATTGATATTATTCAAATCAGTTAAATTGTTTCAGGCTGCATTAACTAGGTCAGCCGGAACCGGCACCCCGACTGAGCCTGGTTTCTCCCAAGGTTTTTTTCTCCATTCTGGCCCTGAAGGAGTTTTGGTTCCTTGCCACCGTCGCCTTTGTCTTTTGGCTTGCTCAGTTGGGGACACTAAAATTTCAACTAAATTACTGATCTGCCCGCATTGTCACTATATGATAATTGAAATTAGCTGGATGACATCACCGTTTTCTCCAAAGCGTCTGTACAGCCGAATCAAATTCTGCTGCATTATTTTCCTGTTAACACTGTGAAGCTGCTTTAAAAACAGTCGGCATTGTAAAAAGCGATATAAAAATAAAGGTGACTTGACTTGACTTCTAACAGATGGTGTAGAGAACGTGGTCCTCGGCCTGTCTTCTTCTTTCAGGTCCATATTTGAGTTCTTGTTTTGGTCCTGGATTCTGTCATGGTTGGCTGTAGTAAATAATAATAATAATTTGTTACATAAACAAAAAATACCCCACAAAGACAAGGAATCTTTGAAACAGTCTTTAAAGTGCCCCTATTATGCTATTTTAATGTTTCCTAATTTAGTTTTGGAGGTGAACTCCACATCACCAGAGTGTTCAATGATTCTCCGACAACTTGTTGGATGAAGTTGTCTCTCTAAATCCCATCTTTCCACGAGCCTACACTGCTCTGATTGGCCAGTCGGCCCAGTCTGTTGTGAGTGGTCTAACGCTTACAGCACACGTCGGAAATAAATGGCCATTACCATAACGTCTCGATTACGTATGGTAATCCTCGTTCCCTGAGGGAGGGAACGGAGACGTACGTCGGACGTCACTGACGAATTGGGATCACTTCTGGGAGCCCCTATCAGCTTCGAGATATAGAGAACGGGCCAATGGCCATTGGCGTGCGAGATTTGCATCTCGTGCTGCGGGTATAAACAGGAGGCGAATGCAGCGCACTATTGTTTTTCACTGAGGAGCCGAACTAGTGACTCGGCCATGCAGTGATGGTACAGCAACTGTGGCGACGGGACGTACGTCTCCGTTCCCTCCCTCAGGGAACGAGGGTTACCATACGTAACCGAGACGTTCCCTTTCAGTCGGTCACGTTCGACGTATGTCGGACGTCACCGATGAATTGGGATCCCTTTGGAAAACGCCACAGTTACCACCACTTCCAGCGCCCAGCGAGAGCCCCTCAGACCCCGTCTGTTTCGGGCGGGGAATTCACGCAGGGAAGTCACACTGCTGTTCCGCAAGACCCACTTCAGCAGACTATTGGATAACGCTGGGAAAGTGTGCCCAGAGGGACGCTGCGGAAGCCACATCATGCCCGAAGGAAGTTACCATGTGGAGAATACACGTATAGACTAGCCGTGGGCAGTGCAACATACGGAAGTCCCAGGTGTGGCCCCGGCCAAACAGGTGGGGGAACAACACCTAACTGAGGCGGCAGAGCGCTCTGCCGAGGGAAAGACACGGGCTCGCCGTAGGGAGACGTACCGTGGAAGAATACACATATGGGACCGTCGTGGGGGTCACAACATATGGAACCCAGCCTAACACAAGTTCCACCAATGTATACGAGTGTTAGACCTGGCGTTGGACGCTCCGCGACATCCGACTGCCGCGGGTTGCGGAGGACTCAATAGGGTTCGCCGTTCTGTGGAACTCAACTGGAGCATATAAGCGCACGTATCCGTTCCATAGGGAAGGGAGTGGCGCAGCAAGCCGACACTTAGAACGGGCACTTCGGTGTTACTGACTATGGGAAGCGAGCACACAGGAAGATACCGGCTCTACACGGAGGCTATAAAATCTAGCGAACGTGTTAGGTGTCGCCCAGCCCGCAGCTCTACAATATCTGTCAGTGAGGCGCCACGAGCCAACGCCCAGGAAGAAGCTACACCCCTAGTGGAGTGGGCTCTTAACCCGAGCGGGCAGGGCACGTCTTGGGTTTGATACGCCAAGACGATGGCATCCACTATCCAGTGGGCCATCCTCTGCTTGGAGACAGCCTTTCCCTTCTGCTGGCCTCCATAACAGACGAAGAGCTGTTCTGAGGTCCTGAAGCTTTGCGTTCTGTCCACGTAAGTCCGCAGAGCACGGACTAGAGAGAGAAAAGCTAGGGCTGGGTCTGCCTCCTCCGAAGGCAGCGCTTGCAGGCTCACCACCTGGTCCCGGAAGGGAGTGGTGGGAACCTTGGGCACATATCCGGGCCGGGGTCTCAGGATTACATGAGAGTTACCGGGCCCGAATTCCGAATACCGAAAATGCCTGCAGGTCCCCTACCCTCTTGATAGAGGCCAATGCAGTCAGGAGTACTGTCTTCAGAGACAGGATTTTTAACTCAGCTGACTGCAAAGGCTCAAAGGGCGCCCTCTGCAGTGCGGTTAGCACCAGAGTTAAGTCCCAAGAGGGTATAGAGGGAGGGCGAGGCGGATTTAGTCTCCTCGCCCCCCTCAGGAACCTGACGATCAGATCGTGCTTCCCTAGAGACTTACCACCTACCATGTCATGATTAGCGGCGATAGCGGCAACATAGACTTTGAGGGTGGAGGGAGACAGCCTTCGCTCCAACCCATCCTGTAGGAAGGAAAGCACAGAACCGACCGAACATCTCCGGGGGTATTCTCGGCGAGAAGAACACCAGTCGACGAACAGGTTCCACTTCAACGCATAGAGGCGCCTCGTAGAGGGAGCTCTAGCGGAAGTGATGGTGTCTACCACAGCCTGTGGTAGGCCACCTAGAACCTCCGCGTCCCGTCCAGGGACCAGACATGGAGTTTCTAGAGGTCCGGACGCGGGTGCCATAGGGTGCCCCGTCTCTGAGTCAGGAGGTCCTTCCTCAGAGGAATGGGCCAGGGAGGTGCTGTCGCGAGAAGCACTAGTTCCGGGAACCAAGTCCAGTTGGGCCAATACAGAGCAACAAACAGGACTTGCTCCTCGTCCTCCCTGACCTTGCACAGAGTCTGTGCATGAAGGCTCACTGGGGGAAACGTATACTTGCGAAGGCCCCGGGGCCAGCTGTGTGCCAGCGCATCCGAGCCGAGGGTCCCCTCGGTCAGGGAATAAAACAACTGGCAGTGGGTCGTGTCCGGGCGGCAAACAGGTCTACCTGTGCGGTCCCGAAGCGACTCCAGATCAGCTGGACCACCTGGGGATGGAGTCTCCACTCTCCGGGGAGCACTGGCTGTCGTGAGAGCTCGTCGGCAGCACAATTGAGCAGGCCCGGAATGTGAATGGCACGAACTGCTAACAACTCGAGGCAATTGATATGCCATTGCAGTTGAGGCCCCGTCCACAGACCCGAAACTGCAAGCCCGTTGTACGTGGCACCCCAGCCGGTGGATGAGGCATCCGTGGAGACAACAGCATGCCTGGACACTTGTTCTAGGGGAACTCCTGCCCGTAGAAACGAAGGGTCCGACCACAGGCTGAAGGTTTGGCGGCACCTCGGAGTCACGGGGACACGGAGGAATCCGCTGTGCCACGCCCATCTCGGGACTCGGACGTGTAGCCAGCGTTGAAGCGGTCTCATATGAAGCAATCCGAGCGGCGTTACAGCGGCTGCCGATGCCATATGCCCCAGGAGCCTCTGAAAATTTTCAGTGGTACCACTGTCCTGCATTTGAACGAATTCAAGCAGTTCAACACCGACTGGACACGCTCCTCTGTAAGACGCGCTGTCAGATTGACCAAGTCCAGCTCCATACCGAGAAAAGAGATCCTCTGCACGGGGCAGAGTTTGGTCTTTCCCCAGTTGACCCGAAGTCCCAACAGGCTGAGGTAACTGATCACCGTGTCTCTGTATTCACACAACAGGGACAGTCCTGAAGGGAAGGACCTTCAGGTCGATCGCTGCAAACCAATCTTGGGGCCGGATGTACTCGAAACTGCGCTTCTGCGTCAACATCTGAACGGGCGGTTTGTGAAGGGCCCGGTTCAGGACTCACAGGTCCAAGATTGGTCATAACCCACTGCTTTTCTTTGGCACAATGAAGTAGGAGTTATAGAACTCCATCTTCATGTCGGCTGGAGGGACCGGCTCCAATCGCGTCCTTCGCCAGTAGGACTTCGATCTCTTTCCACAAGATGGGCGTCGCAGCTCCACACAACAGTGAAGTGGACACCCAGAACTTGGGAGGATGCCATGCGAACTGAATCGCATAGCCGAGCCTGGTGGTGCAGGTGAGTCAGCGGGACCGTCCCGGAAGTGCTAGCTAAGCTTCCGGAAACCGTACCATGAACACACCAGCCCCACAGACGTACCCACAGTAGGGCAGCGAAGTGGAGGGCAGGGACCCGACCCAAGAGGCACAGCGTCCTGAAGTGGGGTCTGAGTGCGCACACAGCACCTACCTGCCCCCACAGTTGGACAGAGGGTATGAGAGAAGGCATGGTAGCGTTCTCAAGCCATACGCTGCGGTCCGCTGGCGACTGAAGGAGGGGCAGAGAGTGGCAAGGCTTTGTGGCGTCACACACTGCCTACCTCACCTCCTTCCTCAGCGGGAAACAAGAGTGGCGAGGCATAGCGTCGCGCACTGCCGTCCTCACACCGCTGAGAAGAGGGGAATGAGAGTGGTGAGGCTCCCCGGCGTCGCACACTGCCATTCCCGCCCTCTTGTGGGGAGGGGAATGAGAGCGGCCAGGCTTCATAGCATCACACGCTGCCATTCCTGACCTCCCGAGACCCAGAGGTATTGGAACTGCTCTTAAGAATTTGGGTACCACTGGCCGTAACCCCAGTGGCGGAACAGAATTTAGCAATGATTCTCCACCCGGCCCTCCTCCGGGGAAGAGCAGTTTCAACCAAGTCCGGGTCACCCGTCTCAACTGACTGGCAGCCAAGACGGGTGGCATCGTGGGATGCACATGGCGAGCAGACTGAGGGGTTCCATCTGCTTTGCATTGTGGAGGACTGCTGCACAGTCACCGACAGTGTCGCCGAAAAGGGTCACCTTGTGAGATGTGAGCATCGAGAAAGCATACTTTAGCGACGTCTCACACCCCTGCAAGGTAGCCCAACGGTGTTTCTGGACCAGGGTGGACATCGTCTGGCCAAGGGCCAGCGCTGTGACTTTAAATGTAAATCAGTCACTGTGCACAGCTCAACCTCGGCTCAGAACTACCCTCGTGCACTAAGAGCGCAGGGCGGAGGTGGCCTGCCAGTGGCACTGCCACCTCACCGATGAGGGTAGTGAGAGAGAGGAAAACTTTATCCAGATTATGGCCCCATTGGCACCCCATATTTTGGCACCAAATAGTTCCACACTGCCAAAGCTTTCCAATGCACATCCGGGAAAAAGGCAAGGGGGCGGGCAAGGTGATTTACGCGTTGCACTACGCCTCAGCCACCCGGGAAAGCATGGCTGTCAAGTCTGAATCTGATTCAGCATGAGCACACACCATTATAGTGGGAAACTCAGCATCATCTTCATTTCCAGCTTATAACAGCCCTCTCTCCGATGCAGCGATTGACATCTGTCCTCTGCTAGAGCCCCAGATGAAACGCTAGGTCCCCTTTTTTTTTTTTTTTTTGGGAACCAGCAATCCCACCTGTAAGCTACCAGCAGGCATGTAAGACCGTGAGCGTGGCCGTCAAGACGGCACACGGTGCGCTGAACACTCAAGCCCCTATGAAGAAGGCAAGACGAACAACGCGCCGACGTAGTCATGCTCTCATGAGAGAACATGAACCACCCACGAACACAGTCTCAGCATGCTTGCGATGCGATAGAGGAGTATGGGCCCACGGAGATGTACTCGGCAGGGAAGCCCCACTGTAATCCTCAGGTCACCAAGGCTTATTAGCTGAAGTAGCCCCTTTCTGGTGCACCAGAAAAGAAACTAGATCGGGGAATAGGCGAAGGGACTCAACCCCATTTGAGGTTAAGTCTTGACCGCGCATCTAAAGCGCAGAGTGACACGCTGGGTTGCCGTGACAACCCGCGCTGTCAGTCGGCAGCTAGACGGCACACGGCGCGCTGAACACTCAAACCCTCACGAGGAAGGCGAGACGAACAACGCGCCGACGTGATCCCGTTCTCCTGAGAGAACATGGATCACCCACGAACGCAATCTCAACATGCTTATGCGAGAGGGATCGTGGCCGTCAAAGGACAGGAAACAACCGCATCCAGAAACGCACGGGTGGAATGGCGTCTTGAAAAAGACGCAGTGTCACACCCGCGCTGCTCTTTTAGAAGAAAGCTCTTTTAAATGTGCTGAAGCACCCAGGAACGACCGAGGCAAAACACAGGAGAGTAGTGCAGCCTGTGTATGCACTCACCGTTGGGAACGCCCTCACCAAACCAACAGTGCTGTAAAAACAGCAGTTTATCACTGTACCAGTGAGCTCGCGGCCGCTGCTGATCGTGCCTTCTCTCCCAGCACTCAAAGAAGCGTTTTCTCTCGTTCTGTCTCTTTCTCTCTCTGCTGAAGCAGGAACAGTCTCCTTCGTCAACACCGTGTTCGGCTCCGAAGTGAATGACAATAGTGCGCTGCATTCGCCTCCTGTTTATACCCGCAGCGCGGGGCGGAGCGCAAGATGCAAATCTCGCACGCCAATGGCCATTGGCCCGTTCTCTATATCTCGAAGCTGATAGGGGCTCCCAGAAGTGATCCCAATTTGTCGGTGACGTCCGACGTACGTCGAACGTGACTGACTGAAAGGGAACTGTACTTCAGCTCTGTGCGGATTTTACATCAATCACAGCGTGAGTCCGAATCGATGATGAAACATTGGAAGAACTAGTTATTCAATTCGGACCTCCATCGCAAGGACGACTTGAGCAGGACGTTTCGCTACGTGATGCTAGTCAGTCTGAGGCAAGTTACATTATGGGATGTTGCAGCTGTAATTCCTTACCATCTGCATTAACAAGTGTATGTCCACCAACAAACCGATGTGTGTGTGTATATTTCTAATTTTTTGCAGTGCACATGCGGGAACTGTATCAATAACGGTGCATACATTAGCCGAGCACTAATGTGAATGACTGATGTAACATTAAAGTTTGCAAAACAAATCTTGCTCCATCCTTTATCTTTACTCAAAGTAGTAAGAACGACGAATCTTCATTAATAGTTTTAGGTAATAGTGGCACACAGCTGATTTGCAGTAGTATTTCAGTAAGACGGAAACGTACACAATATAAAACACAAAACTACGTATTTTTAACACCCAGTAGGAAATATATACATCAATAATTAAAATTAAAACATTAACACACGTAATAAATTTTTTTCGGACCCACTTTATATTAGGTGTCCTTAACTACTATGTATTAACATTTAAATTATTTAATTGATACAATGCACTTATTGTGTACATACATGTTTTTACATTGTACATACATTTTTTTAAATACCTGCATGTCATTAAATCTGTAATTAATTTCTGTAATTACATTTATAATTACACTGTTGACACTTCCCTTAAACCTAACCATACCCTTAAACGTACCCATACCACCACACCTGTCCCTAACTTTACCCGTATCCCACCTCAATATCAGCGAAAGTGTTTTGCAATACAATATGAACCCAATAAGTACATTGTACTTATTTTTTGATGTAAGTACATAGTAGTTAAAGCCACCTAATATAAAGTGGGACCTTTTTCAGTTTAATAACTATTAATAATTAACGCTGTTCATTGCAAGTTTTTTTTTTTCTTCCTTTGGCTAGTGTTACAATATATGATCACACTCTTATTCAAGCAAATGCTTTTAAACCATTCATGCGCGATAACAAAAGACAAGGCTGTGCGTTACTACTGGCACTCATATCTGAATGTCCTGTCTGTGTGACACACACACTCGTGCGCACATTGGGCCGCTTCAGACAGTGCTTAAACGGACAAAAACACACAAAATTATGCCAAAATGCTAGTCGAGTATCCTCGCAAGCACAGTTAAATGAGTTAAATGAAGTCTTAAATGTTCGTAAAGAATTGTGAGAAATAGTGTCACAGGGTGTTTTGGGTTCATGTTTCACATTTCTGAGTTTATCATGTTCACTGTCTTACTTACTGCTTACGGTCATTGGTTCATTGTCTCGCCAGTGTTCATAGGTGTCCCTCGTCTAGTCCTTAGTCATTGTGTATTTAAACCCTCATGTTTGCCATGGTCCTTGTCTTGTATTGAATGTGTAACCTGTGTGTTGGTGAGTCTTTGTCTTTGTTTGTTCAAGTTGTTAGAATTTTTAATAAATTGCACTTGGGTTCAGCAAACTCGCCTCCAGTGGACTTCATGTTACAAATAGGATGTGCGTCAGACCCGCGTCAATTCAAATTAAACAAATTAGTTTAATCAAATGAACTTTTATGAGTATTTAGAACTTTATTTTTCTTTTGAATTCACAAAACTGACACATTTTAAGTAATCTGAATTGTTTCATTGTTTTGAGTTTTATTAACTTGTTTCTTTTAATTTACACAAACTTAAATTTAACTGAAACTGGGCGGGGATTTCTAGTTCCCAGCATGCTTTACCATGACACTCAAAAGGGAGAGTAAATGCTAAAGCTAAGTGTTATATGATGTTTTTATTGTGCAAGATTAATGTTAAGGTGGAGATTTTGTAGTGTTTAATGTTTTGCTATGTTAGTTTAGAAGAGTTTCTGTTATGTTGGGTTTTTTGGGTTACTGTGGTGGCCCATGATACAGCCACACATCAGTGAGCAGTAAGGCTATGCAGTCTGTACCGGAAACATAAAAGATTAGTTAATCTATCGAGTCTTCGGGTTTGAGTCGTTCATTATTTTGTCACGTGACAGCTGTGTTGGATACTGAAATGAGTTAATTCACAACCTTCCTTACAAGCAAGTGCGTAGTTTTTTTTGTTTGTTTAGTTAAGTTTTTTAGCTAGTATAATAATTGATTTTCCTATGAAGACTGGACACATTGGGTTGGTTAGAATGGATAGGCATAACATACATGTTTATTGCACATATCTTCTGATAATTTTATAATAATAAATATATTACAACATGCTGTCAATAATACGAATGTAATGTTGTATATGTTGCGAAACATTGAACCGGGAAGCGGTCACGTGACAAAAGAACGAGACTCGTACCCGAAGACTCGAGATATGAACTAATCATTTCTGTTTCTGCATTCAGCCTATGGGGACTTGAACGAACAACTCGAACCCGAAGACTCGATAGATGAACTAATCTTTTCTGTTTCTGGTGACTGCATAGCCTTGCCTATGGGGCTGGGACTTGATGAACGAAAGACTCGAACCCGAAGATTCGAGAAGTGAACGTCTTGGCTACGTATATAACCCTCGTTCCCTGAGGAGGGAACGGAGACGTAACGTCAGTGACTGACAAATGGGGGTCCCAATCTAATCACGCCACTCGGCTGTCGTCCAGTGACCTGCGTAAGTGTGAGCTCCCTGTCGTAAGCTAGTACAGACGAAGGACTCCAACTTAACACAGGAATGCCAAGGTACACTGGGAAGCATATTCCAGGTGGAAGTATGCGCCAAAGTGCCTACCCGTAGGGAGGTCTTAAGGAGACACATATGAAGAAAGGAGGTCCTTCCTCAGAGGTATGGACCAGGGAGGGGCTGTCGCAAGGAGTACAAGTTCGGAGAACCAGGTCCGGCCAGGCCAGTACGGGGCGACCAAAAGGACCTGCTCCTTGTCCTCCCTGATCTTGCACAGTACCTGTGTGAGAAGGCTCACTGGGGTGAACGCATATTTGCGGAGGCCCCGCAGCCAGCTGTGCACCAGAGCATCCGTGCAGAGGGGCCCTCGGTCAGGGAATAAAACAGGCGGCAATGGGAAGAGTTGTGGGAGGCAAACAGATCTACCTGTGCGTCGCCGAACTGTTCCCAAATCAGCTGAACCATCTGGGGATGGAGTCTCCATTCTCCCGGAAGTGGCTGAAGCCGTGAGGCGGCGCACAGCTTATTCAAAGCCCTGGGACAGCTCTACCTTCGTGCACGCCGCAGGCATCCTGGCCTGGTAGACCTGAAGGATGGCCATGGCGTGCTGAGACTCTCTTCCCTTTACAGGGGTCATTGAGTCTCGACCGCAACATCGCAATGCTTGAGCGTGCTGAAGCCCAAACACGTCAAGCAGTGAATGTGCCCATCAGATGGCAACAAAAATCGACCGCACCCAGAAGTGCACGGGCGAACCGTTTTTAAAAAGATGTGCCACGCGCAAGCTCTTTTTGTGAGAGAAAGCTCTGCAGAGTGCTGAAGCGCCCAGGGAAACACACACACAGCTGTTGCAGATCACTGCACAGATCAGTAGGCAGGCAATTTGAGATCGCTGGAATGCGCCGTAACACCAACACCGACTGGAAAGCTGCTCGTCTCGAAGAAGCTGACGATAACTCAGAAGGCTTGAGGAGTGAAGAGAGAGATACTCTTGGCTCCGAAGCAGAAACATAATGCGATGTTGCCAGCGTACTTCCTTATATACCCACTCTGTGGGGCAGGGCTACGCTATGCAAATTCCGCATGCCCATGGCATTGGCCTGCCATTGTGCGTTTTCTAAGATCTCGAAGATGATAGGCTTCTAGGCGAAACCCCCATTCGTCAGTCACTGACGTTACTCGGAGTGACTGAACGAAAGGGAACTAATCAGTTCTGTTTCCGGACTGCATGCCTTGCATATGAGGCTGTCACAGCCCAGCTCAGACATGATGACGGAACTAACGGCTCGAACCTGAAGACACGAGAGGTGAACTAATCTTTCCAGGAAACAGACGTGATTAAATCACCATACAGACTTTATCAAAGAATTTGCTGATTTTCTATCAGAGTTAGTACTGGCTACAGATAAAGTACTAATTGTTGGTGACTTTAATATCCATGTAGATAATGAAAAAGACACATTGGGATTGGCATTTAGAGACATTCTAAACTCTATTGGAGTTAGGCAACACGTGTCAAGACCAGTGGGTAATCATCGTCGTAATCATACTTTAGACCTAATATTGTCACATGAAATAAATGGTGATACCGTTGAAATTCTGCAGCAGAGCGATGACATCTCAGAACATTATCTAGTATTGTGTACACTTAATACAGCCAAGGCTGCAAAGCCGTCCACTCGTTACAAATATGGTAAGAAAATCACCACTACCACTAAAGATTGCTTTGTAAATAATCTTCCTTATCAGTTCCATATCCTCAGCATAGGAGAGAAGAGGAAGAATTGGCTAAACTCGTTAAATCATCTAAATCAACAACATGTATGCTCGACCCTATACCGACTAAACTACTAAAAGAGATGCTTCCAGAGGTCATAGATCCTCTTCTTAATATCATTAATTCAACCTTGACATTAGGACATGTACCGAAAACATTTAAGCTGGCTATTATTAAACCACTTATTAAAAAAACGCAACTTGATCCTACAGAATTAGTCAATTACAGGCCAATCTCAAATCTACCCTTTCTGTCAAAAATACTAGAAAAGGCAGTGTCCTCACAATTATGCTCCTTTTTAGAAAGAAATGGTATCTGTGAGGATTTCCAGTCAGGATTTAGACCATATCATAGTAGAGACTGCTCTCATTAGAGTTGCAAATGATTTACTCTTATCATCCAATCGTGGTTGTATCTCTCATTTGTCACACATCTGACTTGGCTAGATCAGAAATTTGAATATGAATATACAAGGTCCAAGATCCTAAGCAAATGGAACACTAATTACCATTATGGTGACTTCAAAACAATTACAGTACTGAACAATATAATCTTTTACAGTGGCATGGTTAAAGAAAACTTTATAATGTGAATTCACAGTAAAACATGAACAGTAAATTACTGTGATGTCAGCATCATTTTGCTGTTGATTAACAATAATTCATAAGAAAATGACCCAGCATGTATTCATGTAGTGTCAGGGTTCTGTCACTTTTGTCTAGTTTTGCTCTTGGGTTTGTGACAGAGCCCTGACACTGCTATATTGTCATGTTTTGTGTGAGCACATGGCTTGTCATTTGTTTCTTTGTGCCGTGTGCTCTCCTGTCTATTGTCTTGACCCTGCCCCTCTTGTTACCTGATAATTGTTTTATTTGCCCCACCTGTCTTCCCTCAATTATTGCCTTGTTTCCTCCCTATTAAGTCTCCTTGTGTTTGCAGTCCTGTGTTGGTTCGTTATCATCTCTTTCCCGTCCTTGTTGCATGATCTTGGTTCCTTGTGTATGGTATGTTCCGGTTTTTTATTTATGTTTTTGTTATTAATAAAACCCAAAATTGTCCTGCACGAGTCCTCGCTCCTTTCACCCATACCCAACAGTGACAGTTACTTTGTAAGAAGAATGGCATCTATGCTAATATTATCCCGAGGTTACCATAGTCAGCCGGATCTGGTCCGTATCCAGATCAGATGGTGGACCTGCACCTATACAGAACCACAACTCAGAACTGAATGTCAGCAGAGACGTGTCTACTAGACAATCCCCAATCTGAATTTCCTCCGTTCTGTCACCTGATGGAGTTTGGGTTCCTTGCCACTGTCGCCTCTGGCTTGCTTAGTTAGGGACACTTAATATTCAACAATGTTATTGATCTGACTGTACTAACGCTGCTGTATGAGAACTGAACTGAGCTGGACAATGACATAATTTTTTGCAGATATATATTTAATAGATGAAATGAACAATTTAATAATTTATGATCTTATGACTGAATCAACACTATACTGGCTTTTTTGTTATTAAAAAATTATCATTTTTCCTGTTATCACTGTAAAGCTGCTTTGAAACAATATGTATTGTATAAAGCTCTATATAAATAAAGGTGACTTGACTTGCTCTGGTAATTGGGGGTGGAGCAAGTTATCCAGAGCACTTCTAAGTTCCACATACTAGGTTCTGTCCTCATTTATGAATTCTGGGATGGTGGGGCCTTTTACTGTTGAGAGCCGGCATGTAGGCATTGGCTCAGTTTCTGAAAATGACATGTGAAGTAGTAAACACACACACTGCAAACTGTGAACACACACAACCGGAGCTGTGGGCAGTGCCATTTGAGAGATTTGGAGAGATTGGGCACCTCAGAATAAGGCACCTCAGTCATTTCCTGCCAGTATTGAGAATTGAACCTGCAACCTTCGGGTTACCAGTCTGACACTATAACCATTAGGCCAGACTGTGACCCTTGTCTGTGCAAACTGCATGGTACATTTTGTATATGTAACTGGATTGGGTATTGATGCCAAAACTTGTAATTCTTGTAATACTAATATTCTTGTAATACTAATATGTTGCATTGTTATCAACATATAATATACACAGTGTTATTGCAATGTTATTGATCTGACTGAACTAACGCTGCTGTATGAGAATTGAACTGAGCTGGACAATGACATCATTTTTTGCAGATAAATATTTAATAGATGAAATGAACAATTTAATAATTGATGATCTTTACAACGGAACTGAATCAACACTATACTGGCTGAATAATTACATAATTACAAAAACTCTGCTACAATAATATGTGAGCAGCATGTATGTAAAAGTTAGTAATTTTGAGAAAAATGCAGTTTCAATCCAGCAGCCATATCACCCTGTAGCCCTGGTTTCCCACTGAAGCTAAGCAGGGCTCAGCCTGGTTAGTACCTGGATGGGAGACCTCCTGGGAAACTAGGTAGCTGCTGAAAGAGGTGTTAGTGAGGCCAGCAGGGGGTGCTCACCCTCTGGTCTGTGTGGGTCCTGACACCCCAGTATATCACAAACCGAACAGGCCAAAACAAAATCCCGAATGTCACGAGCTATACCCGGCCACCAGAATCGTTGCTTAAACAAAAAACTGGTCCTAGTAACTCCTGGATGACATGCTACATTGGAACAATGACCCCATCGAACAACGTCGGACCGTAGTCTCTCAGGCACAAATAATCGACTTGGTGGGCCGCCGGGGCAGAGGCGTTACTCCTTTCAAGGCCGATTTGACCTTCGACTCGATCTCCCATGTGAGTGTAGAGACAATGAGTCTCTCAGGTAAAATGCACTCGGGAGTGGACGGGTGTTCGGAGCGGTCAAAAACACGAGACAAAGCATCGGGTTTGATGTTTTTAGAACCCGGGCAGTACAAGAGAGAAAAATCAAAACGTCCGAAAAAAAAGAGCCCACCGAGCCTGCCTGGAGTTGAGTCTTTTAGCGGATCTGATATATTCCAAGTTCTTATGATTGGTCCAAACGATAAAAGGTACCCCTGACCCTAACCAATGATGCCACTCCTCCAATGCTAGCTTGACTGCCAACAACTCGCAGTTACCAATGTCGTAGTTGCGTTCAGCTGGCGACAAACGATGGGAATAAAACACGCATGGATGCATCTTGTCATCCGAGGAAGAGCGCTGGGGGAGAACCGCACCTACCCCCACCTCTGACGCATCGACCTCCACCACGAACTGACATCGGGCAATCAGAATGGGAGCCGAAACTAAGCGGCTCTTAAGTTTGGTAAATGTAGCTTCGGCTACATCAGACCACCTGAACTTCATTCTGAAGAAAGTCAAGGTTGTCAGAGGAGCAGCTAGTTGGCGGAAATTACGAATAAAACGTTGGTAGAAATTGGAGAATCCCCAAAACCTCTGTAGGGCCTTACGGGAATCTAGACTTGGCCAATCTACCACAGCCTTAACCTTGTCGGGATCCATGCACATTCCCTCAGATGAGATGATGTACCCTAGGAACGGAACAGACTGTGCATGAAATGCGCATTTCTCCGCCTTGACAAAAAGCCCATTCTCTAACAAGCTCTGGAGCACTCGTCTGATGTGCTGAACATGTTCCTGGAGAAAAGAAGAAAATATCAGTATGTCGTCCAGGTAGACTCATCTTACCCACAAAAAAGAACCCCGCCCCCGCTGGAGAAGAGGAAGGGCGGATGAACCCGGCTGCTAGAGAATCAGATATGTATTTCTCCATGGCCTCCCTTTCCGGAGCAGAAAGTGAGTATAACTTGCCCTTAGGCGGAGATGTACCTGGCAGTAACTCTATAGCACAGTCATAGGGACAATGTGGAGGTAGAGAAGCAGCCCGGGAACTGAACACTTCCTTTAGGTCGATGTACTCCTTGGGCACGTTATACAAATTCACCGGCTCATCCTGCAACACAGAACTAGACACAGATGGACAGGCAGACACAAGACAAGAGGCATAGCACTGATTGCTCCAGGCAGAGATGGAGTTGTGGCCCCAGTCAACCCTGGGGTTATGCTTAACCAACCAGGGATGACTGAGGACGATGGAAACCAGCAGAAAGTCCGTGATCATGAAGTCTAGCTCCTCCGTGTGGTTCCCTGATGTTACGAGGGATGTTGCCGGTGGTGAATGAAATGTCAGGAAGTTCTTGTTCATTGAGTGCACTGATGGAAATCTTGTGAGTGAGTGGAGTGAGGGGAATCTGAAGGTGATGTGCAAAAGTTCTGTCCATAAAATTACCTTCAGCCCCTGAGTCCAGTAACGCCTGGCATTGGTAAAACTTGGTTGCCCATTGCAGTCTTACCGGGAGGAGAGGGGATGATGAGGATTTCTCCATGGATAGTCCGCCCGACAGTAACCTCAGTCCTACTGCTGGGCTTGATCTTTTACTGGGCAGTCTCTCAGAAAATGTCCGATACCTCCGCAGTAGAGGCAGAGTCCCTTCATCCTCTGCCTCTCTCTCTCCTCCTGGGAAAGCCGAGCTCTACCGACCTGCATGGGTTTGTGATCCGTCGCTGGGCTGACCGTATTACTGTTGCTGGCTCTGGAATACTCAGGATTCTCGGACAAGCCTAGTGAGTTCGCCTCTCCAGTCGTTGTAACCGTGCGTCCACTTGTAGTGCCAGATTGATGAGACCATTGAGATCCGTGGGAAGTTCCAGCGTGTAAATCTCTCTTTGAATACGGTCAGCCAACCCATGCAGGAACATGTCCCACTGCGCCTCCTCGTTCCATTTGCACTCTGCCGCCAGGGTGTGGAACTCGATGGAATAGTCTGAGACGGGTCTGTCCTTCTGGCGAAGATCGGCGTCAACACCAGTGCCACTTTAGATTGCTCCGTGGAAAACGTCCACGGCTGAAGAGAGAAAAATAATGAGCACTTGGTTAAAAATGCTCTGCAAATGCTTGGCTCACCGGCATACACTTCCGGGGTGGGTAGATGTGGCTCAAACTGTCGGTCAACACTAGGAGCGGTGGGGGGAACAGGTGGCAGGGGTTGGCGCAGTGGGCATTCTCAGTTGTTGTAGTTGAGTGGTGAGCTCGGACACCTGCGCTACCAAGGCTTGCACCGCATGACCCGTAGCTGCCATTTAATCATTTTGATGTTCCATACAAGCCCTGGTACTCACCAGGAACTCTCTTAACTCGGCTGCACTCGCTAAATCCATCAATGGTCAGATCGTTCTGTCAGGAATAATAACGGAGGATTCAGTAGCAAGTGTGAAACAGTATTTATTGAATAATTTCAATAATAAGAGTAGTAGCAGTGGGTCAGATGAGAAGAGGTGCATGGTAGTCCACACTTGGCAGCACAGGGACGCAGATGGGCAACCAGCCTTCCTTGGAGACACATGGAACGGAACGACCATGAAGACAAACACTGGATCTAGACACGAAACGCAGGAACACAGAGACAGCCAGGACCAGGATGAAATACCAACACAACCAATCACACAGAGAGAGAATGAGTCAGTGAATCCATGAACCGTGACAGTATAGTGATGGGGACACTATACTGTCAATAAGCACCATCCTTCGGATGAGACGTTAAACCGAGGTCCTGACTCTCTCATTAAAAAAATCCTAGGATGTCCTTCGGAAAAAGAGTAGGGGTGTAACCCCGGCATCCTGGCCAAATTTGCCCATTGTCCCTTTTGCCAATGTTGCCCTCCTAATAATCCCCATATACCGATTGGCTTCATCAGTCGGTCTCCTCTCCACCAATCAGCTGGTGTGTGGTGGGCGTTCTGGCACAATATGGCTGCCGTTGCATCATCCAGATGGATGCTGCACATTGGTGGTGGTTGAGGAGATTCCACCTTTCCATGTAAAGCACTTTGAGGGCCTAGAAAAGCGCTATATAAATGTAACGAATTTAAAAATTACAGTCATTTAAAATCAAAATACAAATCCGTAGATACCAAACATGGATCAACATGGAATGAATGGGGAAGAGTCCTTTTTTTATGGGCATTGTGGAGTTTTTTCTATGAGGGACATGGAGTGAGAGTTAAAACTTTTACATTCTTTTGAGCAATAAAACAGTTTTATTAGATGGTAACAATAGCCGCGTTTCCACCGCAGGAACTTTGGAGTGGTACTCGTGTGCTTCGACCCCAGGGACCAGGGTCTAAGTAAAGTTCTGGGTAATAAATTCCCCCTCAAAAAGTCCCTGCTCATAAGTTAGTACTTTTTCAAAGTTCAGGAACTTTTGGGGGTGGGACTTAGGCACTGAACATGCTGATTGGTTGAGTTCACGCAGCATTTTGATTGGTTGACGCATAAAGAGTTGGGGTATAAAGAGTTCCTGGGACAAATTATTCCTGGTAATTTTGGTGGAAATGGGGCTCATGTTAACCAGAGGTCTGATCCTGCCTTTGAGGTGTTGCCACTAGGGGTGTAATGGTTCTCGGTAAAAAATTTCCACCCACAGTTCGGAACGCGCTTGCACAGCGGTTCATCTCAAATCTGACGACGCATCAATAATATGGTTTGTTGAAAATAACGCGTAAAAGAGACAGATCTGCTAATGTATGTTTCTGTTGATGGATACACATGCTGGCTCCCCAATAATACATTACAACAGCGAAATGTGAACAAAACGGTCAGTCTTTGTAAACTTTGTTCAATGCGAGTGCTGCCTTGTGCTCGAACATGAGCAGTCATTTTCGCCGTCATTACCTGGGTGTTGATAGCGCGCAAGCGCAGGTGAGACCTGAACAGCATGCATTGCTATCTGTGTTTAAACTAAACTCATTTAAGCCTTGCCAATTTAAACATTCAAAAGCTAGAAGACGCGAATGAGAATGCGAAGTGTGCACATGTCTCAGACAGTGCGCAAATATTGAGTTCTCTTTCAAGTCTTGTGCTTGAATGGGCAAATTCACACACAATTATGTCAACATGCCCATCTTGATGAGTATCCTAGCAGACATAGTCTGTTATGCCTTAAGTGAACTTATACAGTTGAGAAAGACGATGCATGTGTACAGTCTCAGTATTTTGGATCAGTGCATGTCTTAAAGGGACAGCAGCCTTTACTGTTGTCTGTGCTTTAATGTCAAACAACAAAAGACAAGGAAATCACACACTGCTTTTAATTGAACAGCTTTTGTAAATTTAATAAAGTTTAATCTTAAATTTATACAGTCAAATATGCAATGTTATTTTACATTTGATTACTTGAAAAACCTGAAAAGCACTATTTATTTTATTAGTATCTTTGCTCTATTGTATTTATTTGTGATTAAATTTGATCTGTTCTTATTTTCTTTTCTTTTTTTTGACAGTAGTCCTTTTTTCCCTGAACATAGCAAATACCGAACCGTACCGAAACCGTAACCCTAAAACCGTGATACAAAACGAACCGTTACAACCCTAGTTGCCACAAACACCTTGGTATCTCATTATGTTGTTGGTTGATGGTTTTTAAAGATTATTTGTTAAATATAACAAATAATTGTGTGTCTGATTGGTCCAGAGGTTACAGAAGGTATACCTAATAAAGTGGCCGGTGAGTGTTGGGGTGTTTCTAGGAGGACTTAGAGTCAGAAATTTTTGTCTCAGAAGAAGAATAACTTGAGGTTGGCTTGGGAAAGCCTGACCAGAAAGTTTGAAGAAGTTTGAATTTTAAAGGTTTTCAGTTTTAAAGTCGAAATGAAGCAGTCAGTCAAATTGACATAATTTAGTAAACTGATTTCCACTTTAATAACAAATTGTATAACAAACACAATTAATGTAACCATTTTTAAGAAAAAAGGATGTTTTGTTATAGTTTTTGGAGCAAGGGTGCCACCATCTTGCAATACCACAGCGTGTGACGTCACGGGTGTGGTTTGCTCCGCTGGCCAGTGAAGTAATATAAGCATTTCTTTTTTAACACACGCTTGTTTTGAAATGGAGGAAGACGAACTTGACAGGACTGTTGAGCCCATAATAAATCAAATAGCTTATGCATATCCCTTAAAGATGTCAGAGCAGAAACTGTTAACAAGTAAGTTAATTGTATTTGCAGGTGAACATAAAATATATTACATACCACTACTGGTGAAAGAGCCAGTGTAATGCAAATATGTCTGAAAGGTCTGACATAACAATAAGATGCCACATGAACGATATTGTATGAAGCATTGTTTGTTTACATCACGTTGCACCTCGCGTTATGAAAACAATGTTTATGATACCACAATCAAAACTTTGTGATGACAGTTTGATGTTGGATATTCATCCAAATTATTACAGGATGCCCCAGTGTTTCCACTCGGACATACCCTATTTGGCCAAAAGTTTTGGGATGCCTGCCTTTACATGCACATGAACTTTAATGACATCCCATTCTTAATCCGTAGGGTATAATATGTAGTTGGCCCACCCTTTGCAGCTATAACAGCTGCAACTCTTCTGGGAAGGATTTCTTGAGCTAATCTGAAGGTCACACAAAGTTTGAGGTCTGTAGCTATTGACTCTGCAGAAAGTTGGCGACTTTTGCGCACTGTGCGCCTCAGCATGCGCTGACACCGTTCTGTGACTTTACGTGGCCTACCATTTTGTGGCTGAATTGCTGTTGTTCCCATTGCTTCCACTTTGTTATAATGCCACTAACAGTTGACTGTAGAATATTTAGTAGTGAGGAAATTTCCCAAATGGACTTATTGCACAGGTGGTAACCTATCATGGTACCACGCTTGAATTCACTGAGCTCCTGAGAGCGACCCATTCTTTCACAAATGTTTGTAGAAGCAGTCTGCATGCATAGGTGTTTGATTTTATACATCTGTGGCCATGCAGTGATTGAAACACCTGAATTCTATGATTTGGAGGAGTGTCCCAATACTTTTGGCAATATAGTGTATTTAACCCTTATTCGGTCCTTGGGGTCCAGCTGACCCCATTGAAAGATTCCTTCATTTTTAAAAAGTGTTCCCTTCATCTCAGGGGCATGAGACTCTGTGACTTGTCATAAATAATCTATCTAAACACACACAAAAATCTGGGCTAAAGGTGTGTAAATTTGTTTTTACAATTTAAGGTCCTTGGGGTCAGATTGACCCACATTAAAAATTAATGGGAAAATTTAAACATTTATTTATTTTTTTCATTTCATTTGTCAAAAAATAAATAAATCAATCCTGTATAAATCTGAAAATTTCTACATTTAAATAAAGGTCTGGTCCTAGACCACAAAGTGGAACAAACTTTCTATCTCATACACACACACACAAACACACACGTGTGTGACTGCAACAGAGAGCATTTTTATAGAAATTGGCAAATGAAATCAAGAACACTGGCATAAATCTGAAAAATGTCCATACATAAATGAAGGACTAATACTAGAGCACAAAGGCAACATGGAACAAGCATGTTCACGCTCTCTCTCACACACACACGCAGGTGTCTGGATCATTTTTTATATTTTGGCAAATAAAATCAGACATAAATGCACAACAGTGTGAAGGGGTATAACCCACCACAAACACACACACGCACACACACACACACAAAAAGACGGAAAAGGGCAGATAAAAGAAAGATTAAAGGCAGCTAATCTTTTACAAGTTTGTATTATTGGTGTTTTATTGGTGGTGCTGTTGTTTTGTTTTGTATTGTGTTGGTTTTATTTACCTTTTAAAATTCATCTCTTGTTTTAAAAAAAGAAATAATTTGTGATAAATAATTTTCTGAGATAAATAGTATGTGATTTCAGTCATTTCATTTAGTGGTGACATGTAACATTTCTATATCAGACAACAACGAAAATAAATACTAAAATACAGATTTTTAATGTATTTTAGAATGTTTAAATATATATTCACAAAATATATATCATAAAGTTGTGAGAAGTTGAAGCATCAATGAAAATGAAGTGAAACTGAAATGAGTCCCTATTGACCTCTACTGGATATATGTGGTCATTGCACTTTCTTTCTTTAACTATAATTCCTAAAGTTATGCAATATAGAGCACATAGAGCAATGTCCAAAAACAATTTAGATTTAATTAAGATCATCATTAAAGTGATTTTTTTAATTAAAAGTACATTTTTCAGAAGCCAATTTATAGCGTAGTTAAGTAATTGTGCAGTAAATAGGTAAAAGACTACCAAATATCCACAAAAACCCTATAAATGCATAGTTGAAAAGTAAATAAAAAAAATATATATATAGTTTATCGCATTAAAAAATTATATTTCGCTCTGTAAAAGTTTACTTAAAAGAACTTAAATGTAAACCCTACTTTTTACGATTAAGGGTTAAGAGAAAGCATTATGCATAGTGTGCTAAATGTATGCACCATGGTGATGCAGGAGTGAGAACGCAATACATGGTCCAGATCAGCCTCCTAACAGCAGATGGACTCTGACATGGTGGGCATCGGCGTACACCATCCACACTTACACCAGGTAGTGTTTCCGACCTGCTCTTCAACCCAAACCAGTGGGTTCACGACTTCTTCCATGCGTAACTGTAGTACTGCTTTTTCTCCTTGCCATATCGGCTCAAATGCATAAGCAATTTAACTTATTATGGGCTCAACAGTCATTTCAAGTTCGTCTTCCTCCATTTGAAAACAAGCGTGTGTTAAAAAAATTAAAGAAATGCTTATGTAACTTAACTGGCCAACGGAGCAAACCACACCTGTGACATCACGCAGTGGTATTGCAAGATGGCGGCGCGCTTGCTCCAAAAGCTATAATAAAACATCCTTTTTTCTTAAAAATGGTTAATTTTTTTATTAAAGTTGTAATCAATTTACTAAATAATGTAAAATTGACTGACTGCTTCATTTCCACTTTAAGTAGTTTGATTAAGTTTTAACTTTAAGTTTTAAAGCTTAAAGTTTTAAGCTTTTGAAGGCATATTAGAAAAACAGACAGACTTATTTATGTCGCCAAGAGGGCAATTTGTTTTATGGCAAGGCATACAGACAGACAAATAAATAAATAAATAAACATTAAATGTAAAAAAAACTAAAACAATACAACACAATACAAATTACAACCCCCCAAATGGCTGTGGGAATAAATGAGTATCTACATCTATTGCTTTTAACTAGAGGAAATCTAAACCTCAAGCCAGAGGATAGGGTCTCAAACTCAGAGCAAAAGGGATGGGCTCTAACTGATAAAAAAAAATGTGGCTTTCCATACCACCTGTCTATTGTACAGGTCAGTAAGGCTACTTTGCTCAATGCCTTAAATTTGCGAAGGCAATATAATTGTTGTTGTGCTTTCTTACAGATCATCTCAGTATTGGATGTCAATTTCAATTTATTTTTAAACAGTGTCTACAGATTAAATTTAAAACTTTTTCTGCGAATGTTCTTACCTGTGACGTCAGAGAGCAGTGAAACGCTGCCTCAAGACCAATGCCTAATTCTGTAGCCCCGCCCACCGACTCGCGCATGTAATGATATGAAATGTTAGATAAATAACATAGGCCTACGTGGAGCTAAACCGAATCGAGCCTCCAAGCAATAAAGCTTATGGCATGTTTTAACATTGCAACATTCACTGTGGTTGTAAACACGAGACTGGATTTGCAGACAGGATGAGATTAAAAAACGAAGCTGTAGTGGCTTCTGGATTTGACAGGAATGATGCAACAATTATGTGAGTAATTTTTTATTTTATTTTTATAGGCTATGTGATAGTATTGCATTGTTACATTTAATATCTACTGATTATGTACATGTCTAACTAAACATAACTGTCACAGGCTGGAGTATCCTTTGTATTTGAGGTGTTGTTAGTTCATTGTAGAGATGCGCGGATGGGCTATTATTTCATCCGCAACCGCATCACAAAACTCATCATCCGTCCGCCATCCATCCACACCAACGTTTTTTGACCAATTTTCAAAGCCGCACCCGCCCGCCATCTGCTGATTGTAATGGCCGATGGACGATGCAATGCGCTGCTGACACGACCCGCGAGGCTAGAAAGCTCTTGCCTGTTCTAGAAAGAATACTGATCCAATGCAGCAAATATATTTATAGGCTAAAGTCCCTAGTATAGCCTATTGGCTATGAATATTCCCCAGAATATCAGCAGTGAACTGCACAGGGACAAAAATAAATAAATATCCTAAATAAAACGCACATCGGCAAACCTGACCTTACCTGTATAGGCTAGGCCTACTGTACAATTTTATCATTGTAATAAAAAACGCCATTTGGCACATAATTTCAACATGCTGCTATTTAGCCCACTACTGGCTATAAAGAAAGCTCGAATAAAATAATAAGTCATTCACATAGGCTAATTAACTCTACGCAGTCATGTCAGGGTGGCGACTAGGACGAGCCTTAAGAAATTAAACCGTTAATTTTGACTGCATGAGAAGAGAGCGCATCTTTTTCAGGCAGACAGTGTAATTCATTTGATACCAATGAATCATACAAGAAACAAACAAGAAACAAACTATTGAGCCTCGATATTTTAAAAAAAACGCCGACTCTATTCATTCCACCGCACAACAGTGCAACGAGCATGTTCACATTTTTAATTGTCCATAACAACCCCAAAACCTGCCTGCTTGCCTTGCACATCTAATTAATGGGCAAAGTTTTCCGACTATTTTTCTTACCTTATTTCTTTGCTGTGGATGTTATTGAGCTTGTAGAAGTTTAGCTCTTGCGTTCTTCTGAACATCTTGCGCTGCCAATTGACCGATGTCATTTCTGATATCACTCCATAATCTGTCTCTCTTTTAAATGCCTATTCCCCGAGTGCTAGGGTGCAGTGACTGGCTGTTTTAAAATATAACTGTCGTAACAAAATAACCCAGGCAGTCTCATCTACGAGACGTTTAGGCCTTCATACTGACAACTGGGCTGATAGCTTGCAGGTTTGCTTAGTGGCCTACCAGGCGCTGCAACGATATTTAACAATGTAGCCTATATATTTTTTTCATTTGATTGGTTCAACTGCCACCCGCCCGAATTTAATTAAAATATAATTTTTCGTCACGTCATCCGCCCGATCCGCGGTTTATCCGCGGAGTCCGCGGCTGTAACCGCCAACCGCGCATCTCTAGTTCATTGTCCTGCGATTCGGGATCGGACATGTATGGGCCAGGGCTCGCACTTAAATAGTGAAAATAACATTCCTTTCTTGATGTGCGTTGTTCACTCTCTTGACTGGTAATTTTAAGGAAAAATACAATCGCGGAAGTTTTAAACATGCTGATTTCTCTGAGGTGAAGTTTTGCTGATGCACGTACTGGCGCTTGTGGGTGCATATGCGTGTGTGTGTTTGTTTTTGTTTGTTTGATAAAGACATTTTGCGAGCCCTGTGGGCGAATCATTCCGGTTGCATTTCTCCACATTGGAAGTTTTCACAACAATTCCTCACGTGTAAGGGAGCCGAAGCTCATTATAATATGCAAAACTGTTATCCAATCATAGCAGTGGCCGTTTACTTCCAAGTCTTCAATGCGGCACGCCCATAAAAACCAAGCATTTCAAGAGCTAGGCTCAAAACCAGGCAAGAAAATAGCCTATTACTTATTCATTATGATGTTTTTGAATGTAAAAAACACGCAAACGTCATAAGTTGACCTCAGACAACAGTATAAAAAAATAAAAAAAGCCAGTTCATGACCCGTTTAAGACCTTTTTAATACCACCTTGTATGAAATTTAAGATCAAACCTGTGATGGAAATACACATTATATTACTTGCGTATATGTAATATTTCATGTGTTTAATGTAAAAAGAAAACAAAATATCATCACTGTCATAAATGCTATTATGATATACAGTGAACTTTTCATATCAGCAGACAATATCCCATACAAAAAAATCCCCATAAAAGCACCGCATCACCAAGAGTTTTGGTTGTGTAAACAAATTCAGTTTATTCTGAAGAAATATTTTCATCATTGTTCTATCATCATTGCTTTTACATAGTTAAATCTGCATTTTTTTATATTTACCCCAGGACATTATTTACCTTTAAAAAGGCAATTAAAAAAAAAAACCTTATTAAATGTATGCATCATCTTTTTATGTCAAATTTTTACATTTGATAAATGAATTCAATATGCACTTCAGGGCTGTTACCAATTAAATTAAATAATTTACACTGAAAAATTAAACCTGCAATAAATAATGTGGTCCCACTTTATATAAGGTGGTACTTACATCAAAAAAATAAGTACAATGTACTTATTGTTTTTTTATTGTATTGTATTTTTTATTGTATACGGGTAAAGTTAGGGACAGGTGTGGTGGTATGGGTAAGTTTAAGGGTAGGGTTAGGTGTAAGGGAAGGGTCAACAATGTAATTATAAATGTAACTACAGAAATTAATTACAGATGTAATTACATGCAGGTCATTTTTAAAATGTAAGTACAATGTAAAAACATGTATGTACACAATAAGTGCATTGTATCAAATGATTAATTTAAATGTTAGTACATAGTAGTTAAGGCCACCTAATATAAAGTGGGTCCAATAATGTTATGAGATGAATATTTATGTAAATACATTATTGAATATATAAATAAGAAATGTTGAAAAAAAAAATTTAATGATACTTTTATACAAGAAAGCCACACTTAATGAGTGAGTCATTGAGTCATTCATTCAACTGATTCGTTCAAAACGCTGAATCATTTAGTAACAAAACACTTGAGTGTTGCTTTGAGATATGCAATAGTTCTGCTGTGATCTTTGTTTGGAACTACTTTCAGTGGTGAAATAGAACAAAACAGTATGGCAAGCCGTTTTAACATTTAATCCTTAAACCATACTAGTATCTATTTTCATGCTACTAGATTTCATGCTTCTGGATTGCTTCTGATCGATCCTGGATTGCTCCTGATCGATTGCTCCTGTCTGCCTCCTGTTTGTCCTGCTGCTGGTGCTGCTGTGCTCGCGTGCGCTCTGCTTGCTTTTGAATCTTTATTTGATATAATTTCCTGTTGTTTAAACTGCTAAATATAACTTACTCATCACCATATATTGTCTAATATTGCCTACCACATTAAATCTGACATCGCAAGCTTTTCATCTAAATCACTATCACGCGTTAGCATTTTGCTAGCCTGTTAGCTTGCCATCTCTTAGCTTGCCACCGGGTCTCCTGTTTTCTGAGTTCATCAAACAACTGTGGTTAATTGGATTAGTAAATAGACTCCATCAAACAACTGTGGTGAGTTGGATTAATCAACAAACATGGTAAGCCATGTCTTCTTCTCGTGTCATTGTCACTTGCACTGCATGTTACATGTTTAGTATATCTTTCTCCGTTGGCGAACAGGGCTTCACATGTGATAAATGTAAGGAGATAGTCAGGCTGACGGAGAAGATTTCAGAATTAGAGACACGCATCCAGACTTTATCTGAGAGTAGTGAGAATGTAACAGCTTTAGACACTGCTTTGGATGCGACTAGCTTAGTGAACTCTGTACATTGTTCGGTTCCGGCTGTAGAGCCTGTGCAGCAGGGCAACTGGGTGACTGTGAGACAGCATAGTTGCGGATCAAAAAAACACTCTTCCATTCCGATTAGAACATCAAACAGGTTCTCCCCACTCAGTGACGCACCCACTGACAATCCTGTTGAAAGTGCCCTAGTTATTGGCGATTCTATTACACGGAACGTGAAAATAGAGACACCAGCCACCATAGTCACATGTTTACCGGGAGCCAGAGCGCCTGACATCAAAGCAAATTTAAAAGTGCTGGCTAATGCTAATCGTAAAATTCTCTAAGATTATTATTCACGTCGGCACTAATGATGTTCGACTTCGCCAGTCAGAGATCACCAAAATTAACATTAAAGAGGTGTGTGAACTCGCAAGTACGATGTCACGTAAACATTTTTGTTCTGGTCCCCTCCCCATTAAAAGGAGTGATGAGATACTTAGCAGACTATCATCACTCAGTGGCTGGTTGTCTAAGTGGTGTCCGCAAAATAACATAGGGTTCATAGACAATTGGAAAAGCTTTTGGGGCAGACCTGACCTGTTGAAAGAGATGGCATCCATCCTTCCTGGGGTGGTGCCGCTCTTCTCTCTAGTAATTTGGCACATAGTCTTAGAGCTAAACCTTGACTAACTGGGGCCCAGGTCAGGAAGCAGACGGACTGGCTTACCCGACCGTCTGCTGGCTGTCTCACGTCACAGAAGTCAGATAAATCCCAACACATAGAGACTCTTTCACCTAGATATTATCACATAGAGACTGTGTCTGTTCCACGAATTAGTAAATACAAAAAAACATCAAAACCATTGAACAGTAAAAATTTAATTGATGTCCAAGAAATAAACATCTATAATACAGATGATCAAATGATAAAGATCGGGCTGCTGAATATTCGATCCCTTTCCTCAAAAATGCTTATTGTTAATGATATGATTACAGATAATAATCTAGATGTGCTGTGTTTGACAGAAACCTGGCTAAAACCTGACGACTACATTACTTTAAATGAGTCCACCCCCAAGATTATTGTTATAAACACGAGCTGCGTCTGAAAGGTAAAGGGGGAGGGGTTGCTGTAATTTATAATAATATCTACGGTATTACTCAGAAGTCTAGTTTCATATATAATTCCTTTGACGTTTTGGTGCGTTATGTAACGTTATGTAGTGAAATTGATAAATCCCGTTTGACATTTGTGTTGGCTACTGTATTCAGGCCACCAGGGCACAATACAGACTTTACCAAATAATTTGCTGATTTTCTATCAGAGCTAGTACTGACTGATTTTAATATCCATGTAGACAATGAAAAAGACGCATTGGGATTGGCATTTAGAGACATTCTAACCTCTATTGGAGTTAGGCAACACGTGTCAGGACCCACTCATCACCGTAATCATACATTAGACCTAATATTGTCACATGGAATAAATGTTGATACCGTTGAAATTCTGCAGCAGAGCGATGACATCTCAGATCATTACCTAGTATCATGTATACTTAATTTAGCTAAGGCTGCAAAGCTGTCCCCTCGCTTCAAATATGGCAGGACTAAAGATTGCTTTGTAAATAATCTTCCTCATCAGTTTCATCTCCTCAGCATCCCAGATAGCCTAGAGGAACTCGATGTTGCAACAGAAACTATTGACTCTCTCTTTTCCAGCACTTTAGACACAGTTGCTCTTCTGCGCTTAAAGAAGATTAAAGAAAATAGTCCAACGCCGTGGTACAACGAGCACACCCGGGCCCTTAAAACAGCAGCCAGAAAAATGGAGCTCAGCTGGAAGAAAACAAAAGTTTTTCGCATTTCGTAAAAAGAGAGCATGATTGTATACAGAAAGGCCGTAAAAACTGCAAAATCTGCTTATTTCTTGATAAACTTGTTAAATCATCAAAATCAACAACATGTATGCTCGACCCTATACCGACTAAACTACTAAAAGAGATGCTTCCAGACGTCATAGATCCTCTTCTTAATATGATTAATTCATCTTTGTCATTAGGATATGAACCGAAAACTTTTAGGTTGGCTATTACTAAACCACTTATAAAAAGACGCAACTTGATCCTACAGAATTAGTCAATTACAGGCCAATCTCAAATCTACCCTTTCTGTCAAAAATACTAGAAAAGGCAGTACTCTCACAATTATGCTCCTTTTTAGAAAGAAATGGTATCTGTGAGGATTTCCAGTCAGGATTTAGACCGTATCATAGTACTGAGACTGCTCTCATTAAAGTTACAAATTATTTACTCTTATCATCCAATCGTGGTTGTATATCTCTATTAGTGTTACTCAATCTTAGCGCTGCATTCGATACCATCGACCACAACATTCTTTTGAATATACTCAAACATTATGTTGGCATTAGTGGAATTGCATTGGCATGGTTTAAATCATACTTATCTGACCGTTATCGGTTTGTAGCAGTTAATATTTTTATTTATTGGACAAAAAAACTCCACAAGTAATAACCTAGAATTCTGTCTAACACTCGATGGCTGCTCTGTCAAGCCCTCGTCGTCAGTTAGGAACCTGGGTGTGCTCTTTGATACCAATCTTTCATTTGAAAGCCACATTTCTAGCATCTGTAAAATTGCATTCTACCATCTTAAAAATATATCTAAATTACGGCACATGCTTTCAATGCAAAATGCTGAACAGTTAGTACATGCGTTCATGACCTCAAGGCTAGATTATTGTAATGCTCTACTGGGTGGTTGCCCTGCTCGCTTAAAATAAACTGCAGCTGGTCCAAAACGCAGCAGCTCGAGTTCTTACTAGAACCAGGAAGTGTGACCATATTAGCCCGGTTCTGTCAACACTGCACTGGCTCCCTATTAAACATTGCATACATTTTAAAATCTTGCTACAAAGCACAAAGCACTAAATGGTTTAGCTCCCCAGTACTTGAGCGAGCTCTTAACGCATTATACTCCATCACGTCTATTGCGGCCTCAAAATTCTGGCCAATTGATAATACCTAGAATATCAAAATCAACTGCAGGCGGTCGATCCTTTTCCTATTTAGCACCTACACTTTGGAACAGTCTTCCTAGCATTGTTTGGGAAGCAGACACACTCTGTCAGTTTAAATCTAGACTAAAAACGCATCTCTTTATTATGGCATACACATAAAATATTTTTAATTTATATTATTCAAATCAATTAAATGATTGTTAGGCTGCATTAACTAGGTCAGCCGGAACCGGGAATACTTCCCATAACACCTGATGTACTCGTTACATCATAAAAAGAATGGCATCTACGCTAATGTTAGTCTCTCTGTTTATCCCGAGGTTTACTGCAGTCAGCCGGATCCGGGCCGTATCCAGATCAGATGGTGGACCTGCACCCAGACAGGACCAACGCATCCCTGAAGTGTCTGCAGAGACCATGCCAATTAGTCTCCCCTCTGAAATTGCCTCATCGACATGGCATCCTCAATGGATCCGTCTCCGGCGTGATGACTCCGATCCTTCGAATATTCCTATTTAATAATTGTTTAATCGACACGTCATCAATAAACCTGTCTCCGGCGTGATGCCTCCGATCTTTCGAATATTCCGATCTAATATTACTTCTGACCTGTAAGGTTGCCAAAATAATAATCATACACCGTTTGTTAATTGGCCAGAGAAGAACTGGCACCCTGACTGAGCCTGGTTTCTCCCAAGGTTTATTTTTCTCCATTATGCCACCTGATGGAGTTTTGGTTCCTTGCCACTGTCGCCTTTGGCTTGGCTTGCTCAGTTGGGGACACTAAATTTTCAACTAAATATCCAAATAAATTTAATTACTAAACTAAATTAACTATATCAACAAAATTACTGATCTGCCCATATTGTTGCTATATGACAATTGAAATGAGCTAGATGACTGACCAGTTTTCTCCAGAGCGGTTGTACAGCCGAATCAAATTCTGTTGCATTATTTTCCTGTTTAACACTGTGAAGCTGCTTTGAAACAATCGGCATTGTAAAAAGCGCTATATAAGTAAAGTTGACTTGACTACTAGTACTTATTTTTTAGATACTAGTATCTAATCTATTAAGTACTGGTACTTATTCATTAGTTACTAGTGCTTATTCTTTAGGTACTAGTGTTTATTCTAATAAGTACTGGTACCAATTTAATAGGCACTAGTAGCTAATGAATGAGTACCAGTATCTAAAAAATAAGAACTAGTATCTAATGAATAACTACTAGTATCTTTTAAAAAGGTACTAGTATCTAAAGAATAGGCACTAGTAGCTAATGAATAAGTACTAGTACTTAATGGAATAGATACTAGTATCTAAAAAATAAGTACTAGTAGCATGAAAATAGATATTAGTACGTTTTAAGGATTAATTAACAACATTTAGAATTTTTACCTCAGTATGTTTTATCTGAGCTGTTATATTCATTTGTTTTGATTTCTCCACTAAAGTCTCTAACAAAGAAACAGGCAGCACGAGCCTCGACGGAGTTATCAGAAATACACTATCCATTATCAATCGCAGTTTATGCTGAATGTAATCAAATCAGAATAATTGATGCTGATGCTTCACTGGTTACTTTTTGTCACAGCAGTTTTAATCAGGCTATTTGTCTGG
The DNA here is from genome assembly GCA_039654625.1 of Rhinogobio ventralis. Classification (NCBI taxonomy): domain Eukaryota; kingdom Metazoa; phylum Chordata; class Actinopteri; order Cypriniformes; family Gobionidae; genus Rhinogobio; species Rhinogobio ventralis. Next base: position 13,166,571 of record CM077212.1, on the reverse strand, counting down.
TCAGGAAAGTAAAATTCTCTTTCACTTGTCCCGGAGAAACGTTAATAGCCCCTTTCACACAGCAATACCGGTAAATTACCGTAAAATGACCAGTAAATACACAAATATGCTGTTCACACAAGCAACAGCGTTCTGGCCCTTTACCGGTAAGAGGGCATTCACACATCAGCAGCAAAATACTGGTAAATTCTGTGATGTCAGCTGATGAATGGAAAAGAAGGCTGGGTCTTGAGCCACGTAAATAGAAAAACTATTAAAAACCTTACTGTAAACAGTGTAGAGTAATCACGTCATCTTCATAAGTCTTTATGATTGGCCCAAAGCAGACAGGACGTTCTGATTTCATACGTGAATATACCGTAATCTTCATTCTGCGTTCACACAGAGCACATTACCGGTAGTGTTACAACTTCCTTTACTGGTAAATTGCCGGAACCAATTTACCTGTATTTTTGAAAAGGTCCTGTTCACACATGATCTGTTACCGATAATTTACCAGTAAAGACTGTATGTGTTAAAGGGGCTAATGTAAGCGTGTGTGATCAGTGTTGCCAACTATTTTCAAAGGAAAGTAGCTAAAAGCCTGCCCAGAAAGTCGCTAAATGTCACTAGATGACGTCATGCATCAATTAGCATATCCGTGACGTCACCACGTCGTACTTGCATTCTGCCTGCCTAATGTGTTTTCTCTCCTAATCCGTGCTCACATACTGTATTTTAAAATAATACAATATAGCCGACTGTCCAATAAAATTTTTCTAATTTCCTATACATTTTTGTCAGACAATAGAACTAATGAGTAATATAAGTGATAAGCACAAGAGAAGAATGGAAATCATAACGGTCAAACTAACTTCTTTAAATATAAAACAAAGGAAGCAGATAAGTGATAAATCCGTGGCAACACTGTGTGCTCATGTGCAGCTCGATCATTCACGTCTGCCAGCTGCTGTGTGCATTCAATGGCATGTGCTGCTGCTCCTCTCAGCCACTCACTGAAAATGGTAGATGCAGAGAGAGGTGTGACGGCAGGGGGCCTTGATGCCTATAGAGTGGTGCAAGTATGACATCACGTTGTAGGCAAAAACGTGGAAGCAAGTTAGCATTTTAGCTCTTCCGGTTCCCTCGTCCCAAAGTCAATGGGTTTTTTGAATGGGGTTTTGGTTAAATGACAAAGAGACCGGTGGCGTCATCTTCCTGCGGTGGACACAGTAGAGCAGGCTGTGTCAGAGTTTTTTTTTTTCTGCAGGGGGCAATGCCCTTGGCGACAAGCAGACTGATGGGTGGGACTCTGATGGTAAGTCGGGGGAAGCCACCCCACCGTTGAGGGTAGTAAGAGAGGAAAAACTTTGTATGCACTTTTTTGGCACCAAGATAGCTCCATATTGCCAAGTTTTCCATGCACATTCCCGAAGGAGAAGCCCTCACCTCCTCAGGTCACCCAATCCATTTCACCGAAGTAGACTTCTCCTGGTGGCTACCAGGGAGGGCGCTACAACGGGAAACAGGCAAGGGGACAGCGCACCTGGAGCGCCGAGCGAGCACTGGGTAGCTGTGACAACCCGCGATGCAGCCCGGCAGGGCGACAGCACATGACACGCTGAGAAGCGAGAGGTCCGTCTGGGTTTTACCCGGCAGAAAGCCCTCGCTGATCTCCTCAGTCTCCCAGAAAGTCGAGTAGACCTGCGGCTGTGCTTTTACACACAAGCGGCGGCTGGACAACAGCAAAGTGGACTTTCCGGAGAAAAAAAAGAGTCAACCGGTGTCCCAACGTGCTCATGCTCTCATGCGAAAACATGAACCACCCATGAATGCCGTCTCAGCATGCATACGCCCAGGCATGTGAAACAGTGATCATGGCCGTCAATGAGGACAGGAAACAACCGCATCAAGAAATAGACAGGTAGAATGTCATCTTTAAAAAGACGCAAGCTCTACCTGTGTAAGCTCTTTTAGAGGAACTGCTCTCCTTGGTGCTGAAGCACGGAGGGGAATGGTCGCGGCGACACAGACAGGGAAGTAGTGCAGCCTGTCATGCGTGCTCTCTCTCTCATAGAAGGCTCCATCTTACCAACCTAGAAAACTGCTTTTCTGCGCTGTCCACAGCACACCAAACCAGCTGTGAGAACAGCCTTTTACTCAAAAAAGAAACAAACACAGAAAGAGAGAAGAAGAGAAGATTGACCTCGCTGCCATACAGTCACTCTAACACCAGAATGAGGAGAGGTCCACACAAAGAGCTTGACTCGTTTTCTTTTTTAGAAAAAAACACACTTTGTAGAGAGCAGGAAACATACATCACTCGGCTCCGAAGCGAAAAGCTGATTAATGCAACGTATGTGCTCCTCATTTATACCTGCACTGCGAGGCAGAGCAGCTGCTGCTATCATTGCATGCCAATGTGCATTGGCTCGTTTAGTTACATTTGAAGTAGATTGGCCTCTCTGGCGAGATTCCTATTTGTCGGTCAACGACGTGGCGTCAGAAGTGACCGACTAATGAGAACTTGCAGTTACTCTTTTTTTTTTTGGTTCAACCTGTATTCTACTACCTCAATTCTCTCTGATGACGCAGTAACTAATGTGGCGTGGGAAAAAAAAATCTTCGGTTTGTCTAATGTTTGTAAACAGACATTGGGTCCGTCAGAATGGAGAAATTTTAGCGGTAATGTGACCAAAAATATTTAATGCCCATCGAATCTGAATTTAATACTTACTGTCAACTTCACATTCCGCAACTTCAACCACCTGCCCCTTAATAATGGTACTCTGAGGAACAGAGGGCTTGTGTCTAAAATAAATAAGCATTTCTTTTGTCTTTGCCACATTTAGTTGCAAAAATGCTCTGTCACACCAGTATACAAAGTCATCAACAACAGGAACGTATTCATTTTCATCAGAGTGAAGAAGACTGACTATAACAGAATCATCTGCATATTTTTAAATATACCAGTTATCATGATGACTATGGCAATCGTCAGTATAAAGACCGTAAAGAAGTGGAGAGAGAACACACCTCTGAGGAGACCCTGTGGATGATGACATCTCCTCAAACAAACACTCATTCAGTCTTATTCTCTGTGTTCTATCTGTTAAGAAATCCAGAATCCAGCCAACTCTATTAAAATCAAGGTCAAAAGTTAAGAGTTTGTCAACTAAAATATGGGGTTGAATTGTATTAAAAGCAGATGAAAATCCATAAATAAAATTCTGGCATGTGTTTTACCACCTTCCAAATGTTAAATATAAGGTTTAGCAGAGTAGCAGTAGGAAATTCTACCCCTCATCTAGCCCTGTATGCAAACTGTAAGGGGTCAAGAAGATTCCCTGTTTCTGTGAGCTCTTTTTTCATTCATCTTTCAAAACACTACATGACTAGAGAGGTCAAAACAACTGGCCTAAAATCATTCAACAATTTAAGATGGCTATGTTTGGCCACTGAAATAATTTTAGACTGATTCCATATTTTTGGCACTCTCTGAAGATTAAGGGACAACAGGAAAATATAACAAAAAATAGGGCCCAGCTGCTCTGCGCAAGAAATAAGCACATGACTACTTATATTGTCAGGACCAGCTGTTTTTGTTATAATGCAGTTTATTTTAGCGCTTCCAGAAACAGTGTAAGAGCTTTTAAGCCATGATCATTGATTTTATCAAGTACATCAATTTAATATGCCCATATCGAACCTCTTAAATTAATCTGACCATATCAACCATATCACAGATCCCTGCGCCCAAGTTCAAATCCTCTGTCCTGCTTCAAAAGAGGGACAAGCGTTTACTTGCATCTTCAGTGCATGTTTTTTTTGGAGGTGTTAAGTATTCAATGGATGTTTTGCATATCTAGCATTGGAGCAACACCATTCAATAAAGCCCTCTCATGCAGAGCTCAAAGAATAACAAAGACTGAAGACTGACCATCTGCTACTGCAACACGTTTGGACCAAAAGTCTGAAGATGACATCTACATGAAACGGAAAGCATTTTATGGACTGTGCCACCTTTGTTCTTTATGGGTGTGGCTAACGGTGCATTTGTAGGATTTCAAAATGAACAAAGATATTAGCTTTCCTGTTCTCACCAAAGGGGCAATTTGTGATTCATAAAGACAGAGGTGCTGATAGTGATCAAGGCCTGCAGGCCACGATGTGTGTTCATCGGGGGTCTGCTAACTGTCACACTTTTACTATGTGGGGAAAGCTAATTGGTCAGTTTCAATTTCTCACATTTGGTTTCAGTCACATGGTCAAGGAAAGGATAAAAAAAACAAAAAACTGTTAAACCCGGGACACACCAAGCCGACGGTCGGTTTTTGGGTAACGTCGGGCCATTTCTGAGCGTTGTTCGACTTAGTTTTTTCAGTGTGTTCTGCACTGTTGGCTCTAGTTGGAAGCTGTCTGGGTTTTTTCGGCCGATTCAGCATGTTGAATCGGCGGCGTCGTCGGTGAGAGAGAACTCTGATTGGTATTTCAGCTTAGCAAATGAGTCAGAGCAAAGAAGTCAAGACAGTACAAAGAGAAGGCCATTCCAATGCATGAATATTTTTATAATAACATGAGCCAAGTGGAATGATTGATATTCAAAATGGCAAGGAAGCGCTGCTTTGTTTATGGTTTGTGTATTTGGAGTCCTAGTTTCGGTTTCCCTTTTTGATTGATGAAAATAGACTATTGATTCCTGTTGATATAGACAGTTATTTCCTTGCACACAGTAACAGAACACACATGCTAGTTGACGGTCACCAGCAGTCCCCTTGGTGTGTTCAAGCACAGCTTTTTGGCTGAGACACAGCCGACAAGCGTCAACACAGTTGTGTCACCGCTAGTTGTGTCCTGGGCTTTAAATGCCATAAGCCAGACTCCTCAATGGCATCTCTCTCTCTCTCTCTTTTTCTCTTCTTATACATGTAATTTGTATCCAATTCAAGTGTAACCATTGGCCCAACCAAATAGTGCTATTAAACCCCTTTTAATTATCAATTATGTGCCAACTAGTTTTGATTCAGTATTAACAGCCATTGCAACATCCACATATTTTGCAATTCTGAGCTTATTTTCGCCATTGGTATAAGTAGTAATGGGTGGTAATAGACAATACAGTGATGCTGATAACCAGTGACAGCTGGTTATTAGCTATGCTCTGCTCATTTTTAACTTCACGTCATGTCTAGCTTCCTGCTCTTGCCCTGTCTTTACCTGATAGATTTACTTTGTTGACCTTTTTGATACCACACTGTGGTAGTGAGAGAGGATTAACATGGCCAGATCTAGTATCTTGTGCTGGGCCTAACATTTCCAGAGAAGGCAAGATGGTGGATTAGGGTTATTATAGCACCACCTTGTGGCTGATTTACTGCCTGTTTTAAAATGGTCAGCCATTTAATTTATTAACAGCTAAAATCTGATTTACTATTTTTGCTTATTCGTTCTAAATAATTTGTAATAAAGGTATTATGCCTTTTTTCCACAAACATTTTGCATGTAATGATACACGTCTTTTTACTCATGTAATAAGCATGTAACCTTCACTGCTTGGATCCATAAATAGCACAGAGTCAGGTTCGAGTTTTGTGGCTGTTTATTACAACTGAAACAGGGTTTGACATGAGATGAATGCTCATTTTTTGGTCTCCTCCTCTTTTGACAGAGTCTTGATGATCTCCTCTTTCTTGGCCTGCAGGCGCTCTTCACGGCGCTTACGCGCCTCCCTTGTCCTAGAGCGACGAGCCTCCGCCTGGTCACTATAAGAGAGCAAAAATACAGCCCATCCTCACTTAACTGAATTATATTTCATTTTAATTATTTCATTTTCAATTATTAAAGTATTCAAATACTATTGACTTCATTCTAGAGCAGTGAGAAAGACAAAAAGAAAAGAAAATACTGATATTGTTAATTTGCTGCCAGAGCAGTTTTACTTACGACAGCAGCTTCTTGCGAGCCTTATCAGCCTTCAGTTTGTGGATGTGCTCCATGAGGATGCGCTTGTTCTTGAATACATTTCCCTTAGCTCTGAGGTACAGGCTGTGGTACCTGAACAAGAAAAATATGAAGACATCAGAAGGGCTAATGTCAGCTGATATTTAAGTATTAAGAGTAGGGCTGCACTAATGCAACTTTTTTCTGAACGAGGCAGATACAGATACTTTCATTTTTGGTACTCGCCGATGCGATATCTGTATTTTCCAGATATTTATACTACTAGGGATGCAACAATTATAGAGTCTGTTGGTGCGATTATTGTATATATATAGAAGTCTATATATAGAAATCACGGTTTCACGATTATTATGCATTCATTAATTTCACAATATATAAAAATCACATGAACACTCTTTAGATTTTAAGTTGTTATTTTTTGCTACATTTTGAACCAGAAATAGCAGTAACCAAATAATACAGCACAAAATAATAATAAAGACAAAAGTTTGGAATTAAAGAAAGGTGACCTTTGCTCTGTAAACATCCATGTCAGTGTGAGGGGAATAAATTGAACAGTTACTGTCACCAACTGTCATCCATACGCATTCATTTTAATACTCTTTTTAATAATTCATCTAATTTTACATGTGGCCTGAGAAAGTCATGTCTATTATTTTGGTTTGTTTGTTTGTGTCACTGATAAATTCAAAAGTGCGTCGGCGCTTTGGCTGGCGCTGAGCCAAAGACAACGTGCTCAGTGCTTTTCATATATCACTACTCATATATGACTATTCAACCACAATGTTTATTTGAGGTTTCAGAGAATTAAATAGACATTCAAATGAATGATTAGCCTATATTAAAAAAAGACATGTATAGTTTGTTCAATTTAAATTCCATACACTGATATCTATGGAATTATAATTTGAATAAATGTATTATTCATATCAGATACATATTGTGCATGAAAAAGTTTGTTCTTCTCTCATGTTCACTGGCCACTTCTGTATTTCGGGGAAAATTGATGAATTTACGTGATGTAAACAAATCCTCTGAATTGCAAACTCAACCCAACTAACATGATCATTATAAAGGTGTTTAAATGACAAAACACATTCCCCTCCACATATTTGACAATCGGAATATATCAATTCATGATATAGTTAACAAGTTTGTAAATATTTTGAATATAAAAAGGAAAATAGAAATAAACGCGATACTTATCTGTATTGTGACTGCATGAGGCGTCGGCATGGAAATAACACGTTCTGAAATAACGGGTGTTTTAAAACAAAACCTCACGATGTTGGCTCAGCTATAGACTGCCGACTTCAGGCGTTCCTTTGGTGGAAATAAAGCGTCGCTGTTTGGTCCCTCAGCCACAGTTAATCCAGTGTATACAGTAGTAGCCTCCGTGTCTCTGATAAGCACGGCACTTTAAGCTGGTGCACCGCTGGTGTAACTTTTCTGTTTTCGTTTTGTGCAAGTTGCATTTCCGTTCTGTGCAAAAGAAACACTCGGTATAGCAGAGCCTTTACGGTTAATTAACCGTGACGTTAAGCGCGGTTAATCGAGAAATTGGTTAATCGCTGCATCCCTATATACTACATTAACTTAATATTACAACATTATATCTCTGCACAAAATGACGCAAATGCACAAGCAAACTTAACTGTGCTGGTAAGAATGTATAACTCTGTGGACGCACTCTTCCCGCTACAACACGCTGAAAAACAGCAACTAAACCCAAAGAATTCACAACATTTTATTACATAGTGTTCTTATTATAATGTTATGCATATGATAGTCCCAATGATGGTTATTAATGTGCATTGCTGTTTTATGTAAATTTTATGTAGCCTATATGACAGATTTGTGCTGCACGTTGCCTTAACTTATCTTCCTTTTCGAAGTGATTCCAATCATAAAGCAATTCAAAATCTTGGCGAACAACACGTATCTGAAGTGTCTCAGCAGAAGGAAATAATCCACTACCTATCGGCTTTGATATATCTGCCCAATTTTCTCATCGGATCGACAACGATAACATAAAATTTACAATTATCGGACGGTCTTCACTGTATAAATTAAATATAGTTGAATCTTCATTAAAGTTACAAAAGTCATTCAGTCATGACCAGTGATTGATTTCTTTGTCCTTTGTTGTTTGATTAACATTAAAAACACAGCAGAAGATTTATTAAGCTGCTGTCCCTTTAAGACCGATAAGACCAATATACTGTAATTTCTCAACTGTTTAAGTTCACTTAAGACATAACCAACTATATTTACTAGGATCATTTTGTGTGAATTTGTCAGTTCCAGAACAAGACGACGTGAAAGAATTCAATGCAGTATTCAAGCACTGGCTTTCTGGGTGTGCGCTTCAGATGTTTGAGCACAGTTAAAATTTTTACTTGCATATACGATTTAGTTTTAATCCAAATGAAGCATGTGTGCTGAGTGACCAATCAGCAATCAAGAGCACGCAACAGAATTGCGCTCTCTCTTTTGTATGTGCCTCGCTGCCTTTTTTGCTATTGACATATCCAAATGAACATCAAACTTTCCAGCAATGTCTGAGAAAGGGATGTGCTCGACAAGCTAGCGCATCTGTGAAGCTGTGCGCTCAATCCACCCCAGGTTTCATTTATCAGCTCGAGCACAGCAGCTATAGGCGTAAATATTTAATTTGTTTAACATTTCTACAACTTCATAGATATTCTTTTCTGATATCCATTCTGCTCTCTGTTTGCTCTGTTGTCAATGTTTCTTTGTCACAAGTACTGTACATGCTTGCGTGGTACTGGTATCGGAGCATTTTAATGAGTATGAGTACACAAGCGCAGTATCGGACCCAATACCGATACTGGTATTGGTGCATCCCTAATTAAGAAGCATAAAGACAGCAAATACATGACTTACATGTGCCTGTCAATCTTCTTGGACTCCCTGTAACGACGCAAGAGACGCCGTAGAATTCTCATGCGACGCATCCAGCAAAGCTTCTCTGGCATACGGGCATTAGCTGTACCCTTCCTCTTACCTGAGATTTAAGATTGAAACAAGGCAGTCAACAACTGAAAATGACATCTCACCGGTTTTATTTTAAAACAAAGAAAAAAATACATAGAAACATTAACATTCAACGTACCGATTCCCATATGCCGGCCCTTACGACGTGCCAGGGTGTTCTTGCGGCATCGGGCACGAGAGTGAACAGTTACAGGCTTCTTAATGATCAGACCATCCTTTACCAACTTACGAATTTGTTGGCCTAACAAACAAGAATCAAGATGGTTAAATAATGCATACTGATTCCTCTGCTAATGTACTGAGCAAGCTAAGAGATCATAACCCCGCAAATCTCCCATCATCAGGCTGGTTTTGGATGCTAAACACCTCACCTTTAATGTACTCAGGAATAATAACAGAATTTGTGTTAATAATATACATCTCATTTCTTAATTTATGTAATTACTGACTGTTGCTAAATTGACCGTTCTGTCACAATTTCCTACCTGCACTGTGCTGTCAAAATTTAAAAGTGAGAATTAACAAAAGCAGCAGAGTCAACATAGCATTATGTGCAAAAAAGGGTGTAGGAGTTTAAATCCCTACATTAAAATGATATTAAACATAAACACAAAAAAAGAAACTCAGTGTTGCCAGATTAGAGGAATGCTCTACAGGAACACAAACACATTCACAAAGGACAAAGTAACCCATTACTTTCATTTTTTTTATCCTGTAAACGGGCTATAAAGAAACGTCTTACATTTATATTCAATTACACGCTCTTATCCCTTTACAGTTACTACTCTCATAAAATACTTGAAATACATGTTGACTTTTAAACCTAAATTTAGCATCGTAACGCAGATATTTAAACGAAATGAATGCTTTTGTGCTGAATATTAATCGTCTCCCTCTCTACTGCGTTCTGTCTGTTTGACGCACGTGCGCACGCCCGCTGCCCCGGCTCTCGTTCAGTGAAGTTTGAAGTTGAACACAGACCATCAGGACGGGCTTTCACGCATGAATTAGTAGCATTTACAGATGAGGGTATAACTACTGTTCTCTATATAGATCAGTGGATATAACCTGTAAAATGAACGTTTTGCGCTGAGGACGCGCACACATCTGTCAAAGCGAAATTTTTTGGGGGCGCTTGGATCATGTACCTTTCCCACAGAAGCTCACTCTGTTTCTAGATGCATTTTGTTCATAGAAATTAGGGCTGCCCGATTAATCAAACCGCAATCGCGATTTGGCTTATGTGCGATTATATATAATAAATATATGTCCAGCGTGTTAGTGAAGAGTGGCTCTGTGATCAGTAGTAAACACTGCTCCGTCTGAAAGCTTATAACATGCGTTTGAGGAAAAAAAAAAAAGACGTTTAATAACGTTTTAACTCACTTCATATCGTCAGTCAAGTGTTTGACATTTCCTTTTTGTGAGCTGATGTGGCTTATCACAGAATGAGGCAGACGATTAATTATTTTATAGTATTCTATACAGTGATCAAGTCTATCGATTAGCACTACATTATCATATACTTTATTATTATGAAAATACCAGAGAAGGCTTGAAGAACTCAAATACACTATATATTGTCGAAGTCGTGTTTATTGTCTTCATGTTTAATCAAAGCGTTTCTATCTTTTTTATTCAGCTACACAGCGCAAGCTTCACATTAGGGATTTCCTGAAAACGCCATTATATTACTTCTCTCTGAGGCAAATGTGGCGTTTCTGCTCAAGGGTGCCATGAGTGTGTTTAGTGCCCAGCAGTGCTCACTCCATCCTATTTTGGGTAAAAAAAAAATAGGAAAAATAATACTTCTCTAAATAAATGTATATGACAATCCATATTTTTTCTCCAGTGTACAGGAGTTTTTCCCCACAGTGGATGCATAAGAGGCTCATATTTCATATTAAAGACAAGACTTATTCTTGATTTTGCATACCTCCTGACAAATTAAGAAATAGATATCACAGATTTTTATAATAATAATAATAATAAATATTTTATAATAAATCCTTAGACATTTCTAGTGATTTTTAGTCATAGGCTGCCTGCATGTTAACAGGTAACCCTGCAGTTTTTTGTAAAATAAGTTCTGCAAAATATAAATATATTTATATTGTTACATTTATTATTAAATATGAAAATGCTATTGTAATAGTAATATTTTGTTAAATGGGTTATATATATATATATATATATATATATATATATATATATATATAATATATCTCTATCTCAGGATAATATATAGCAATAATTTATTTTCAAAAACTTTCCAAGGACTTTTGTCAGAAAAATTGTCAGATTCAAAAACTTTCATTTTAAGAACCCATGGAAACCCTGAACAAAAATCTACTTTTCTGCAATGCAAAATTTTATTTTCATAAAAAAAAAAAAATTATAAAACTAAATTCAAACATCAGCACAAATAAATGCAACAGAATAAAGAGAGATAAAAAATAAACAGTTTAATATAACTGTTTTAACTGTTTAATAACTTATTGCAGTTTAATATTCAGACTAGTCCATATCGCAATGTGATTTAAGTATACTGACCTACTTTTGATTTATTCATTTTCTGCCACCTACTGCACAACAACTACATGACAGCTGACGTAAAAAAAAAAAAAAATGGGCTCAGTGACAGCTGACATCAAATAAAAGATTGGGCTCAAGATAGCAGACACCCTTATTCAGCCTCAACACCAATCCTTGAGATAGGCTCGGGACATCCCAATACATTAGGCTTCAAAATCTTTTACAGGTAATTCTTTTACAGGGTCATGAATTTAACTGATTACATAATAGAAATTAATGCATTGGCATTAGACTGACAGACTGACAAATCAACGCCTACTTCGCCTCTTTCACCCGCTCACAGGCACAGTGACGGGCAGAACAAACACAACAGGATCACTGGGCTAAAAATATCTTTACAAACTAAAAAAAAACAAAAAAAAACCAAACAAACAAAAAAACTTACATCAGCACACTACGTACAAACTTGCTGTGACATTCGTAAAGGTGGAGAAGAAAAATTAAGGACCCTTGGTTACCCTGCTTCACTTTGGAAAATGTCACAAATTACTTTTTAAATCATTTACATAATGTGACATTTATAACATCCTGATAAATGTTTACTTATGCCTTTGATTAGTGGTGAACATTAGATTGCATTTTTTAGCATGAATGTTCTGATTAAGATCTTTTGTGTTCCCCATAAAAAAGTAATGGTGCTTTGAACATGAAGGCAAGTGACAATTTATATTTTGGTTATTATTAGATAGCGATGGTAAATGTTTCTTGATGCATTTGTGACATGACATAAAAAACAAAAATTTTAAAAAATCTTACGAGAATTGGCATTTGCAATCTCATTGGTTTCATTGGGGTCCAGCCAGACCTTCTTCTTGCCACAGCGCAAGACACTGGATGCCAAGCGCTTCTGCAGTCTGAGCATGCTGAAAGATCAAATATAAAACAATTCAAACTCATCTCATGTTGTTTTATTTAGAGAGCTAAATGGACACGAAAAGTGCATGTGACAAATCTAGACATCTCAAAGACGAATCACAACATAACTTTTGTTATTTTGCAAACACATTTTAAGCCGATTTATGAAAATTAATGTCGGCAATTATGGCTGGCCGATAAAACGATAATGATAATTATTGTAACGATTTCACGATAAAACGATATCAAGAGTTTGATAAATGTTCGATAATGTTTTTGCGCCAAAAGTGGAACGAAACTCATTTGAAAATTCCAGTAGTCGGTACCAATACCAGTGTTTCCCACACACACTTTTTTTTAACGCTATTTAAAACATGCAGCGTATTCGTTAAGCAGCATTTCCTTTCCCTGCTCTCCCTCCGTCTCTGTCACTCATGCGTCTCTCTCTCACACACATGGTGCGTTCCATTCGACCGCAAGTCAGGGTAGCCAACTCTCACGCATTTGCCGTGAGACACGCTTTCAGGCTCTGTCTCACGCTCTCACTCTGCCTAACTAAATCTCACGTCAAATTGCCAAACCTGCTTTTGATATGAAACAAAGTCTAAGCTTTTAAATTTTTTGAAGTTTTAATACGAAATTGAAACAATAAATAGCGTTTTGGCGCACTTAATGTGGTATAACAGATTGCTGAAAAACAGAGTTGCGACATTCATCTACCGGCGGCACGCGTGGTCACGTGGTTCATGGAGCTCTCAATAGTTCTAAACAAACCAGCGCTGTCAATACATTTGAATGGCTTAAGTGGATAGACAACAGCTTCACTATACAGGTATTTCCAGCAATTTTTGGTAAACAGTACAGCATGGTGTGCATTGATTATTATGTCAACCATATTTACAGTATCATTTTATTATGGAGAGTGATGGAGATGCAACATTGTTAACATTAATGTTTTTCTTGTATTTAGCCCTCAGGTATTCCTTACTAATTGGTCACACTCATAGGTGGTCAAATGTGACCATACACCTCAACTATTTTTCAATTAAATAAATGTTCTATAGGCTATTTTAGTTTAATAATATTGATTAAATATTTTGAGGAGATCTTTTGGTACTAAATACTATTTGTGCAATAATTATGGTCCATTAATGACCACTTAAAATACTTTTCTTCTAATATTTTTTATTATTTATGTTACAATTAGTGTAGTAATTAAGGTTAAAATAGAGAATTCCAATGCAAAGAGACAAATTGGAGTAATTTTGTGGCTGGAAAAATAATAATTTTCTTTTGTAATGCCATTACCCAGAAGGTGCCTGTATGGCTCTTTAATAAATATACATGTATCTAGTCTAGTTGCTCAAAAAAAGTACTGCAGATCATAACTGCTTGCTTATTTTTAAGTTTTGCATTTGAATACATATTTAGACATGACCAAACACTATTTCTTTATATGTGAAATTTTAAAACGTTAATAACTTGCATCCTAATATTTTTAATGACACTAATATAAGCACACACACAAGTGAATATTAATGAATGCGAGCAAATATAATTTAACCCAAGAAAAGTTTAAAATAGTGCTAAAAAGGCAAACTTATTTTTCCTTATATGTACAGTAGGCTATATACATACAAATTGATATTGAAGCAAGATTGAGATTGATATTTTTAACAGTAGGCGACCCAAACACCCCCCCCCCCCCCCCGATTAACATTCGTTTATCAATCTTTTTATTGAATAATTACTTATAATTAATATAAATACAAAAAGTAAATATGATTTCAGAGAGATTTGACAAGTCTAATTGAAGAACACATTTTAACAGAAGTTTTTGTTTTACTGAACAAAAGAAGCATGCCCCACTAAACTGCACAATTCAGTGGTAAGAAATGACTGCAAGATTATCCTTTTTAAAGTCATATTATTATTATTTTGTATATTCAAAATGTATATTCGAAAAACCCAGATTGTCAAGCCAACTTTGTCATTGTTATTTGGTGCTGAAGAAACGTAAAATCTGGGATATTGTGGTATAGTGATTGTGTATTCTAAGAGTAGTTCTAAAAAAAAAATCTTCAAATTCAACCTTTTTTATTCCTCCATATGATGCTTGATGTGCTTAGATTATATTTTATTAATAAATAAAAATATTGAAACGAGACTGTAGTTTGTAGTACGGATTATTGACGTCCACCTATCAGTCTTCCTTACCGCTTGCACTATATAAGGTGGCAGAAGTGCTGGATGATTATTGGCATATAGCATGTTAAATGATATTGGAGTAAAGAGGTTAGGCAAATACTCTGGCAACATTATGAGAAAGTTGCTGAAATGTAGGGGAACGTTTTGCAAACCTTCCATTTCCGTAAAGAAAACTTTCCTTTGTAAATATTTATTGTTTTGCTCCATATAGCGGAACCAAATCCTACTACTTTATAAAAAGTCAAAACATTTCTTTAGTCAGTTTAAAAGGCCAGTTGTGTTAATAAATGTGAGTTTAGTCTGATAATTTGGTCCGAGGACGAGACAACGTGGAACACTAAGCGAACTGCGGCCTGAAGCTTTTAAAGCTCATTACAAAGCCAGAACCCATGAACTTGGGAAGAAGTCCACAAGAAAACGCATTCGCTTCAACATTTTGTCAAAACATCAGCGAATAACATCATATTTTCGGGGGCTTTGGTTATGTCTGCTTCAATAGGCCTAGAAATCTTACCTCATTGCGGTGGATCGCTGAGAGAAAGGAGCGATAGCAGTCGGAGAGCGCTATAGTATACCATTATAAAGGAAGGGTATTTCTCCCAAATCATCAGCGTTCATAATTCATTAAAGATACATTTTTGTGCAAAGGAATAATACATTGTGTTGTATAATGCTTGACTTCACATTTAATCTGCATATTATTGTGCAAGCATAAACTGTTATTAATTAAGGTAGACGTTAGAGGGAATATCAGACCCCCTTTTCAATTACAATGGTACGTCCCAAAAAAGTATAGCGGACTATGGGCTACGTCGTGACGTAAACTCGTTTTGCGTCACATGTGTTAGGAGCTCTGAGATGCATACTATCCGTCCTGTATTCGAAATTAGAATTAGTAGTTGCGTCCCAGATGATGCACTATGCACTTATACATTATTTATGCACTACAGTACCGTGTAGTCAGTGTATAGACCAAGCGGCAACGTCCCGCGGTCTCTCTTGAAGCCAATATGGAAGTGACTTAAACTGCAATTCATCGACTGGACGCTAGAGACAGGCAAAAGGGAGTCAAATCTGTATCTCTCCCATGTTAAAATGCCCAACTTTACAGCAGAAAAAAAAATGTTTACAGCCTTGTACAAAAAGTGGTTTTGGTCTATACAGCTAATTTTGCCCTTCATAACAACTGTGAGGGGGAGGGGGGTTGTTATAACTCATCCATTTAAATAATATTAAGCCTTAACGTTTTGCATAATTAAGGGCGTGGCCACGAGTGACATGGATTGCCACTATGGTCTAGCCAGAGCCGTTGAAAAACCATAGACAGTAAAAGAAATGGACACAGCGACCCCATAGACTTCAACGGAGAAAAATGAAGTCAATTAGAAGCACTCACTTCCTGATGGCTGAGATGTGACGTGAGCAACCTGTCTGACAGTTGTAAGTCTTCTAGTAGTTGTGCAAAGTGAAATCACCGAATCTTGCAGAGACGGAGTGCGTGAGCAGGAGCAACTTTTACAATTGTTTTTCCTTTCCCATCTACAGTATCTTCTTCGTTTCCTTCTATCTACATCAAACCAAGTAATAACCCATCCAAAACAGACTTATAAGCCCAGGAACCATACAATACTATCCCCTCGAGTCATTTTCGTATACATTCAATATATTCATTTTAAATAGTCTCTTAAAATTGCTCATTGTTCTACATGATTTCATATCTTCACGTAAAACATTTGACCATACTATTCCAATATATAAAGAATTGTGAGCTAGGTGTTAAATCATGTAGTTTTGGCTACTAAATCATGGTCAAAAACACTTGAACAGAAACGTTTTTCTTTATTTCACATTAGGTTATGTAGGCTAGGACATGTTGTAGATGGCTTTCGACCAGGATCATCTCATATTCAAGCGTAGATCTGTAAATAAATAAAGGAATAACGTTAACCACGATTGACATTGAGATGGGTTTTTTTTCTTCTTCTTCTATTGCCTGTATAATTTCATGATAATTTCCCCATCGTCCGTTAATATAGGTATACCCTGTTACCCATACTTCATTATTTAATAAAGTAGATACATTATTTAAAGTTCGTGGATAATTGTTACTTCATATGTATTCACTTGCCACATACCGAATTGTAATTTATCTACTGTGCGACAGAGAGTCGCGTGGTTATGACGCAATCGTTAGCCTATTTTTTTTTATTTATTTTTTTTACAAAAAACGCTTCTACGGGGCGATAGTATAAGATACAAGGTAATGGAGCCTTTTATACATTGTTGTGTTTCTTTAGAAATAGACAATGGACAAATGGAGTCTTTAAACGCCTCAGATGTAAAGTTATTTGCTGTCAAAGTGACGCCAAAATGAATGGGAGTCAATGGAATGCTAACAGCAGGTGATGGCTTGGTTAGCAATGGCTGCCCCTATGGAAGGTACGCTTTCCGGGTGCTGGATTACCCCCTTGTAAAAAACAGAGTTACGGCACTCCCATAAACTTCCATAGGAACTGAGGAATGCGGAAGTAAAGCGTGTCACGGTGCGACCAATAGTTCCAAACAACCAATAGTTCCAGCATTGAACCCCATTCATTTCAGTGTATCTCAAGCACACTCGCTGGCAAATTGATGAAATTACTGCATATTTTGAGATTTTATGGCATTAGTTGACCTCTCAGGAATATTGATAGAAGATGTATTTTATGAAGCACGTTTATTTTTATATAGATCGTTAGACTCTAACTGCAGTTAGATAACGTGAGCAGCACTGCAACAGCTACTATATCCAGATGCTATCTGTCATATTTCAACAGTTTTTAGTCTCTCTAAGATCTTAATTTTGTCGAATGCATTTCTATGAAGTCAGCCCATTTAAGGAATAACGTATCTGGATATAAAGAGTTGAAATAAATTGGATGCCCTGTTTTTTTTAAACACTATTTATAACTTATTTCTTGAGGTTAAATGATGTATATGCTAGCATCATTCATTTATATTCAACTTCTGTGTATGCTTCGAGTATCATAAAATAACATTAGGACGATAAAAGAAATTACCACTATAACCAGTAGATGGCGGAAGAGGAACACTTATAGGCTCATTATAGCCATTTTTTTTTCCCTTTTGAATTCATTTTTATAATTAATAAGGATGCACAAGTTCATCCTTGAATGTGAATGTGCAAATCGTCATTCACGTGTGAATTGCCTTGGATTTGTGTGTGTGTATTTTTGAGACTTTCCTGGCAGCGCTCTCCTCCCACCAGGATCAGTCGTACTCTTTAGCCAATCAGATTAAAGATTATCAATCGACCAATCATACTCACGTGAGGGCGGGCCCACCTGGTGTTACATCATCAGCTTTCGACCACAGTTCAAGGGTGCGTTCTATTCGACAGGGTCCCTACGCAGTGTTCACTGCTCCCTACTCCCTGAGCACGGTATATCAGTCGAAGTGGACTTCGCTAACAATAAGCGAACAATTGTGTTTTGTATTTGTGAAATGTATTTTATGAATATATAATTTTATTTTGCGCACGTGAATTTGGTTTCATGCATGTGAAGCTACACGTGTGCATCGTGTTTTTTGCGTGAATTATTAATGATACTATTCTGACTCCATACGAGCGAGAGGGTGCAGAATAGATCCTAGCGGGAGCGGGACGAAAAAACAGCCCCGCGCAGATCTCTAATTTGTATTTAAAGAAAGTGCAGAAAAAAGAAAGATAAAATAAAAAAGAAAGAAAGATTCTCTTGAGAGAATGGTTGAGAAATAAAATGTATGCAAGTTAAAATTGGGAAATGAAACTTTATCTTGCCACCAGGTTGCTCAGGCCAGGGAACTGGGAACTGTGTGAATGCCACCACTACAGAACGTTTTGTTTACTTCAAGTTCAAGCGCGGTTACGCTGTTGTGCGCTCCTGTCCAAAGTACACAGAGTTACCGACCACTACCGTATTTCACTGGGAAATTTAATGCTGTGCCACAAGAAATCTGATCGAGTGCCGCGGGAATGCAGACCAATCTATACAAATCCTGTTGTCACCAGTGTGCTATGAATTCTGGGATAGGGTAGGCTGCGAAGGGTCCATGGCTGAATCCGAAATCGCTACCTCATTCACTATTCCCTACTTTAGTCCACTAATATAGTTCACTTGAAGGAGTGAATGAAAACGAGTGAGCGAATTCGGACAGCCACTGTGTGTAGGTACATCGTACACTCATTATTGCGGTGCAATGTGGGATAGAATGAGTGCATTCAATAACGTCCACTATGGTTTTGAACACCACTACAAATGGCTGTCCCCTCAAATAGTGCCCTATTTAAGGGTATAGGGGGCGATTTCAGATTCAGCCCATCTGTTGTATCCTTCCTTTGCTTGAGAAACGGAGGGCGCATTTTGAAGTCGCTTTTGAATTGCGGCAGCCTTCATCGCATCGCGGTGACGCAATCGGCCTTCGAATGCGGCCTTCAGAGGGTGCATCCTGTAACAACGCTGATATAACTGTTAGAAATAAGTCTCATTTTCCCCCTAGATGGTTTAACAATAACTTTAATTGCATTCTATCTATCTTTGATGATTTTGGTAATGTTCTAAATTATAAGCAATTTTTGAATTTCCATAATTTTCCAGTTCCACCAAAGGAATACAACACCTTTATAAAAGCAATCCCCACAGGTTTAATTCAATTAATTAAAAATCACCTTAAGTTCAGTAAAGGTAAAAGTGTTTATCCGGCTTTACGCTTGGGTGGTATTGACATTTTAGATCAGAAATGGAACAACAAACATATAGGCATAATGGGATTGATTGCTCCTGGATCGATTGCTCCTGTCTGCCTCGCTGCTGGGTGTTTGCATCTGTTAGCTCTGTACAGCTATGCTTTTGATTCTCCATTGGATATAATTCCTTGTTGTTTATACTGCTAAATATAACTTACTCACAAACATATATTGTCTACTACTGTATCTATCACATTAAATCTGACATCGGTAGCTTTTAATCCAGATCACTATCACAACGCGTTAGCATTTCACTAGCCTGTTAGCCTGCCATCCAGGTCTCCTGTTTCTCTCTTGCGCGCCTTTTTGAGTCCATCAGTCAACTGGTAAATTGGATTAGTCAACAGAGTCCATCATAAACTGTGGTGAGTTGGATTAGTCAACAAACACGGTAAGCCATGTCATCTTCTCCTGTTATTGTCACTTGCACTGCCTGTTACATGATTAGCATTACCTTCTCTGTTGGCAAAGAGGGCTTCATATGTGATAAATGCAGGGAGGATTTCAGAATTAGAGACATGCATCCGGACTTTATCTGAGAATAGTGAGAATGTAACCGCTTTAGACACGATTTGGATGCGACTAGCTTAGTGAACTCTGTACATTGTTCGGTTTTGGCTGTAGAGCCCGTGCAGCAGGGCAACTGGGTGACTGTGAGACGGCATAGTCGTGGATTAAAAAAAAAACTCATCCGTTCCTATTAGAACATCAAACAGGTTCTCCCTGCACCGCTGAGAATCTTGTTGAAAGTGCCCTAGTTATTGGCGATTCTATTACATGGAACGTGAAAATAGAGACACCAGCCACCATAGTCACATGTTTACCGGGAGCCAGAGCGCCTGACATCAAAGCAATTTTAAAAGTGCTGGCTAATGCTAATCTTAAATTCTCTAAGATTATTATTCACGTCGGCACTAATGATATTCGACTTCACCAGTCGGAGATCACCAAAGTTAACATAAAAAAGGTGTGTGAACTCGCAAGTACGATGGCAGCTAACGTTTTTTGATCTGGTCCCCTCCATGTTCGTCGGAGTAATGAGATACATAGCAGACTATCATCACTCAATGACTGGTTGTCTAAGTGGTGTCCGCAGAATAACATAGGGTTCATAGACAATTGGAAATGCTTCTGGGGCAGACCTGACTTGTTAAAAAAAGATGGTATCCATCCCTCTTAGGATGGTGCCGCTCTTCTCTCTAGTAATTTGGAACATAGTCTTAGAGCTAAACCTTGACTAGTCTGACTTAACTGACCGTCTGCTGACTGTCTCACGTCACAGAAGTCAGATAAATCCCAGCACATAGAGACTCTTTCACCTAGATATTATCACATAGAGACTGTGTCTGTTCCCAGAATTAGTAAATACAAAAAACTCTCGAACCCACGTAAAGGAAATTTTTTTATTGATGTTCAACAAATAAACGGATATAATACAGATGATCAAATGATAAAGCCTTTCCTCAAAAGCGCTTATTGTTAATAATATGATTACAGATCATAACCTAGATGTGCTGTGTTTGACAGAAACCTGGCTAAAACCTGACGATTACATTACTTTAAATGAGTCCACCCCCCAAGATTATTGTTATAAACACGAGCCGTGTCTGAAAGGCAAAGGGGGAGGGGTTGCTGTAATAATCTTCAGTACTACTCAGAAGTCTAGTTTCAAATATAATTCCTTTGAAGTTTTGGTGCTTTACGTAACATTATGTAGTATAAATGATAAATCCCGTTTGACATTTGTGCTGGCTACTGTATATAGGCCACCAGGGCACCATACAGACATTATTAAATAATTTGCTGATTTTCTATCATAGTTAGTACTGGCTGCAGATAAAGTCCTAATTGTTGGTGTCAATTTTAATATCCATGTAGACAATGAAAAAGACGCATTGGGATTGGCATTTAGAGACATTCTAAACTCTTTTGGAGTTAGGCAACACATGACAGGACCCACTCATCGCTGTAATCATACTTTAGACCTAATACTTTCACATGGAATAAATGTTGATACCGTTGAAATTCTGCAGCAGAGCGATGACATCTCAGATCATTATCTAGTATCATGTATACTTAATGTAGCAAAGGCTGCAAAACCGTCCCTTTGTTTCAAATATGGCAGGACTATCACCGCTGCCACTAAAGATTGCTTTGTAAATAAACTTCCTCATCAGTTTCATCTCCTTAGAAGATTAAAAAAATAGTCCAACGGCGTGTTACAACGAGCACACCCGGGCCCTTAAAACAGCAGCCAAAAAAATGGAGCGCAGCTGGAAGAAAACAAAACTGGAAGTTTTTTGGATTTCATGGAAAGAGAGCATGATTGCATACAGAAAGGCCTTAAAAACGGCTAGATCTGCTTATTTCTCGACTCTTAGAAGAAAACAAACACAACCCTAGGTATTTATTTGAAACAGTGGCTAAATTAACAAGAAATAAAGCTTCAACTTCTGACGTTTGCAAACAGCACAGCAGTAATGACTTTATTAACTTCTTTACGTGCAAGATTGATAATATTAGGAAGAAAATTATAACTATGCAACAATCTACTACAGTATCACATCAAAAAATCCACTCATTCACTGCTATAGGAGAAGAATTTGCTAAACTCATTAAATCATCTAAATCAACATGTATGCTCGACCCTATACCAACTAAGCTACTAAAAGAGATGCTTCCAGAGGTCATAGATCCTCTTCTTAATATCATTATGTAGAAAAGTTCAGTATAGGAAAGGAAGGAAGAAGACAGGGTCGGCTTGACTGAGACTTGTGGTATTTATTATAAAAAATAAACAACTCAAACAAAACATAAACAACAGCTCCTCTTTCAAAAAGTGCTCTCCAGTGCTTCCTCAGTTCCCCTGTGCCACGAGTCTGCAGTCAGTCTCTCTCCCCTGCATGTCCTCTTCCAGGTGGCTTTTATCCGGTCTCTCCATGCCCATTACTGGAACAAGACACAGGTGTTCATCATTTGCACTTAACCCACTTATGCCACGCTCGTTTCCCAACTCTCTCTCCCATCACAGACCTCGCTAAACCACGCCCCCTTGGCACATACCCCCACCGCCCGACTCAGGCCGGGGAGCCGTCCTGAAATGTTACGGAGTGCTACTGCCTCGGGGTATCGCGCTGCATATCACTAATGCAAAGCGATGCCCCCGTGCGGATCGTTCTAATGGCCCGATAAGGTCCATACCAATTCTCTCGAAGGGGACCTGCATTAATGGAAGGGGGCGCAAAGGCGCTTTTGGGGCAGCTGGCGGATTTGCCAGCTGACATTCACGACAAGACGTGCACCACCTGCGCACGTTCTCGTGAATGCCTGGCCAAAAAAAAACGGGCCATGAGACGATTTAGTGTTGTTCCCTGTCCTAAATGTCCCGCCATGGGGTTACAATGAGCTTTTTGGTACTAATAATTGGGTTGTATTTTGTTTTGTCTGAGTGTCTTGTGTCACTCGATACAACCGCTCGTTTATAATAGCAAAATATGAAAAAGAGAGTGGGTGGTCAGGCTGGAGAGATTGGCCATCGATGGAACAGACCTGATCGAAAGCATGTTTTAATGACTCATCCTGAGACTGTTCCAGGGGAAAGTCATCACACTCTGAGAGGATCAGCCTCTCAATTGCGCTCGGTTCCCCTGATTCAGCACTCAGTGATCCTGGCTCAGTCTCTCCCACCTGCACACCCGCTGCCTTTTCCTGCTTTTTCTTTTCACAAGAAACAACCACACATAAATATCCCAATAAATCTCTAAAAGCTGGCCAATTGGTTCCCAGAATCAGCGGATGTCAGAGTTGCAGGTTAACTGCCACCTCTACATTATGCTTTTGTCCCCTAAATTGAATCATGACTGACACTAGAGGATATTTAACCACGTCCCCGTGCACGCACCACACCTGGACCATGCGGCTTGTATCCAACGCCTCGGGCTGAATCAGGCTTTGGTGGATTGAGGTTTGGACCCACTGGACCCACTGGACCCACTGGGCTGTTTTCCGAGGCAGACGGGTGACGAACTGCTCCAGTGCCACCAGGTCGATGATCTTCTCAACGTCACGTCCCTCAGCCAGCAGCCATTTGTGGCAGGAGTCCCGCTGTTGGGCCATTACGAAGGGCCGGCCACTTTCGCCCAGCTCCAGCGAACGAAATCGCTGACGATGTTGTTCTGGGCTTCGGCCGATCCGCTGTAGAATGGCCCTCTTCAGATCGTCGAATACCAGGAGGTTCTGGACAGGGAATTGTTGTGCCGCGGCCTGCGCCTCCCCCGAAAGCAGGGGAAACAGCCTAAGCAGCCATTAATCCCGTGCCCACCCACCTGCTTCAGCCGTCTTCTTAAAAAGGTCCAGGAATACCTCCGGGTCATCCTGTGGGCCCATCTTATTCAGGGGCGGGTGGGTGGACAGGCTCGGGGCCGCTGGCGCCTCTGCCCGAACCTCCTCCTGCTGGGCCTGTACAATCGCCTGGAAGCGGCGCTCCTGGTCACTCCTCAGGTCGAGCAGGGCCTGGTGTTGTTTTTGGTGGAGGACCGCGAGGGATGAAATTACGTCCGCAAACGGCGTTGATGATGGCAGAGATTGCATGGCGGCGGCTGCTTCTTCCTTCCCGGGGTTTTCGGCACCACTGTAGCAAAGTTCGGTATAGGAAAGGAAGGAAGAAGACAGGGTCGGCTTGACTGAGACTCGCTAAACCACGCCCCCCCGGCACACATTAATTCATCTTTGTCATTAGGATATGTACCGAAAACTTTTAAGCTAGCTATTATTAAACCACTTATTAAAAAAAACGCAACTTGATCCTACAGAATTAGTCAATTACAGGCCAATCTCAAATCTACCCTTTCTGTCAAAAATACTAGAAAAGGCAGTGTCCTCACAACTACGCTCCTTTTTAGAAAGAAATGGTATCTGTGAGGATTTCCAGTCAGGATTTAGACCGAATCATAGTACTGACACTGCTCTCATTAGAGTTACAAATGATTTGCTCTTATCATCTGATCGTGGTTGTATCTCGCTATTAGTGTTACTCGATCTTAGCGCTGTATTTGATACTATCGACCACAGCATTCATTTGAATAGACTCAAATTATGTTGGCATTAGTGGAATTGCATTGGCATGATTTAAATCATACTTATCTGACCGTTATCAGTTTGTAGCAGTAAATGAAGAGATGTCACACCGATCACAAGTTCAGTATGGAGTACCACAAGGCTCAGTACTCAGTGTCTGCAGAGACTGTGTCAATTAAACTCCACCCTGTAAATGCCACATTAACACGACATTCTCATTAAACCCGTCTCCGGCCTGACGACTCCAATATTTCAAATAATCTTACAAATATCTTTCGATCTAATATGACTTCCGACCTGTAATGTTGCCAGAATCATAATCATACACTATTTGTTCGTTGGCCAGAGGAGAACTGGCACCCCGACTGAGCCTGGTTTCTCCCAAGGTTTTTTTCTCCATTCTGGCCACTGAAGAAGTTTTGGTTCCTTGCCACTGTCGCCTTTGTCTTTTGGCTTGCTCAGTTGGGGACACTAAAATGTCAACAATTTTACTGATCTGCCCTCATTGACACTATATGATAATTGAAATTAGCTGGATGACATCACCGTTTTCTCCAGATCGGCTGTACAGCCGAATCAAATTCTGTTGCATTATTTTCCTGTTAACACTGTTAAGCTGCTTTGAAACAATCGGCAATGTAAAAAGTGCTATATAAATAAAGGTGACTTGACTTGACAATCTTTCAAATGAAGAGAAAGATTACTCCAAGGGGTAAATTTTATTGGGGTTCTCTTGTAACAAATGTAAATTGGAGAAAGGCCTGGCTTTTGCCAAGTACATTTTGTATATCCTACAAAGTTAAGGAAATTCATTATAAAATCATAAGATTTATCCTGTTAACTCATCTATTTCTAAATATTCTGATATTGATGAAACGTGTTCTTGTTTTGTGGTTTTGTTGAAGAAACAACCGCCCATTTATTTTGTGATTGTAATATAACCAATAATTTTTGACTGAATTAAGTTATTTTATTTTTAGCCCTACAAATATGACCCACACCTTCATTCTCAAAGAGATTATCTTTTATTATGAAAACCCAAAACTGCTAATTTTTTTATCTTGTATGCAAAATTATTTATCCACAAGCAAAAATGGCTTAAGTCTCCTTTAAGATTTCCTCTTTTTCTTGCTGAATTTAACTCTTTTATTTCATCCCTTAAACTTATAAATAACAAAAAAGTGCAAAATGTTCATGTATCTTTTATTCAAAGATATGACTTAACCTTATTATTAAGCTTTTCTTTCTGTCTGTAATTACATATTGTGATGTATGCAAATCCAGGATATTCAAGTCAAGTCAAGTCACCTTTATTTATATAGCGCTTTTTAAAATGTCAAAAGCTCAAAATGTCAGCCCAATCAGCAGCAACATGTATATAAACCACGCTGTATTAAAGAAACAGCTCGCACAGTGAGTCCAAGTAAAGTCGTTTGCAAATGTGTCCGCTGCAGCTCGGTATACGCAACAATTGAAATGTGAGGCAAATGTTGGATCACAATAATTAGGAACCACAGTTTCCACAAATCCCTTTACTCGATTGGGATGTTTTCTTTTATTCTGGCCGGCAAGCCCAGTGACTGTAACATTGAGCATATTTTGCAGTATTAAACACATATTTATACCGATTTCATCAGGCTCCGAAAATTCTTCCAAAAGAACACGTAGAATGGTCTTCTTAGCTGCCATAGTTGCAACTCCTGCGTCATCAGAACAGGGTGTTCAACGCACCACCGTTTCCGTTTAAAAAATGTTTTGCAATGTTTTGTCGGGGCTGAACGCAGCCCTGGTCGGCATTACTGGGAACACCTGGGAGTAAACTATTCGAATTAATGCGCGTAGACCTTATAGGCTTATTTGATCTTTACTCTTTGTAATGATAATGATTGATTGTTGCTTTGTGCAATGCCGAAAAGTTGATGCATGGCTTTCTGCATCTCTAATAAGTAAAAAAAAAAAAAAAGACCCTGATCTTAAGTTTTATATACTGCAGAATAAACAGACAAAACTGATTGTAAATTCCGAAAGCCTGTGCAATCAACCATTACAATTAAACATTTGCACTACATGATGCTGGTATTACAGTTTTTTAAAATTGTTTATACACTAAAAGTGGAACTTGAGGCCCACTTAGCGAAACCATTCACTCATGTATTTTTAGACCAAGTCTGCGAAACTTTACATGCACATTACATGCTTTAAACTCAGTTTGCTATTGTAAAAAAAACTTTTTGTAAAACTAAACACAGTTCTTTACATCAGACAAAAAAAGGCTCTAAAAGCAGCCAGGGCCGAGCATATCCGTAAAACTAATAGAAAATAAACAAAACAACCCCAGGTTTTTATTTAGTACAGTGGCCAGATTAACAAATAAACAAACATCACCTGAACAAAATATTCCAGTACAGTAATGACTTTATTAATTTCTTCACAAAAAAAAATTTGAAAGCATCAGAAATACAATTATAAATGTACAACCTTTGACAGCGTTTTATGATTCAGCCTTAATTATCACCCCTGAAGAACAATTGCAGTGCTTTACAACTATAGGACAGGCAGAGCTAAATAAACGTATCATTGCTTCTAAACCAACAACATGTTTATTAGATCCAATACCCACTGAACTACTGAAAGAGTTGTTACCTGTAGCAGAAGAGCCTCTTCTCAATATTATTAACGTGTCTTTATCTCTAGAAAGATAAAGTGGTTTAGATCGTATCTATCAGAACGTTACCCATTTGTCTATTTAAACGTGGAAAAATCTAAGATAACGTCAGTAAATTATGGAGTGTCGCAAGGATCTGTGTTAGGCCCTCTGTTATTTTCAATATATATGCTGCCACTTGGTAATATTATAAGAAAACATGGAATTAGTTTCCACTGTTACGGCGATGATACCGATGACTATATATTTCAGCACGACCATATGGAATCTCTAAATTATCCAAGTGTGTTAAAGATATAAAATGTTGGATGACCTGTAATTTTCTCCTATAAAATATGATCACATAACACCAATTTTATCATCTCTACACTGGTTACCTATTAAGTTCCGTATCAATTATAAAGTATTGCTACTGACCTGTAGGGCCCTAAACGGTTTAGCTCCTGTGTATTAACTAATATTCGCCTTACAATCCATCTTGCTCTTTAAGATCACAAAACTCTGGGCTTTTGGTAGTACCTAGGATATCTAAGTCCACTAAAGGAGGAAGAACGTTTTCATATTTGGCACCTAAACTCTGGAACAGCCTTCCTGATGATGTTCGGGGGTCAGACTCACTCTCCCAGTCTAGTCTAGATTAAAGACGCATCTCTTTAGCCAAGCATTCACATAATGCATCTCATAACCTTGTACTTCAGTTATATCAGTGCACATGATTGTCTTTGCTTAATGCTTTGAACAGCAGCTGTGCTAATTATTTTCCTGTTCTGTTTTATCTCGGGACGCCCATCCCGAGGTAACTAGAGAGTGTCAGCTCCAGTCTGGATCCAGCCTCTTATGAAGACTTCAGATGACCATCACCTGTGAAGAGACGACTCCAACTCCTGCGAGGATTTCAGATGACGCAGCTCTGCATCAACACGCACCCATGCTGAATTTTCTATATACCCTAATCATTGTTAACAACATGTATTCTTATTTCACTTAGGCCATTGTCTGTGCCTTAATTTATTTTTTACATTTATTAATAATACATTGTTAGATAACTATGTACTTTGTATATGTACATTTCTGAAATACATAACTTGGACACAGTCTCCTCTGATAACAAATCACTTTAAATTGTAATGTAGATGCATGCATTTTCTGTGACGCTGCTTTGAAATGATATGTATCATAAAAAACTAAAAGCTCTTGTGTTTAATTTTGAAAACACTGCCATTTAAATACTACAATCATTTACTGATTACCTACACCCAATGATCATGTGTGAAAACACTTATGTAAGCAATAAGGTACGAGAGGCTGTGCTATATCGTGAATAATGCTGCCTTCACGTACTTTTAGAATTATTGTAAATACGAGTTTCTTTGGTGAAAACTGCACATGAACGCCCTCCCATTTCGAATAACTTGAATGCGCTGAGCTCGTAATCACGACTTCAGAAGTGGGGAATTATCAAATTTCTGATAACACGTAAAGGTAGCATTAGTCACGGCTGTTAGCTGCAACCCCTTCAGCCACAAATTATTCATGATACAGCACTAGCCTCGCGTACCTTATTGCTTTTATTAAATGGTTACCACACAATACAACTATTAAAGCCAAAATATATGTATCAATGCAACTTTAATGAAGTAAAACTTTATGAGTGAGTCACTCAGTAGCAAAGACTTTTATATTGAAAGGACTGTGAACACGAGAACAAGACACAACTGACAAATGCTTTGCCCAGCACTGTCAGTGTCTGGACACTGGACACTTTACTATCCTATGAGGCCAAGGGACAGGATTTATGAATGGAGGTGAAGGGACGTAACTGATGCTGGTAGGTCACATGATAATGACAACATGGCAGATGTAGGGATGAGCGGGGCAAATTGGTTTAAAACTTTCCACACATGCCAGCATGACGAAACTACTAGTTGCCATATCAACACTATATAGAGAAAAAATTGCGCCAAAATTTAAAAAATCTTTGGAAGATATCACTGAACATTTATTTAACCATAGCAAAAGTACTCCCGAGTACTTGAGCGAGCTCTTAACGCATTATACTCCATCACGTCTATTGCGGTCTCAAAACTCTGGCAAGTTGATAATACCTAGAATATCAAAAATAAAACACAAAACATTTTTAATTTATATTTTATTCAAATCAATTAAAATGATTGTTAGGCTGCATTAAGTAGGTCAGCCGGAACCGGGAACACTTCCCATAACACCTGATGTACTCGTTACATCATAAGAAGAATGGCATCTACGCTAATGTTAGTCTCTCTGTTTATCCCGAGGTTTACCGCAGTCAGCTGGATCCGGGCCGTATCCAGATCAGATGGTGGACCTGCGCCTAGACATGACCAACTCATCCCTGAAGTGTCTGCAGAGACTGTCAATTAGTCTACCCTCTGAAACTGCTCATCGACATGGCATCCTCAATGGATCCATCTCCGGCGTGATGTCTCCGATATTGCGAATATTCCTATTTAATAATTGTTTAATCGACACGCCATCCTTAATAAACCCGTCTCCAGGCGTGATGCCTCCGATCTTTTGAATATTCCGATCTAATATGACTTTTGACCTGTAAGGCTGCCAAAATAATAATCATACATTGTTTGTTAATTGGCCAGAGGAGAACTGGCACCCCGACTGAGCCTGGTTTCTCCCAAGGTTTATTTTTCTCCATTCTGTCACCTGATGGAGTTTTGGTTCCTTGCCACTGTCACCTTTGGCTTGGCTTGCTCAGTTGGGGACACTTAATTTTCAAATAAATATATCTAAATAAATTTAATTACTAAACTAAATTAACTATGTCAACTACATTACTTGAATATATAGGATAATTGAAATGAGCTAGATGACATCACCGTTGAAACCGCCCCACTGATTGTGACACACGCACTAGTGTTCTGCAGAGAAACGTACCTGCATGATCTTGTGGTCATCAACTACAAATCACTGTTAGTTCAATGTCACTGTCTCCACCCATGTGTGCTGTTGACTTTCATCAAAATTTCAATGCTGATCCAACACACTTTAAACATTGAAATATCAGTCTCAACCAAAATGATGATTTGGATCAAAACTCAACATGCTATCTGGTTTATGGCTTATACCAGATAGCATGTTGAGTTTTGATCCAAATACTCAAGATACTCAAAAATATAAGTAGTTTAACTTATTAACCTACAAAATACATAAACTTAAGATTTCAAGTTTTATGAACTCAAAATCATAATTAATTAAAATAGCTCACTCTGGTCTTCCTTTGCCATAATTGGCCATATCTGCCTGGCAACAAGACAACTAATGCATTGATTGGTGGATATTTACAAAAGTCGGTCCTTTTCGCCTCGTCTGTTGCTGCTTGCTGATTCAAATGAAGACGGGACTTTTACATTGTGTGCAATCTTAATTTCGGTAAGTAAAAATATGAAAATATAGATAAGTTATTTTTGTGTAATTTTTAATAGTGAAATGTTTGTTTAAATCTTAATGGTACATTGCTATAATAAAAACATATTGCAGCCAATCCATGATTACAAATGTTTCCTGGTGAAACTTTGCTAACGTGGCCATTAATTAACAATATTTTTATTGATGGGTTTGTGATGGTATAACAGAGATATCAAGTGATTTTTTATTTGATTTGCAATATTGAAACATATTAGTTAATAACGTACACTTAACAATACCCAGATAGCATGGTGACATTGATACAATGTTGAGTTTTGATCCAAACCATCATTTTGGTTGAGATTGACATTTCAATGTTTAAAGTGTGTTGGATCAGCATTGAAATTGTGATGAAAGTGAACAGCACACATGAGTGGAGACGGTGACATTGAACTAACGATGGCTGCGTTCGAAACTGCGTACTTTCCTACTATATAGTATATAAAAAGAAGTAGGCGAGCGAATAGTATGTCCGAATCCTTAGTATTCATAAAAGAGTAGGCGAGAATTACCAGGGTTTTGGAATTTTTCTCGTGAGATTCGGACGTGCGTATACTAATGTTGCATTCAAATGTGCCTACTTATCTACTATATAGTAGGAGAAAACAGTACGTGAAAAGAGTAGTATATTCGAAACCTCAGTAATCATAAAACGGTAGACGAGAAATCCCTGGATGGCCTACTGCTTCCACCCAGATTGTGAAGCACTCATCTTAAAGATGCTAACTAAATGTTTATTTAACATCTGACAGGAACATTTTCAGTATTGAAGTATTGCAGATGTGCACATCACAACATTAAATGGACATCTGATCAGAATGCTGTATGTGTGCTATAATGTAGAGTTCACTGTTGACAACACTGCTTACTTTACATGAACGTCAGCAAATAAATGAACAAATCTACATAAAGTAAAGTTATCCATTTTATTTGTCCATTAGTACTGTTGTTAAATTAAGGAACATTTGTGTAGAATAAAAAGCAGGTTAACACATCAGCAACTACCTCAACATTTAAATGTAGTATTCAACACATATAGTAAATAATGACTGAATTTATATGTTTGGGTGAACTAACCCTTATGCCCCCAAATAGAAATTGTATGAAATGTGTATGCATTTATATTATAGTAGTACCTTGGAAAAAGTAAACTTTAAGAAATAAGCAGCTTTATTCAGCGTTTGTGCCCGAGACACAAAAAAGCATTTACAAAAATCACATTTACATGTATGCATTTGGCAGATGCTTCAATCCAAAGCGACTTACAGTGCTCTTATTACAGGGATGATCCCCCTGGAGCACCTGGAGTAAAGCGCTTGCTCAAGGACACACTGGTGGAGATCTAACCAGCAACCTTCTGCTTCTGTTTATTGGTTTAGCCTACAAAAAAAAAATGGTAAAATTGTAATGAAATATGGCAAGAAATGGACTGCTGACATGAATTGTAAAACATTTTAACTTGTTTAAATGTTTTACAGGTAGTCATGCAGATGGAGAGCAGGCACACGAATGTATAGAGCAGACACAGCTGATTGTCAGGGGGCCATCATCATGGTCTTCCTCATCCTCTGGATCAACGATGTCAACATTGAGAAGAGCAGCAATGAGGGACATGATGGACGGCAAGGACAGACGAAGGTGTCCACGGTGGTTTGTTATCACGGTGTGATAGTTTGTTAGAACAATACGTTTGAATAAAGCTTTGTTTCATGTGTTGTTCAAGTCAAGTCAAGTCACCTTTATTTATATAGTGCTTTTATAATGCCAATTGTTTCAAAGCAGCTTCACAGTGTTAAACAGGAAAATAATGCAACAGAAAAGATGTTGACTTGTATATGTATTTATTTATTGTGACGGTTACTCACTTATTCATGTTTTCTATTGTTGTCAGTAAATAAAATATTATTTTTCATTAATTCATGCATTAATTCATTGCTTGACTGAAAACTGAGATGTATTCACCTTGGCTGCATTTGTCTAGTGTGTATTCATGCATCGCTATGTCATATGACAACAAATTGCATTTAGCTTGTTTTACTAAAACAATATCATTTTCATTAAAAGTAATATAATTAAGTATTGGTCAGCATTTATCATTATTATTGTGCGTAAGTGTTGGGCATGGGCTAGCAATGCAGTTCATTCTAAGTAGTAAGTATCTTAAATATTTTAAGTAGTGATACTTATATTTTTCGAGTATAAAATCAACAGTCTTCACCAAAGGCGAGATCTTCGAGCAGCTGAAAGATGTCTCTGTGCAGACATTAAAAACACTGAGGAAAACCGTACAGGTAGGGCTGTCAAGTTACTGATGTTATGAGGTGTTAGTGCACCTGTTGTTCGTATCTTTTTTTTATTGCAAAACGTATAATTACGTGCTTGTTTGTATCTTTAACAATTAACAATCATAATGATAAAAAAACTAAAATCATGGGTTTGTGTACATTATAGAATGAGATTATATACACAGAAAAAGGCACAATAACAAGGTTAAATATCTTTTAATAATTCATTGTAATTTGTTTTTGTTATTCATAAGCCTGAGAGATGAAACGAGAATTAAATTTAACAAGAAAAAGAGGACAACAAAAAAACTAATTTGCTTGAGCATATAAAATAAAGAAATTAACAACATATTCAAGAGATCACGATTTTGGTCTTTCGTAATAAAGAAAATATCTTAAGGGTCAGATTACTATGGTTAAAATATAAGAATTTAAATCAACCCAAAATGTATTGGTTATACTTCAAACACAAAATAAATGGGCAGCAGTTTCTTCAATAAGACCACACAATGAGCAAGTTTCATCAATATCAAGATATTTACAGATATATGAATTAAACCTGTCACTCATTTCTTGCAGTTGTTGCGCTTGTGATATCGTCATAGGTCACATGATAACGTCAATTTGGCAGATGATGTCCGCATCGGATTCATACTTAACGCGATCAGGCTTTAGAGTACCTACTGTATTTTAGCAAGTCTGTTGAAAAAAGGTTGGAAAAACATCAAATTGGCCACTGATTGGTAAACGCCCATTTTGGTTTTGCATGTGCACATCTCAGTAGTTTAATTGATGCTTCATCATTAGAAAGAAAACACAGGTGTATCCTAGAAGTCTTGTGTGTTGAACCACCTGACACTTGCATGACTTCTCTAGCACAGTTTAAAAAAATCTATCTTACTATTCCTCTGTTCCTTTGTTTTGCATGCTTGTTATTCGCATTCGATTTGTTACTGACTGTAATTAGAAACATAAAAAATGTAGTGATTTTACTTTCGTCCATCCAAGGACGCTAAGTAAGGTAGTGATTGGTAGTCACGTCACCACTGACGTTATGATTTTTGGATTACCCATCACTTAAGGTGTGGTTATGAGTACATCAGATGACCACCTTCCCCCTCTCTTAGTTTGGGACACTAGTCAAGGTCTTTTACCTTGGCTGTATGAGAACACTTCAAACAGGAAGCTGCTCAATCATTTTAGATTGAATGTAAAGTGGGGAGAGTTGGTCAGCTGATTTATCTGAAGGATTGGTGAGATTTCTAACTTGTAGAGCCTCTTCTGTATTATTAGCACAAGGAAGACACAATTGTAATAAAATACATTTTATTAACAAAGATAAACAAGTATAACTAACACAACTTCTAAATGAATACAATTAATGATAAAGGAATAAAGTGCATAAGATGCATAAAATACATGTGATTAAATTGAGTGTGGCTATGAAAGAGTTGCGTTATCTTATGGAAAGATAAACTGTTGTTTCTCTGAAAAAGCTGGAATCCGTTTCAACAGCCTTGAACATGAAAATCTCCTGGAGCACCAAAATGGTCCTAAAATCTGGAACACGCAGATGCAGGAACCTTGAAGTGAAGGTTTGCTCTGCTGAGCTTAGCCTTTTTGCATATGTCTCTGTGTGTCTTCTGCCTCTCTGGGCCAGACACTCAGGACTTGGTCAATCTGCTTTGGTCTCTCTGGCATGGAGACTCGGGACGTGCTGTAGTCGTCACTGTCTCGCTGGAGTAAAAAACTCTGACCGTAGTGTTTGTTAATGTCTCTTTCCTCACAGGCTAAAGGCTCAGTACATGGTCGTATCTGTTGCTGCCTCACAAGCTGTAGACTCAGATCCTCGGATCTTTTGTTGTTGCTCTGGATTAACCAGAGGCTCAGAATGTTACGGTGTATCTGTTATGTCTCATCCTTGGTGGACAGACTCAGAACAAGGTTGATGTGTCACAGTCTCATCCTTGCCAGACAGACTCAGAACAAGGAGTGTCTCTTGAAAGGGTACCTTGATCCCTTTCCGACGAGGAGGAGATTGCAATTTGGTGCTTCTCCATTCCAGTGCTGTGATTGGCCGCTGGCATCAGAGGGGGCACACAGTGTGGCCCACCCTGCTTTCCCCTGTGGAACTCATTTGCATACTGTACACAGTTAGAAGTCTTTAAAGTTTTCCAATGCATTTCTCACTTTCCAAACCACCAGAATACCCTTAGCAATATTCTAAACAAATAGACACCAAACATGATGGAAAAAGATTGAACTGTCATGCGTTCATTCATTTGTTTATTAACAGCTGAATCTGTATAAGATGTTGCATTACAAATAGCTGTCACTGAGAATACTTATTTATCTGAATAAATATGAAATGGATGTATAGTTTACATCAGTCTTAAGGTTTCTAAACATAGTTATGAATGGATTCGGATGGATTATTGTGGTTTTTCTTTGTTTCACCCACAACTCCTGAGGAATTTTTATGGCAGTCACAGACCAGGACATTAGAGATAAGTCTCTAGATGGGTGAAGGGCAGAAACTGCATTTGGACCAATGGGGAGTCCTGTCCTTTCTGGGCTTGGTACCAGAGGTCTTCTTCTTGCCCTCTAAGAGATGTCTGGCTGTTGTCCTAGCATCTTTATCTGATGGCGTTGGTAGTAGGAGTGAAGGCAGATGAAGATAGACAATTAAAAAAATGAGAAGCACCCTCCTGATAAAGATGACATTGATTATACATTGAGTTGTTGTCGACATTATAATCACCTGGGATGTTTGCTATCCTGTGCCTTAACTCCTGATCCCTGATTACTGTTTAATCAGGTAATCATTTATATTCCTGAATCTGTATTCAATTTGTATTACATTTGGGGAATGTAACTTATCTCCTTTCAGTTTCCACTGAGACACAATCACAAAAAACGACATCTTGTGTTTATTGAGAAAGTGACGGGCTATTTTGTGATATTTAAAGAGATTAAGGTCTACATAACGTGAATCTGCAGCTTTCAAGCGATAGTTGCATCCCAAAATGAAAATTGTCATCATTTATTCACCCTCAAGTTGTTCCAAACCTGTATGAATTTCTTTCTTCTGCTGAACACAAAAGAATATTAAAGAAGAAGTGTGAAGAATGTTGGTAACCAGACAGTTGAAAGTATCCTAATGACCTTGATTAGCTGCTTCAGGTGTGTTTAATTAGGGCTGGAGATACTTGGTGGGAAAAATCAGACACACTTTCTTTTGATATTGAAGCATTAATTTTAGAAAAGATTTTAGAAAAATAGAATAAATATACAGAATTTAACGATACTAATATTTTGTGTTTTTTTAAGTGAATCATATTGTGTTTAGTATATTAACATTCTTGAATGTGATTTTATGACAACTGAATTGACTTGTTCTTCTTTTTCAGATTTCATAGAACCCAAAAGAAAAGAGGTAGGTCTGATGTAAGACAGATTTTTAAAACCTGAACCGTTGGACCACCTGTATAATGACATCAGACTTCTGAAGCTAATTTTATTTTTAAAGGTTGTAATGCTTTTGTCCTATTTCTCCCCCTTTCTTTTTAAAAAAAATGTTCTCTTGATTGTGTTAAACTGTTAAATAAAATATATTGACTCAACTGCTGGGAAGGTGTCATTTGCTTGATAAGGTTTTCCCCAAACTTTGAAATGGTCAGAATTTTGTTGACGAACCGCTGAAGTATATAATGTTGTTTCTACATTAACTTGGTACATCAGATGGCAACATTGTTTTATGTTGTCATTACATTTCAGTTGTTTTTTCAGTTTCAACAAAAGTGATTATAGAATCAACATCACATTGTAACATTGATCAAACAATATTACCAAAGATTATTTTTGTTAATTTCAGTGTTGATCACATCAGTGACGTAGAATCATCATAACATAATGTTGATTCAACAATATTACCACTGATTATTTTTGTTCACTATTGTTTCAACATTAAATGGGGGTGCAAATGTGATGTTGAACTAACATCAGTTCATGATGGTAATTCAATGATATTATCTTTTTTTTTTGAAATCTCAACATTGTTTCAACAGTAACTGAGGGTGCAAAAATGATGTTGAAAAAATATATCTTTGTAATGTTGAATCAATGATGATATCATTGATTTGTGGTTGAAATCTCAACATTGCTTCAACATTAACTGAGGGTACAAAAGTAATGTTGAAACAAATATCACTTTGTGATATTGAATCAATGATATTGCCATTGATTTGTGATTGAAATCTCAACGTTGCTTCAACATTAACTGAGGGTGCAAGAGTGATACTGAACCAACATCACTTTGTAACATTAATTCAATGCAATTAGCATTAACTCATCAACACTGACTTAACGTTGTTTCAATGATTACATGCTATCTGGGATAGTTTAATTGTGCGTTTCTGTGAGAAAGAACATGCAGCTATTTCTGAGACTAGTTAGTGATGTTGTCCTGTCAAACTAATAACTATGTTTTCATGATGAATTTTTTGACGGTATGATTGAGAAATCAACTTATTTCATATTTTGACTTGTGACGCAATATTTCGTAAAGTATTAATTGCGCGTTTTACGAACATTGCAACAGTAGCTGAGACCAATATAGACGGTGAAATCACAGTCCATCTTGACACTCGTCACCAATAATTACCTACAAAGTGATCATCAAAGATTTGAAAGAAGTTTTAATAGCTAAATCTAGTTGATCTACCTTCCAATCTTGTATCTCACTTTTTAGAGCCAGATACCTTTATTTGTTGGTTTAGGTGTATTTTGAATAGCATTGAATTTGCAAGATTATAATTTTAATTATAAATAATGTAATTGTTTCTTTTATATCAACTTTGTTAACTTTAATATTTTTGCTTTTCTCTTACAGGTGATATGAGACAATAACGTGTGGAAATGTAAGTATATTTTCATTAAAAAAAACTGCAAACATACTGATAGTGAGTTTTTGTGGAATTAATGGAATTTCTTGTTTTCCCACTAAAGTCAGCCCAGCCAACTGAGGTCAGAACCCCTGTCCTTCTTGGAGACAATGACTCTGCTTTCTTTAAGTGCACGGAGTTCTACAATTGATGTAGTTAGTAGTCGTGGTTGTAACTCGGTTACATTTACATTACAGTATAGTATGTACTGTATTTAATTAGTATTGTCAAATTTTTGTCAAAGACCGAATATGCTGTTCAGTATTTTTTTTTTCAGTTTGGTATGTTTGCACAAAGCTTACAGTCAAAAATAAGAACTTTATATTTCTAATTTCAGTTTAATTTCCATGTTGAGTTAACTTAAATATGTAAATACACTTAAAATTAAGTTAAGTGAACGTAATTGTTTAACTTGGTGTTATATAAACACCAAGTTTGGTGAACTTAATTTAAGTGCAGTCAACGTGAGCACCAAGTTAAGTGAACTGAAATATACAAGTTTTGGGAGACTCCATTACTCAATTAAATTGAGGGAACTAGTTTACTCAAATCATTTGAGTTCAATCAACTTATTAGGGTTGTCAGTGCACTTTATAAAATGATTAATCATAGCTGTTGCCAAGGGGGGTGTTCAGCGGAGTCTTATTAATTGCATTTTAATAAGAACAAAACATAATTTACATAAAAGAGTACATATATAACCATACATGTCAGGGGTAAAAAAAAGAGGAAAAAAAATAAGAACGAAAGGAAGAAAGAAAGAAATGCATTTTACAGAAAAAAAACTTTTACCTATTAAAAAGCTGTATAGTTTTCCTTGTTTTTATTTTTGCATATTGTTTCAAAATATATATATCAAAATAGATTTTAACATCAGTTTTAAATTGTTCAAAATTTTTTCATTCCATTTGACTGAATATAGTAATGGCCAGTTATAATAATTAAATCAAATATAAATAAAATATTTTTATTAAAAAAAAAAATATATATATCAAATGAAAAACATTTTAGCATAACCTCAACTTCTTCAACATTAACAAGAATCATAGCTTTTCTTTGCAAGTAATTACTGAGTTCTTTCCAAAACATATGGGTCTTGGGACAGTCCCAAAATAGATGATTAATAGTCTCGTGAAATTTTACAAAAACACAAATATCTTCCATGTTCCCTTTAAAACGCTGTACCACAAGTGACTTAACTGGGTAAACTTGATGGAAAATTTTATATGTAACCTCTTTCATTTTATTTGTGATGCAAATCATGCAATACTTATGAGGTGTCATCCAAATTTTATTCCAATCAATACCTTTTAATAGAGAATTCCGGTGAATAACAGCAAGTATACTTTTAGATTGAAGAAGGGAACACAAGAAAATGTTATTACATCCAGAACTTGTGAAATCCTTGCCCTGCAACTTAATACAAGAAGTAAATTTTGTTTGTAAATAGTAATTATTATTACCTTAATTCTAACAACCTCAAAATTTCCTTGGGAATTGCATGTAAAACCAAAAAATATTGTATAGTATAAACTGAAAAGTTATAAATATGAACAAATTCAGTATAACTGTACAATATAAAACATCATCCTTTGTTCAACTGTTCAACCCAAAATAATTACCTTTTCAAACCAATTCTCAAAAAATATTGTTCATGAAGTCCATGAAAGTAATGCTTGTTGTTGCAACTTGCAAGTTTAATGGGTATTTTGTTAATATCATAATCATATGGTAATACCATAATCACAAGCAGTAAATGGTTTAGCTTACTTGCGGTCTCAAAATTCTGGCCAGTTGATAATAGCTAGAATATCAAAATCAACTGCTGGCGGTCGATCCTTTTCCTATTTAGCACCTAAACTCTGGAACAGTCTTCCTAGCATTGATCGGGAAGCAAACGCACTCTGTCAGTTTAAATCTAGACTAAAAACACATGTCTTTACTATGGCATAGGCCTACACATAGAACATTATCAATTTCTATTATTTAAATCAGTTAATTGATTGTTAGGCTGCATTAACTCGCATTAATATACTCGTTCCCTTCTCTCAGGGAACTGAGGTTACGTTGGTAACCGAGATGTTCCCTTTCGAGAGTACTCTCGTATTGCGTAAGTTTAGATTACGCTATGGGAACCCAATTTAAAACGCTATGCGTTAAAAAACTTCGCCACATACACATCAGCCCATAGAAGAGTAAAAGTTATGAGTCACAAAAAGAGGCCAACAAGTGGTGATCCTCATATATATTTAGGGAATGAATATTCCTGTCATATCATGTAGATAAAAACTTGACCGGACAGAGTCGGGCCTATAATTATTGCAAATGTGTTATACATTTGTTTATATGGAATTTTAGATAAAACTAGACCGGACAGAGTCAAGGCCTATATTTATTGCAAATGTCAAGTCACCTTTATTTATATAGTGCTTTTTATAATGCTGATTGTTTCAAAGCAGCTTCACAGTGTTAAACAGGAAAATAATGCAACAGAATTTGATTTGGCTGTACAGCTGCTCTGGAGAAAACGGTGATGTCATCCAGCTAATTTCAATTATCATATAGTGTCAATGCGGGCAGATCAGTAATATAGTTGAAATTTTAGTGTCCCCAACTGAGCAAGCCAAAAGCCAAAGGTTACGGTGGCAAGGAATCAAAACTCCTTCAGTGGCCAGAATGGAGAAAAAAACCTTGGGAGAAACCAGGCTCAGTCGGGGTGCCAGTTCTCCTCTGGCCGACGATCAAATATGTGTATGATTATGATTCTGGCAACATTACAGGTCAGAAGTCATATTAGATCGTAAGATATTTGTACGATTATTTGAAATATTGGAGTCGTCACGCCGGAGACGGGTTTAATGAGGATGTCATGTTGATGCGGCATTTACAGGATGGAGTTTTATTGACACATTCTCTGCAGACATTTCAGGGATGCGTTGGTCATGTCTAGGCGCAGGTCCACCATCTGATATGGATACGGCCCGGATCCGGCTGACTGCAGTAAACCTCGGGATAAACAGAGAGACTAACATTAGCGTAGATGCCATTCTTCTTATGATGTAACGAGTACATCAAGTTTTGTGGGAGTGTTCCCGGTTTCAGCTGACCTAGTTAATGCAGCCTAAAACAATAATTCAACTGATTTGAATAATATAAATTGATAATGTTCTATGTGTATGCCATAGTAAAGAGATGTGTTTTTAGTCTAGATTTAAACTGACAGAGTGTGCCTGCTTCCCGAACAATGCTAGGAAGACTGTTCCAGAGTTTAGGTGCTAAATAGGAAAAGGATTGACCGCCTGCAGTTGATTTTGATATTCTAGGTATTATCAACTGGCCAGAATTTTGAGACCTCAATAGACGTGAGGGAGTATAATGCGTTAAGAGCTCGCTCAAGTACTGGGGAGCTAAACCATTTAGTGCTTTGTAAGTAATTAGCAAGATTTTAAAATGTATACGAGGTTTAATAGGGAGCCAGTGCAGTGTTGACAGAACCGGGCTAATATGGTCATACTTCCTGGTTCTAGTAAGAACTCGAGCTGCTGCGTTTTGGACCAGCTGCAGTTTATTTATTAAGCGAGCAGGGCAACCACCCAGTAGAGCATTACAATAATCTAGCCTTGAGGTCATGAACGCATGAACTAACTGTTCAGCATTTTGCATTGAAAGCATGTGCCGTAATTTAGATATTTTTTTAAGATGGTAGAATGCAGTTTTACAGATGCTAGAAACGTGGCTTTCAAATGAAAGATTGGTATCAAAGAGCACACCCAGGTTCCTAACTGACGATGAGGACTTGACAGAGCAGCCATCAAGTGTATTCTAGGTTACTTGTGGAGTTTCTTTTGTCCAATAATTAAAAAATCTGTTTTTTCTTAATTAAGTTGCAGGAAATTAATAGTCTTAATAAGCCAATTTTTTATATCAGTTATGCATTCCTTTAATCTTGTGAATTGGTAAGTTTCGTCAGGGCATGAAGAAATATAGAGCTGAGTATCGTCAGCATAACAATGAAAACTAACGCCATGCTTCCTAATGATAGCTCCCAGTGGTAGCATGTACAGGGTGAAAAGCAATGGTCCTAGCACTGAGCCTTGCGGTACTCCATACTGAACTTGTGATCGGTGTGACATCTCTTCATTTACTGCTACAAACTGATAACGGTCAGATAAGTATGATTTAAACCATGCCAATGCAATTCCACTAATGCCAACATCATTTTCGAGTCCATTAAAAATAATGTTGTGGTCGATTGTATCAAATGCAGCGCTAAGATCGAGTAACACTAATAGCGAGATACAACCACGATCAGATGATAAGAGTAAATCATTTGTAAATCTGATGAGAGCAGTCTCAGTACTATGACACGGTCTGAATCCTGACTGGAAATCCTCACAGATACCATTTCTTTTTAAAAAAGGAGCATAGTTTTGAAGACACTGCCTTTTCTAGTGTTTTTGACAGAAAGGGTAGATTTGAGATTGGCCTGTAATTCAGGGGTTTTCAAACTGGGGACCGGGGACCCCCAGGGGTCCTCCACAAGGTTTTAAGGGGTCCTTTCGTTTTAAAAAAATCTTAAACATATTAATAGCCACACAAATGTAGTTCAGGCAACGCGTACATTGATTGAACACTTTTCCTCGAAATGCTGAAGCCTGATTGAATCACTCTATTGCTTTGCAATAGCCAATGCCGTCCTGGCATTCGCCTAATTGGCTTCGTCAGAGGCAGTACAGGAAGCCCCATTTTGGGGCGAAGTCGGCCCCTTATCAACAAGGACAACAGGCAGAGAAAAAATAGCAGCGTTCCTGATGCTCGTGCCAGGAGGAAAAGAGCATGGTCCGCGCACGACAGCGGATCAGCGGTTAAATGAGCGCGTTCCCGCTCAGAGTTCTGGGTATGGTTTTGGACTCGCGCTTATCGGCACAGAGAATCCAGTCTATTCACAATACACTGGCCTCGTTTGTGCAAGCCATGGCGGTCCCTTTGAAAACGTTTCAGAGACTACTGGGTCTTAAGGCGGCTGCAGCCTCCGTCTGTCGGCTGGGCTTACTGCATATGAGACCGCTGTATCTATGGTTACAGAGCAGGGCCCCACCACAGGCATGGAGGGCGGGGACGGAGCGTCTTGTCATAATGCGATCATGTCTCGAGGCCCTGGCGCCCTGGTTCGGCACAGCTATTCGAACAGGGGGCTGGGGAGACCTCTGCGACAGCAGGACAGCGTTCGGTGCGTGGATGAGAGACCAGAAGCGCTGGCATATAAACTGCTTGGAACCTCTCGATTCGGGCAGTACATGTACCGGGCAGTCTGAATCGCAGAGCGGACATGCTGTCCAGAGAGAGCATTGTCCACGGGGAGTGAAGATTACATCCTCAAACAGTGAAGATGATTTGGAGTCTCTTTGGCGAAGCGGAAATAGACCTTTTCACGTCAGAAGAGAACGCTTACTGCCCGTTATACTTCTCGCTGACACTGCTCCCCTGAAAGGGGACCCGCTGTCGAGCCACTGGCCCATGGGTCGGAAATATGCATTCCCCCCAATCAAAATAATGCCACTAGTGCTGCAAAAGATTAGGGAGGAGAGGGATGCTCTGCTTTTGGTAGCGCCAAAATGGCCCAACCAACCGTGGTTTCCGGATTTGGTGAACATGTCGTCAACCCCTCCGTGGCGGATCCAACTGAGAAGGGATTTATTTTCCCAGGCAAGGGGCACCATATGGCACCCCAGGCCGGAATTGTGGGACCTGCATGTGTGGCAAGTCAGTATGGAGTGAACCAGTTGGCCGTTTCACATCGAGTGTTGCACAGGTTAGCGGAAGCTAGAGCACCTTCGACGAGTTGCTTATATGCATTGAAATGGAGAGTGTTTACGAACTGGTGTGCTAGCAGACATGAAGACCCTATGAGTGTGATATCCCCGCTGTTTTAACCTTCCTGCAGGAACGTCTAGATAATGGCAGCTCTCCTTCTACACTGAAAGTTTACGTGACCGCTATCGCTGCCTCTCATAACATGCTGGAGGGCCACTCAGTGGGTAAACACCCCCTAATAACGAGCTTTCTTCGGGGCACGAGGCAACTGAATCCTTCCCGCCCTCGCCAAATGCCAGTATGGGACTTAACATTAGTACTCAGGGCGCTGTCTGATCCACCGTTCAAACCAACGGAGTCTAGCGACTTGAAAGTGCTCTCATTTAAGATGGCGCTGCTGCTCGCACTAGCGTGTGGGAAACAGGTAGGCGATCTGCGTGCCCACTAACTAAGGTTATGTTGAGTAACCAGAGACGTTTTCTCATCCACTACTGACGCTTGTTGGTTGGTGCGACTCGTGCGAGATGCATTCTGGGATATCGGTCTGTCTGAAGTCCACACAAGTCACCCTCCGATGCATTGTCAATAAAAGGGGCAAATCAAGGACACATATGGGGAATTGAACTGTACTTGGCTAGATGTGAACTTTGAATTGGAACAGTACTTGGACAGTGACTGATGACATTCACAAGTCCATGAGAACACAAGTACAGACAAGAACGCATATTGAGAAACGGCTTCTGTTTATCCCGAGGTTTACTGTAGTCTGCCGGATCCAGATAAGTGGTGATAGAGTGGTGGACCTGCGCCTAAACATGACCACAACGCAGCCCTTAAGTGTCGGCAGAGACCGTGTCAACTAGACTCTTCCCTGTGAAGGCCTCATTCCCTTCCCTTCCCCTCTGTACAGATAAAAACACATATGCACACATACGTATTCAAACGCGCTTATAGGCTGAACACGTAATGCTTGCGCACATGCTGTTGCCATTTTCACGGACTCACCTTTTTTGGGGTTTGCACGGGGATGATGATGGTATAGTTTCAAAACTATTTCAAACCTATTTCAAGGTTTGCATTCTCGGGTCACCAAATGCTGTTGCCGTGCGGATGGGGGTTTTCTGTTTTAGTTGAGGAT
This sequence comes from Rhinogobio ventralis, assembly GCA_039654625.1. Classification (NCBI taxonomy): domain Eukaryota; kingdom Metazoa; phylum Chordata; class Actinopteri; order Cypriniformes; family Gobionidae; genus Rhinogobio; species Rhinogobio ventralis. Next base: position 13,121,789 of record CM077212.1, on the reverse strand, counting down.
GGTGTTTCAGACATTCCAGTATGAAATCTATACCACCTACTTTTTGAAATATGAAGTTAGGTACTGTATACCATATACTTTGCTTATTTTTTAAATAATTTTGGAGCCATTTTATTGTGAATTTAACTAATTCCTGACTACCTTATTTTTAGATATCTTGATACCCAAATATTTGACAACTTCTTTCACAGGAACAGGGCCGTGCACACAGGTATATTGCATACTGCTGTAAATTTACAGGAACCATAAGCCATAAGCTCATATTTATTAGTATTTAGGGAAAGACCAGATACAGATGACAATATCTGCAGACACTTAACTGCTTTTTCAACTTCAGTATAGTCTCTTAAGAAAAGGGTAGTGTCATCTGTGCTTTTTGAGCACAAAGTATGTGCTTTCTGAAAATCTAATTGTTGCAAGTCAAATTGTTTAGTTGATTATTTTTTATTATTATCATTTATCCATAGTCAAGTCGAGCTTTATTGTAATTCTGCTACATGTCGTGACATACAGTGGAACAAAATGTCTTGCCTCACAGGCCTACAGTGCTACATAAATACAGACAGTATAAACCTATACGCAACTGTTGTGTTCACTTAACAATGTTATATGGTAAATGCCACTAGAGGGAGCTGTTGTACGATGTGGGAACTGGTTTGCATGTAAGGGAAGAAGATAGTTTTTTTACTGAACATGCAGTGCTAGTAAAGACACCATGTGAGTTACTTAAATCTGTGATCTCTTGATTTATAGTACTACACAACAACAACTAACCTACTGAGAGAGTCTGACAATAAATATACTATATATAAATATTTACCTATGCATAAAAATATTTAAAAAAAAATACAATTGCTGTCACATAATATCTGTATATGTGCAAAGAGAAACATTGTAAGGCAAGCTGCTGGCTGGGGAACAGTGCAATATGATTTGCAAATGGTTGCAAGATGACCTGATGGTTTGTGCATGAGCATGTAAACTAACATATGTAAGAGTCTTTTGTACGATTATGTACACAACAGCGTGTGTAGAAGGTGTCTAGTGCCCATAGAGAGAGTGTGTTACAAGGTGAGTGTACTTTCACCCACGTAGTATAAAATGTGACATGTTACTTTTAATTTAACATGAATAGTTAATTACCAATGAGTTAAAACCGAAAACTGAAACTATTTTGATAATTGATGATAATAGTGCTCTGCTGCTCTCTTCCAGGTTCAGTTCTTCATGGCTAATGCTGCCTTCACGTGCTATCAGAAACATACTTCCCACTTCTGAAGTCGTGATTACTGTTGCCTTCACGTGCTATCGGAATTATCATAAATACTAGTTTCCTAGTAAAAAAATTGGACATGAACGCACTTCTCAACTCAAATTCTGAAAGCAATGAGCTCATAATCACGACTTCAGAAGCACGTGAAGGCAGCAAAAGTAGTGGCGCACGACCAAGTAATCAGTGTAGCTTGCAGCTCCCTCTATTGGTCAAAATAATCCCTACATGATTGAACTTTCTAGATAAAATTTTTAAATTTTATGTTTCGTAGTATTTTAACGTTACACTGTAGTTTTCTGGTAAAAGGATATGTGGTTTTGTATAAAAACCCAGAGTGGACGCGACATCGGATATATCTTGATGGAAGAGGTTCCGCTGGGGCGAGCGCATCGGCGGGACACCTGCCTTTACATGCACATTAATGACATCCCATACACCCTTTGCAGCTGTAACAGCTTTAACTCTTCTGGGAAGGTTTATGGGAATTTTGACCATTTCTTCTAGAAGTGCATTTGTGAGGTCAGGCACTGATGTTGGACGAGAAGGCCTGGCTCGCAGTCTCCGCTCTAATTCATCCCAAAGGTGTTCTATCAGGTTGAGGGCAGGACTCTGTGCAGGCCAGTCAAGTTCCTCCACACCAAACTCGCTCATCCATGTCTTTATGAACCTTGCTTTGTGCACTGGTGCGCAGTCATGTTGGAACAGGAAGGGGCCATCCCCAAACTGTTCCCACAAAGTTGGGAGCATGAAATTGTCCAAAATGTCTTGGTATGCTGAAGCATTAAGAGTTCCTTTCACTGGAACTAAGGGGCCAAGCCCAACCCCTGAAAAACAACCCCACACCATAATCCCCTCTCCACCAAACTTTACACTTGGCACAATGCAGTCAGGCAAGTAGCTACCGTTCTCCTGGCAACCGCCAAACCCAGACTCGCCAGAAAGAGAAGTGTGATTCGTCACTCCAGATAACACGTCTCCATTGCTCTAGAGTCCAGTGGCGGCGTGCTTTGTTCCCAATTGCTTCCACTTTGTTATAATACCACTAACAGTTGACTGTGGAATATTTAGTAGTGAGGAAATTTCACGAATGGACTTATTGCACAGGTGGGAACTTATCACGGTACCATGCTTGAATTCACTGAGCTCCTGAGAGCGACCCATTCTTTCACAAATGTTTGTAGAAGCAGTCTGCATGCCTAGGTGTTTGATTTTATACACCTGTGGCCATGGAAGTGATTGGAACACCTCAATTCAATGATTTGGACGGGTATCCTAATACTTTTGCCAATATAGTGTATGTATAATTTCCTTCCCCAAAAGATTGATCGGCTACAAAGCTTTTGTGCCGTTAATCAAGAGTGCAGATAAAACGGACTTAAAAATCAGTCCACAGGAGGAGAAAAACAGCAATATTACTGCTTGAAATGAAGACACTGTGCCGACCATTGAAATGTAAAATTTTAACCCAACTGGTTGCGTTGTTATATAAATAACCCAATAAACGTTTGGAATAACCCAAGTGGCCCAATATGTTTAACCCAGATGTTGGGTAATGGGTACCATACACAACCCTATGTTTTAAAGAGAATACTGTCAGAAATAAATATACTGAAAGAAGAATTCTAATACAAAATGAAATAAATGTTATAGTTTTCTTAAAATAACTAATTTGTGGAAGAGGATATAAAAAGGGAGGGGAAATATACCATTCTGCTCCACACTCCATACCAGTGGGTGGCGGTAATGCACCATTTCGTTGTTTGTTAACTGCCAATAAAATCTCAAAAGAAGAAGAAAACTGTTGCCAGACATGGGCCATTTCTCAATACCAAGTACGCAAACTTCTGACTTGCGTCCTTGGTAGTTCAGACTTGCCAAGTTCGACTCGGGAGAACGAACTCCAGAGGACGTTCAATTGTGAATCGTCATCAGTCATCATCCAAGTAGGGCCTACTGTTCCAATTCAAAGTTCACATCTAGCCAAGTACAGTTCAAATCCCCAGATGTGTCCTTGATCTGCCCCTTTTATCGAGGATGCATCGAGAGGAGACTTGTGTGGACTTCAGACAAACCGGTATCCCAGAATGCATCTCGCACCAACCAACAAGCATCAATAGCGGATGAGAAACCCAGCGTAATTTAAAAATAATACTGTTAATGTGTCACAAAATGTAGTTGTAAGTCTTTTCAGGTGAGAATATAGTTGTTTAAAGCTCAAATATGTGGTTTATTTATAAAGAGAGCACGTTTTTGAAAATGTTACCTGGCAGTTTCGGAGTTGTGAGATCCAGTCGTTCAGCGGGCGCTCAGCGCTCGTTAACCCGCCTAGAGCATCCTTTCCTCGGCTAGTCCTTCTGACGTCTGCCGCTGGCTCTGATGTCGCTGTAGTGGTTAAACATGAGATATAATTCGTCTAAATATCCTAAAAATATAAAGTTATGAAACATAATTTTGCCCTCAGCCAAAACGATCTGGCAGGGAACAAATTATAGATTCATGAGACCAAAGATCGGCCGTTATATCTACACAAGACAAATTATATCTCATGTTTAACCACTACAGAGACATCAGAGCCAGCGGCAGACGTCAGAATTCTGAATACTTCATTCTGAATGTTACTCTAAAACGTTTAAGGGATAGTTTACCCTGAAATGAAAATAAAGCCATCTTTTACTCACACTGCTGCTGTTCCAATGCCCTATGTCCTTCTATCTTTTTTTTAAATTTTGATAAACGTCCTGCACGTGCTCCTCCATATAATGGCAGTGAATGGCGACCAGGCTAAAACTTTACAAAAATGATACAAAAGTATCACGCAATGATACAGGGAGACGCGCGCCATATATGGAAAGTGTTCCTATTCGCGTTAGGTGTGAACGCAGCATAAGGTTTTGCGAGAAAGAAACCGTAATATTCAGTCAAAATACCGATCTCGGACGTTACTCTGCGCGCGCGTTCCTCTGAGTGTGTGAGCGCTCACGCAATGTTGTCATGATCGGTACAGAGCCGTGCAGCAGGGCAACTGGGTGACTGTGAGACAGCATAGTCGCGGATCAAAAAAAACGCTCTTCTGTTCCGATTAGAAAATCAAACAGGTTCTCCCCACTCAGTGATGCACCCACTGAGAATCCTGTTGAAAGTGTCCTAGTTATTGGCGATTCTATTACATGGAACGTGAAAATAGAGACACCAGCCAAATTATCAATTTATATTATTCAAATCAGTTAAATGATTGTTTTTAGGCTGCATTAACTAGGTCAGCCGGAACCTGGAACACTTCCCATAAGAAGAATGGCATCTACGCTAATGTTAGTCTCTCTGTTTATCCTGAGGTTTACTGCAGTCAGCCGGATCCGGGCCGTATCCAGATCAGATGGTGGACCTGCGCCTAGACATGACCAACGCATCCCTGGAGTGTCTGCAGAGAACGTGTCAATTAAACTCCCCTCTGTAAATGCTGCATCGACATGACATCCTCATTAAACCCGTCTCCGGCGTGACGACTCCGATCTTTCGAATAATCTTTTGAATATCTTTCGATCTAATATGACTTCTGACCTGTAATGTTGCCAGAATCATAATCATACACTGTTTGTTTGTTGGCCAGAGGAGAACTGGCACCCTGACTGAGCCTGGTTTCTCCCAATGTTTTTTTCTCCATTCTGTCACCTGAAGGAGTTTTGGTTCCTTGCCACCGTCGCCTTTGTCTTTTGGCTTGCTCAGTTGGGGACACAACATTTTAAACTATATTACTGATCTGCCTGCATTGACACTGACATACATGATAATTGAAATGAGCTGGATGACATCACTGTTTTCTCCAGAGCGGCTGTACAGCCGAATCAAATTCTGTTGCATTACTTTCCTGTTTAACACTGTAAAGCTGCTTTGATACAATCAACATAAAAAACGTAAAAAGCGCTATATAAATAAAAGTGACTTGACTTGACTTGACATGGAGAAGGGAACGCAGATACAGCGTCTCAGCGTCACGGTGTGGGGTGAACAAATTTTAAAAGAGATAATAGATGAAAAGGAATTATTATGTCTTAATGATGGTTCAGGCACAAGGGTGAATTTAAGTAAGGGTACAGAAACCGCAATAGATCTTACTTTGGTGTCAAAGTCACTGGTAAGGACAAGTCGATACCAAAAAGAGGTGGTAGTAATAGAAAGAAAATAGTTCTTTGGTGGATGCAAGAATGCACGAAGGCAATTAAAGATAGAAATAAGGCTTTTAAAATCTTGAAAAAAAACACATAACTTTCAGAATTTAATTGAATATAAAAGAAAGCAGGCGGTAGTAAGGAATACAATAAAGAGAGTTAAAAAGAGTTTTTGGAGGAAATATTGTGAATCTTTAGGAAGATGTCCACCATTAGATCGATTATGGGGTATGATTAAAAGAATGTCAGGCAATAAAAAAAAGAGTATGGGTATCCTATAATGAAAGATGGAGAGAAAGTAGTTAATAGATAGTAAAGGAAAAGCAGAGTTGTTAGCAAGGACGTTTGTTAAAGTACATAGTAATGGTAATTTGAGTAACGAGGAAAAGATAAAGAGGGAGAAAACAGTAAAAGAAAATGTAGAAGCAATACAGGATGATAGGGACAGCAAAAGTGCTATAAATATGATGTTTACAATAGGAGAATTGAATAATGTTATAAGCATTATAATATGTTATTGTATGATAAAGAATTTAAGTGATGGGAGTAAAGAAATATTATTACATTTATATAATAAGGTATGGGAAGTGGGGTGTTTGCCAAAACAGTGGAAAGAATCAGTTATTGTCCCAGTATGTAAACCAGGTAAGGATCCGAGTTTGGCAGAAAGTTATAGACCAATTGCTTTGACAACACGTAGGGAAAATTATGGAAAAAATTATAAATTATAGATTAAAGTATTATTTAGAGACAAAGGTACTATTAAAGGATTACCAGAGTGTATTTAGAAAGGGATGAAACACAATAGATCCGGCTCTATGTTTAGAGCGTGAAATCAGAAAAGCTCAAATTAATAAAGAAAATGTAGTATCTGTATTTTTGGACGTTGAGAAGGCATACGATATGTTGTGGTAACAAGGATTGATTATAAAGTTATATCAGATGGGAATAAGAGGGTGAATGCATAGTTGGATTAAAAACGTTTTAATTGAAAGGTGGATAGCAATAAAAATAGGAAAAGAATTTAGTACAAAGTATTTAGTGGAAAATGGAACTCCTCAAGGGAGTATAGTTAGTCCAGTTTTGTTTTCAGTTATGATGACCGAAGTGTTTAGCAAAGTTGATAGATCTATAAGTGTCGCTTTATTTGCAGATGACAGCGTTATGTGGAAAAAGGGAAGAAATATAGAATATATAGTGAGGAAAATGCAAGAGGCAATAGGGAAAGTAGAGTGTTGGGGAATGGAATGGGTTTTTAGGTTTTCAGTGGCAAAGACCAAAGTTCACAAAAAGGAAAATTCAGGATCAGATTCAATTTAAACTTTATGGAGAAAATTTAGAGAGAGTGGAGTTTTAAATATATAGGGATATGGTTTGACAAAAAAATGTATTGGAAAATACATATCGACAATATTGTTGAAAAATGTAAAAGAATACTAAATGAGAGGTAGAGAGTGGGGAGCAAATATGATCTCTTTGAAAGCAGTACACATTGGATTAATTAGGGCAGTTCTTGATTATGGATGTACAATTTATCAGTCTGCTTCGAGAACATTACTAAAAAAGTTGGATGTAATTCAATATCAGGCTTTGAGACTCTGTTGTGGTGCTTTTAAAACAACCCCAGTAGCAGTATTACAAGTAGAAATGAATGAAATGCCATTGAATATTAGAAGAAATCTGATAGCATTAACTTACTGGGTAAACTTAAAGTGGCATAAGGAAAATCACCCGACTTAGAAGGTTTTACAACCTTGTCAAGAAAAGGAAAAAAGACGGATTAATAGCTTTGGTTGGATAATAGGAGATGCAGTCAATGAGATAGGGATAGGGGATATAATGTTAAGCCCCACTGTGCCATTATCCAGTGTCCCACCTTGGCTATTAGGGGAGTTAGGAGTAGATATGCACCTTTTAGAGCAGAAAAAAGAGAGAAGTAGATAGGATTCAGGTTATTAGATATTTAGAGGAACATTATTCTATGTTTATTAAAATATACACTGACACATCAAAAACAGATAATAATAGAGTAGGAGCAATGTTCATTATACCAGAATTAAATGTTATGTTAAATAAAAGAGTTAGTGATAGTTTATCAGTATGTACAGGAGAATTGTTGGCCATTCTTTTAGCCCTTGAGTGGGTAGAAAATAATAAGCCAAGCAAAGTGTTAATAGGGTCAGATTCAATTAGTGTGCTAACAAGTTTCAAAAATATGCAGTCAGAAGCAAGATAGGACATTATGTTGGAAATAGCCCAAACTGTTTATAGAATCAATAAAGTAGGAGTAATAGTGAAATTCATCTGGATTCCAGCCCATATAGGAGTAGACGGAAATGAATTGGCAGACAAATATGCAAAAAGTGAAAAAAAAAAAAAAAAATCTGAGGTAAATATGGCAGTAAATTATAGTAAGGTGGAAGTTAAAAACATAAAGCAGAAATGGAAAAAAAAGTGGCAGGAGGAGTGGAACAAAAGCGAGAATGTTCTACAGTATTCAGAAGAAGGTAGAAGAAATGAGAAAAAATAATAGAAATAAAAAAGAAGAGGACATTATATCGAGAATGAGATTTGGGCATACTGGACTAAATAGTATGCTTAAGATGATGAAACATGAAACTGGGTTGTGTGAGCAGTGTAATAGTATAGAGTCAATAGAACATGTAATTATTAATTGTCCTAGGTACAAGCAGGAAAGGATGATTCTGAAAGATAGGCTAAGTAGAGAAAAAATTTGATTTGAAATTAAGGAAATATTACAAATGAATTCAGGGCATGTGGGGTATAAAGCAATATTTCTTTATTTGGAAAAAACTGGGCTTATTAGAAGGATATAGAGTTTAGTTATTATTAAAATTGTGTTTATAATGAGGGGAATAATAATGTATTATTATTATTATAATTATTATTATTTATTTTTATTTATTTAGGTTTTGTAGCGGGTATTGTAAGCTATTCTGATCCACACTCCATTTCAGAAGGTGGCGGTAATGCACAAAGTTGTTTGCCAACCGCCATAAAAAATAATAAGAAGAAAACCGTCGCCACGCAACATACGTCACGTCCTCTACGAACTGTAAACAGGAGGAGACGGCTAATGAAAGGTACTTTATATAAATCAAATAATGGTTTCACCTAGGTATTTAACAAAATTAGTTTTATACGTTAACTGGTTTTGCATAGGGGCGACATAAGCGGCTCTATTAGCTATCTATCGAACTTTGGAGCTTAGATGCTATAGATTATAGTTGTATTGTATGGCGCTGCTATCAACATATAACTTTAAAAATCTGTAAAGGAGTTATGGAAACAACCCAATAGATGTAATATTAGTAGAAGCCAATGAAATTAAATTTTGAATTGCGAAGAAATTAACACTTGCTTATTGGTTACGATTGCAAGGCGACAATTGTTCTGCAAAAATTATTGGGAGTTTTAAAAATATGTAACTTAAGTGAAGTACTGAATATAATAGTATTAGTAGTAATAGTATAGTGTTTGGAATGGAACATGTAGAAAATAGCCCAGGAACTAATGTGTACCAACACACATATTTCCTGAATCGAATTTTTTTTTAGAAGTAAAGAAAAAGGAAATGTTAGATGGTGGAATTGACAATATCAGTAGTTTGGTAACAAAAATGCATCAAAAACATTTTTGATATTGTCAAATAGATATCTAACTGTTATTTGTCATAGGGTTGGGCGATGGCCAAAAAATTATCCTGATCATTTTTCATATCAGTCGATATTGATAATTATCATGAAAAATGTCAAATCTTTATTTCTTTCAAGTTTTTTTATGCTCCTGAGTGAAGTCAAGTCACCTTTATTTATATAGCACTTTTTACGATAGAGATTGTTTCAAAACAGCTTTACAGTGATAACAGGAAAATAATGCAACAAAATTTGGTCAGAAGAAACAGGTCAGAAGTCAGATTGAATCGGAACATTCAAAATATTTAATACATTTCCATCTGATTGACGATCGGATTCATCACGCTGGTATGGAGATGTGTTAGTTGAGGATCAGTGCCACTGACTGTTTTGTTGAAGAGGCCTTCACAGGGGAGAGTATAGTTGACACAGTCTCTGCTGACATTCAGGAATGTTGTGGTCAGCCTGGATCCGGCAGACTACGGTAAACCTCGGGATAAACAGAGAGACTAATATTAGTGTAGATGCCATTCTTCTTATGATGTGAACGAGTACATCAGGTGTTATGGGAAGTGTTCCGGCTGCCCTAGTTAATGCAGCCTAACAATCATTTAACTGATTTAAATAATAGAAATTGATAATGTGTCATGTGACAGGTTAAAGAGATGTGTTTTTAGTCTAGATTTAAACTGACAGAGTGTGTCTGCTTCCCAAACAATGCTAGGAAGACTGTTCCAAAGTTTAGGTGCTAAATAGGAAAAGGATCTACATCCTGCAGTTGATTTTGATATTCTAGGTATTATAAACTGGCCAGAATTTTGAGATCGCAATAAATGTGAAGGACTATAATGTGTTAAAGGGAAAGTTCACCCAATGAATGAAAATTCTGTCATCATTTACTCACCCTCAAGTTGTTCCAAACCTGTATGAATTTCTTTCTTCTGCTGAACACAAAGGAAGATATTTGGAAGAATGTTTGTAACCAAACATATCTCAGCAGCTATTGACTACCATAGTGGGAAAAAAATACAATGGTAGTCAATGGCTGCTGAGATCTGCTTGGTTACAACTTGGTTAGTATGAAGAAATTCATACAGGTTTGGAACAACTTGAGGGTGAGTAAATGATGACAGAATTTTAATTTTCGGGTGAACTATCCCTTTAAGAGCTCGCTCAAGTACTGGGGAGCTAAACCAATTAGTGCTTTGTAAGTAATTAGAAAGATTATAAAATGTATACAATGTTTAATAGGGAGCCAATGCAGTGTTGACAGAACTAGGCTAATATGGTCATACTTCCTGGTAGGGCTGGGCGATATGGCCAAAAAAGTTATCACAATAACATTTTTCATATTAGTTGATATAGATAATTATCGATAATTTCTTATACAGTGGTGGTCAGAATTATTGGCACCCCTGGTAAATATGATCAAGTATGGCTGTAAAAAATAATTCTGCATTGTTTATTCTTCTGATCTTTTATTAAAAAAAAATCGAACCTTTCATTGAAGTAAAAGAATTGAAAGTGGGGGGTAAATCGCATTATGAAATAAATGCTTTTCTCCAAAACACGTTGGCCACAATTATTGGCACTCCTATAATTTTTTTTTTTTTTTAGCACACCAGGGTGACTAGGAACATGAAATTGTCCAGCTATGATCGATGTCTTGTTCCACAGGAGTATAAATATGAGGAAACACAAAGGCCAAATTAATCATTCATCACAATGAGTAAAACAAAAGAATATAGTTCTGATGTGCAGCAAAAGATTGTTGAGCTTCACAAAGCAGAAAGTGGCTGTAAGAAAATAGCTAAAGGATTGAAAATCCCCATATCCACCATCAGGGCAACAATTAAGAAGAACAACTAAAGATGTTACGAATCTGTCTGGAAGAGGACATGTGTCTATACTGTCTTAATGCACAGCGAGGAGGAAAAATTTAGTGGCCAAAGACTCTCCAAGGATCACAGATGGAGAATCACAGAGATTAGTTGACTCTTGGGGTCAGAAAGCCAAAAAAAAAAAAAAAAAAAAAATCAAACAACCCCTACATCACCACATGTTGTTTGGGAGGGATTCAAGAAAAATCCTTCTTGCTCATCCAGAAACAAACTCCAGCATATTCAGTTGTCAGACACGACTGGAAATTCAAAAGGGACCTGGTTCTGTGGTCAGATGAAACTATAAAAAGAGCTTTTTGGCAGCAAATACACCAGAGGGGTTTGGTGCAAACAGGGATAAAAAGTACCCCATGCCCACGGTTAAAAATACCGCTAGATCTTTAATGTTGTGGGCCTATTTTTTTGCTGGAGGTCTTGGACATCTTGTTTAGATACAAGGCATAATGGATTCTAGCAAATACCAGCAGATAAAAAATCTAAACCTGACGGCCTCTGCTAGAAATCATATAATGGGCCGTGGTTGGATCTTCCATCAGGACAACGATCCAAAACAAACATCAAAATCAACACACAAATGTGTCACTGAGCACAAAATGAAGCTTCTGCCATGGCCGTCCCAGTTCCCTGACCTGAACCCTATAGAAAATGAGTGGGGTGAACTGAAGAGAAGGAGCACCAACATGGATCTGGGAATCTGAAGGATCTGGAGTGATTCTGTATGGAGGAATGGTCTCTGATCTATTGTCAGGTGTTCCCCAAACTCATCAGACATTATAGAAGAAGACTCAGAGCTGTTATTTTAGCAAAAGGAGGTTGCAAAAAGTATTTAATAAAAGGGTGCCAATAATTGTGGCCAACGTGTTTTGGAGAAAAGCATTTATTTCGTAATGTAATTTACCCCCCACTTTCAATTCTTTTACTTCAATGAAAGGTTAGATTTTTTTGTGAATTCTTTGAATAAAAGATCAAAAGGATAAACAATGCAGATTTATTTTTTACAGCCATATTTGATCATATTTACCAGGGGTGCCAATAATTCTGACCACCACTGTATTATAAATGTTAAATCTTTATTATTATTATTTTCAAATTTAAATGCAGACTTTTGCTCCTGAGTGAAAGTTCTAGAAACCAGACAGTTAGATGCAGTTTTAAACTACTTTTTATTGTCAGAACATGACAAACACTTTTTTATTTTATTTTTATTCTTTACACTTTTCTGGTCATTTTTCCTTAAAGTTAATATCTTAATAGAAAAAAATATTTCTTAGTTTCTGCATGCTCTAACGGCTGTTTATAGTCACTTTGATGACACATCTTTAGCACAGTTTGCAGTGCAGGCTGCAATATTAATAATTTTACGTGTTTTATGTCTTAGAAATGCACATTTGACAGCGAGTTGACAGTGGAGTTTGAATGCAGATGTACATTTGTTCATTAACAACAGTAACATCTGTAACAACTGTACCAACCTCATTTTTATATGGTAAAATTTAAATATTCTGACTGTTTGTGTTTTATTAAAATTAATCATTGGTCTTCCATAGTATCATACCGTTAGATTATGATAACCACAATTAAAACCACACATATAGCACCTCAATACCATGGTAAAATGTAACTTTATGGTTTTACTATGCTATAGCTAAATCTTACAAAAATACTGTAGGCCTAATTCTATTCCATTAGGCTATTCCTTTAATACATCTACATTAATAATATAATAAAATTCTATAGTAATATCCCACATTTCTGACACAGTACCATGGCGCAGTTATTGTACAGTAAATCCATGGTAAATGGCGATTTGTAGATTCAAACGCAGTCTGACTGTATCATTGAGCAGTGTTTCTCCTGTTTGCCAGCTCCGTTTCATCTGGCTTTAAGCTAGTTTTAATCACAGAGACATGCATGTTATTATGCTGAATTCAAGCGTTTCTCATTGGATCTCAGCACTGTTTAGTAGTAAACGCATCTACTGTAGTAAGGTCGCGCTGCTGTTTGGACTTTGACCCTAGTGGATAAATGGTCCATGTGGTGCGCGGTTCAAATGAGTATATAACTGAATTTGTGTTACCTTTTTATCTAAATTTCATCATCTCTGGATGATAACTCGAGGTTAGTTTTTCTTTCGCTTTTACTTTAGTCACCACTTCCACTCATTCTTCCTACTCGTGTCGGGTTTTCTTTGCCAATAGCTTATAACGTGCAGTAGGAAATGAGCGTGTACTTTGACGTGCAAGCTAAAAGCTGTTTATTTCTGCGGGGTGATTGGTTGTTAGATTAATCCAGTGGTTTTAAAAAAATTTTAAGCGCGACCCTTTTTTTTTTTTTTTTTTTTTTTTTGTCGTGACCATTTTTTTTTACTGTCTATGGTCGCGACCCATATATAGGCCTACAACCATTTACATTCAAACAAGTCAAGCATAAGAATACTTGTACGCAATGGGCCATTTGACTGTATTATCCATTAAACCACTAGATGGCACAAATTCAGCTCAGCACTTTTCCACACAAGCGCTTTTGATCCTTGACGCGTTCGCAATGCAAAGTTGATTCTGCACTAATTTGATCTAGCTATGTATGGGACGCTATAACCGTTAACCAACAAGAATTTTAATCAATTAATTATTTGCTGCATATATATATATATATATATATATATGAATGAGAGAGAGAGAGAGAGAGAGAGAGAAAAACAAAAACAAAAACAGTTAAGTCACGTATAAATCGTATTTGATTGCATTCAAAAATAATAGCATACCGGTAAATAAATCTAAATGTTATAATTTGCTACAAACATTATAAACACTACAAACACAGCTATAGGTTCTTTTAGTTCCCCTTACTCCACAACAAATCTAAATCTAAATTTAACGGTATTCAGAACCGATCTAGAATAAAAAAACTAACTATAAACAAGCCAAACCGAAATAATTTAATGAGAAACTTAAAGTAACGAGCGTTAGGCTCACGTAGCCTAACTCTCTCACTCGAATCCAAATGTTTCCATATTTGCGATGTATTTGGATGCTAAACTATTATTTATGATAGGCTTTGTACTTCAATATTGATGGAAAAAATAATCTTCACATGCGCAAAAATGTGCTTGGAAACACCACAGCGGCGGTGCTCACGCTTGAATGGCACGAATTGTAGGCTACTACTGCCTATTTAAACTGAGCTGTGTAACTTTTTATATGTTAGGTTGACTATTTTATGTTGATAATGAACAGGCTGCGATATAAGTTTGCAATGCTGGAATATGTTTGTGTGCGTGAGGCGCTGGCACAATCAACAGAAAAAAAAAACAGAGTGAACATAAAATACTCCGTCATTTTGGTCATACAGATAATAAGAGTAGGACATAGTTGAAAATTGCTAAATGTTTACTTACATTGTGCTATTGTAAAATAAAGAAAACAAGATGTGCTTTCTGTCGTCTGGGTTTCCTTTCCGCGACCCAGGGTTTGAAAACCACTGGATTAATCCATATCGAGTAAAATGTCTAGAGCTTATCATCGTTATTAACATAACTTTTTATCGCGATTCGATATGATATCATTTATCTGCCCAGCCCTACTTTCTGTTTCTAATAAGAACTCTAGCTGTTGTGTTTTGGATCAGCTGGAGTTTGTTTATTAAGCATGCAGGGCAACCACCCAGTAGAGCATTACAATAACAATAGCATTACATAACCTCTAGCCTTGAGGTTATGAACGCATGAACTAACTGTTCCACATTTGTCATTGAGAGCATATCACTGATTCTTGAGATAAGGGGCAAAACATGTCCTACACACAGAATCCCTCTTTATGTTAAAAATAAAGAAATTAATAATAATAATAATAAAAAGTTACATCTTAAGGAAATGTGGATACTCAGGACATTCATTGCTTTTGTTTTTAAGTAATTTATTTTGTACTATTTTAAAAGCACACTCTATACTTGGAGACACATGTAATTTAACCTGTCCTCAGTGTGAGGTCACAATGTAAAACTGCCAAACGACGTTTTTAAAAATGCAACAAATTTAAAAATACACCGTTACATTAAAAGGCAACTTTAACTCTGAGGAGCACTACTATTCCCTGCTCATTGTGGATCTCACAGTAGTACACATAGTCCTGGAAGTTTTTTACATTATATTTTAAACAAACAATATTGAAGTCTCTGCGGTCACAGCTTTAACATGTCAACTCTGTCATAGTTTCTGTAAATATTTTTGGGATAAATCTTGCCATTTTTGATATGTTTGTTAAGGCAACTACAACCTGGGGGGGGGGGGGGGGGAACTAAATTCCTCCACTGTACAACGTGATTAAGGTGGAAAAATATTCAGTTTTGTCAACTCCATCAGGTTTTATGTCTGATGGTTGACAAAAGCTCTCAAAAATGTTTTTTTTTGCATATGGGGAATTCTTCTAATGATGTTTCATGATTCTTTACGTATACTGTAAATATATTTTACATATACTGGCCCCAGCTGGACCCAGGAAAAAAATATAATGTATTTTTTCACCTAGCTCTTTTACTGAACACCAATATTACATAATTGAAGACTTTACACTGTTGTTGGATGGATCAAATTAAAGTAGCATGCTTTTTAATGTGTCTGATGGAGTTGACACAAATGAAGTTATGATGAAGTGAATAAATGTAAATTTTTAGAAAAAAATATTTTCAGAGAAACTTGTTTCCTTAGCTGACACCTTTGTCTAAAAAAAAATATCAGTTTATAATAATGTAGTATTAAATAATAAAAACTAATTTCTAAAATATGTTTTGTCCCTTATATCAAGAATCAGTGATATGTCGTAGTTTAGATATATTTTTAAGATGGAAGAATGTGGTTTTACAGGTGTTAGAAATTAAAGATTGGTTTCAAAGAGCACACCTAGGTTCCTAACTGACGACCAAGACCAAGACTTGACCAAGCAGCCATCAAGTGTTAGACCGTATTCTGGGTTATTACATGCAGAGGTTTTAGGTCCAATAATTAGAATGTTGTTGTTGTTTTTTTCAGAATTAAGTAGTAGGAAATTACTAGTCATCCAATTTTTTTATGTCTGCTATGCATTCCGTTAATTTTGTGAATTGGTAAGTTTCATCAGGGCTCGAAGAAATATAGAGCTGAGTATCATCAGCTTAACAGTGAAAACTAATGGCATGCATCCTAATGTTATCTCCCAAGGGTAGCATGTACAGGGTAAAAAGCAACAGTCTTAGTACTGAGCCTTAAGGCACTACATACTGAACTTGTGATCGATATGACATATCTTCATGTATTGCTACAAACTGATAACGGTCAGATGATTTGAACCATGCAGACTAAGTGAAAGTTGTAGAAAGCAGACAGTTAAATGTGGGTTTTACTCTATTATTGTCAGAACTTGACAAACATTTGTCAACCAGATGAACATTTCACAAATCTGAGGTACATTATTCAAAACATTTAAAATGATAAAATATTTTTTCTACATCAAAATCATCTTTTTCCAGTCTTTTCTCTTTAACAAAATGTCTTAATAGAGAAATTAATTTTTTAGTTTCTGCAACGGGTGATATTGTTTCAAATCATGAAAACGTTTTTTGTTCCCTGTCTTTGATGGCACGAGTCTCAGAAGTACATTTGTTCATTAACAAAAATGGTAACATCTGTATATTTAAAGGGTAAAATTTAACTATTCTGACTGTTTGAGTTAGGACTCTACTTTTATTTAAATTAACCGTTGGTCATCCTTAGTATCACACATTTAGATCATGATAATCATAGGTAAAACAATACATAAAGCCATGTACCTCACAACCGTGGTAAAATGTAACTACAGTCAAACCAACATTTATTCAGACACCTTCAACATTTTCTCACATTATCACAGTTTATTCGCTATAATTTAGAAAATGGTAATAAAATATGACAAGTACTCAGAGTTAAACTATGTCAGAACAAATTCCTCTTGATAATGTCAACAGCTGACTGGTTGATGGTAATCCATTACATACCTTTCTATAGAACTTTGATAGAAAGGTATGTAATGGATTACCATCAACCAGTCAGCCGTTAAATTTAAGTACACAATTAGATAATACCAATTTAGGTAAACCAATTACTAAGCAATGCTTAATTTTGTTCAGTCTGTGGTGTAAAAGGTCGCATTAGCAATTAAAGGAAAAACACTTAAGTAAAACATGGTCAGGTCAAAGTGTCTGAAAAATTTTGGTCCCAAATTTTTTATAAATTTTACTGGTAGTCCACTGTATGAAGATTTTTTGGGGGTATAATATGTCACAGTTTACTTTATTTTGCTATCCTCACTTACATAAATGAACTGTAGTGTCCTGCACCCACTAGTAAAAAATTATATCTGGTGTCTGAATAATTTTTGGTTTGACTGTATATGGTTTCTATGGTATTTGTATGAAAAACAGTAGCCTAAATACATTTAGTTTATTAATACATGTCACTTCTCACTAGATTTCACTGTGCTGGTTGCGTTATCGAGACCAATCAGCGAGTAAACGCATCTGCTCTAAGCTCTAGCTGCGCTGCCGTTTAAGCCGAGCGGATAAATTGGGTTCAAATGAGCGGCACAGTTTAGTTCCGCTTTTGGGGCATAAACATTATATCGAATGTGTTATCGTTTTATTGAGGGAAAGTTATATTGTCATAATTATCGTTATCATTTTATCGCCCAGCCCTAATTTGTCAATATAAACTGATGGTGTGCCATGGAAAATTATCAAACTCCAAAAAATAAATGGTAAAAATAAGAATATATCGTCGCTGTCAGGCGGAAACCTCGTATCTCTGTTTTATAATTTTTGTTTTTTATCTTTTTTTTTTATGAATGCTATTAGTCATCCTTTAGTCTGTATATGGGTTTGTAGCAACTCATAATGTAATGTTTATAATGTTGTAATAATTTTCTCAAAATGTAATAAAGTCTTGAGCTAATAATGTAATAACAATGTTGACATTATGAGAAATGTATTACATTATAAACTCACCAAAAACCTTGTCATATTGTAATAGCTTTTAAAACAAAAAACAGTAGTGTTCCCTACAGTAAATTTTTTTAAAATCTAAATCCAGTCTTTATCTGCCTACAAAATACACCAGATTACTGATACTACTACCAGAGCCGTACACAGGGGGGTGGCCCAGTGGCAAGAGCCACTGCCCCTCTGCCCTCATCGGCTGAGGTGCCCCTCTTGCCCCCCTTCCTCACGCCCAAAGTATTGGAGGATTCCCATAAAAGCGTTCTATTCCGCTAAAAATCCACTAATCTCACTCCGCAGCATCGCTCACAGTCTGTGGCTGTGCCCGCTCTCTGTGGAGACGACAGTTCCAGAATGTCGTCCCATTAGGTAGATTACAAACTACAATTCACATTAAAGACAGTGGTTGATCCGTGGAATTAGTAATTTGGTAGTTTGTTTTTGTATTTCTGTCTGTAATGTTTTGCTCCTGGTCTTTTAATAGTGCTAACCACTTGTGCAAAATATCCACGTTCTTGGAAAATAATTCTCTAATCAAATTATTGTACCTGATCTGATCTAATATAAATAACACCAAATTTGCTGTTGTTGGCACACTTTGTAGACAAAAAACAATGACTTCACAAAAAAGTGAGAGTGAGAAGGAGCAAAGGGAGCCCGTTCAACATTGCAAATGTGGATTCAAAGCTCCAGCATGCCAGCGTGTAAATCGTCATATAGAATATTTAGCTGACAGTTTGTCACACTTTAACTCCTGTAAAGTATATTTACCATTATAATCAATTGTCTGAGTTAATACTAGTATCTATAACATACATCATATTTATGATATTTTATTAAGACCATATTTATAGTATACACAATTAAAAAAAGGTAATATACTATAAATGTTCTAAATGAGTTGTATCATAGTAGGGTACAATAGGGCTAAAGGCACACCCTAAGAAAAAAATGCTTTTTAATCATGTCTAAGTTAATACAAAAAAATCTCTTTAGCAAAGTTTGTACTATTTTCTATTTATTTTGATAATCAGTGGATATCATATTGCAATTTGCAAACTTTGTGCACTAGTTATGCTGGTGAAGAAGTCTCAAACGGCAGTCAATTATTCGCTCAAAAAAATTATTTGTTGGACTTGCATAGAAAAGAAGTGTCGAGTGGTTCCACGCAAGTGTGTTGAGTAGTTTCTACAATTAACCATTTAGTTGAATGAACAAAAGAAATGCAAGTAAAGCTGACAAAATTTCTTTGAGTAAATATAACAATTCAGATTTGTCACTATTACACATTAGTTATATGTACATTTTACTTAATAATGTTATGTTACATTTATGAACTTTAAAATTCGTAAGGTGAACACGTTTATTGATTTAATTTACCTTATTAAATTAACTATTTGCTCTACAAGTGTAAATGGAAAACTATTAAATATATAAAGTATATTTTTAGAAACACAATGCTAAAATAACTCATACTTAATTTAACTGAGGGCAGGAATTCCATCCAATAAATGTGTGTATATGAGTGCCCACAGCCTAAACACAGGCACCACTGTTCTGCATAATGGTAACCACAAAATGACAGAAACTCCTCTAAATGTCCAACATAACTGATCATTAAACACTAATATAAACTACCAACATCTTTCCCTTTACTGAAAAACACATAAAATAACACTTTAATCCCTACATTTACTCTCCTAATGCAGTCCCTTGCAAAGCATGCTGGGAACTACAGATCCACTGCTGTTTGTTCGTTTCACTCAGCAATGTTAAGATGACCGAACAAACACTTAAGGAAAGCTGACAATACTCATTTTTAATAGAAACACAGTGAACAGTGAGTTTTTTCTTGCTTATGCTCTGAACAGGCCGTTCATGTGGATTTTTATCTCGCTCAGGACGCACGCTGTCTGTGGAGGCCTGACCCTCTCCAACTTGTAGAAGAGCTGACGGCTCACATCAGGAGAACCCCCCCCCCCCATGTCACCCATGAGTATCAGTATAGCAGTGAGGTGTGTGTGTGATAGATCTGCTTCAGTCAACAGCAGCACAGAGTGCAAGTTATGCAAACAGTTCTTCACTTTAATACAAGTCAAGTCAACTTTATTTATATAGCGCTTTTTACAATGCCGATTGTTTCAAAGCAGCTTCACAGTGTTAAACAGGAAAATAATGAACAGAATTTGATTCGGCTGTACAGCCGCTCTGGAGAAAACGGTGATGTCATCTAGCTCATTTCAATTGTCATATTGTTCAATTGTAGCGACAATATGGGCAGATCAGTAATTTAGTTGATATAGATAATTTAGTTTAGTAATTAAATTTATTTGGATATTTAGTTGAAAATTTAGTTACAACCAAACAAACCCTGAATGTACATCAGAGGCCATGTTGAAAAATTTAGAAGAAAGAAGAAAGAAAGACAGAACTTTTGAACCTTTAATCTACTAATGCTACTACTACTACTAGTATTAGTATAAGTAATCTAGTGGATTTTGTAGTCAGGTTCAGACTGGATTTAGATTTTTAAAATGTACTGTAAAGAATTACCAATGCTTTATTTAATAATACTAATAATAATAATTGCATGAATATTTAAATTAGTTGCATTTCGCAGGTAGTTTAAGACTGGATTTTGATTTAAAAATGTATTGTAAAGGAATACTAATATTTTATGTTTTAAAAGCTATTACAATTATGATGGTATGACAAGGAGTTTATAATGTAATACATTTGTCATAATGTAAAAATTCTTAATGCATTATGAGCTCAAGATTTTATTACGTTTTGAGAAAATCTTTACATTATGAACATTTTATTACAATAATAATGTACTTATCATTGACTTACAGCCAAAACATTGACCTAAAATCTCCTGATTTGTAGCGTCTCAGTCTCACAGGATTAGTTTTACGATATATGTATGTAAATTAATTGTTACTTCAGATGTAATCTGTAATGTTTATGGTCTTTTCGGAGAGGATAAGTCATATTGAAATCGTTAATGTGGGTGTGTCTACTGCAAACTCAGGTAACTGACCAAACACAAAAATATTTCTTTATGTATGTAATTATGGAGGAAATCCATAGTTGCAGAAATGTATTCGAATAGCCATACAATAAATATTGATACAAGCCTCTGTTACTATGTTGCATTAAAATTCGAAAAAGTTTTCTATGCATCATCTTGAAAATAAAGCAGTCAGTGTTATTTGTCAGAATAAGTTATGATGCGTGTATTTTATTTCCTAATTGAGCAACATTTATTTCAGACTCTTAAAGACAACGCAAATTCTATGGCATTTTACTAGAATTACAGTTTCCATATGAGTAAAGTGTTATGTAGGCTATATGTTGTTTAATTAATTATTAATTTAACCATCGTTTAAATCATTATGCATGCTGTTAACGAAATCATTGTTGAAACATTTGCATTTAGCCTACGGTATGAATAAAAAACAATACGACAACACAACATAAATACATAAACATTACAAGGCGATTTCAGGTTACAAGTCATAAATCTTTATTCTGATTTCAGAATGCGCACTTTGACATTTGTAGTACATATGCTGAAGTGTCTCGTCCACCCGCCGAGCTGATGTTCACTACTGTAATGAATATGAATGTAACTTTTTAATAAGCAGGGGAAATTTATTAAAAAAGTTTAAAACTTTTTTAAACAAATAACCATTTACATGCTTAGGATGTTTGCGTTGTAAGAATGTACAGGGAGACTTCAGATATAAAAACGGTGTCTTGTTAGGCAATGTTTTCTCAGTAAAATCATATAATTTCCGATTAATTCAATAGAATGCGTGAGTTTACCAGGGAATACCAACATGGCGGCGCGGTGGCTTCACTTTTTATGACGTCATTAGCAATCTCTATATAGATCAGTGGTTGTGACTAAACTTAACTCCATTTGATCCCCAAACTGTCAGTCAAACCTAGATCATAACTCCACCCATCTCTATCATGAATGAAGTGCCACCTCTGCTTGTTAGCAGTGCAAATGTAAATGAAAAAAACTGATGTTTGAGTAAGTACAGTGTTTTCTTTGTCTTGTATTTGCTGTCTAGTTGAAGCAAATATACTGTTTATAATATATATTGGCATATTGGCCAAATGTATTCAACAAGAAAAACTGAGCACCCATATAACTACAATAAACTTTGTCCTTTATAAACTTTGTTTACGCTTTTATCAACTTAAAAACATAATGCGACCTTCTGGCTGCCTCATATGAAGCTGTTCCAGTGACAGACAAAACACATATCTCTGTAATTCGCTGGTTAAAAACCTTTTAACTCCATTTGAGCTTGATTTTCATAAAATGTTAATATTATGACGACACATGCAAGTGTCTGACCATATATAAAGCCACAGTACCAACTTTGACACCACAGTGTTTTATTTTAAAAATACAAGGTTTTTTTTTGCCCCATATCTTGAATTTTATGGACATTCTAACTACATTCTATAAACTCCATCACGCAGTGAGTTGTTACCCTGCATCATATTCATCATCAATCAACTGTATGAAATATCCTACGTAGGTCTGGGGCGGGGCAAGTGCGTTAAATGCGTTAATAATTTTAACATGTTATTTTTCACTGTAATTAATTAATCAAATTAACGTGTTAAACCAACAGCCCTAGTAGAAACTAAGAAATACATTTTTCAATTTATTTTGTTAAGGAAAAATGACTGGAAAAGTGTAAAGAATTCAAAAATGTTTTGAATGTTGTACCTCAGATTTGTGAAATGTTCACCTGTTTGGCAAGTGTTTGTCATGTAGTTTAAAACCACAATTAACGGTCTGGGCCTAGACTGGGTAAACCTTAGCCTGATCTGCCAGTGATTTATTTTGTCCTGCAGCTCAGGCTGGAAACCTGTACATTAATTTATCCTGCTTCTGTTACACATTTGCGGGAACCAATCACAGACTGGCTTATCCACCTGCCGTGTTATTAGCGGGTTTAACACAATGACGGATAGAGAAGCGATGGAACGATGCCCGTTGATCACGCCTCTTGTGCAGTATAAAATGCATAGCAGACTCCCCAGACCAATATTCAATCTTAAAAGATTGAGCTTGGTCTGGTGATAGCCAGACAAGTCTGGGCCCGTATTCATGAAAAATCTTAATGCAAAGAGTAGTCCCTAGTGACAAAATTCTAAGAAAATTCTTAGAAAGGTGGGCGTTTTCTCTTAAAATTAAAGAGAAATTCCTAGTAAAGAAGAAAGTAATTCAGAAAGCAGCTTAACCCTTAAAAGAGGCAAGTACAGACGAGGACTTTTAAGAGGCTTAAAGGTGTCATGAATTGAGAAATCAACTTTTCATTCAGCCTTTGATATATAAAAGTTCATTGTGATATAAGAATATCCTGTAAGTTTCTGAGCTGAAAACTTCCTTGTTAGTCAAAGAAAAGCTTTTATTGACACCAGACCCAACAAACGCTCAATCTCAGAATGTGCCAAGCTGTGACGTCAGCGTGTGGTTAAACAACGCCTCAACATAAGAATAAGTACTGATTCTGTAGCCCCGCCCACCGACTCGTGGAGCTAAACGGATCGCGCTACCGAGCAATAAACATGCCGAAGATAGCTAGATAATGCGCTGTGCCTGGTTGTGGAAGAACACAGTCACTGCATAAGCTTCCTTCGGATTCTAATATTAGGAATGTGTGGTTGAACTTTATTTTTAATGAAGTTCCAGCTCACGTGGGGGAAGACATTGCACGTTTGTTCGCTTCACAAGACACAGGTCGAGACTGGATTTGCAGACATATTGAGATTAAAACCCAATGCTGTGCCTTCTATATTGGATCTGACAGGAATGGTGCAACACACTTATGTGAGTAAAACATGTTTTTTATATGCATTGTTACAGATCGTTTGATATCTACTGATTATGTGTAAGTGTCTAATCAGTCACAGAAGGGTCCAACTATGAAGGATGTAGCTGTCACAGGCTGTAATATCCTTTGTATTTGAGGTGTTCTTGGTTCATTGTCCTGCGATACGGGATCAGACTCTGGGTCGAACATGTATGGGCGAATCATTCCGGTTGCCATGTTTCCACATTGGACGTTTTTAAAACAATTCCCCACGTGTACTGACGGGGGAGTCTAAACTAATTATAATATTCAAAACTGTTATCCAATCATAGCAGTGGCCGTTTACTTCCAAGTCTTCAATGCGGCACGCCTATAAAAAACGAGTGTTCCAGGAGAGAGGCTCAAAACCAGGGTAGAAAATAGCCTATTACTCATTCATTATGATGTTTTTGAATGTAAAAACCACGCGAACCTAATAAGTTGACCTCAGACAACAGTATAAATTTAAAAAAAAAAGCCAGTTCATGACACCTTTAAGAGTTTCTTTAGCAGCGGAGCAAATGGACTAATCTTGAAGAGGGAGAAGAAATGTGTTGCACACAATGCATGATTGAATTAATAAGACACTACACATTAAATCGTGCAGGGATCATGTTTGTGACGATCTTATTAGAGATGCGCTAACATCTCCGACACAACACAGAAATGCCATAGCGCCAGAAATGGAAGTAATCACTGCATTAACATGTTTGGCAACTGGAAAAATGCAACTATGCAGCAGTGATGATTTGGGTCTGTCACAACCTTCTATAAGCAAAGTGATCACACAATTACAGCAGTTTCAGAACCGTATTGTGTCGCTGTTCATTTACAAATATTATTACAATTATCAAGTACATTAAGTACAACATCAACAGCATGGTAAATAAAAAATAAAGAATACATATATATTATGTAAGAGAGAGAGTACGGTAAAACATTAAAATACGCCTGTAATTTCAAAGTAAAGGTTTATATAGACTATACTTAAAAGTGCTCTTTTTTTCCCTTCTTAGACAACCAACCAATCACAGTCGTAGCAACGGGGTCAGCCCCGCCTCCTCACTAAGATAAAAAAAAAAATTATTTATAGAAGTTTTTAAGGTAAATTAGGAGCTTTCTGAGAGGATTTTTACATTTACTTACGAGCAAAAATCTGCCTTTAAACTTGAAAGAAATAAAGATTTGACATTTATCGTGATAATTATCGATGTCGACTGAAATGGAAATGTTATCGTTTGATATTTTTTTAGCCATATCGCCCAGTCCTAACTGCAATACACAAATAATTTTTTATCGGAAGTAATTCACTTTTTTCAAGATTAAGATGTAGGCCTGAGGCTTTAGAAAAGAGAAGAAAAGTACATAGGGCTGCTGGTATTTACAGAGAGTCTTCTAACTGTGTGTGTGTGTGTGTGTGTGTGTGTTATGTTTCCTACAGCAGCATGGAGGGTTTGAAGTTTTCTAGCAACACCATGCAGGTGAGTTTTGTTTGTCAGCGCTGCAGTCAGCCACTGAAGCTCGACACATCCTTCAATGTCTTGGACAGAATGACTATCCATGAGCTCACCGGTATGACCATACAGCACTACACCACTTTAAACTGGTCTCTTTACACCGTAAGAGAGAGATGAAGTTATTCCATTAAGAAGTAGGTTAAGTTTGACTTGTCTTTTTTGTTCAGCTCCATTAGTGACAGTAACAGCGAATAAACAGTCGAATAGCAGTGAGAGCGGCAGCTTCCCTGAGGTGAATACATCACACCAGCAAGCCTCTTGCTGGCTCTTAAGAGTACAGGCACTTTTCCATACACACAAAAAATGGTGTGGAATGCAGCGGTTGCTTTGGTAACAAACAATGATGACGTTAGTAAAATGCTTCTCATTTTACTTTCTTTGCTATTGCTGTATCCGACCGAACTACAAACTTCCAACGATGTCTGTGAAAAAGGGATGTGCGCTCGACAAGCTTGCGAGTCTGTGCCGCTGCGCGCTTAATCCATTTTAATTTTAATTTTAAGCAATCAGAAATTTGGGGGGGCCAGACATGTAAATGAGGGGGCCTAGGCCCAACCAGGCCCCCTCGTGTCTATGCCCCTGTGTTATACTATTTAAACATTATTATTATCATTATTATGATGTTGGCTTGAGAAGCATAGTATTACTATTAGAATAGTATTGTTATACTATTTAAAGTGCCCCTATTATGCTATTTTAAAGTTTCCTAATTTAGTTTTGGAGGTCCCAACAACAGGTTTAGATGCATCAAAGGTCAAGAAACAGTTTAATTTCAGGGTGTCCGCGGGGTTTTAAAAAGTATTAAAAGGCCATTAAAAGGTATCAATCGCGATTTTACGAGGTATTATATATATTTTTTTATTTTTGCAAACTACGGGATAAACGATCGTCTTTCAAATTCCCTCTGCATGCAATAGGATAGCGCTACAACCAACCAGAGCAACGAAGTAGTTTTTGGTCTGCAAAACGGCCAAGAGGGTGTAGTTTTATAAATCTCAAACTCTGTTTAATGGTTAGAAATGTCAGGGCTCGACAATAAGGACTGCCCGATGGCCCGGGGCCAGTGTGAAAGACTCTCGGGCCAGTTGACGGACCTGTTACTTGCCCGCTCGGGCCAGTGCTGCATCTTCACTGAAGTTGATGATTTTCGCATTTGTAAGCCATGCCTATTTAAATATTCAAGCGCACATAGACGAGAAAGTACAGAAGTCAGCGAAGGGATTTAATGTTGACATTACTTATGTTTTCACATTAAGATAAAAGGTGGACAGAGTTTGTATTGTTCAATACATTGAAAATTTCTAGTCAGATCCATTTTGTGGGTGAATCTGGTGTTCTAAAATTAGTTACCATTATTTAAAAATTTCTGATTCTTTTTTTTTTTAAATTCAGACTTCTTGTGGTTTGATAAGGAAAGGATTAAAAACAGTCGATATTCAGTGTTATTGCTGCTTTCTCAAGTTGTTGTGGAGGATTATTTAATCATTCGACTAGGGTTAAGTACTTTCACAACAAAGAGAGATGGTTTGTTCAGGTCGAAATGTCAACTTTCAAGTCAAGTCAACTTTATTTATATAGCGCTTTTTACAATGCAGATTGTTTCAAAGCAGCTTCACAGTGTTAAACAGGAAAATAATTAACAGAATTTGATTCGGCTGTACAGCCGCTCTGGAGAAAACGGTGATGTCATCAGCTCATTTCAATTATCATATATATTCAAGTAATGTAGTTGATATAATTTAGTTTAGTAATTAAATTTATTTGGATATTTATTTGAAAATGTAGTGTCCCCAACTGAGCAAGCCAGAGGCGACAGTGGCAAGGAACCAAAACTCCATCAGGTGTCCTAATGGAGAAAAATAAACCTTGGGAGAAACCAGGCTCAGTCGGGGTGCCAGTTCTCCTCTGGCCAATTAACAAACAGTGTATGTTTATTATTTTGGCAGCCTTATAGGTCAGAAGTAATATTAGATCGGATTATTTGAAAGATCGGAGGCATCACGCCGGGTTTATTGAGGATGGCGTGTCGATTAAACAATTATTAAATAGGAATAATCGAAATATCGGAGTCATCACGCCGGAGATGGATCCATTGAGGATGCCATGTTGATGAGCAATTTCAGAGGGTAGACTAATTGACACGGTCTCTGCAGACACTTCAGGGATGCGTTGGTAATGTCTGGGCGCTGGTCCACCATCTGATCTGGATACGGCCTGGATCCGGCTGACTGCAGTAAACCTCGGGATAAACAGAGAGACTAACATTAGCGTAGATGCCATTCCTCTTATGATGTAACGAGTACATCAGGTGTTATGGGAAGTGTTCCCGGTTCCGGCTGACCTAGTTAATGCAGCCTAACAATTTGAATAAAATATAAATTAAAAATGTTTTATGTGTATGCCATAGTAAAGAGATGCGTTTTTAGTCTAGATTTAAACTGACAGAGTGTGTCTGCTTCCCGAACAATGCTAGGAAGGCTGTTCCAGAGTTTGGGTGCTAAATAGGAAAAGGATCGACCGCCTGCAGTTGATTTTGATAATCTAGGTATTATCAACTGGCCAGAGTTTTGAGACTGCAATAGACGTAATGGAGTATAATGCGTTAAGAGCTCGCTCAAGTACTGGGGAGCTAAACCATTTAGTGCTTTGTAAGTAATTAGCAAGATTTTAAAATGTATGCGATGTTTAATAGGGATCCAGTGCAGTGTTGACAGAACCGGGCTAATATGGTCATACTTCCTGGTTCTAGTAAGAACTCGAGCTGCTGCGTTTTGTACCAGCTGCAGTTTATTTATTAAGCGAGTGGGGCAACCACCCAGTAGAGCATTACAATAATCTAGCCTTGAGGTCATGAACACATTAACTAACTGTTCAGCATTTTGCATTGAAAGCATATGCCGTAATTTAGATATATTTTTAAGATGGTAGAATGCAGTTTTACAGATGCTAGAAACGTGGCTTTCAAATGAGAGATTGGTATCAAAGAGCACACCCAGGTTCCTAACTGACGACAAGGACTTGACAGAGCAGCCATCAAGTGTTAGACAGTATTCTAGGTTACTACATGTGGAGTTTTTTTGTCCAATAATTAAAAATTCATTTTTTTCTGAATTAAGTTGCAGGAAATTACTAGTCATCCAATTTTTTATATCAGCTATGCATTCCGTTAATCTTGTGAATTGGTAAGTTTCGTCAGGGCGTGAAGAAATATAGAGCTGAGTATCGTCAGCATAACAATGAAAACTAACGCCATGCTTCCTAATGATATCTCCCAGTGGTAGCATGTACAGGGTGAAAAGCAACGGTCCTAGCACTGAGCCCTGCGGTACTCCATATTGAACTTGTGATCGGTGTGACATCTCTTCATTTACTGCTACAAACTGATAACGGTCAGATAAGTATGGTTTAAACCATGCCAATGCAATTCCACTAATGCCAACATAATTTTTGAGTCTATTCAAAAGAATGTTGTGGTCGATGGTATCGAATGCAGCGCTAAGATCGAGTAACACTAACAGAGAGATACAACCACGATCGGATGATAAGAGTAAATCATTTGTAACTCTAATGAGAGCAGTCTCAGTACTATGATGTGGTCTAAATCCTGACTGGAAAACCTCACAGATACCATTTTTTTCTAAAAAGGAGCATAATTGTGAGGACACTGCCTTTTCTAGTATTTTTGACAGAAAGGGTAGATTTGAGATTGGCCTGTAATTGACACATTCTGTAGGGTCAAGTTGCGTTTTTTTAATAAGTGGTTTAATAATAGCCAACTTAAAAGTTTTCGGTACATATCCTAAAGTCAAGGATGAATTAATGATATTAAGAAGAGGATCTATGATCTATGATCTATGATGAAATGTCAGGAAAGAAGTGTCTGTTTGCACCATGCAGTGGCAAAGATGGTGCCTTTAAAATTTCTGGGTCCAAAGGAATCGCTACTATGCTAATTAAGAGCTCGTAGCTCGGAGACACAGCCATACATTAGATTTTGTCAAACATTATTACTAGTGATGGTGCTTCATCAGCTTCTGTGCCATGTCCGCTATGTTCGGAGGTGAGGCCCTCTTGGTTGGCCTTGCGTCTGGCGGGCTGACCCGAGTTGCCCAGACTCCGTTTTAATTGGGTCCTCGTTGGATCTTGCGACTTGCGGACCAACCTGGGCAGCCCTTCTGCCGTTCGGGCATTGCTCTAGCGACTTGCGGGACCTGTCATGGCATGTATATAGTGTATATTTGTACATAGTTCGTTGATCACACATGGTGATGGGCTTAGGTGATGTCATCTTATTGGGTGTCTTAAAGAGCTACCCCATTAATATGTATCGTACAGTTGCAGGATCCAAGTTATGTCAAATACCCGCATTGCTTTATCCTCCAGAAATGCATAACATTCAGCCTAACAAAGATTCATTGTTTATCCAAAAAGCAATTTTGAATCTTCAAAAGTGTTAGGAGGGGATTCAGCTTCACTACACCCTGAAAACAATGCATCAACATTCACAAGAACACTCATGATTCTGAAATGTAAGATTATTTTGTTGCAGGGCAAGTACAAATTTGAACCTGTGGGCCAGTAGAAAAAATCCTTAGCGTTGAGCCCTGAACGTGTTGCCGTATAAACCTGCAACTTAATGGCGTGTTGGTTTTAAAAAATATTGAGAAGGTATTAAAAATGGTATTAAAAGGTATTGAATTTACCTCCAGGATTTCTGTATACCCTGTTTTTCATAATATACATTACCACAATGTTCAATGATTCTCAAACAACTTGATAGATAAATCTAAATCCCTCCTTTACTACTCTGTGCCATCTGACCAATCAGAGCAGAGTAGCAGTCGGTTGTGATTGGTCTACTGCGCACAGCGTGTATTTCGGAATCTAAATGACCATTACCATAACTGAACTCCAGCCCCATTACCATAACTGAAGACATCGATTTTACATCAATCCCAGCGCGAGTTCGAATCGATGATGAAACATTGGAAGAACTAGCTATTCAACCCGAACCTTGAGCAGGACTTTTCTCAGTGATTCTACTCAGTTTGAGGTACATTGAGATGTTTCAACTGTAATTCCTCACCATCAGCATTAACAAGTGTGCGTCCATCAACAAACCTGTGTGTGTGTGTGTTTCTAATTTATTGTGGTTTACTGTAGAGCACAGTGTCTTTTCAACATGATGCTATCCAGGATCCACAGGAATCAGCTGCAGTGTTTGAGGTGGTTCAAGTTTTCGCTGGTGTCTGTGCAAGCAATATGCTAATGTTTCGCCTTGACGTCACAACGAAACGGCTTGAGAAAAACGATTAGTTTAATTGACTTTTGAGTGACAATAACTTTATATATGGTGCACTGTCAGATTTAAAACTTTGCAGGATGTTTTCATTCACTTAGAACTATGTTACACACTACATGAAAGGTAATTTTCAAAAATCCATAATAGGGGGCACTTTAAACTTATTAGTGGTGCTTGCAAAGTATTAATGCTTTATATTTTAATTATTATTAAAACCGTATTTGATTATGACATTTGAAAAACTCATGGTAAATACTGTTCATAAACATATTCTTATTAGCTGAAATAAATTAGCTGAACATATACTTGTTTACTTAGTTATCTTTATTTAAATATGGTATTTTTATTTTATGCAACTACCACTTTGATGCTTCAAATAGTTCATAAAGAGATCGTAAAACTCATATGAATCCAGCTGTTTAGTCCACATTTTCTGAACAGACACGATCGCTTTATATGATGAACAGTTTGAATTTAGTCTTTTAGGCTTTTTGAAGCATCAAAGTAGTAGTTGTGTAGCTGCCAATGGAGGAACAGAAAGCTCAGATTTCATTAAAAAGATCTTCATTTGTGTTCCGAAGATGAACAAAAGTCTTACGGGTTTGGAGTGACATGAGGGTGAGTAAATAACAGAATTAAAATTTTTGGGTGAACTATCCCTTTAAGCAAAGTTAGCAACAGACTTGGGCATACGCAGAGTGATAAGATGAATTACCGGTATATGAAGTGTATGTACCAGCTGTATTCAGAAAAGTTTTGATGGCATTTGTTAACATGTACTTGTTTAATTAGTGACACATAGCATACATTTTAAAATCTTTATTTGAATATGGCAATATGACACCTTGTTTTACAGTATTTCTGTGATTAAATCACTGACAGAGACCTCTCCCTCATCACCCAATCACTGTGTGCATAGTTAGTGGGCGTGTTGACATCATCAATAGCAACAAGGTCAACCCCGTCCTTTCTCTTAGCTTAAGATTCCTCTCTATTCCTTAGTAAAAGTTGGTCTCAGCAGCTTTGTGAATAGTTTTTAAGATGAAACTCTTACCTAAGAACTTTTGCTATTTAGGGAAAGTCTTGGTGGTAAGATAAAATGTTTTGTAAATATGGCCCCAGATCTCTGTCATAGAGATTTGTGAGTGGGCTCATTTGATTCAGCCCAGCAAGCAGCCAATAAGTACTGACATAAAAGGTTTCCTAGCCATGCCATAGCAACCAGTTACAGCACCCTAGCAACCACCCCATAGACTTCCTAGGGATATTTGTGGATTATAACATCATAGAGACAAGTGGGAGGCCTCTTTTGACTCAGACTGGCAAATCGTCTGGCAACTGTCTAGCCATGCCCTACCAACCTTTTAGAGCCATCCATATCATGACACCAGAGCGCTGTAGAATAATGGGGTTGGGCTCTTTTGATTCAGAATGGCAAGTAGTCCTTCTGCATTTCTATTTTACATTTTAATTGTTTTCTCTCATACTTATTCTATTTCTGGACAAAATTTCACTGTGAAAAATTTCCTGCACCGTTTTTGTTGCAGACCAGTGAATGTGGTGTCAAATTGTGCGGCTTATTGAGGACAGGCGTGATATGTCTTTTATAAGCAGTTGAACATATGATGTTCCCATAGACTTAACATTGGCACATAATTTGTGAGATTATGCCTCTAGATCAGAATGTCATAGAGACTTGGGGTTGGGCTCATCTGACTTTGCCTATCAAACCACCAATATGTAGTGTCATAACAACTTCCTAGCCATGCCATAGCAACCAGTTACAGCATCCTAGCAACCACCCCATAGATTTCCATTGAAAATGGTGAGAGGGATATCCGTGGATCAGAACATTGTAGAGACAAGTGGGAGCAACTTTAGAGCTTTAAAACTACATCCACATAACCTGGGCCTATACTTCTTCCACTTCTACATCGGCTTTGCCGAGGAAGAGACTCTGCACTCTGGCTTGTGCTCGGACGGTCCTGCTGCGGCCTGGTATTGAATGCGTTCGGCTGGAGGATCAGCTGATAGTCGTGGGTATTGTTTGTATTACCTGCCTGCCCTCTACTACAACATCAGCTTCGCCTCGCTGAGAGATTCACCGGCGTGTGTTCGGACATAGACCTGGTTATGGTGGTGTTACAGATGATGCTGTCCTTTGTGCTCACTGCTCTGGTATGTTACAGCTGTTTTAATGTACTTAGTCCTTTCTACCCTGCTGTAAATTATGGCTATCTTCTACTCACTTCTGGATCTGCATAATCTGAAGTCATCATATCGTCTTCCTGTGGACATATATAATCACTGTGCTCACTTGGAAATTCTTGGAAATTGGAAATTCTGCGCCGTCCTCGTCCTCAGCGCAATTTCTGTAAGGACGCACAGTTCACTCCTTTGGTTAGCGACGTCACTCCAGTTATTTCATCCTGTCGGTCTTCTTCAAAGTCGGGCGCAGAGTTATGGTCAGTAAACCTGCTAAATCTCTGTTCAGTCAAGATTTCATCTCCAACTGATGAAAAAACGGAGTTGCCAACGCTGAGGATGGCCTTGATAAATGCGAAGTCATTATCCAATAAATGATCCTTTTTCATTACAAACTCGCTGGACTTTTTATTTGTGACTGAAACATGGCTGAAAGTGGATGGATTTTCATGAACTATCTCCCTCGGATTGTGCCTTTTTTAGCACTCCAAGATTCTCTGCTGAGGGTAGGGGTGTCGCTACTGTTTTTAAAAAACATTTTAAAAACAAACAACTACAAACGGATGTGTATTCCAGTTTTGAGGTACAGTTTATGAGAGTCAACATAGGGAGTCCTGTATTATGTGCATTGATTTACAGGCCTCTGAAATTTAACAAGGACATCATTCAACAGTTCTCTGAGTTCCTCTCGAATATTGTATCTCGTTGTGATAAACTGCTGATTCTAAAAGACTTTAATATTCATCTTAGCTGTCTATCAAAACCTTTGGTAAAAGAGTTTGTATGTCTTATTGAATCTTTTAATCTGTCACATTCAGTCGTTAGCCCTACTCGTAGTTTGGGGCACACTTTGGATTTGGTGTTGTCACATGGTTTTCCCGTAACAAATCTGAGAGTAGTTGATGCTGCTATTTCAGACCATTTGCCAATTGTGTTTGAATCTGTGTGTGTTTTTTCCACCTCTACTTGCTCTGTCTGTGAGTTACTCTCGTTTCATCCAACCTTCCAGTGCCAGCTTATTTTCAGAGTAGTATCAAGCCAACCTTGTGGATGCTGTCCTCTTCAACAAATTAAACACCGAAGAGATGGTGGAGGCTTTTACTAAATCCTGCTCCATTTCTTTAGACTGTTGCTCCCTTTAAGCCTTGGTTAAATGATTTTACTCGCTCTCTTAGACAAGAGTGTCGTGAAGCAGAGCGGAAGTGGAAAAATGATAAACTCCCAAGTATCTTATGAATGTTTAACTGCATGCTTAACCAGTTACCAAAAGTCAGTGAAAGAGGCAAAATCTAAATTCCTCTCAAAACTCATCACTGAAAATGCAAATCGGCCAAGAATGCTATTTAAGACAATTGATTCAGTGCTAAAACCCTTACCAGCTCCTTCTCTTGTTCCATCTCGGGAAACCTGTGAGAACTTTTAAAAATGTTTTAATGATAAAGTGTTAGCGATCAAGGCTTCCATTAAGCCAGCAATACATCATCCCCCCCTGATCTGTTCACCAACCGATTCACTAACTTGTTTTCATCCAGTTACCTCTGCTCAGCTAGTTGAAATTGTTTCTAAGGCTAAATGTGCCAGCTGTGAGTCTGATGTCATTCCAACTCGTCTTTTTAAGGAAGTGTTTGAAACTTTGAGCCCAGCTGTAACAGCTATTATTAACAGTTCTCTAGCGAATGGAATTGTCCCTGCTAGTTTTAAACATGCTGTAGTTCACCCTCATATTGTGATAACATTTTTCTTTATCACCAATTGCAAAATGATGGACAACTATTCACATTTTCTGTGATAATAAAATGAAGTAAATATTAAATAAATGAGTAAATAAGTAAATTAATGATCAAGTAAATTAATAAAAGAGGCGCCGGTGGCTTGGAAGACGTGGGTAATATGGTTTAACCATTTTGCAACACTAACAGGAGGTAAGCAACAGTTTGCTAAATTGCAGTTAGTTTGATAGCTACAGAACTTATAGATCTCCCTCTTTTCATTTTCTTTTTTGCTGCATTAAAGATGAAATGTTTTAATTTCTGTTTTCTTGCAGGTGCAGTGAGGGGAAAAAACACTATGTTTAGGGCAATTGGCTCGTAGCTCTGCTTTAACTTTGCAATACCCTCCCGAGGGGCGACCAAAATTTCTAACATGTCAGAAATTCATCCGACCATCTTATTGCCGGTCGGGAGAGGTTAATCGCCTCCCTTTTCTCCCTGTACACTGCATGAAAACTGACGCACAACCAAAAATTATGATCGAGTCCTACGATTTGGAAATTGTCTCGAAATCTGACAAAAATCTCACAGTGTATGCCCGGCTTAAGAGAAGCCATTGTGCGTCAATTTCTGACACTGGCAGAATTTCATTGGAGGGAAAAATGTATTGCAGTGGTTACCATAGCAACCGCCTAGCCAACCACCCAGAACAACCTAGCAAAAATCTTTTATTAAACTTTAAAATTAAACTTTCTCAAACTAACATCAAAGTTTGTTTACAATCTTTACTCTTCTAGTTTTCTAATTAATATTTCAAAAATATTTGTGATCTGAAATTTATTAAATTCAGAATTATGTAAAAATGTGTGTGTTGTTTTAGGAGACCTTTTTGGAGAGCAAACAGGATGGTGTGGCTCGGAAATACATCCCACCCGCAAGGTATGATCACCCTGATGACATCTGTTTTTACACTTTCACGTGTTCTGGATAAAGCTGCATGATTAACCGTTAAAAGATTACGATCTTGATCCAAACAGTATTGTTTCCCATTGGCATTACTTGCTGGCACAAAATAGTCTATTTTATGTGACCAGGGACATATATATATATATATACAGGGAGTGCAGAATTATTAGGCAAATGAGTATTTTGACCACATCATCCTCGTTATGCATGTTGTCTTACTCCAAGCTGTATAGGCTGGAAAGCCTACTACCAATTAAGCATATTAGGTGATGTGCATCTCTGTAATGAGAAGGGGTGTGGTCTAATGACATCAACACCCTATATCAGGTGTGCATAATTATTAGGCAACTTCCTTTCCTTTGGCAAAATGGGTCAAAAGAAGGACTTGACAGGCTCAGAAAAGTCAAAAATAGTGAGATATATTGCAGAGGGATGCAGCAGTCTTAAAATAGCCAAGCTTCTGAAGCGTGATCATCGAACAATCAAGCGTTTCATTCAAAATAGTCAACAGGGTCGCAAGAAGCGTGTGGAAAAACCAAGGCGCAAAATAACTGCCCGTGAACTGAGAAAAGTCAAGCGTGCAGCTGCCAAGATGCCACTTGCCACCAGTTTGGCCATATTTCAGAGCTGCAACATCACTGGAGTGCCCAAAAGCACAAGGTGTGCAATACTCAGAGACATGGCCATGGTAAGAAAGGCAGAAAGTCGACCACCACTGAACAAGACACACAAGCTGAAACGTCAAGACTGGGCCAAGAAATATCTCAAGACTGATTTTTCTAAGGTTTTATGGACTGATGAAATGAGAGTGAGTCTTGATGGGCCAGATGGATGGGCCCGTGGCTGGATTGGTAAAGGGCAGAGAGCTCCAGTCCGACTCAGACGCCAGCAAGGTGGAGGTGGAGTACTGGTTTGGGCTGGTATCATCAAAGATGAGCTTGTGGGGCCTTTTCGGGTTGAGGATGGAGTCAAGCTCAACTCCCAGTCCTACTGCCAGTTTCTGGAAGACACCTTCTTCAGGCAGTGGTACAGGAAGAAGTCTGCATCCTTCAAGAAAAACATGATTTTCATGCAGGACAATGCTCCATCACACGCGTCCAAGTACTCCAGCGTGGCTGGCAAGAAAGGGTATAAAAGAAGAAAATCTAATGATATGGCCTCCTTGTTCACCTGATCTGAACCCCATTGAGAACCTGTGGTCCATCATCAAATGTGCGATTTACAAGGAGGGAAAACAGTACACCTCTCTGAACAGTGTCTGGGAGGCTGTGGTTGCTGCTGCACGCAATGTTGATGGTGAACAGATCAAAACACTGACAGAATCCATGGATGGCAGGCTTTTGAGTGTCCTTGCAAAGAAAGGTGGCTATATTGGTCACTGATTTGTTTTTGTTTGGTTTTTGAATGTCAGAAATGTATATTTGTGAATGTTGAGATGTTATATTGGTTTCACTGGTAAAAATAAATAATTGAAATGGGTATAAATTTGTTTTTTGTGAAGTTGCCTAATAATTATGCACAGTAATAGTCACCTGCACACACAGATATCCCCCTAAAATAGCTAAAACTAAAAACTACTTAAAATATTGATACAAAAATATTCAGCTTTGATATTGAGTTTTTTGTGTTCATTGAGAACATGGTTGTTGTTCAATAATAAAATTAATCCTCAAAAATACAACTTGCCTAATAATTCTGCACTCCCTGTATATATATATATATATATATATATATATATATATACACTCACCTAAAGGATTATTAGGAACACCTGTTCAATTTCTCATTAATGCAATTATCTAATCAACCAATCACATGGCAGTTGCTTCAATGCATTTAGGGGTGTGGTCCTGGCCAAGACAATCTCCTGAACTCCAAACTGAATGTCAGAATGGGAAAGAAAGGTGATTTAAGCAATTTTGAGCGTGGCATGGTTGTTAATGCCAGATGGGCCGGTCTGAGTATTTCACAATCTGCTCAGTTACTGGGATTTTCACGCACAACCATTTCTAGAGTTTACAAAGAATGGTGTGAAAAGGGAAAAACATCCAGTATGCGTCAGTCCTGTGGGCCAAAATGCCTTGTTGATGCTAAAGGTCAGAGGAGAATGGGCCGACTGATTCAAGCTGATAGAAGAGCAACTTTGACTGAAATAACCACTCGTTACAACCGAGGTATGCAGCAAAGCATTTGTGAAGCCACAACACGCACAACCTTGAGGCGGATGGGCTACAACAGCAGAAGACCCCACCGGGTACCACTCATCTCCACTACAAATAGGAAAAAGAGGCTACAATTTGCACGAGCTCACCAAAATTGGACAGTTGAAGACTGGAAAAATGTTGCCTGGTCTGATGAGTCTCGATTTCTGTTGAGACATTCAGATGGTAGAGTCAGAATTTGGCGTAAACAGAATGAGAACATGGATCCATCATGCCTTGTTACCACTGTGCAGGCTGGTGGTGGTGGTGTAATGGTGTGGGGGATGTTTTCTTGGCACACTTTAGGCCCCTTAGTGCCAATTGGGCATCGTTTAAATGCCACGGCCTACCTGAGCATTGTTTCTGACCATGTCTATCCCTTTATGACCACCATGTATGTATGCATGTATGTATATTCACTTCACCTGTCATATGTATGTATATATATGTGTGTGTGTGTATTTATAGTGTATATTGTATAGCTCTAGTTATGGTTTATATAATACATATATTTTTTTCTGTTATATGCATATAACTGTAAGATCAACATATACTGAGTTGAAAATAAATATTACCAATGTATTATGGTGTATTAATGAGCTTTTGGCATTTTGTAGGATGATGTCAACTGAAAGCACCAACAGTTTCACTCTTATTGGAGAAGCTTCAGATGGAGGAACTATGGAGAACTTGAGTCGCAGGCTGAAAGTATGGACTCACATACCAAATAGCACTACACAATTTCATATTTACATTCATGTTCTTGGCAGACACAAAAATTGTACAATAAATTATTTATTAGTTTGTTGATTTCAATGATATTATATTAAAATATAAAATTAGACTGCAGTTGATGTTATGAATCAATAATTGGAACAAAAAGGATAACATGCATAATTAAGTTTTTTTTTTTGACTCCAGTATGATTTATCTTATCCATTAAAGTTTTTGTTATCATTTAACCTCGTTTAAACCCTTAACCAGCACTTCCACAAGCCAACATTACATAGCCAAAATGAAATGGCCACAGCTCTTGAACCCTGTAGGTTACAAGTATAATCTTAGTACCAAATTACTTGAAGTAGTACAGGAACAGTTTGAGTAGCTCAAATAGACTGAAAAGTTACTACCATTTAAAAAAAAAGACTAGGATTTGAAAAGCTTGAATTGACATAAATCACAATGTATACAGTGCAGCAGCAGAAACTGAGGGGGAAAAATGTTACGCTTAATTAGAGCTTTTTTGTACAAATTACTACAAGTCAAGGTGTGATAGCAAACAAGACCACATGAACATGCCAAAAGACCACTCTACCAGCCACTTTGACCTGACTGCATATATAGCTACTATACAGATCTGTTTAGAATTACTAAACACAGCAAAATACAAATCAAAAACCAAAACATTTTAGATTTGTCAATCAGTGAACAGTTGTCAGATTGAGCGTTTGTGTCTGTGCTTAGAGTGTCTGATGCCTTACAAACTTCTCCAAAACACACCTCTTCAGCGAGCATCCGTTATAAAACACCTGCCAGACATTCTGACAACTTTGTGGCCAATGTACTTGTGCAAAAATTAGAGATCGACCGATATATCGGTTTCCCAATATTTTTCCCGATATTTAAGCATTTTCCCATAATCGGGTATCGGTTTTGTAATATCGGATTCACCGATAAATGCCGCCATCTTGTGGACTTTGAGAATCGCGTACAAGCCCGCCATTAAAGCACTGCGTCTGAGGGGAAATGAGTCAACAACGGTGTTCGAAGGTAAAATAACTTGCATCCCTTAATTAATAAACGTTATTTAACATAACAGCCAGTAATGCACAAATAAGCTATGTTATGTAGTTTAAACTTGGCACTAAAAATAGAGGCGAACTCACAGAGTCACGTAATCCGTCATTTCCCAATAAAGACGTAACTTGAATGAAACTTACATGAATGAAATAAAACAGTCATGAATGAGTGCATGTTGGAAATAAAAGTGCGCTCTCTCTCTCTCTGTTGTCCATGCTCATCTCGTGAAGTCGCATTTATAGCCGTTCACTCACCGGGTTGTTGATCCAGCATAGTCACTGTATGTAACTTTTAGGACCCAATCGTTTAAAACTCCTTAAATTATATTAATGTCTGCTATATAACATTTATATAATAAACATCTAAATAATTACAGCTCTGTGGAAATGAATTATCAGTCATCAGCAGGTATTTCATAACCTAGACAAACCTACAAAAACATTATTAATAATTCTGATAACGTGCCAGATGAGATGGTCTAGCGATGTAGCCTAATAGCGATAATGTATTCGCTCTGTTTTGTTTATTTTTCTGACAATGTTTGCGTATTCCAGAGAATATTCCAGCTTGTCCATTCTCTTCACTCTTTAGTCTATTATACTAACACATAAACCT
This sequence comes from Rhinogobio ventralis, assembly GCA_039654625.1. Taxonomy (NCBI): domain Eukaryota; kingdom Metazoa; phylum Chordata; class Actinopteri; order Cypriniformes; family Gobionidae; genus Rhinogobio; species Rhinogobio ventralis. Next base: position 13,081,591 of record CM077212.1, on the reverse strand, counting down.
TTTAAAAATGTAGTTTAAAACAAATGCTTATATTTGTGGGAAGTTAATAGACTTACCTGTCATTTATTTATGCTCTCCATTTGAAAACATTAGACTTTGTAAATTTATTTTGCCTTTTGTTAATATGCGGTTGTTATAAATAAAAAGATGCAACAGCAGTAATGTTAAAAAGACTTTACTTGCACTGTATTTTTTTGCACTCTTTCAGACTCTATTTATTGATGTAGAAGCGTGTTTTGTTTTTTATGTAAGAAGGAAGTGAAATTGCAAAAATTTGTGTTTAAAAAGTTTTAAATAAAACTGTTCAGTTCAGTGCTGTTGCTATAATTGTAAAAACAGAAATAACACAAATAAATGTCGGTTCTGTATATTGGTTAGGGGTGGGAATCTCTAGGCACCTCACGATTCGATTCGATTACGATTCAGAGGGCTGCGATGCGATTTATAAAACGATTATCGATGCATCTTTCATACTTGTTGTAAATTAATACAGACTTCAGCATATTCTGAATCACTAACATTTAAAGTAATAACCTCCTGTTATGTGCATTATAATCCTTCAGACAATAAAATCAACATTTTGCTGTACCACAATCACAGCTTTAATACAAAAATATAGAATTCTGTACCAGCAGCTCTCATACAAAAGTAGTGCTTGTGGACTTCAGCATATTCTGAACAATAATAACATACAGCTGCTCTTATACACAAATAAATATTACAGTCTAAGACTTATGACTTAAAACTAAATCCTGAGCACAGACAAATTTTTGCTGTATACCACAATCGAAAACAGCTTTTATGAAAGAACTCTAAATTAACATCTGCAGAGAATACGGACGCAAATCCTTGACCATCAAATTTGCGATAGTTTGTGGTCCTCTGGTTGGCAGCAACTACCGGTACAACCGAGCGTTGGAAACGTGTAATATGGTTTCTCATGTTTGTCGTGTTTCGAAAATATTTTAGGTTAGTTTGACCCAATTTGCATATAGTGTGGCTCTTGTCCAGGTCATTTTCCCCTTAAACTTCATAGAAAAGCTTCCATACGCTAGCTTTTAATACAGAGGGTGCCGGTCGGATTTCTTGCTCAGCTATCACGCGTCTCTGTTATGTGCACGCCACAGACGGTCCGGGCGCTGCACTTCCCGCGCTTCAGAGTTGTGCCTTTTGCGTTCCGTCAACATTACGTTATCAACATTGAGAAAATCGTTTTTTTTGACATTTGTGAATCGATTCAGAATCGTCTACGTCCGCATCGCGATGCATCTAAGAATAAAAATTTTCCCCCACCCCTAATATTGGTTATCGGGCACATAAACATGCAAATAATTGGTATCGGTATCGGTTATAAAAAATCAATATCGGTCGATCTCTAGCAAAAATACAATGTTAGCAATCACTCCAAGAGCGCAATTACACGTTTTGTTTACGAATTAGTACTAACAGACTCACGTGTGCCAATGTACAAATCCTGCATTTCACTTTATTAATTAGTTTTGCCTTGATTACAGTCATCATCCATAAAAACTTTATTTACTATGTTTTGATCTGCCAGTCAGTCTGTATTTCAAAAAGCCTCGTGAGGGCTTGCGATTTGTTAAAAAAATAATAATAATAATTCACAGAATAAGAGAGAGGATTTTATTTTATAGCTATGTTTCCAACCACCTATTTTTTTTTGCTTTTTAGGATATCGCATCAAAAAATGCTGGATGGAAACACCAAGATGTGCATAAAAAAACGTATGCACTCATTTGAGTTATTTGATCCATTTTTTATCCGATAAGAAAACATGCATAAACTATGATGGAAACACATATACTGAAAAAAATTCTTCTGAATAATTCCCTCCCATTCTGGGAGGGCTGCCATTTGTTGTTTCGCGGGCTATGTGACGTCAGAGCGCGTAACCGGGAAGTCACGGGTTTGACTACCGTTCCAGTGCACTTTCATGGGTAGAAGGTTGGAAAAACACGGGTTACGGATTGCCTGGAATGCGGCATAAGAGCTGCATTAATAGAATTTATTAAATTACAAATTACCAAGATTAAATGCCTATGGCTGACATTTAAAGCGAGAAAGTGGTCAATTTATGTTTCAGGTGGACGTTTAGGAAAGTGAAGAAACTGCTTTTGGTGTCTGATTTGAAAGAACCGAAACAAGTGATGACTGTGTATGTTATACTTTTTAGATACGAAGGAGAAAGAGGAAATGCAGGATCTGAGCTAGATAGGGAAAAAAAGTAATTGTTGAGGATGGGCATGTGAGTAGGGCCTCTATGTAAACCATGATGTTTCCTAAATTGGACCCGAATTTTAAGGGAGCTACTGACTATTTGAGGGCTTCTGATTCTCTGAATCTGTAATTGGGTCGTCTAGATTTTTAGCAATGTTTTTGTCAATTGTGGGATACTCAAGCGAGTTGAGGAGATCTAAATTTGTAGTATTATTTGGAGGGCTTTTTGAATCTAACATGAGTACAGTCTAACATAATAGTCTAAGACCAAATTAGCTCCAGTTGTTTTTGTAAATGAATTAACCTGTCATGTATCTGATACTTGAAATCTATCTAGAATAAAAGAATAACACAATATAGATATATTTACAGTGATAATTATTTTAGTTACAATATAATATTGTACTTTTGTATGGAATGGATCATTTTAAGCTCCCTACTCCACCCTATAACCCTAAACGTAACCGTTTTGACAATATAAAAAATGTAATAGGCAGATAAATGTACAATCACTAATAATTTATTTAAAACATGACAAAAAGCAGTATAAAGAATAGACTAAAGTACTTGTGTGCTACATTACCAGTGCTCTGACAGCAAAACATAATTTTGTGTGACTTACAATATAAAATTAAAGTTGATAATTGCTGCAAACATTCCCCTGACCCTCATTATATCCATCCTCCAAAGCGGGATTATATCCAAAAATCGGCATGTCGCAAATAGTCTATGGTTGCAAATCACAAGCGACAGCCAATTAAGAGCCAATGATGTTTGACGTCACTGCTGCAAAACTGTGTTGTAGTGTTTTAAAGTGACAATTTTGAAAGTTCAAATGGATGAGTACGATTATCAATGTATAATAATAAATTACGGTATAACACAGTGTTATCGTACGACTTCTGAAGACTTGGAATAACATGCACAAAATAAATTACGTTTATTTTACGTTTATGATCAGTTTATGGTGCGTTTCATGTTATGGTGAGCAGCTGTCCCATGGGAAACAAAATAAAAACTAAATTATTAAATGGTAACTGTTAATTTAATTTTTTTACATTTTAAAGTTCAGGCTTGGGTAAATTGATGGAATGTCTTGAAACATTATACAGAACAATGTTACATACAACTTGTAACAGGAATATCTGTAAATTATATGAAACATGTTTATATATGATGAATAGTTTACACTTTAGATTAGGGGATGCAGAAACAGTTGAAAATGAAAATGACTTGTATTACACCTATTTTGTAACAGGAAAGAAACATCTTCAAATGATGTGTAACGCATTTACAAATGGTAAATAGTTTACACTTAGGGGATGCATAAAGCTTTGTAAATGATTTATTCATGTGTTACACATCATCTATAATAGGTGTTGAACACTGTAGTGTGTACTGCAGTGTAAGTGCTGACTGGTGAGGGTAGAGACCACTGTCTTTTCTGACACACATGGACTCTTTAACCACTGTGCACCTGCATGTGAGGTTCAGTGGAAGGTAAAACCGGTTCACATTATCACCAGATCCCATACACTCCACACATAACACAAGCCTGTGTTAATGAGTGAAAGGATTTAACATAACCCACCAGAATCCCCTGACTGTAAGTCATTTATAAATGATTATCCACTTTTTACTCTTATTAAAAGTACTGCTTTAGAATACCTGCATGTTTGTGCTTTTGAACACAGACCAGCTTACAACTTCACGATACATCAATAAATTATATACTGATCATTTACTAATGGTTTGTTCATCATTAGTTCATGATTAACCATTGTTTATTGAGCTTATACTAAAACATACCACTTATTAATTATTAATATATGAATCTATAGTCATGTTTTGTAAGTGATTAGGTCATCATTAACTAATCATATATAAATTACTTGTAACTGAATTAACTAAACATTCATAAAATGCCAGTTCTCCTCTTTGGCCAGAGTGAGCCTGGTTTCTCCCAAGGTTTATTTTTCTCCATTATGCCACCTGATGGAGTTTTGGTTCCTTGCCACTGTCGCCTTTGGCTTGGCTTGCTCAGTTGGGGACACTAAATTTTCAAATAAATATCCAAATAAATTTAATTACTAAACTAAATTAACTATGTCAACTACATTACTTGAATATATATGATAATTGAAATGAGCTAGATGACATCACCGTTTTCTCCAGAGTGGCTGTACAGCCGAATCAAATTCTGTTGCATTTTTTTCCTGTTTAACACTGTGAAGCTGCTTTGAAACAATCTGCATTGTATAAAGCGCTATATAAATAAAGTTGACTTGACATATCGCTTAATCATTTATGAACGTATAGTCATGTTTTGTAAATGATTAGTTTATCATTAATTAATAACTTATAAGTGACTTAAGACTGAACGTTATTATAAAATGTTACCCAGGCTTTTTATTATAGTCAAGTCAAGTCACCTTTATTTATATAGCGCTTTTAAAGCAGCTTCACAGTGGTAACAGGAAAATAATGCAACAGAATTTGATTCGGCTGTACAGCCACTCTGGATAAAACAGTGATGTCATCATCCAGCTCAGTTCCGTTTTCATATAGTGTCAATGCGGGCAGATCAGTGATATAGTTGAATATTTAGTGTCCCCAACTAAGCAAGCCAAAAGCCAAAGTCAAAAGAGGCGATGGTGGCAAGGAACCAAAACTCCATCAGGTGACAGAATGGAGAAAAAAACCTTGGGAGAAACCAGGCTCAGTTCTCCTCTGGCCAACGAACAAACAGTGTATGATTATGATTCAGGCAAACATTACAAGTCAGAAGTCATATTAGATTGGAACATTCAGAGTTTGTCCAGTTCCATCTGGTTGAAGATCGGAGTCATCATGCAGGAGACGGGTTTGTTAAGGATCAGTGCCACTGAATGTCGTGACGATGAGGCCTATTATAGCGGGAGATTTAGCTCAGTAAGCTTGCTGGCTGAACTGAAGTGATATTAGCTTTGTTGATTATAAAGGCAGTGCTCTTTGGTCACTTTCTGATATAACCCATTCATAATTTGATTAAAAGTGTTATTTTTCATGCTGCTAAATACACACTGCAAATTTTTGTGAGAGACAATCATATTTGGGGAATATTTTGTGCCTTTGTATTATTGATTACTGTCCAGAAGATGGCACTATGGGTTGTTATGCTGGTACTTATAAAATGTGTAGAACCTAGGTCTTCAACCCTGCTCCTGGAGACCCACTGACCATGTGGCATGTTGGCATTGTTTGATGTCTTCTATTGACTGTTAATACATTTCTAAAATGTAATCTCTGGAATCTCTGGATCTTTATAGTTACCAGGACTTAATAACATTACAGGTAGCAACATCAAAGTATATTGATATAAACAATATTATCCCATCCTAGGGTGGAAACTCAAATTATGTTCCACACAGAGTGCACATACTCGTTCTCAGTGCACATACTTACCGAACCGAAAGACCCATACCGACATGTTTTGTTTTACGAATATGTGTACCATTACACTCCTATACTGTACTGTGTTTGTCATTGTTTTGCTGCTGGTTGGCCACATGTTCCACTTTTCACCACTCTGATGAGGTTGTTGGATAAAACTTGTGTAAAAAAGTGTTCTCTGAGTTAGGTGAAGGTCTTTACCAAAATTCCTCTTCATTTTATAATGCATCTTCAACACACAAATGCAAAGAAGTTTAGCATAATATGCTACTAATTCAGCAAAACAAAGGTTTATTTTTTTGTATTATATAACTGCAAAAACCTTTCCATGGTCGTCGTTGTCTCATTCTCCTTTTCATAATGGGCCCAACATTTTCAATGAGAAACAGACTGCAGCGGATAAAAGTCTGATTGGTACTTTTCGTCTTTGGGACTGAGAACTCGATGTCCGTTTTTCCCAAAAGCAAGCTGAAACGTGGACTCATCTGACCACAGCACACAATTCCAATTCCACAGGTCTTTTGGGCCATCTGAAATGTGCTCCGGCCCAGAGAACTCCGCAGCATCTCTGCATATAATTGATATATAGCTTTCTCCTTGCGTAACAAAGATTTAAGTTGCATTTCTTGATGCAGTGGCAGACTGTGTTAAGTGACAATGGTTTTCCAAAGGACTCCCAAGCCCATGTGGCTATATTTAACACAGTAGCATGATGGTTTCTCATGCAATACCATCTGAGGGCTTGGTCACAAACATTCAAAAGGTTTCCTGCTTTGGTCTAAGATTCCCTGAATCTTTTCACAATATTATGTTTGGTGAAAGATGTAAATTCTTTGCAATCTTGTATTTAGAAATGTGATTTTTGAATTTTGACTTCTTTTTAATGATATTTTGGTGAGCCATGATCAATATTAGCTTTAATAAAACTGAGATGCTCCTTTTATACCCAATCACGAGGCCTTCACCTATTACCAATTCACCTGCTTATTGCGGACTGTTTCAAAACAGTTTAATGAAAACTGTCACCCCCTTTTTGAGAATAGACATGAAAATGCACTATCCAAACTTAAATCGCTGTAATTCAAGAATGCTTTGGAATATAGACCTAAGTTTGGTCTTGTTTTAAAGAAGACACTCAGCAGATTTTTTACCTGAAGCAATTCAAAAGATGAAAGTATGAAAAAGTTATGGAAGTTTAAATTTACTGTAAATTAAAAATACTGTACTAAATATTTCTTTTATATAAAATATATATTAAAAAAAAAAAGTTTTACTCTAAAATTACTATAAAATCAAAGCCATATGTCTAACCAAAGTGTGTTCCCAATTTTAAGTTGGTATCACAAAAATTTAAGTTCCAATGAGATTTTGTTTAGGCGCTGTACCAAAAGAAGCCACCGGGTGTCATCCACATTCCATTGATTTTTTAAAAAAATGCATTTTCCTGTAACAAATTACTAACAAATTAAGTATTGCATCCTTCGCTAGAGTAGTAAAGATATCTGAAGAGTCTTTAGTTTTATCAGATTTATAAAAGACAGATACAGCTGTACCGCTTCTTTCAGAAAACAGTCAAGCTCCTGGAGGCGTGGCGTAACCCGAACTAAGTTTGTTGATTGCCGAGATCTTGCTCTCACTCTAGTTGTGTATGCTCGCTCTTCTAGGAGAAGTGCCCATACAAGGAATTCCACCCTTTATCAAGTAATACAGGGCCATACTCGAAAAAAACTTTCCGAAACTTATACAAACCCTGAAGGAGTGTATTTGGCACAGAAATCCAACTCGTTTTTTGAAACTTCATGTTTAGTCATGAGAATTCAACTCTTTAACAGTGTAAGTAAGTCAGAATGCATGAAATAGCTTCAGACATCTCCTTTAATTAGTTTTCTCATTTATCAATGTAGTCCTCGTTTTCCCGGCTGTTAAGCTCAAACTAACATCCATAACAGTTGGAGTTTAAAATACGGCATATGCAAGCTCTGTAATCACTCGTGCTAAAAGCATGTGGCTGAAATGTGGCACTATGCATAGTTACACGTTCAAGTTTGGTGTTTATTATTTCATGGATCTGTGTAATAGAAACATTTATCTGTTTAATATAAATTATATGACATATGAGCCTGTTTATCAGTGTAAGAGTTGTATTGCGTCTTTTGACATGACAACTGAAGAACTTTCAATCATGCATGTTAATGTGCAGAATAAATAGCAGACTAATATAGTATCCATTAATAAATAGATAAACCTTATAGCTTAAAGAGATAGATTTCCAATAGCGCTATTAAACTTGCAAATGCATAGTTTATTTTATCCCGGAATTAAAGCTGGAGTAAAATTGGTAGGAACCCCAGGGTAAAACCCTGTACAAGCAGAATAGTTTGGGTGGGTAGATGGATGTATCAGAATAGATTGTTCATGCTGTATGTGTTTTTTTTTTGTTGTTTTTTTCCTGTAGGTGACAAGCGATCTGTTTGACATTATGTCTGGTCAAACAGATATTGATCACCCGCTGTGTGAAGAATGCACTGACACACTACTGGACCATCTGGACACACAACTCAACATCACTGAGAACGAGTGCCAGAATTACAAGTTAGTATCACTCATGTTCAAAGCATCTCAAGTAACAAACAACCGTTTTTCTTTCTTATTCTGTGAGTGGGATGTGTTAGTTGTCTTGTGTGAGGGTTTGTATCATTATTTTTGTCATTAAACCTTTTTAGTCAATACATGATTGACATCATTGACCCCAGTGGGTTACTCAATTGGCTTTGAATTGTCAGGAGCTGTTTAGAGTTGCTGTCTCAGCTACCAGAAGAGGAGGAGGCCAGTTTACTGAATGCACTGCAGCAGCTGAAACAAGAAGAGGAATCTTTGATCCAGGAACTGGAGAGCATTGAGGGTCAGCGTGAAGCCGTGGCCAAAGAGCTGGCCGAGGGACGCAACCACAGCCAGCTGATGGACACTGAAGAACTCCAGTACATATGAATGAGAATATTTACAATGTTATTTACAAAGTCATATCATTCTTTTTTTTAATTATAAATAGGGGAATCCCCGTTCCCCAGGCCGCCTCTAGCATTTAGTATGTGAGAGGGACAACTTCTGCACTCACAGATGAGCTGCGGCAGCCTCTTTGCAAAGCTTGTATTGTGAAATGCAGTCCATGCTAAAAATTTACTGCTCAAACTGTCAAGATCAGATTGAAATCAGTGCTAGAAACTGAATGGCCTTAGGTGAAGTTAGCCATTTTTCATATTATGTCATATACAATATAGTTGAAGTTGTTACAGCATTTTTTTAGTGCATTGATCGTTATTTCGAGGGGGAAAAAAAAGATTCCTTATGATATGACCCTTTTAAATACTTTTTGCCAGTTTCCAGGTAAATATATTTTGTCATCTTTGTTTGCATGTTTATGTTTCAGGTATCAGAAGGAGTACTGCGAGTTTAAGAGACAGCAGCTGGAGTTGGATGATGATCTTAAGAGTGTGGACAATCAAATGCGTTACTGTCAGATTCAACTAGACAGACTCAAGAAAACCAACGTTTTCAATTCCACCTTTCATATCTGGTTGCATATCTCTTTAATTAATATTTTAGGAAAATCTCGCCATCAAAACAGAAATATATATATATGTATATATATATATATATACAGAAACATTTATATGTAAAACTGAATTGGGTAAAATTGTGCGTATAAACATTTTATGTTTTCTTTTTGTTTGTTTTTTCTACACCTTTTCCAGGCACAGTGGGCAGTTTGGAACAATAAATAACTTCCGCCTGGGCAGATTACCCAGCGTACCAGTGGAATGGAATGAGATTAATGCAGCCTGGGGTCAAACTGTACTTCTGCTGCATGCACTTGCAAACAAGATGGGACTATGCTTTCAGAGGTACTTGGATATGAAAATAATATTTACTAGATAGATAAAGCTTGTGGACAAATTTTGATGCCTTGTCTGAAATAGTTTTAAAATCGCAAAGTTTTTACATCAAGACAAACCAATCAAACTGCATTAGACCTCAGCAGACCTTTAAGAAACCCATTCAGACCCCATTAAACCTCTTCAGACACAATTAGAGGGCATTTGCACCTGTTTTTTTTTCATGAAAGCTAGTTAGTCTAATCAGTAAACAGGTAAACATCAGTGTAAACAGGCCCTGAGAAGTGAGTCTTCTGTTGCTTGATAGTTGTTGCTGGCATGTTCCAACTTCCTAGCATGGCATGATTTTTTTTCTTCCAAACCAGTAAACCAGCTGATTCTAAAGATTTTATTGGTGTATGTCAGTCAAAGTGCTGATTGCCTGCACAAAACTGAAACAAATACTAAACCCTAACCTTACCCTAAATTTTGCCTTCAAAAAAAGTACGAGAACGTTTTTGCAGCAATGTTTTATTTTGGGATGAATTGAGAGCTTTTAATTTGAAACAACTTCGTTGCAGATAAGACACACCAGCTTTGCATTCATAAAACCAGGTAGGATGAACGCATAACGTTAATTGACTTTCCATTCTTCTTTGTATGCCCTATTTTCGCTGTCGACTTTCCTCTTTAGACTCTTTGATAGTGCCATTTTCTCTCACCGGCTAGCTTAAATGTCAACATCACTCTGCACGCAACATAATCACGTACCTCCAGCATGCAAACAATTTAGAAAAATGCAGTTTAGTACGTGAGGATGCCAAGGAATAATTCTAAGTTTAAAAGTAGGCTACATCAAATAATTATTACAATAAGTTAGGCTCCATTGTGTAACAAGCAAATTAAAATACAAATTTATTATTCACAATATGGAAAGAGGAAATAAAACATAGTTTGTTAAGAGCATGACTCAAACATGCCATTAATGGGCTTATTTAAGTCCTCTTATTTTTTTTTGTTATTTTTATCCATTCCGCATCTCCTACATATGTGTGTTTTAGCAAGGTGTCTGTATTGCAAGTTGATGAATGAAGATTCTTGCCAGGTTACGTGTCACTACTGCTTTATTAATTTATTATTTTTTAACAGAGTAACAGCTCACTAAAAGACACTGTAACAGTATGTCAGGCAATTCTAGTTGTATTTTTCATCAATTCATTTCTTAAATTATCCCTTGACTATGTTCTGGGCCGCCATCTAGTGGCGATTTCTTTTTTTTTGTTAGCCCGATGCCAAACATACTTGACGACCCCTGCCCTAAACCCTTACATTAACCTTAATATAGTGTTTGAAGCACGTCCTGATAGATTCCTTGGGACTATTTTCATTGGTAATAATAGAGTAAAATTTAAATTAATATCCACTTAGGTTACTGAACTGTTTTTTAAAAATGAATATTACATTTGCAATCCTGCTGATATTTGGGAAAACGGCAGTGTGCTTATGTGATATTGCTTAACTATATCATAATGAAAAATAAAGGACAAAATTTCATACAGGGAAAATTCATGTCTTACAAAAAGGGCACTTATCTAGTTAGAGATGAAAATTACTGGGGCTTGATCACCACTTGGGGTCTGGGAGTCTTCTGTGCTAGTGCTTGAGTGGAAGTCTGAACTTTTCTTGATAGGTGACAGCATGATTGAGTTGACAATGCAATTGGCTGTGGAGCGGAGTTTGGGCTTCAATGGTTTTCAAATTTACATTTACATTTACATTTATGCATTTAGCAGACGCTTTTATCCAAAGCGACTTACAACTGAGGAGTACAGGAAGCGATCCGTTATGAAGAGGCGTAGAAACGCAAAAAGTGCCTTAAATACTACGTTTCGGGCATTGCTCAGAGTAGCCTAAGCTAGAATAGGGAGGGTGTAGAGAAAGATAGAGGAAAAAAGAATTTTTTATTTTTTTATTTTTTTTATGATGAGATTAAGTGCTCGCAGAAGAGATGGGTTTTTAGCTGTTTTTTGAATGATGTTAGTGATTCTGTCATCCGGATGGAGGTGGGAAGATCATTCCACCAGCCAGGAACAGTGAATGAAAAAGTTCTGGAGAGGGATTTCATGCCTGTCTGGGATGGTAACACCAGCCGCCACTCTTTAGCTGAGCGGAGGCTACTGGTAGGGGTGTAGACTCGTAGGATCGAGTCGAAGTATGCGGGTGCTGAGCTTGTGGTGGATCCATAAGCAAGCGTCAAAGCCTTGAACTTAATGCGGGCAGCGAGTGGTAGCCAGTGCAGAGAGATGAAGAGAGGTGTGACATGGGCCCTTTTAAACTTTTATTCTGAAATTGCGATGAACAACAATTTGCATATTTAGAAACATAATGGTGTATTCTCCCGTGTTGGCGTAGGTTTAGAAATTATTTACATTATAAATCTGGTGAACTGGTGCATTGCGTTCCCAGATGAATGTTATAAGAAACCCAAACTTTCAGCATATGCAGAGATGGAGTTTCTTAAATGGAGTTTGTTTGTTAAGAGTTGCTGAGACGCACTCCACGCATGTAAATGACAACAGTGCAACAATTTGTTATGAGAAACAAAGCGCGTCAGACTTTATATGCGTTCCCAAATCCGCATTATTGGAAACCCAAACAAACAGCACATGCAGAAACTGAGTTTGTGTGGAGCAGCATTTACTATGAACAGAGACGCTGGAACAATAATGTAACTCGTCCTGCAGACATGTAAAAAATTAAAGCGCCACGCTTCACTCTAAAACCCGCAGCTCATGTATTAATTTAATTGAATCGTAGTGTTTGTGAATTCACAATAGCACTATGCTATATTAGGATTTTTAAATGGTTTTAATATATTTTATAGTGCCTTAGAAAACGGTCTAATAATGCAGTTCATGGATTCTCGTCCGTAGAATGCGCCACTTTCAGCATTTTGCCAGTTAATCGACATGGATAAATTTAAATCGAGACAGTGTTAAATTTAACACTCTAATTTAATTAAGGAATCGTGACAGCCCCAAACTAATCATCTTATAATGAACTTCTGTTCTACTTTGAGTATGAATTATCATATGCTGTCAAAGACAGAACAATATAATACAAGCACTGTAATAGGTTTGCCACAAACTAAACTCTGTCATGCTGATATCACAAGACAGCTTTTCACCTCGAAGAGAAATATTGTCACGTTTTAATATCATGAGAATTTTAGCATGTTTTAGCATGTAGCTAAGTGTTTTTCTAACACTTTAGGAGTTGCTAGCCCATTTATAGGTGTTCGTATATTCTGGCATGTGATCGGCATTGCTGGCATGTTATAACGTTCTTAGAATTTGTTAGCATATCTAGCATATTTGTTACCATTCTAACCAGGGTTTGAAATTAAAGGAGCGAGTATACTCGCCATCCGCGTTCGCGCACTGTCTGCACGCGAGACGTGTCGGGATGCGGAAAGTATACCCGGGCCCTAACTTTTTTACTCACTAGCCAGTTTGGCTACTAAATGTTTAAGTTACCAGCCATTCAGAACTTCTAGCAGACAAAACAAAAATTGCAGGAAAAGAAATTATTAAAGTCACAGCTTTGATTAAATCTGATTCCGAAACATTGTATTGCTTTCAGCTTTACGACAGTCAATCACTGTTTGCAAATACCATTCAAATATTGTAATTAAAATGATCTCTTATAATTTCCATGAGTATATTTGCATGTGGACACTAGGGTGCTTTTTGCCCAAAAGTCTTTGACATGCAGCTTTTATGAGAACGGGTTGGAAAAAGTGGCCTCTTAATTGCCTCCCAGGCCTCTGGCGGAGCGTTAATGGTCGCACACCAATTGGGAAGCGCCGCGCCTTGGATATCTCACAGGCAGGCTTATCGCACACTGGTCACGTCATTCTGTAATCGCGTTCTCAAGCTCAAGGCGGCAGAACAGTGATTCTAATCTCCACACAGGCAAAAGTTCAATTTAAAAACTGAACAAAGTGGCATCAATAGGTTTGAATTGAGGAATTTTAAAAAACAGTACAAACAGAAAAGAGAACAGGTGATCTATATTATTTCTCTTTATGAAGCATATTTAAAACAAACCTGTTACTGAAAAATGCACATGACACACAACCTTCTTGGGTGAAGTCAATACATATATCTGTCACAAATCGTTGTATTTTAATGCAAAATTGTATGAGTGACGCTGTGGCGTGGTATGATTTTGAACAGCTGGAGTCATAGTTGGGCACCGGGACTGACGCTGTGTGGTGCGGACATAAAAAAAAAAGTGTTTGAATGTTAAAGACATGGCACTGCTTTTCTCTCAGTGTGCGACCCTCTTTACTCCTTTTATGGGTTGGGCTCTGATAGCGATGCCATACAAAGTGATAATAATAAAGCATGATTTATTAATCATAACCCGCCAAATTGGCTAGTGTGTTGATATGCGTTACCCGCCATGGTGGATTTTCAACCCGCATTGCAGTGTGTATGCGGTGCATATTTTTTTCTTTGCCCATGCTAACAGATTAGAGCATTCACACTGTGCACGGAAGTGGCGTGGCCAGCGCATTGCAGGATCTGTGCGGTGCAGCGATCATTTCCCCACTATATGCAGTAATAGGATTCTATATCGTCCAATATCTGAATGAGTGATTCATATCAATGTTTTTGAGCATTTGCCTTGTCATTTCATTGCTGCAGCAGTTATGCAATGGCACCAGCACTGTCTCAGCACCTTGCTCTCTCACACACACCACGGTGTGAGCTCTTAGGACCTGTAACAATGAGTGCTGTGATGTATATCACATATGTGATGCTGGCACCGCTGTTGTCTTCTTCACGCCTGGGATAAGCTTTTTTCTTTCTGCCTGTTAAACATAGCTCGCTTCACATATGTTGTCTGTGTAAGTTACACTAGAAGTTACACATGTGGCTGCTCAGTGGAATTCACCTGTGCTGCTCAAAGTACCCCCGAGTGAAAAACTTCTCGGCCCACTTGGAATCTGACACTAGTGCTTTAAGCCCTTACAATCAGTTGAGCTGTGAGTGCTTTCTTTCAAGGCAGTGCTGCTAATGGCTTTGGCTGCATGACTAAAGGCTCAGGACTAGGGCCGTAGCTAGGGAATTCTGGGCCCCCTGAAAAAAACATTGATGTGGGCCCCCAACACCCTCCACTCATATCATATATGGTGGGCCTATAAGATAGAGGCATGGAGGCCCACATCTTGTGCCATGCACCTAATAAGGATTTCTAACAGACAAATAAATAAATGCAAATAAAGGTTATTGATTTTACTTATTTTTTTATGCAAAGTTGTATATAAATATTATATCAAAACAATGGCATTAAGCGATTAATAACTTATTATTTTGCAAGACAAACTAATAATTTTTAATGAAGATAATGTGCTATTTTATTAAATAAAGCTAATAAATGCATCCATCAATAGCAATTAGTTGTATTCCCATTTTCCTGACAGTATTGTTAAAAAAATATCACATCAGCAGCCGGCAAGTCTGTAATCCTTTTGACACATATATCTATTTTTCTGCATGTCATACAAACCAACAAACTACATAATAGCGCAAAAGACGGGGACTTTGAGTGCATAATCGTTTGGGCGGTGCGCGCCACGCCGATACAGAGATGTAACCGTACCGGAGTGCACGGGCGGCGGCTCTTATTAGGTGTCCCATCAGGGCACGGCGCCCCATCACATTGAGTCCCTGGTTACAGTGCACTAATCTGTCTTGTTAAAGAACGTTTTGTTAGACTGATTAAGCAATATTCCTGGCCTCCCTCTCGTTTTCATGACGTTGCTGGTACCATATTTTTTTCCTGACATTTTCAGTCAGCTTCACTTCCACTGTAACTTTTTCTTATCAATTGTTCTCGGAGCAGCCTCAACTCTGGTTGGTTCAGTTCACAAATTAACCATCAGACTAAACTAAACCACTAGCCTAAATTGAATGTTTTTTGTGGTTTTCATTTAACTCTCAGGCATACAAATTAATATTTTATAATGATTCATAAGAGTAGGGGAATATATAGCATAACCACTGGATTTTGTGGGCCCCCTGGGCAGTGGGGGCCCCTATAATTGTCACCACCTTTCACCCCACTAGCGACAGCACTAGTCAGGACCCCATAGAAGTAGTGAGAGTTTGACGGAGAACAAGAGTGAGTGCACTTTAAAGTCTTGAAAGGCTATGTACCAAAAGTGCTCTCAACACTGTTTGGAGCAGAGGTCATAATGCCATTTTCCCCAGTAATGTTTACAACCCCATTTCCAGAAAATGTTGTAAAATGCATCTGTGATTGTTAATTCTCTTGAACCTTTATTTAACTGACAAAAGTCGTTCAATGTTTTCACTGTCCAACTTAATTGTATTTTGTAAATAAATAAATAGATAAATAGATAAAGCGGCATGTTTACCACTGTGTCACATCACCTTTCCTTTTAATTAAATGTTTGAATCATTTGGGAATTGAGGATACTAATTGTTGCTCAGACAGCTGCTCAACAGTCTGTGGTCATCGTTGTCCGATTCTCCTTTTCATGATGTGCCATACATTTTCAATAAGAGGCAGATCTGGACTGCAGGCAAGCCAGTCAAATACATCCCTTTTACGGCGTAGAGTGTCTAAGAAACCACTCTGTTTTAGCACGTGCAAATTGAGGCCTGCTGTTGTCATTGTCTCTGTACAATCCCAATTTACACCTTGCACTGATGCACCCCCATACCATGACTGATGTTTGCTTTTGCACCTGTCGCTGATGAAAGTCTTTATGACTGAAAGTCTTTAAGTCTTTATTACAAATTTACAATGTCTTTTGGACCATCTGAGATGAGCTTGGGCCCAGAGAACTCACCAGCATCGCTGCATAGAATTAATGAATAGCTTTCTCCTTGCGTAACAGAGATTCAAGTTGCATTTTTTTGATGCAGCTGCAGACTGTTAAAGGGATAACAGTCTTCTTTCAGACAAAGAAGCATTGCATCCAGTGTAAGCAGCATAATTTCCAAACCATTGTGAAGCCTTCATGAATTAACATAAAGAGATTCTCTAAAGATTTCTCATATGGTTTATGTTCTCTTTGTAGATATCGACTAGTTCCTTATGGAAACCATTCATATTTGGAATCTCTCACAGATAAGTCTAAGGTAAGTGCCACATTTAAACTTTATTAATATATGAAGGAGATTTTTTTTTTTTTTTATAGGTGCACAGAGTTTTTGCGCACCTGGTAAATGGTTTCTCTGGTGAATACAATCGTGGTCTTGGACTTTATACAAGTAGTATAAAGGGTAATAGGATAGTTAACGAGAGAGTACCAACATTTTAGTGGTCAGTTCTAATACCAGTCAAATTTAATGATCCACTGGTGTGATGTTGTAAAGCTTAGGTGCCTGTGTCTTGCAATAAATCATTGTATATTAATGGTAGGAATCTTTAGGCACCTCACAATCCGATTCTGATTCCGGGAGGCACAATCCGATTCCAAAACAATTCTTGAATTAATCTTATTAATAAAACTTTAAATATTTTTTATTATTATTATACATGTAATTATAAGTACATATTAAAATAATTACACATTAAAACAATTGCATGTTAAGATTTTTTTTTTGCTTCAAAACATAAAAAGCTAGTAAATAATAAAGAGGAACAAAAAACATATTACAAGCAATGAACAAAGAGTGCTTTCAGTATTTAAGAGTATCTGAACTGTGAGTGATTTTTCTCTTTCTCAGCTTTACTGTTGTTTAATTATTAATGATGACATCATAGACAGCGGGAGATCTGCACTCACACTAATGCACAGATCTCTTTTGAAATCTAAGATGTAGTTTGTCCTGTCTGTTTAATAACGTGAGATATTACTGACTGTGTTTACATAAATTTTTGAGACGCACACAGCCGCATGCGCGAGCACTCTTCACAAAAGCGCGGCGCGAGCATTTGAAACGGAAAGCCTTCTGTCAGTGAGTTTCCTATTTTCAATATATAAGCACACTGCATTCCAAATGACATAAATGAAGACTTTGTAGAGTATTTGTAAGGAAAATACCGGCGGGCGAGAACACACTGTAAGCGTAACATCAATTTCATTTTATGGTTTGAGGGGTGTGTGTGTGTGTGTGTGTGTGTGTGTGTGTGTAAGAGGAAATGGAAGCAAGCAGAATACGGGTGTTTCTAAAACACACGCAGCGCCATCGCGCACCTGCAGTTACAATCTAAGCTTAGAATTGATCCAGAATCATTGGAGACAAACTTTTCTTCCACCCTTAATAATCATATTACACACTTCACACTTAATAATCATACACTGTTTGTTAATTGGCCAGAGGAGAACTGGCACCCCGACTGAGCCTGGTTTCTCCCAAGGTTTATTTTTCTCCATTATGCCACCTGATGGAGTTTTGGTTCCTTGCCACTGTCGCCTTTGGCTTGGCTTGCTCAGTTGGGGACACTAAATTTTCAAATAAATATCCAAATAAATTTAATTACTAAACTAAATTAACTAGGTCAACTACATTACTTGAATATATATGATAATTGAAATAAGCTAGATGACATCACCGTTTTCTCCAAAGCGGCTGTACAGCCGAATCAAATTTGGTTGCATTATTTTCCTGTTTAACACTGTGAAGCTGCTTTGAAACAATCTGCATTGTAAAAAGCGCTATATAAATAAAGTTGACTTGACTTGACCTGACCCCTATTGTATAGTATGACCAACACAATATTAGATCGATTAAAACACAAATTGCTCTTTCCTTTAGGCTAGGCCTGTAGGCGTAATGTGCCAAAGTTGATGCTTCTTCTGCAGACTGCTTTACTCTCGCGTGTCACGTGAACAGAGTGTAATCTCGCAGCCTTTGCGGTTACGAAATCGTGTTTTATTATATAGCTATATTATCGCAAATGCAATTAATCGTTCAGCCCTACCTGTCAGTAAGTGAGATTTGTTAACGAAAAATTTGTTCTCAGGGGCTCAAATGTAAAAAAAAAGGGTCATCTATCACTACGTAATTCCAATATAACAATTACTACAGTACTTATACAGTGGGGCAAAAAAGTATTTAGTCTGCCACCAATTGTGCAAGTTCTCCCACTTAAAAAGATGAGAGAGGCTTGCAATTTTCATCATAGGTACACTTCAACTATGAGAGACAGAATGAGAAAAAAAAATCCAGAAATCCAGTCTGATTTTTAAAGAATTTATTTGCAAATTATGGTGGAAAATAAGTATTTGATCAATAACAAAAGTTAATCTCAGTACTTTGTTATATACCCTTTGTTGGCAATGACAGAGGTCAAATTTTTTCTGTAAGTCTCCACAAGGTTTTTACACACTGTTGCTGGTAGTTTGGCCCATTCCTCCATGCAGATCTCCTCTAGAGCAGTGATGTTTTGGGGCACATCGCTTTGTTGTCGCTGGGCAACATGGATTTTCAACTCCCTCCAAAGATTTTCTTTGGGGTTGAGATCTGGAGACTGGCTAGGCCACTCCAGGACCTTGAAATGCTTCTTACGAAGCCACTCCTTCGTTGCCCGGGTGGTGTGTTTAGGATCGTTGTCATGCTGAAAGACCCAGCCACGTTTCATCTTCAGTGCCCTTGCTGATGGAAGGAGGTTTTTACTCAAAATCTCACGATACATGGCCCCATTCATTCTTTCCTTTACACGGTCCCTTTGCAGAAAAACAGCCCCAAAGCATGATGTTTCCACCCCCATGCTTCACAGTAGGTATGGTGTTCTTTGGATGCAACTCGGCATTCTTTTTCCTCCAAACACGACAAGTTGAGTTTTTACCAAAAAGTTCTGTTTTGGTTTCATCTGACCATATGACATTCTCCCAATCCTTTTCTGGATCATCCAAATGCTCTCTAGCAAACTTCAGACGGGCCCGGACATGTACTGGCTTAAGCAGGGGGACACGTCTGGCACTGCAGGATTTGAGTCCCTGGCAGCGTAGTGTGTTACTGATGGTAGCCTTTGTTACTTTGGTCCCAGCTCTCTGCAGGTCATTCACTAGGTCCCCCGTGTGGTTCTGGGATTTTTGCTCACTGTTCTTGTGATCATTTTGACCCCACGGGGTGAGATCTTGCGTGGAGCCCCAGATCGAGGGAGATTATCAGTGGTCTTGTATGTCTTCCATTTTCTAATAATTGCTCCCACAGTTGATTTCTTCACACCAAGCTGCTTACCTATTGCAAATTTCAGTCTTCCCAGCCTGGTGCAGGTCTACAATTTTGTTTCTGGTGTCCTTTGACAGCTCTTTGGTCTTGGCCATAGTGGAGTTTGGAGTCTGACTGTTTGAGGTTGTGGACAGGTGTCTTTTATACTGATAACGAGTTCAAACAGGTGCCATTAATACAGGTAACAAGTGGAGGAACAAGTTGTTACAGGTCTGTGAGAGCCAGAAATCTTGCTTTTTTGTAGGTGACCAAATACTTATTTTCCACCATAATTTGCAAATACTTTCTTTAAAAATTTGATTTTCTGGATTTTTTTTTCTCATTCTGTCTCTTATAGTTGAAGTGTACCTATGATGAAAATTACAGGCCTCTCTCATATTTTTAAGTGGGAGAACTTGCACAATTGGTGGCTGACTAAATACTTTTTTGCCCTACTGTATTTATAGGCATATACACGCACTGTATAAAGACATTGGTAGATGTAAACATCTGTTACAATGGTGGACATTGTAAATAGACTGTGTAGTCACAATGAATATGGGATTACTGATATAAACTACTTATATTTTATGTGTACAATAAGCAGAATAATTGCAACAAAAAGAGAAAATAAAAGTGGTTAGAAAGCATGAAGCTCGCAGTGTCAAGCAAGCAAGTCTGAAGTAAGACCCAACCCATAGCAATGCGTTAAGGCAACAATTTCTCATATAGTCTAATGGCAGATAAAAATGAACGAAATAAATAATTTTAGAGTGATTTGTTACAAAACTGTGCATCAAATATGCAAAACATGTAAGTTTGACCGTATGTGACATGCTAGAACAGACCACATTGGTTCTCGTGTGTCACTCGCGCACATTTGAGCTGCTTCTAATGCAAATACTAATAAAGGATCGGGCTTAGGATAGCTGATACCGATCAGTTTAAAAAGTACTTAATCGGCCCTTATACCGATCCTTGAGATCAGCTTGGGACATCCCTAATGATTAGAATTCAGAATTATTATAATAACAATTATAATACAAATTATTAGAAAATAGTTGAAGAAAAATGCACAAGTGTGATACATAAACATTAATTATATTAGTTTTATAGTATGGCTGTCATAATTAATGCGTTAATGCATGCGATTCATTTTTTCAGTGTAACGCGGTAAAAATATTTATCAATTAACGCAGTATTCGTTTTTTCCCTTCGTCCTTTAGCTAGCGTTACATAATACAGTATGATCACACTTTTATTCATGCAAATGCCTTTAAACCATTCAAGTGCGATAAGACATAAAAGTGAACGCGGTGCAGTATTGGCGCACGTCTATGAATCTGTCTGTGTGACGCGACTCGTGCACAGAAAAATGTGCGATCGATTGACAGCACAATTGTATAGTAAATGTTGTGTTTAACTTTGCATATATATTTTTATGAAATATCAACTACGGGGCAGTGACAAAAATTTACTTTTCCATTAAGCGTGACATTTGCCTCCTTAAATTGATTTCCATTGGTTTTTTTTCTAAATGTATTAAATGTTTGTGTCATCTTAGAGGTGACCTGAATGCACTGCAATTACAATACCCTGTACTTACAACTGCATAAATACTGTTTTGAGATTGTTTTAAATCTAAAATTTAGAATATTGAAATATGAAAATATGTAAAAAGAATAAATGCAAGTCTATGGCAAGCCGTTTTAGCCTAAAATGTACTCGTCGTACTTGTATTTTTACTAGTAAGAATTAAATTAGAGAGCTCTACAATTCAGTTTTTACTATTAACAATTATTATTAAAGAGCTCTCTAATTCAATTGTTACTAGTAACAACTTGCTACTGGTCAGCATGTCTGGTAATGATAAAGTTTACCAGAAAAAATATCAGCTAATTTTGGTGATTTGGTGATGCACTGTAACATGTATGCAGAAGTTGAGCTACATATAGGCTAATTATAAGGCTAGTTGTCACTGTGACAAATGAGCTTTAAATTACATTTATTTCTCTTTATTTTATCCATTATGTTTGTTTAATTTCCCAATACCTAGGCCTATAAAAGAAATGTATAAGTGTGTGTGTGTATGAGAGAGATGCATAAATAAAAATAATAATATATTATATATAAAAATAAATTACTGACTTAAATGATTTGAAACATTGCACTGTTGCTCTGCACAACAGTTGTGCCCCAGCTTTGTTTGGAACTATTTTTGTTAGCTAAACAGAGCTAAAAGAGACAATATTAGGCTTTTTCGACTTGAAGCAGCACTGCACAGACCGATCGGTGTATGACATCAAAGTACAGCGAGAGCCATTCAAAAGCAAACAGAGCTGTCTGCTCTCAAATCGCTCTTGCTGTATTTTAATGTCATACACCAATCGGTCTATGCAGCACTGCTTCAAGTCGAACAAGCTCTCGTGTCCAAAATGTAACACTCAATATTAACATCTTGTTTGTTGAACAATAAAATCAATGTCACATTTGCGATTGTGCTTATGCACTGATATAAAACAGCACTCTTGCTTATGTGATATTATATAAATATATTATGTTATAAATATTTAAAATAAAATCATACAGCGATATTTTTACCCTCATAACTTGAATTATAGTGGCATTACTGGCTTCTTCATGCAGTGATTGCTTTTGGACTCTCGAGTCGTGTTTTTGTTCGTATTTTGCAAATTCAGTGAAATACTCTATAATGTCAGCTCGTATACCGTTAAAACAACAATTATATTATAATTTATCATCTCTGATAAATATCACACACCCCTAGACCAATTTGCCTCAGCATTATTTTGTGAGTGGATAATGCAAATAATACCCTTGCAATGCTAAAAAAAATAACTATTTTACAACCAATAAATATGCATATCCCTTGTGTCACAGGTGGCTGTGCTGAATGAATAGTCTAGGACTTCCCCTGATTAAAGATTTTTCTAGTCGACTAGTAGTCGTTCATTTAAGCCATGACTAATTGCACATTTATATTAATTTAATTTAATTTAAATATATACTGGGGCCGGAATATATGCCTCGCGCTCAAGCGTAAAGCACTGGCAAAAGTAATGATTATGAATATGTCAGAAAAAATAGCAAGGAGTCATTTTAATTGTTTATTAATAAACTAGTGTTTTCTGAGTCAGTGTCAGCTACAAAGATGAAGTTGATGATTAGTGCTGGGCGGTATACCGGTTCATACCGAATACCGGTTTTTATTTTTGTTATGTTATGAATTTTTATTATAACGCAATACCGGTGTATGCCACTTAAACAACGTTTGCGTCCAGTTTCACTGTTGCACTGTGGTGAGAGCAGCTGAGGGGTGCGTCTTAATCAGCTCCCTAGTTCAGTAGTCAGGGCACTGATCGGGGAATCAGTCAAGTCAAGTCAACTTTATTTATATAGCGCTTTTTACAATGCAGATTGTTTCAAAGCAGCTTCACAGTGTTAAACAGGAAAATAATGCAATCGAATTTGATTCGGCTGTACAGCCACTCTGGAGAAAACGGTGATGTCATCTAGCTCATTTCAATTATCATATATATTTAAGTAATGTAGTTGATATAGTTAATTTAGTTTAGTAATTAAATTTATTTGGATATTTATTTGAAAATTTAGTGTCCCCAACTGAGCAAGCCAAAGGCGACAGTGGCAAGGAACCAAAACTCCATCAGGTGGCCTAATGGAGAAAAATAAACCTTGGGAGAAACCAGGCTCAGTCGGGGTGCCAGTTCTCCTCTGGCCAATTAACAAACAGTGTATGTTTATTATTTTGGCAGCCTTATAGGTCAGAAGTAATATTAGATTGGAATATTCGAGACGGGTTTATTGAGGATGGCGTGTCGATTAAACAATTATTAAATAGGAATATTCAAAATATTGGAGTCATCACGCCGGAGATGGATCCATTGAGGATGCCATGTCGATGAGCAATTTCAGAGGGTAGACTAATTGACACGGTCTCTGCAGACACTTCAGGGATGCGTTGGTAATGTCTGGGCACTGGTCCACCATCTGATCTGGATACGGCCCGGATCCAGCTGACTGCGGTAAACCTCGGGATAAACAGAGAGACTAACATTAGCGTAGATGCCATTCTTCTTATGATGTAATGAGTACATCAGGTGTTATGGGAAGTGTTCCCGGTTCCGGCTGACCTAGTTAATGCAGCCTAACAATTTGAATAAAATATAAATTAAAAAAATTGTATGTGTATGCCATAGTAAAGAGATGCGTTTTTAGTCTAGATTTAAACTGACAGAGTGTGTCTGCTTCCCAAACAATGCTAGGAAGGCTGTTCCAGAGTTTAGGTACTAAATAGGAAAAGGATCGACCGCCTGCAGTTGATTTTGAGATTCTAGGTATTATCAACTGGCCAGAGTTTTGAGACCGCAATAGACGTGATGGAGTATAATGCGTTAAGAGCTCGCTCAAGTACTGGGGAGCTAAACCATTTAGTTATTTGTAAGTAATTAGCAAGAATTTAAAATGTATGCGATGTTTAATAGGGAGCCAGTGCAGTGTTGACAGAACCGGGCTAATATGGTCATACTTCTAGTAAGAACTCGAGCTGCTGCATTTTGGACCAGCTGCAGTTTATTTATTAAGTGAGCAGGGCAACCACCCAGTAGAGCATTACAATAATCTAGACTTGAGGTCGTGAACGCATGAACTAACTGTTCAGCATTTTGCATTGAAAGCATATGCTGTAATTTAAATATATTTTTAAGATGGTAGAATGCAGTTTTACAGATGCTAGAAACGTGGCTTTCAAATTAAAGATTGGTATCAAAGAGCACACCCATGTTCCTAACTGACGACGAGGACTTGACAGAGCAGCCATCAAGTGTTAGACAGTATTCTAGGTTACTACATGTGGAGTTTTTTTGTCCAATAATTATTTAAATTATAAAACATTTTCTGAATTAAGTTGCAGGAAATTACTAGTCATTCAATTTTTTATATCAGCTATGCATTCTGTTAATCTTGTGAATTGGTAAGTTTCTTCAGGGCGTGAAGAAATATAGAGCTGAGTATCGTCAGCATAACAATGAAAACTAACGCCATGCTTCCTAATGATATCTCCCAGTGGTAGCATGTACAGGGTGAAAAGCAACGGTCCTAGCACTGAGCCCTGCGGTACTCCATATTGAACTTTGATCGGTGTGACATCTCTTCATTTACTGCTACAAACTGATAACGGTCAGATAAGTATGATTTAAACCATGCCAATGCAATTCCACTAATGCCAACATAATTTTTGAGTCTATTCAAAAGAATGTTGTGGTCGATGGTATCGAATGCAGCGCTAAGATCGAGTAACACTAACAGAGAGATACAACCACGATCAGATGATAAGAGTAAATCATTTGTAACTCTAATGAGAGCAGTCTCAGTACTATGATACGGTCTAAATCCTGACTGAAACCTCACAGATACCATTTCTTTCTAAAAAGGAGCATAATTGTGAGGACACTGCCTTTTCTAGTATTTTTGACAGAAAGGGTAGATTTGAGATTTAATACTGTAGGATCAAGTTGCGTTTTTTTAATAAGTGGTTTAATAATAGCCAACTTAAAAGTATTTGGTACATATCCTAAAGTCAAGGATGAATTAATGATATTAAGAAGAGGATCTATGACCTCTGGAAGCATCTCTCAATAGAGTCAATAGTTTCTGTTGCAACATCAAGTTCCTCTGGGCTATCTGGGATGCTGAGGAGATGAAACTGATGAGGAAGATTATTTACAAAGCAATCTTTAGTGGCAGCGGTGATAGTCCTACCATATTTGAAGCGAGGGGACGGCTTTGCAGCCTTTGCTAAATTAAGTATACATGATACTAGGTAATGATCTGAGATCGCTCTGCTGCAGAATTTCAACGGTATCAACATTTATTCCATGTGACAGTATTAGGTCTAAAGTATGATTACGGCGATGAGTAGGTCCTGACATGTGTTGCCTAACTCCAATAGAGTTTCTACATGCCAATCCCAATGCGTCTTTTTCATTGTCTACATGTATATTAAAATCACCAACAATTAGGACTTTATCTGCAGCCAGTACTAACTCTGATAGAAAATCAGCAAATTCTTATAAAGTCTGTATAGTGCCCTGGTGGCCTGTATACAGTAGCCAGCACAAATGTCAAATGGGATTTATCATTTACACTACATAACGTTACATAACACACCAAAACTTCAGAAGAATTATATTCTCATGTTTATAACAATAATCTTGAGGGGTGGACCAGGGCTCCAGACTAACTTTTTGACTTGTTTGCACTGGTGCGCCTAACTTTTTTATTTAGGTGCACCCAAATTTTTCCCCCGGCTCACGTCACCTTTAACGCCACAATTTCAAGGTCACCTTTTTGTCACGCTCCATATACATTAATATATATTATGTAAATGACAACATAATATATGCATTTACACAGGGATTAGAATCACGGGAAACAATGCTTTGAACATTACTATTTTAAAACTACAGTTTTAACAAAGTGTTATAAATTAAAAAAATAATTAAATTATAAACAATGAAATACAACTCATAATAAATAAAAATACGGAATTTTAAATTTCCTCTGCCTGCTATATAACGTTATATCACGCTTTGATGATTGTCATAATTATGTGGTAACGTTACTGATAGGCTATTGTAGGCTACGCTGGCCTATAGTTGTTTATATTTCTTAATAAAATTGTGCCAGCTGGAACAAATGCTATAATGAAATTTGTGAATTATTACGGGTAGATCACAGCAGGATTAAAAGTGGTCGAAAGTTTTTTCAAAGAGCCAGAAGTCACTTCGCAGCAGGCGCAACAAATTAACAATGATACTAACGTTAGCGTTTCAGGTAGGACAGCAGATTTATCAGCAAATATCGTTCTCAAAGAGATTTTTTTTGGAATATAATAATATGCACAATCACAGTGACTGGGTTAAGCATTTACTGTATCTGAAGGAAATGTTGCAGCGCGATCTGCCAGTCTCTTCAAAGGAAGGTTACAAACGGCGAACGCCAATTGACACACAAGGACTCCGTTATTTTGGTGCTTGACGATGTGAGTACAGGACTCTTTTACTTTAATGGTAGACATTATTTTAATTTGCCTAAAACATATGGAGCTAATCCTGCTTTGTCTTCCGCTTATTTATTCTCGCACCGCCTGAGCTGACACTGACTGGCGGTTGTCATGACAAGGACATAGATTAGGGCGGCACAAGTTCACATTCATTCCCACACACACACACACTTGTGCTCACACACACACCTTCAGTAAAAATGCACTCACAAACCGTTTCAGCGTCGCCTTTGTTACTAGGAGCTGAGGTGGGTCAGACCCGGCATATTTTAAATCAGCTTTTATGCAGCATTGCGTCTTTACACAGGATTTTGAGCAGACACAGAGCCGACTGTGTAAAGATGCCTTATGGGTCTATTTCTTTTCATTGTTCGTCGTCTGTTTTCTTGCGTTTATTTTGCTGATGCTGATTGCCATAACTGATTCTCTGGTGCTCAGGTCGCAATTTCAATCACACACAGCACGGAGCAGTGTAGGCCTACAGGAATATCTGGACTACAGCCAATCAGAGGCAAAGACCCGCCCCATCTCTGTCTCTGATTGGTTTAGACAACGATATGATCCAACCATGAGTGTGAATTCCGTCAAAGGAAAACAAACGCTTTGTTCGTGGAGAGGCAGCGGATGTGAGCACGTTGCACCGGTGCGACCTAGGAAAAATTTTAGTCGCACGCTTACAAATTTTGGGCGCATCTGCGACCAAATTGGTCGCACTCTAGAGTCCTGTGGACTCATTTAAAGTAATGTAATCGTCATGTTTTAGCCAGGTTTCTGTCAAACACGGCACATCTAGATTATGATCTGTGATCATATCATTAACAATAAGCGCTTTTTTGGGGAAGGAATCGAATATTCAGCAGCCCAAGCTTAATCATGTATTCATCTGTATTATATCTGTTGTTTATTTGATGGACATCAATTACATTTTTACCGTTAAATGATTTTGATGGTTTTTTGTATTTACTAATTTGTGGAACAGACACAGTCTCTATGTGATAATATCTAGGTGAAAGAGTCTCTTTGTGTTGGGATTTATCTAACTTTTGTGACATGAGACAGCTAGCAGATGGTCGGTTAAGCCAGTCCGTCTGCTTCCTGACCTGGGTCCCAGTTAGTTAAGGTTCAACTCTAAGACTATGTGCCAAAATACTAGAGAGAAGAGCGGCACCATCCCAGGAAGGATGGATGCCATCTTTTTTTAACAGGTCAGGTCTGCCCCAAAAGCTTTTCCAATTGTCTATAAATGTTATTCTGTGGACATCACTTAGACAGTCAGCCATTGAGTGATGATAGTCTGCTAAGTATCTCATCACTCCTTCTAACGGGGAGGGGCAACGGTGTGTGTACTTGCAAGTTCACACACCTCTTTAATGTTAATTTTGGTGATCTCCGATCACCAAAGAGAGAGATACTCTGACCCAGGAAGGAGGTTACAAACATTCTTCCAAATATCTTCCTTTGTGTTCAGCAGAACAAAGAAATGTATACAGGTTTGGGACAACTTGAGGGTGAGTAAATGATGACAAAATTTTCGGGTGAACTATCCCTTTAAGAAAAGTGCTGAGCTGAATTTTTGTGCCATCTAGTGATTTAAAAGAGAATAGTCAAATGCACCTTTTACCTCAGTGTGCCTTTAGCCCTGTTGTTCCCTATGTCTTCTCTATAAAGCAGTGGTCGGGAACCTATGGCCAGGTCTCTCACCATTTACCAACAAATGATTGACAAAAAAATGAGACACATCAACAGAGATCCGCTCTCTGCAGAAAAATAATTACAATTCCCTTGTTGTACAGCCTACCGAAGTTAATGGCAAGTTATGATAATAATATTCAAGTTGTACCGGCCGCACGTGTTCAGTGCTGTTCGCGAGTGTCACTAGTCACAACTGCAAACCACTTACGTTTCTGTGGTAAACCTACAGCTCCTGCGCGTAGCTTGTTTAAGGTAACCGAAAACCATTTTTAAAACGGCAGCGAAAATGTAAAAGTAGGCTATATAAACTTTAATATACCATTTTATTGAAATGGGTGTTTTGCTGTTCAAAGAGACATTTCAAAACATTTCACCTGCTGGTACTTCCGCTTTTGCCGCAGAGACCTTTTATGTCCCATAAATGTGTCATATTTATGAAAATCCGTGCAGATTTCAGTTGACGATACTGTTTAAAGTTATTAATAACGAGACATGAATGAATGAGAAAGAAAAGAGCAGGATGTGCTTTATATCAAAAAGAAATATTAAAAGTGCGATAAGTTGCGAAAGAGAACTGAATTCTGACAGGATGCTGTGCGCGCACTCCGAGCAAAACACAGACAAGCATAGTAGCATTTGTCTTCAGCTGAGTGCCTAAACAGCCAAATAAACACAGAAATATATCAAAATGCCAAGTCGAGTATTCACATAAACACAGTAGATGTAAACACTGTGTGCGTTCACTCTTTCTGTCTCTCTGTCTCTCTCTCTCTCTCACACACTCTCACACACACACACACACACACACACTAGAGGATGGATACCCGGGTTCGGACAGATATTTAGAAATGATGTTCGGGTCGGGCTCGGTCATGTCAGCGCGATAAGCGCGGCATTGGACATTTCAAATTTAAAACAGCTTATTATGTAGGTCACCAATGGGCCTGTTTAACTTGATGCAAAGGTTTGTTTTTGTGATTAAAATTAATCTAAAATATTACCCTATCCGTCTTCCTGTGTGCGGAAATTTGTTTATGTAGCTGTGCATATTTCATGTGTCGGGCTCGGACATAAAAATCTTAATGCCTGTCGGTCTCGGGTCAGGTTCGGTTACTGCTCTGTCGGACGCGGGCCGGGCTCGGACAGAAAAATGCGGCCCGCACTGTAACACACACACACAAAAGAAGAGGATTTATGCTCATCAGTTGGTAACTCAACCTCACAGTGAAAGCCCTGCACAATAAATTCCATATTGCAACCTATTGTTTGCTGCATATTTGTTTGTTTTTAGTTGTCTATGGACATAATAATTACTACTGTTGAAATCTTATTGGAAAAAAAAACGTTTTTACCAAAAAAATGCATTAACCAAAAATGGCTCTTTGGTCAAAAAAGGTTCCCGACCCCTGCTATAAAGCATAATCATTTTATAATGATTTTAACCAGAATTTAGTATTACTTGTATATAATGCTTAACAGATCATGGGAGCTTCTGCATTGCTGTTCATCATTAAAAACTGCTTGACTGAACAACCTGGCAGTGTAGTCGCCCATTTTGTGAATATGCATGAGGCATAATTATCATAATGAGGTAGTGCTGAATGAATAGAGAGCTCTACAATGCAATTCTTACTAGTAAGAATTACCATTGTAGAGCTCTACAATTATGTTTTTAACTAGTAAGAAAGCAGAGTAAGAATTCCAATTAAAGCGCACTCTAATTCAGTTTTTACTAGTAACAGTTGAATAGAGATCTCTTTAATTGAATTAGAGAGCTCTGCAATTTCATTCTTACTAGTAACAATTTAATTAGAGAGCTCTCTTATTCAATTCTTACTGGTAAGAATTACAATTAGAGAGCTCTTTAATGCTATTTTTACTAGTAACAATTTTATTAGAAAGCTCTCTAATCAAGCTTCCCAGCAGAACATTGGCCAAAGCATCACATTGCCTCCGCCGGCTTGCCTTCTTCCTATAGTGCATCCTGGTGCCATGTGTTCCCTAGGTAAGCGAAGCACACGCACCCGGCCATCCACGTGATGTAAAAGAAAATATAATTCATCAGACCAGGCCACCTCCTTGGTCCAGTTCTGATTCTCACGTGCCCATTGTGGGCACTTTTGGCGGTGGACAGGGGTCAGCATGGGCACCCTGAATAATCTGTGACTATGCAGCCCCATACGCAACAAACTGCGATGCACTGTGTATTCTGACACCTTTCTATCAGAACCAGCATTCACTTCTTGAGTAATTTGAGCTATTTGTTTCTTCCTTGGATAATTTGTAATAGATATTGACCACTGCAGACCGGGAACACCCCACAAGAGCTGCAGTTTTGGAGATGCTCTGACCCAGTCGTCTAGCCATCACAATTTGGCCCTTTTCGAACTCGCTCAAATCCTTAAGCTTGCCGATTTTTCCTGCTTCTATCACATCAACTTTGAGGACAAATGGTTCACTTGCTGCCTAATCTATCCCACCCACTAACAGGTATCATGATGAAGAGATAATCAGTGTTATTCACTGTATATGAGGTCATAATGTTATGCCTGATCGGTGTATAACCCTATATAACAAACTCACAAGAACTAGAGAGAAACATTTAAAAGGTCTAATAATAATATATTTGTTACATTTACAAGCACTGCAGTCTTTGAACAAATGACACGTCAGTAAGAATAAAGAGCTGGTGCTCATCTATTACCTTCACTGTTTTGATTTCAGCAAATCAGTTCGAGCGAATGCAGACAACGTGATTAATATTCATGAGCCCAGCAGCTCATGAATCCTTAGTGCGTTGTATATTGTTATTAGTAGTAGGTTTCAGGTAGGACAGCAGATTTATCAGCAAATATCGTTCTCAAAGAGATTTTTTTTGGAATATAATAATATGCACAATCACAGTGACTGGGTTAAGCATTTACTGTATCTGAAGGAAATGTTGCAGCGCGATCTGCCAGTCTCTTCAAAGGAAGGTTACAAACGGCGAACGCCAATTGACACACAAGGACTCCGTTATTTTGGTGCTTGACGATGTGAGTACAGGACTCTTTTACTTTAATGGTAGACATTATTTTAATTTGCCTAAAACATATGGAGCTAATCCTGCTTTGTCTTCCGCTTATTTATTCTCGCACCGCCTGAGCTGACACTGACTGGCGGTTGTCATGACAAGGACATAGATTAGGGCGGCACAAGTTCACATTCATTCCCACACACACACACACTTGTGCTCACACACACACCTTCAGTAAAAATGCACTCACAAACCGTTTCAGCGTCGCCTTTGTTACTAGGAGCTGAGGTGGGTCAGACCCGGCATATTTTAAATCAGCTTTTATGCAGCATTGCGTCTTTACACAGGATTTTGAGCAGACACAGAGCCGACTGTGTAAAGATGCCTTATGGGTCTATTTCTTTTCATTGTTCGTCGTCTGTTTTCTTGCGTTTATTTTGCTGATGCTGATTGCCATAACTGATTCTCTGGTGCTCAGGTCGCAATTTCAATCACACACAGCACGGAGCAGTGTAGGCCTACAGGAATATCTGGACTACAGCCAATCAGAGGCAAAGACCCGCCCCATCTCTGTCTCTGATTGGTTTAGACAACGATATGATCCAACCATGAGTGTGAATTCCGTCAAAGGAAAACAAACGCTTTGTTCGTGGAGAGGCAGCGGATGTGAGCACGTTGCACCGGTGCGACCTAGGAAAAATTTTAGTCGCACGCTTACAAATTTTGGGCGCATCTGCGACCAAATTGGTCGCACTCTAGAGTCCTGTGGACTCATTTAAAGTAATGTAATCGTCATGTTTTAGCCAGGTTTCTGTCAAACACGGCACATCTAGATTATGATCTGTGATCATATCATTAACAATAAGCGCTTTTTTGGGGAAGGAATCGAATATTCAGCAGCCCAAGCTTAATCATGTATTCATCTGTATTATATCTGTTGTTTATTTGATGGACATCAATTACATTTTTACCGTTAAATGATTTTGATGGTTTTTTGTATTTACTAATTTGTGGAACAGACACAGTCTCTATGTGATAATATCTAGGTGAAAGAGTCTCTTTGTGTTGGGATTTATCTAACTTTTGTGACATGAGACAGCTAGCAGATGGTCGGTTAAGCCAGTCCGTCTGCTTCCTGACCTGGGTCCCAGTTAGTTAAGGTTCAACTCTAAGACTATGTGCCAAAATACTAGAGAGAAGAGCGGCACCATCCCAGGAAGGATGGATGCCATCTTTTTTTAACAGGTCAGGTCTGCCCCAAAAGCTTTTCCAATTGTCTATAAATGTTATTCTGTGGACATCACTTAGACAGTCAGCCATTGAGTGATGATAGTCTGCTAAGTATCTCATCACTCCTTCTAACGGGGAGGGGCAACGGTGTGTGTACTTGCAAGTTCACACACCTCTTTAATGTTAATTTTGGTGATCTCCGATCACCAAAGAGAGAGATACTCTGACCCAGGAAGGAGGTTACAAACATTCTTCCAAATATCTTCCTTTGTGTTCAGCAGAACAAAGAAATGTATACAGGTTTGGGACAACTTGAGGGTGAGTAAATGATGACAAAATTTTCGGGTGAACTATCCCTTTAAGAAAAGTGCTGAGCTGAATTTTTGTGCCATCTAGTGATTTAAAAGAGAATAGTCAAATGCACCTTTTACCTCAGTGTGCCTTTAGCCCTGTTGTTCCCTATGTCTTCTCTATAAAGCAGTGGTCGGGAACCTATGGCCAGGTCTCTCACCATTTACCAACAAATGATTGACAAAAAAATGAGACACATCAACAGAGATCCGCTCTCTGCAGAAAAATAATTACAATTCCCTTGTTGTACAGCCTACCGAAGTTAATGGCAAGTTATGATAATAATATTCAAGTTGTACCGGCCGCACGTGTTCAGTGCTGTTCGCGAGTGTCACTAGTCACAACTGCAAACCACTTACGTTTCTGTGGTAAACCTACAGCTCCTGCGCGTAGCTTGTTTAAGGTAACCGAAAACCATTTTTAAAACGGCAGCGAAAATGTAAAAGTAGGCTATATAAACTTTAATATACCATTTTATTGAAATGGGTGTTTTGCTGTTCAAAGAGACATTTCAAAACATTTCACCTGCTGGTACTTCCGCTTTTGCCGCAGAGACCTTTTATGTCCCATAAATGTGTCATATTTATGAAAATCCGTGCAGATTTCAGTTGACGATACTGTTTAAAGTTATTAATAACGAGACATGAATGAATGAGAAAGAAAAGAGCAGGATGTGCTTTATATCAAAAAGAAATATTAAAAGTGCGATAAGTTGCGAAAGAGAACTGAATTCTGACAGGATGCTGTGCGCGCACTCCGAGCAAAACACAGACAAGCATAGTAGCATTTGTCTTCAGCTGAGTGCCTAAACAGCCAAATAAACACAGAAATATATCAAAATGCCAAGTCGAGTATTCACATAAACACAGTAGATGTAAACACTGTGTGCGTTCACTCTTTCTGTCTCTCTGTCTCTCTCTCTCTCTCACACACTCTCACACACACACACACACACACACACTAGAGGATGGATACCCGGGTTCGGACAGATATTTAGAAATGATGTTCGGGTCGGGCTCGGTCATGTCAGCGCGATAAGCGCGGCATTGGACATTTCAAATTTAAAACAGCTTATTATGTAGGTCACCAATGGGCCTGTTTAACTTGATGCAAAGGTTTGTTTTTGTGATTAAAATTAATCTAAAATATTACCCTATCCGTCTTCCTGTGTGCGGAAATTTGTTTATGTAGCTGTGCATATTTCATGTGTCGGGCTCGGACATAAAAATCTTAATGCCTGTCGGTCTCGGGTCAGGTTCGGTTACTGCTCTGTCGGACGCGGGCCGGGCTCGGACAGAAAAATGCGGCCCGCACTGTAACACACACACACAAAAGAAGAGGATTTATGCTCATCAGTTGGTAACTCAACCTCACAGTGAAAGCCCTGCACAATAAATTCCATATTGCAACCTATTGTTTGCTGCATATTTGTTTGTTTTTAGTTGTCTATGGACATAATAATTACTACTGTTGAAATCTTATTGGAAAAAAAAACGTTTTTACCAAAAAAATGCATTAACCAAAAATGGCTCTTTGGTCAAAAAAGGTTCCCGACCCCTGCTATAAAGCATAATCATTTTATAATGATTTTAACCAGAATTTAGTATTACTTGTATATAATGCTTAACAGATCATGGGAGCTTCTGCATTGCTGTTCATCATTAAAAACTGCTTGACTGAACAACCTGGCAGTGTAGTCGCCCATTTTGTGAATATGCATGAGGCATAATTATCATAATGAGGTAGTGCTGAATGAATAGAGAGCTCTACAATGCAATTCTTACTAGTAAGAATTACCATTGTAGAGCTCTACAATTATGTTTTTAACTAGTAAGAAAGCAGAGTAAGAATTCCAATTAAAGCGCACTCTAATTCAGTTTTTACTAGTAACAGTTGAATAGAGATCTCTTTAATTGAATTAGAGAGCTCTGCAATTTCATTCTTACTAGTAACAATTTAATTAGAGAGCTCTCTTATTCAATTCTTACTGGTAAGAATTACAATTAGAGAGCTCTTTAATGCTATTTTTACTAGTAACAATTTTATTAGAAAGCTCTCTAATCAAGCTTCCCAGCAGAACATTGGCCAAAGCATCACATTGCCTCCGCCGGCTTGCCTTCTTCCTATAGTGCATCCTGGTGCCATGTGTTCCCTAGGTAAGCGAAGCACACGCACCCGGCCATCCACGTGATGTAAAAGAAAATATAATTCATCAGACCAGGCCACCTCCTTGGTCCAGTTCTGATTCTCACGTGCCCATTGTGGGCACTTTTGGCGGTGGACAGGGGTCAGCATGGGCACCCTGAATAATCTGTGACTATGCAGCCCCATACGCAACAAACTGCGATGCACTGTGTATTCTGACACCTTTCTATCAGAACCAGCATTCACTTCTTGAGTAATTTGAGCTATTTGTTTCTTCCTTGGATAATTTGTAATAGATATTGACCACTGCAGACCGGGAACACCCCACAAGAGCTGCAGTTTTGGAGATGCTCTGACCCAGTCGTCTAGCCATCACAATTTGGCCCTTTTCGAACTCGCTCAAATCCTTAAGCTTGCCGATTTTTCCTGCTTCTATCACATCAACTTTGAGGACAAATGGTTCACTTGCTGCCTAATCTATCCCACCCACTAACAGGTATCATGATGAAGAGATAATCAGTGTTATTCACTGTATATGAGGTCATAATGTTATGCCTGATCGGTGTATAACCCTATATAACAAACTCACAAGAACTAGAGAGAAACATTTAAAAGGTCTAATAATAATATATTTGTTACATTTACAAGCACTGCAGTCTTTGAACAAATGACACGTCAGTAAGAATAAAGAGCTGGTGCTCATCTATTACCTTCACTGTTTTGATTTCAGCAAATCAGTTCGAGCGAATGCAGACAACGTGATTAATATTCATGAGCCCAGCAGCTCATGAATCCTTAGTGCGTTGTATATTGTTATTAGTAGTAGAATTAGTAGTATTATTATCTTATTAATAATTACTATTATCTCTTACTATTATCATTTTTTACAGAAACACTGAATGAATATTTTAAGCACGACCACCAGTCCCAAGTTCAGTTAAAATATCAAATATGCATTCATACGTATGTGTGTGTGTGTGTGTATATGTATCTGTATATGTATATGTATATATACTCACCTAAAGGATTATTAGGAACACCATACTAATACTGTGTTTGACCCCCTTTCGCCTTCAGAACTGCCTTAATTCTACGTGGCATTGATTCAACAAGGTGCTGAAAGCATTCTTTAGAAATGTTGGCCCATATTGATAGGATAGCATCTTGCAGTTGATGGAGATTTGTGGGATGCACATCCAGGGCACGAAGCTCCCGTTCCACCACATCCCAAAGATGCTCTATTGGGTTGAGATCTGGTGACTGTGGGGGCCATTTTAGTACAGTGAACTCATTGTCATGTTCAAGAAACCAATTTGAAATGATTCGAGCTTTGTGACATGGTGCATTATCCTGCTGGAAGTAGCCATCAGAGGATGGGTACATGGTGGTCATAAAGGGATGGACTTGGTCAGAAACAATGCTCAGGTAGGCTGTGGCATTTAAACGATGCCCAATTGGCACTAAGGGGCCTAAAGTGTGCCAAGAAAACATCCCCCACACCATTACACCACCACCACCAGCCTGCACAGTGGTAACAAGGCATGATGGATCCATGTTCTTATTCTACCATCTGAATGTCTCAACAGAAATCAAGACTAATCAGACCAGGCAACATTTTTCCAGTCTTCAACTGTCCAATTTTGGTGAGCTCGTGCAAATTGAAGCCTCTTTTTCTTATTTGTAGTGGAGATGAGTGGTACCAGGTGGGGTCTTTTGCTGTTGTAGCCGATCCGCCTCAAGGTTGTGCGTGTTGTGGCTTTACAAATGCTTTGCTGCATACCTCGGTTGTAACGAGTGGTTATTTCAGTCAAAGTTGCTCTTCTATCAGCTTGAATCAGTCGGCCCATTCTCCTCTGACCTCTAGCATCAACAAGGCATTTTGGCCCACAGGACTGCCGCATACTGGATGTTTTTCCCTTTTCACACCATTCTTTGTAAACTCTAGAAATGGTTGTGCGTGAAAATCCCAGTAACTGAGCAGATTGTGAAATACTCAGACCGGCCCGTCTGGCACCAACAACCATGCCACGCTCAAAATTGCTTAAATCACCTTTCTTTCCCATTGTGACATTCAGTTTGGAGTTCAGGAGATTGTCTTGACCAGGACCACACCCCTAAATGCATTGAAGCAACTGCCATGTGATTGGTTGATTAGATAATTGCATTAATGAGAAATTGAACAGGTGTTCCTAATAATCCTTTAGGTGAGTGTGTGTGTGTGTATATATATATATATATATATATATATGTGTATATATATATATATATATATATATATATATATATATATATATATATATATATATATATATATATATATATATATATATATATATAAATATAAATATAAATATATAAATATATATAAATATAATATTAGGGCTATCAAACGATTAATCTCGATATATAATATAGATATAGATGTATATAAATATAAAAAACATTTCTTAAATATATACATGCATGTGTGCGTATTTATATACACATAATAATTATACACAGTACACACACATATATTATGTAAACAAACTTATTTTGGATGCGGTTAATCACGATTAATCGATTTGACAGCACTAATATAATTAAAATAGTATATCAGTCTGGCGAGTAAACTACAAAATTTACTAACCAATGTCGATTATATTGCCAAGGTGTGCATAGAGAGTTGCATTCACACCACCACAGACGCAGCCAAGAAAGCGTCTAGGTGGATTTGGCTGTAGAGGGCAGATCCGTGGGTTGCTGCTGGGGCACAGGCTGGGGTCTGATCAACCCTGGTCGGGTCACCTGGGTGAGGGTGTATAATACTCAAAAGTCCCAAAACACCCTGTGACCCCAGGTAATATCACTGATGATGTGCTCCAGCGTAGCATCATTAAGATGTTTCTGTAAATATAAAATAGAGAGAGAGGGATAGAGATAGGGTTGATGGAAAAAGATGCATCTTCAGCAGGTTCTTGAAAATGGCTAAAGACTCAGCAGCTCGGGTTGAAATAGGCAGGTCATTTTAACCAGCTTGGAACAGTCAGGGTAAAGGTCCGTAAAAGTGATTTTGTGCCTCTTTTGGATGGTACTACAAGGCGCCATTCACTTGCAGAACGCAAGCTTCTGGATGGCACTGCCAAAGCGCTTTCACACGCTCACAGCAAGGCGTTTTCAGCAGAGAGCATAGCGTTTTCAGCTTTGGTGGACACCAAAGCTGAAACCCTTAGGGTTGTAAAAAGGCTTGCCATACAAGTCACTCTTATGAATAAGTCATAGAAGCTTTACCAACTCTTTTGTTGTGGCTTTTTTGTTGGCGAAATAGATAAAAAACATACAATATTCATCTGATATCTTAATCTTATTGATCTTATATAGATCAATCTTGATCTATAATATCTAAAATGAGAGAAACTTTTTGTTTATTGAACTGTTGTGTAAAATCAGTATCACATTTGCAGTCGTGTTGATCTATCATATGCCATAAATATAAAGAGTCATACTAGGGGTATTTTTTGCCAACATATGGATTTTGAGAGCATTTTCATTTTATAATGAGAGGGATGCCGTTTTGCACATTAATCTCCCTACATATTAGTCAAATTAACTATAATGAACAGGTTATAAAGTCATTGTCGAGTCATGTGGTTCAAATCTAATTCTAGTCTCAAGTATTGGTTCTCAAGTCATCTAACTCTATCCCCCCACCTCTGATATATACTGTATCTGCTCCAAGAACAGGGCCGTTATTACCTTGCTAGTGAGAAATTCATGTAGCATTTACATTATTAAACTATTTTACTGATAAAATTGTCAGAGCAGCGCTGACAACACGTTTCTGTGCGAGTGTGTCTCCGTACTTGTGTGTGCGTTTGAGTGGGGGAGAGAGCGGGAAAAAGAGAGTATATGCTATCCGTAAATAATAAAATGTCATTTTGTGGCAAGTTACTTTTTTTTACTATATTTATTTGCTTGGCCAGTGTCAAGACCTGCCTGGAACTACTTTAGCCGTGCGTTTCACTGAAAATAGTTGCACACCTTAGAACATTGGAATATCGACTTTTTACATCACTACACTGAGTAATTATAGCTGGTCGTCTCGACATGGCAGCCACCAAGAGGAGAGAGGGCCTTGTAGAAAAAATAGTTTTTATTCTAGAATAGTGACAAGACTGGAGCCTTTATCTCATGTGAGCATAGATCATCAACCAATTTGCCAAAACTACTCTGCATTTCTTGAAAGTAAAAACTAAAAAGCCAAAGTAAAACAAATGTACATGAAAAGGTTATTTGCATTTCTTAGTGGGAGTGATTTAATTATCAGGAAAATGTCTTGGAGGAAATTATGTCACATCATCAGCATATTTTTGCTTCTGTTTCCTGTTGTAGGAGTTGCCATTGTATTGCTCAGGTGGTCTGCGCTTTTTCTGGGATAATAAATTTGACCATGCAATGGTGGCCTTCCTTGACTGTGTCCAGCAGTTTAAAGAGGAGGTGGAGAAGGGTGACACAGGCTTCTGTCTGCCATACAGGTAAGAATGTCCAGAAGACAAATTGATATAAAAAAAATTGCATGTCATTATAGATCACCAGGCTGTTGGAAGATATAACTGTAGCTAGTGCACGGGAAAGCTAACTTGCACTAAAAATGACCAACTATCAGGCTATTAATCAAGTCATAGATAGTGGTAAACAAGGCCAATTAATCTGCCAATATTTGTTGATTTTGAGATGTTCAGTGTTATGTACCAATATATGACCAACACAGTTTTACACTATATCATGTAAGAGCAGGATTTTCCAAACACGTTGATTGTTTTTAATATTCTGTTTGTCTTCTGTATTTAGAATGGATGTGGACAAAGGAAAGATTGAGGACACAGGTGGAAGTGGAGGTTCTTACTCTATTAAGACTCAGTTTAACTCAGAAGAACAGTGGACCAAAGCCCTCAAGTTCATGCTCACTAACCTGAAGTGGGGTCTGGCCTGGGTCTCCTCGCAGTTTTACAACCGCTAGAAACCACATGAAATCTTCACAGTACAAGGATGGGAATTTACCTTTTTGAGTGAACTGAACTTCAATCACAATTATTTTGTTAGAAAACAGAAAATGGAATATAATTAACTATTAAATTACCAGTAATGTGAATTTGTGTTTCTGGTGGTATTGTGGTATATTTTATGAGCATCACTGGGAGTATTCGAGGTCAGGAGGGGTTAGAGGGATCGTTCAGCCTACACCTGAATGTTTTCTTGTCTGGAACTCACCAGGAGTCAAGTGGAACTATAATGGGAGTTAGTGGGTATATTTTGGTTATTCTTACTCAGCCATGTAGTAGATATGTTTCAAGTTCATTAACATCTTATTTATATAGGGCTGTTCAAATACAGAAACAGGTCATGTCAAAGCAACTTACATTTGAGAAACATCACAAGCTATTTTAAATAGTATTTGTAATCACATCAAGGTAAAAAATACTGCATAGATTTAGAAATACTCATGGCATTTATGTGTATATATCCATTGTAACTATAAAATAAACATTTTAAAACTTTTTTTTAAGTAATTTATCTTTTTTTCATTGTAGGCATCTGTGAATGGGCTAATGAAGCTAATTAAATTAGGAGTAATATATGTAAGAAATATTGGCCAAAGGAACATTGAATTATTGAAAAATAATTCCCACCCAAGGTGATATTTCGGCCATGGCGCAAAGTGTCAATAAATCAGTAGTCCGGCGGAAATTATTCTGCTTATACTCGAGTTACCACACTGCAAGACTAATGTTTTATTT
Organism: Rhinogobio ventralis; assembly: GCA_039654625.1. Classification (NCBI taxonomy): domain Eukaryota; kingdom Metazoa; phylum Chordata; class Actinopteri; order Cypriniformes; family Gobionidae; genus Rhinogobio; species Rhinogobio ventralis. The sequence continues at coordinate 13,040,537 of CM077212.1, read as the reverse complement.
CGAGACATTTGTCAAGTTTTTGTACTTAAAATGCTCTTGTGTGTAGAATTACTTTCTCAGGCATCTTCCTTCGTTATAAACTGCCCAAGTAGTTGTGCCTCCAAGTGGGGGCCATGACCATCCTTAAAACTGACCACTGGGACCCACTGACCCTTCCTCTGTCAAAACCATGTTAGACTTTAGTCGCATATGCATGTTTCAGTGTGTAACTTTAATCATACTGCATGTTTGTGGGAAGATCGCTTTGAACTTGAAAAGGGACAGAATTCACAAACAAGCATGAATACAACATATTTCAGGTTACCACTTTTTTCAGTGTTTGGTTACATCGTTTTAGTGTCACCCTAGAATTTTACATGTGGTTTATACTGTGTCTCTCTGGCCAACCCATTAGAAGACAATAGTGTAATTCAGCTTAATTCAGTGTTGATTCAATTTAGTTCAGTGTTGCAAAGTTCATAATTTATGAAGTGACTTCAAAAGCAGCTTTACAGAAGACAATAGTGTTATTATTTAGCTCAAGTTTTTGTTCTCAGCCGATAGTATCAGTACAGTCATGCACTGCTGCAGAATTAGGTGAGAACATTGGTGGGATTGTAGTGTGTGTGTTGGGGGTAGGGTTGAGAGCTGAAGAAAGAGTGTTCTTTCCATAGGTAAAAGGTAAACAAGTTGTTTGCAATCGTTATCCTATTGTTTGTCCATTTGTTGCTTGGTCAGTGTCTTTGTGGTTTTTAGTTCTTTTGCTGTTTTTGTCTGCAAGGCCCTTTGAAATATCTGAAATAATTTGTCAAAGTGATATAGAACTGTAATGCAGTTAAGTGAGGTCTGGGGCCTGCACCATGAAGCGGACTTCTACTGCATATGTGAACATGGACACAAATTCTAAAATTCCCCAACACTTGCGCTGTATGTTCATTTATAATTAAATTTTTATCATTAATAAAATACCTTTTTGACACTTTAGTGTCTGGCTTCCAGATTGGTGCTTGTAGGGTAAAAGTTATTCCAGTAACAAAAATGGCCATACTGTTGTGGCTTCTGCGGCCTCTGTAAAAAATATCACTCAAAGTCTTGGGGTTTTCATGCCAGAAGATATACTGATATTATCAGCGATATAAAGCAACTGAAGAGTCTGGCTTCATATTCCTATATATACATACGATCTTTGTTAACGTAAATAGCTATATTCACATTGATTATACTTATTCTTATCCCATATACTTATCCCACAGTACCAATAAGAACAAGTTTGGGAATGAAAGTCTTTCAAAGTCTTTTTGCAAATTAAATATTATGAAAATGTCTGTACTGCCAGTGCTTTACTCTACAAAGCTCAAAAATTCACAACTTTAATAAAGACTTGATTAACTAGTCAGCTTCAGGTCATCAAAATGCTTGTTTGTTTAATTTAAATATAATTAACTATATAAATTCAGATTTACTAACAGCTTGCACCAATGCAAACCCTTTTTTGGCATTAAAAAACTACTGTCAGGATTTACTTAAGACAATGCAGTGAGAAATTAGTAATGAAAAGGCGTGGTCAATTACCGTTATTTAAATGAATTATGCAATGTGAATGCAATTATTTAACGCCCCAAAAAAGCATGTCTTTTTTTTTGTGCTTGACATGGCATGTGCAAATTTTGTGCTTGACATGGCTGTGATGGATGCTGCTAGGAGGAGGCATCAGAACAGAGAGCGCGTGTCACAGTTATGGGTAACACTTTAGAATACTGTTCCGTCATTAATGAATACCTACACAGGAACAAATGAGTAACGCAGTATTAACATTCTAGTAACTACTATTAACGAACAAGAAACTGATTAATAAACTAGTAAGTAATAGCACTCAGTTGAATGTGGTAGTTCACTATTAGCTAATCAACAACTACTATTTTTTTCATAACTCCCAGAGGACTACTAAGAATAAATAGAAAAAATACTTAATACATAATTAACATAAATAATTCATAATATATAATTAATTCTAAAGTGAAGGTAATGGTTACCCACTAGTAATGGCTCGTGTTACTACATCCTTCTAAAGGAATTACTAATTATTTGGATCAGTATTCTAAAGTGAAAAACATAACTCTCTAGTAATGACTGAAATCATTGTAAACTTTTGAGGTTTTTGTAGGTTTTGGATAGTAACACTTAAGTAATTACTAGGGGGTTATCATGATCTTCATTTTAGAATACTGATCCAAATAACTAGTAATTCCTATAGAAGTACAGTGCATCCGGAAAGTATTTACAGCGCTTCACTTTTTCCACATTTTGTTATGTTACAGCCTTATTCCAAAATGGATTAAATTAATTATTTTTTTCCTCAATTCTACAAACAATATCCCATAATGACAACGTGAAAGCAGTTTGTTTAAAATCTTAGCAAATTTATTTAAAAAATAAAAAACGTTAAATCGCATGTACACAAGCTCCATCAGGTTGGATGGGGAGCGTCGGTGCACAGCCATTTTTAGATCTCTCCAGAGATGTTCAATCGGGTTCAAGTCTGGGCTCTGGCTGGGCAACTCAAGGACATTCACAGACTTGTCCCGTAGCCACTCCTTTGTTATCTTGGCTGTGTGCTTAAGGTCGTTGTCCTGTTGGAAGATGAACCTTTACCCTAGTCTGAGGTCCAGAGTGCTCTGGAGCAGGTTTTCATCAAGGATGTCTCTGTGCATTGCTGCATTCATCTTTCCCTCAATCCTGACTAGTTTCCCAGTTCCTGCCTATGAAAAACATCCCCAAAGCATGATGCTGCCACCACCATGCTTCACTGTAGGGATGGTATTGGCTAGGTGATGAGTGGTGCATGGTTTCTTCCAGACATGACGCTTGCCATTCAGGCCAATGAGTTCAATCTTTGTCTGAGACATGGTCTGAGAGTCCTTCAGGTGCCTTTTGGCAAACTCCAGGCGGCCTTTTACTGATGAGTGGCTTCCATCTGGCCACTCTACCATACAGGCCTGATTGGTGGAGTGCTGCAGAGATGGTTGTTCTTCTAGAAGGTTCTCCTCTCTCAGAGAAACACTGGAGCTCTGTCAGAGTGACCATCGTGTTCTTGGTCACCTCCCTGACTAAGGCCCTTCTTCCCTGATTGCCCAGTTTAGCCAGCGGCCAGCTCTAGGAAGAGTCCTGGTGGTTCCAAACTTCTTCCATTTACAGATGATGGAGGCCACTGTGCTCATTGGGACCTTTAATGCTGTAGAAATTCTGTACCCTTCCCCAGATCTGTGCTTCGATACAATCCTGCTCGGAGGTCTACAGACAATTCCTTGGGCTTCATGGCTTGTTTTGTGTTCTGACATGCACTGTTAACTGTGGGATCTTATATAGACAGGTGTGTGCCTTCATGTCCAATCAACTGAATTTACCACAGGTGGACTCCAATCAAGTTGTAGAAACATCTCAAGGATGATCAGTGGAAACAGGATGCACCTGAGCTTAATTTTGAGTGTCATGGCAAAGGCTGTGAATACTAATGTATATGTGATTATTTTATTTTTTTTCATTTTATTTGTAATAAATTTGCAAAGATTTCAAACAAACTTCTTTCATGTTGTCGTTATGGGGTATTGTTTGTAGAATTGAGGGGAAAAAAATATTAATTTAATCCATTTTGGAATAAGGCTGTAACATACAATATGGAAAAAGTGAAACGCTGTGAATACTTTCCGGATGCACTCATTTCAATTATCATATATATTCAAGTAATGTAGTTGATATAATTTAGTTTAGTAATTAAATTTATTTGGATATTTATTTGAAAATTTAGTGTCCCCAACTGAGCAAGCCAGAGGCGACCAAGGAACCAAAACTCCATCAGGTGTCCTAATGGAGAAAAATAAACCTTGGGAGAAACCAGGCTCAGTCGGGGTGCCAGTTCTCCTCTGGCCAATTAACAAACAGTGTATGTTTATTATTTTGGCAGCCTTATAGGTCAGAAGTAATATTAGATCGGATTATTCGAAAGATCGGAGGCATCACGCCGGGTTTATTGAGGATGGCGTGTCGATTAAACAATTATTAAATAGGAATAATCGAAATATCGGAGTCATCACGCCGGAGATGGATCCATTGAGGATGCCATGTTGATGAGCAATTTCAGAGGGTAGAGTAATTGACACAGTCTCTGCAGACACTTCAGGGATGCGTTGGTAATGTCTGGGCGCTGGTCCACCATCTGATCTGGATACGGCCCGGATCCGGCTGACTGCAGTAAACCTCAGGATAAACAGAGAGACTAACATTAGCGTAGATGCCATTCCTCTTATGATGTAACGAGTACATCAGGTGTTATGGGAAGTGTTCCCGGTTCCGGCTGACCTAGTTAATGCAGCCTAACGATTTGAATAAAATATAAATTAAAAATGATTTATGTGTATGCCATAGTAAAGAGATGCGTTTTTAGTCTAGATTTAAAGACAGAGTGTGTCTGCTTCCCGAACAATGCTAGGAAGGCTGTTCCAGAGTTTGGGTGCTAAATAGGAAAAGGATCGACCGCCTGCAGTTGATTTTGATATTCTAGGTATTATCAACTGGCCAGAGTTTTGAGACCGCAATAGACGTAATGGAGTATAATGCGTTAAGAGCTCGCTCAAGTACTGGGGAGCTAAACCATTTAGTGCTTTGTAAGTAATTAGCAAGATTGTAAAATGTATGCGATGTTTAATAGGGAGCCAGTGCAGTGTTGACAGAACCGGGCTAATATGGTCATACTACCTGGTTCTAGTAAGAACTCGAGCTGCTGCGTTTTGGACCAGCTGCAGTTTATTTATTAAGCGAGCGGGGCAACCACCCAGTAGAGCATTACAATAATCTAGCCTTGAGGTCATGAACACATGAACTAACTGTTCAGCATTTTGCATTGAAAGCATATGCCGTAATTTAGATATATTTTTAAAATGGTAGAATGCAGTTTTACAGATGCTAGAAACGTGGCTTTTAAATGAGAGATTGGTATCAAAGAGCACACCCAGGTTCCTAACTAACGACAAGGACTTGACAGAGCAGCCATCAAGTGTTAGACAGTATTCTAGGTTACTACATGTGGAGTTTTTTTGTCCAATAATTAAAAATTAAGTTTTTTCTGAATTAAGTTGCAGGAAATTACTAGTCATCCAATTTTTTATATCAGCTATGCATTCCGTTAACCTTGTGAATTGGTAAGTTTCGTCAGGGCGTGAAGAAATATAGAGCTGAGTATCGTCAGCATAACAATGAAAACTAACGCCATGCTTCCTAATGATATCTCCCAGTGGTAGCATGTACAGGGTGAAAAGCAACTGTCCTAGCACTGAGCCCTGCGGTACTCCATATTGAACTTGTGATCGGTGTGACATCTCTTCATTTACTGCTACAAACTGATAACGGTCAGATAAGTATGATTTAAACCATGCCAATGCAATTCCACTAATGCCAACATAATTTTCGAGTCTATTCAAAAGAATGTTGTGGTCGATGGTATCGAATGCAGCGCTAAGATCGAGTAACACTAACAGAGAGATACAACCACGATCGGATGATAAGAGTAAATCATTTGTAACTCTAATGAGAGCAGTCTCAGTACTATGATGTGGTCTAAATCCTGACTGGAAAACCTCACAGATACCATTTTTTTCTAAAAAGGAGCATAATTGTGAGGACACTGCCTTTTCTAGTATTTTTGACAGAAAGGGTAGATTTGAGATTGGCCTGTAATTGACTAATTCTGTAGGGTCAAGTTGTGGTTTTTTAATAAGTGGTATAATAACAGCCAACTTAAAAGTTTTCGGTACATATCCTAAAGTCAAGGATGAATTAATGATATTAAGAAGAGGATCTATGACCTCTGGAAGCATCTCTTTTAGTAGTTTAGTCGGTATAGGGTCGAGCATACATGTTGTTGATTTAGATGATTTAACGAGTTTAGCCAATTCTTCTTCTCCTATAGCAGTGAATGAATGTAATTTTTCCTCAGTGACACTACAATGCTCTGTCTGATGTGATACAGTAGTAGACGGCTGCATGGTTATAATTTTTTTCCTAATATTATCAATCTTACAAGTAAAGAAGTTCATAAAGTCATTACTGCTGTGCTGTTGGCAGACATCAGAAGTTGAAGCTTTATTTTTGGTTAATTTAGCCACTGTATCGAATAAATACCTAGGGTTGTGTTTGTTTTCTTCTAAGAGAGTCGAGAAATAAGCAGATCTAGCAGTTTTACGGCCTTTCTGTATGAAATCATGCTCTCTTTCCACGAAATGCGAAAAACTTCCAGTTTTGTTTTCTTCCAGCTGCGCTCCATTTTTCTGGCTGCTGTTTTAAGGGCCCGGGTGTGCTCGTTGTACCACGGCGTTGGACTATTCTCTTTAATCTTCTTTAAGCGCAGAGGAGCAACTGTGTCTAAAGTGCTGGAAAAGAGAGAGTCAATAGTTTCTGTTGCAACATCAAGTTCCTCTGGGCTATCTGGGATGCTGAGGAGATGAAACTGATGAGGAAGTTTATTTATAAAGAAATCTTTAGTCTCAGCAGTGATAGTCCTGCCATATTTGAAGCGAGGGGACGGCTTTGCAGCCTTTGCTAAATTAAGTATACATGATACTAGGTAATGATCTGAGATGTCATCGCTCTGCTGCAGAATTTCAACGGTATCAACATTTATTCCATGTGACAATATTAGGTCTAGAGTATGATTACGGCGATGAGTGGGTCCTGATACGTGTTGCCTAACTCCAATAGAGTTTAGAATGTCTCTAAATGCCAATCCCAATGCGTCTTTTTCATTGTCTACATGGATATTAAAATCACCAACAATTAGGACTTTATCTGTAGCCAGTACTAACTCTGATAAAAAATCAGCAAATTCTCTGATAAAGTGTGTATTGTGCCCTGGTTGCCTATATACAGTAGCCAACACAAATGTTAAACAGGATTTATCAATTTCACTACATAACGTTACGTAAAGCACCAAAACTTCAAAATAATTATATTTGAAACTAGACTTCTGAGTAATACTGAAGATATTATTATAAATTACAGCAACACCTCCCCCTTTACCTTTCAGACGCGGTTCGTGTTTATAACAATAATCTTGTGGGGTGGACTCATTTAAAGTAATGTAGTCGTCAGGTTTTAGCCAGGTTTCTGTCAAACACAGCACATCTAGATTATTATCTGTAATCATATCATTAACAATAAGCGTTTTAGAGGAAAGGGATCGAATATTCAGCAGCCCGAGCTTTATCATTTGTTCATCTGTATTATATCTGTTGTTTATTTCTTGGACATCAATTAAATTTTTACCGTTGAATAGTTTTGGTGTTTTTTTGTATTTACTAATTCGTGGAACAGACACAGTCTCTATGTGATAATAGCTAGGTGAAAGAGTCTCTATGTGCTGGGATTTATCTGACTTCTGTGACGCGAGACAGCTAGCAGACGGTCGGGTAAGCCAGTCCGTCTGCTTCCTGACCTGGGCCCTAGTTAGTCAAGGTTTAGCTTTAAGACTATGTGCCAAATTACTAGAGAGAAGAGCGGCACCACCCCAGGAGGGATGAATACCATCTCTTTTCAACAGGTCAGGTCTGCCCCAAAAGCTTTTCCAATTGTCTATGAACCCTATGTTATTTTGCGGACACCACTTAGACAACCAGCCATTGAGTGATGATAGTCTGCTAAGTATCTCATCACTCCTTTTAATGGGGAGGGGACCAGAGCAAAAAATCCAATTTGCCATCGTACTTGCGAGTTCACACACCTCTTTAATGTTAATTTTGGTGATCTCCGACTGGCGAAGTCGAACATCATTTGTGCCGACATGAATAATAATCTTAGAGAATTTACGATTAGCATTAGCCAGCACTTTTAAATTTGCTTTGATGTCAGGCGCTCTGGCTCCCGGTAAACATGTGACTATGGTGGCTGGTGTCTCTATTTTCACGTTCCGTGTAATAGAATCGCCAATAACTAGGGCACTTTCAACAGGATTCTCAGTGGGTGCATCACTGAGTGGGGAGAACCTGTTTTGATGTTCTAATCGGAACGAAAGAGTGTTTTTTTGATCCCCGACTATGCCGTCTCACCGTCACCCAGTTGCCCTGCTGCACGGGCTCTACAGCCGGAACCGAACAATGTACAGATTTCACTAAGCTAGTCGCATCCAAAGCAGTGTCTAAAGCTGTTTTGTTCTCACTACTCTCAAATAAAGTCTGGATGCGTGTCTCTAATTCTGAAATCTTCTCCGTCAGTCTGACTGACAGTCTACCCTCTGAAATTGCTCATCGACATGGCATCCTCAATGGATCCACCTCCGGCGTGATGACTCCGATATTTCGAATATTCCTATTTAATAATTGTTTAATTGACACGCCATCCTCAATAAACCCGGTATGATGCCTCTGATCTTTCGAATAATCTGATCTAATATTACTTCTGACCTATAAGGCTGCCAAAATAATAAACATACACTGTTTGTTAATTGGCCAGAGGAGAACTGGCACCCCGACTGAGCCTGGTTTCTCCCAAGGTTTATTTTTCTCCATTAGGACACCTGATGGAGTTTTGGTTCCTTGCCACTGTCGCCTCTGGCTTGCTCAGTTGGGGACACAACAATTTTAAATAAATATCCAAATAAATTTAATTACTAAACTAAATTATATCAACTACATTACTTGAATATATATGATAATTGAAATGAGCTGATGACATCACCGTTTTCTCCAGAGCGGCTGTACAGCCGAATCAAATTCTGTTCATTATTTTCCTGTTTAACACTGTGAAGCTGCTTTGAGACAATCTGCATTGTAAAAAGCGCTATATAAATAAAGTTGACTTGACTTGACTTGACATGTGAAGCCCTGTTCACCAACGGAGACCGATATACTAAACATGAAACATGTAGTGCAGATGACAATAAAAGGAGAAGACATGGCTTACCGTATTTGTTGATTAATCCAACTTACCACAGTTGTTTGATGGACTAGTAAAGGCACGAGAGACAAAAACAGGAAACCCGGATGCACAAATGGCAGGCTAACAGGCTAGTGAAATGCTAACGCGTTGTGAAATGCTAACACGTTGTGATAGTGATTTAAATTAAAAGCTAACAATGTCAATTTTAACGTGATAGGCAATATTAAACAATATATGGTGATGAGTAAGTTATATTTAGCAGTATAAACAACAAGAAAAGATATCAAATAGAGATTCAAAAGCAAAGCTGTACAGAGCTGCAAACACTGCGACCGGCAGACAGGAGGCAGACCAATGCGACTTTACAATGCGACTAAATCTTCACTCTGGGCGACTAAATATCTATCATTAGCCTTTGGCTAATAAATGCTTAGATTTTACTCGCCAGTGTGTGTGTTAGAGGCTAAGAATAAAGTTTAGCATAGATATATTTTCACTCGCTGAACACAGAGAAACAGTTTCGCTCTCCGTCAAGCGATCTGTCTATTTCAGTTCAGCTCAACAGATGCGCAGCGTACCTGTATTTAACGTACCGTAAACTCTAGTGTGAAGGCCCACAACTCACCACACACGCAAAGAGAGAGTTTAAAAGAGAAAGAGTCTTAAATGCCACGCAGTATTTACGCGCTACATGTAAACCATGTTCTTTGTTGTATTTTCCTGTCAAAAACAACAGAGTTCATTTGGAATAATTCAGCTTTTAAGAACAAGCAGAAGATATGCGGTTTCTCCGGTATTGGGTGGGACTAATGCACAAACAGCAATCTCATTGGCTGTTGCTCATCTATTACCGTCCCTGTTTTGATTTCAGCAAATCAGTTTGAGCGAACGCAGACAACGTGATTAATATTCATGAACCCAGCATTAATCTTTAGTGCGTTGTATATTGTTATTAGTAGTATTATCTAATTAATAATTACTATTTTCTATTACTATTATAATTTTTTACAGACACACTGAATGACCGACAATATCTTAAGCACCACCACCAGTCCTAAGTTCAATTAAAATATCAAATATGCATTCATACTGTCAGACACAGATGAGAACAGAGGTAAGTCAATGTAAATGGTTTATTGTAGAGAAAACCGGAGGCAGAGTGGAGAAACAAACAGGTGAGAGGATATGCATATAATAGTTGGTTATTTATTCGATACAGTGGCTAAATTAACCAAAAATAAAGCTTCAACTTCTGATGTCTGCCAACAGCACAGCACTAATGACTTTATGAACTTCTTTACTTGTAAGATTGATAATATTAGGAAAAAAATTATAACCATGCAGCCGTCTACTACTGTATCACAACAGACAGTGCATTGTAGTGTCACTGAGGAAAAATTACATTCATTCACTGCTACAGAAGAAGAAGAATTGGCTAAACTCATTAAATCATCTAAATCAACAACATGTATGCTCGACCCTATACCGACTAAACTACTAAAATAGATGCTTCCAGAGGTCATAGATCCTCTTCTTAATATCATTAATTCATCCTTGACTTTAGGATATGTACCGAAAACTTTTAAGCTGGCTATTATTAAACCACTTATTAAAAAAACGCCACCACACACCAGCTGATTGGTGGAGAGGATACCGAGTGATGAAGCCAATCGTATATATATATATATATATATATATATATATATATATATATATATATATATATATATATATATATATATATGGGGATGATTAGGAGGCCAATGGGCAGATTTGGCCACGATGCCGGAGTTACACCCCTACTCTTTATCGAAGGACATCCTGGGACATTGACTGGCTGGTAACAGTGTTCTTGGTAAAGGTGAAGGACTGGTGCAGGATGCTGGTGAAACCGGTGAACCGATGATCCTTGCAAGCACAGATGAATGGACCCGGGCAGACAGAAGATGGATCAGGTAATACCGGTAGGTTCTCAGGTGAGCAAGACAGGTGATGGTGGAGTGTGTCCAGGTGGTGAGCAGAGAGGATTATCGGAAGTGTAGTGCAGATGCAATGAGTGAGCTGGTGACTGTGACACATACATGTGTATGTATGAATGTGTATATATACACTCACCTAAAGGATTATTAGGAACACCATACTAATACTGTGTTTGACCCCCTTTCGCCTTCAGAACTGCCTTAATTCTACGTGGCATTGATTCAACAAGGTGCTGAAAGCATTCTTTAGAAATGTTGGCCCATATTGATAGGATAGCATCTTGCAGTTGATGGAGATTTGTGGGATGCACATCCAGAGCACGAAGCTCCCGTTCCACCACATCCCAAAGATGCTCTATTGGGTTGAGATCTGGTGACTGTGGGGGCCATTTTAGTACACTGAACTCATTGTCATGTTTAAGAAACCAATTTGAAATGAATCGAGCTTTGTGACATGGTGCATTATCCTGCTGGAAGTAGCCATCAGAGGATGGGTACATGGTGGTCATAAAGGGATGGACATGGTCAGAAACAATGCTCAGGTAGGCCGTGGCATTTAAACGATGCCCAATTGGCACTAAGGGGCCTAAAGTGTGCCAAGAAAATATCCCCCACACCATTACACCACCACCACCAGCCTGCACAGTGGTAACAAGGCATGATGGACCCATGTTCTCATTCTGTTTATGCCAAATTCTGACTCTACCATCTGAATGTCTCAACAGAAATCGAGACTCATCAGACCAGGCAACATTTTTCCAGTCTTCAACTGTCCAATTTTGGTGAGCTCGTGCAAATTGTAGCCTCTTTTTCCTATTTGTAGTGGAGATGAGTGGTACCCGGTGGGGTCTTCCGCTGTTGTAGCCCATCCGCCTCAAGGTTGTGCGTGTTGTGGCTTCACAAATGCTTTGCTGCATACCTCGGTTGTAACGAGTGGTTATTTCAGTCAAAGTTGCTCTTCTATCAGCTTTAATCAGTCGGCCTATTCTCCTCTGACCTCTAGCATCAACAAGGCATTTTCATCCTGTTTTCAGTTGATGAATGAAAGGAACATTGTAGTGTGCCTCCCATCCAATAAATCACAATAATCTTTGTGCTTTGTTACTACAGATATGAAATAAAGTCTCAGATTTCAAATTACGTACATTTTAATATGATATTCAAGCATACCGTTTTGTCGCTGTGGCACGAGATCACTCTGGCGCAGCTCAGCTCAAGAGAAGCAGCCCAGAGCGCAAATGAACTGATCTTCTCTTCCGCCTTAATGCTAGTTCTGGCGCAAAATAAACATGAATGAGCATCTGAAAGTGTGTTAAAAGATAGAGTACAACTTACTGAAATCTGTATCATGTCACATGGAATCGCTCAGTTTCAACCGCGGAAAGACGTCAATAAGACAGCTTGTAAACAATGTCATGTAACATCACATTTACTTCAGAAAAACCATATCCAGTGTCTATAAACTCGTTAGTCAGATAGAAAAATTTACTCTAGAGAGGAGCATTTTGCTAAATATATGCACCATATTACATAGGCTATTCATTTTTAATGTTCTTCAATATTTAATGCATGTATGAATAAATCTGGCACTTTTTTATGACAGCCACCATTTAAATGTTTATATTTCAAAAAAACTAATTGGAGTAAAAATATGGTTATGTAATTGTAGAGTTAATATTATAACTTTATTATTACAAAAAAAAACATAATTGAGTGTAATTTAAGCGTTTGTATACAAATCAGTTAATATAATCAGTAAAAATATTATAGTAGGCTAATGTAGCCTAGTAGGCTACAACTGACTCCCATAGTTTACAGCATTAGGTAAGAGGTTTGTTTTCCTTGAAAAAATTTGCCATGTATTGTATCTGATATATATCCAAAATAATCGATATTGAATTGAATCGAAATCTAATCGAATTGCAAGCTTCTGAATCGAAATGGAATCAAATTGTGAAATTTGTGTCAATACCCAGCCCTAATACGACACCTGAGAACCTACCAGTATATATATATTAGGGCTGTCAAACGATTAATCGTGATATATAAAAGTTTGTTTATATAATATATGTGTGTATACTACTGTGTATAATTATTATGTATATTTGAATACACACACATGTATATATATTTAAGAAATATTTGCATGTATATACTGTATATATATTTATATTACATATAAATATTTTATATATAAATATTTAAAAAAAATCTTAAATATATACATGCATGTGTGCATATTTATATACACATATTAATTATACACAATACACACACATATATTATGTAAACAGACTTTTATTTTGGAATCGATTTGACAGCACTAATATAAATAAAATAGTATATCAGTCTGGCGAGTAAACTAAAAAAGTGTACTAGCCAATGGCAATTATGTTGCCACGGTGTGCGTAGAGGTTGCTTCAGTCATTAATATCAAAAACCTTACAAAAACAGCAAAAGTTTTCAATGACTTCAGTCATTACTAGAGAGTTATCATGTTATTCACTTTAGAATACTGATCCAAATAATTAGTAGTTCCTTCTGAAGGATGTAGCAAAACTTGAGTCATTACTAGTGGGTTACCATAATAATCACTTTGGAATTAATTGTACATTATACATTATTCATATTATGAGCCTGTATATAATAGTTCTAGTCCTCTGGGAGTTATGAAATTTTTTTTAGCTAATAGTGAACTACCACATTCGTCTAAGCACTATTACCTACTAATGTATTAATCAGTGTTTCTTGTTAGTTAATATTAGTTACTAGAATGTTAATACTGCATTACTCACTTGTCCCTGTGTAGTTATTCATTAATGATGGATCAGTATTCTAATGTTACCCTGTTATGTTCAGTTTGTTCACTTTCATGGACTTTTAGGATGCATCTCAATCAGCTCCCTAGTTCAGTAGTCTGGGCACTGATCAGGGAGTCGGCCACAATCATGTACACGATATACTGATTCACAAGCTAGGAAGCTGATTGAGGCACAACCTTTATTTATTCATTGGTTCCTCTGTTCCTTTGTTCGTATTTTCCCGCTCCTCCACTCACTGTGATTAGTTTGTTTCTGTCCAGCTGTGTTTGATTAATTACCTCGTTTGTATTCACTACTTAAGTTGTACCGTCCTTTCACTCTGTGTCCGGTCACCAGTGTTTTTTGCTACTGCCTGTTGGAATAGTATTATTAAAATTTGTGTTTTGGAAATTTATTCAACGTCTTCGTCTATTCCTGCATTCACCTGTGACAGCGTGGTAGAGGGGAGAGAATTTTCTCCACTCATGTTAATTTATTTGGAATACCACAGGAAGACGTTATCCAAACAAATTGATTACCAAGACACATTATTTTTCATTTGCTGCGACCCTACGTTAATTTGTGCTGCTCTTGATAGATTGCGTTGATCATTATGGAAATGAGCTGGCTGCATCTGTGTTCTTTAATTTGAGCATAATGTTAGTAGATTACACGCAGAATATTCCACTCCCATCCCTAATGAAAATTAACCATGGTTTTACTACAAATAAAAAATGGTTATTGTAGTTAAACCATGATAACCACAAATGAATCAGTTTTGCTATACTTAACATAGTTTAACCATGGTATTCATAGTAAAACTGTGGTTATACAAATGTTAAACAATCTGCCAAAAAAAATATATATATAAAATAATAAAACCATGGTTAATTTGCTGCGCTTCATGGGATTGTGTTCTTGTGCTAATTTGCCCTGTTTAGTAAATATAGCCCTAAGTGTCTGTTTGGTGCTGGCTGTGCATTAGGGGAGTGCGGGGCACAACCTAACGCGGGGTTAGTTGTAACACACATGGTTTAAAACTTTCCACACATGCCAGCATGACAAAACTTAGTGTATTTACTAGTTGTCATATCAACAGTATATAGAGAAATAATTGTGCCAAAATTCAAAAGTCTTTGGAAAATATCACTGAACATTTTTTTAACCATAGCAAAAGTACATTTCTTACTTGTTAATTTTTCATCTCTATTTTTTGTTTATTTTAAAATATCAAGTCAAGTCACCTTTATTTATATAGTGCTTTTTACAATGCTTTTTTACATTTGATTGTTTCAAAGCAGCTTCACAGTGTTAAACAGGAAAATAATGCAACAGAATTTGATTTGGCTGTACTGCCGCTCTGGAGAATCATATATCGTCATATATTATCATATAGTGAAGATGCGGGCAGTAATTTAGTTGAAAATTTATTTGAATATTTAGTTGAAAATTTAGTGTCCCCAACTGAGCAAGCCAAGCCAAAGGCGACAGTGGCAAGGAACCAAAACTCCATCAGGTGGCATAATGGAGAAAAATAAACCTTGGGAGAAACCAGGCTCAGTCGGGGTGCCAGTTCTCCTCTGGCCATGTTGGTGAGGCAATTATTAGATAGGAATATTCAAAAGATCGGAGTCATCATGCCGGAGACGGGTTTACTGAGTATGCCGTGTTGATGAGGCAATTATTAGATAGGAATATTCGAAAGATCGCAGTCATCACGCCGGGGACGGGTTTATTGAGGATTCTGTGACGATGAGGCAATTTCAGGGGGAGTGTAATTGACATGGTCTCTGCAGACACTTCAGGGATGCGTTGGTCATGTCTGGGCGCAGGTCCACCATCTGATGGACTGCTGACTGCAGTAAACCTCGGGATAAACAGAGAGACTAACATTAGCGTAGATGCCATTCTTCTTATGATGTAACGAGTACATCAGGTGTTGTAGGAAGTGTTCCCGGTTCCGGCTGACCTAGTTAATGCAGCCTAACAATCATTTAACTAATTTGAATAATATAAATGATTTTTTTTATGTGTATGCCATAGTAAAGAGATATGTTTTTAGTCTAGATTTAAACTGATGCGATGTTTAATAGGGAGCCAGTGCAGTGTTGACAGAACCGGGCTAATATGGTCATACTTCCTGGTTCTAGTAAGAACTCGAGCTGCTGCGTTTTGGACCAGCTGCAGTTTATTTATTAAGCAAGCAGGGCAACCACCCAGTAGAGCATTACAATAATCTAGCCTTGAAGTCATGAACGCATGAACTAACTGTTCAGCATTTTGCATTGAAAGCATGTGCCGTAATTTAGATATATTTTTAAGATGGTAGAATGCAGTTTTAGAGAGGCTAGAAATGTGGCTTTCAAATGAAAGATTGGTATCAAAGAGCACACCCAGGTTCCTAACTGACGACGAGCAGCCATTAAGTGTTAGACAGTATTCTAGGTTACTACTTGTGGAGTTTTTTTGTCCACTAATTAAAAATTCAGTTTTTTTCTGAATTAAGTTGCAGGAAATTACTAGTCATCCAATTTTTTATATCAGCAATGCATTCCGTTAATCTTGTGAATTGGTAAGTTTCGTCAGGGTGTGAAGAAATATAGAGCTGATATAGCATAATTGCGAGGGGTTCAATAGCAACATCAAAAAGCAAAGGGGACAGAGGGCACCCCTGCCCTGTCCCCCTAGAAAGTGGAAAGGATTTGGATATTATATTATTCGTTCGAATAAATGCTTGGGGCCTGGTATATATTTTAATCCATGAACAGAACACAGGGACAAAGCCAAACCAAGTGTTGTTAGTAGATAAGCATATTCAATTCTATCAAATGCCTTGTGAGCATCTAAGGATATTAGGACCTCTGGATTAGTATTAAGTTTGGGTGAGTAAATCACATTAAATAAGCGATGGAGATTGCTAGATAACTGCCTGCCAGCAATAAAGCCAGTCTGATCTGGATGAATTATTTTACTCATGACTGGCTCTATTCTGGTTGCCAGCACCTTGGCTAGGATCTTATAATTGCAGCAAAGTAAACTGATCGGGTGGTAGGATTCACATTTAAGTGGGTCTTTATACTTTTTAAAAAGGACTAATATGGTGGCCTGTGTCATTGTTGGGGGGAGAGACTTTGAAACAAGGACCTCCTCAAATACCTTACCCAACAAAGATGTTCATTTGGCAGAAAACTTCTTATAAAAGAAGTAGGGGCCTGGCTCTTTTCCAGATTTTAGTTTCTTAATTGCACTGTCAATCTCAAGAACTGTTATGTTGCCTTCTAGAGTGGATTTGTCTGAATCACCAAAAGATGGCATCTCTAAGTTGCTGATAAACTCTTCTATTCAGTCAGTGTCATTCACCTCCGAAGTATATAAGGCCCTAATAAAAAGATTTAAACTGATCATTGGTACCCTGTTGGTCTGTAATAATGTTGCCCTCACTGTCTTCAATTGCCGCTATAAAACCAGCTGCTGAAAATTGCTTTTGATAACACAAAAACCTGCCAGCACGCTCGCCATGTTCATAATGAATCTGGCGTGATTTCAAATAAAGATCTTCTGCGTACTCGCTGGTCAGAGAATCAAATTCAACTTGTAACAGGAGTCTCTCCTCATGCAACTCCTCAGAAGACAATGTTGAGTGTGACTTATCAATTTATTTTATTCATTATTTCTGTAATCCGCCTCGATTTCTTTTTATTTGTACTAGCTTGATATGAAATAATGTGACCCCTCACAAATGCTTTCAAGTCAAGTCAACTTTATTTATATAGCGCTTTTTACAATGCAGATTGTTTCAAAGCAGCTTCACAGTGTTAAACAGGAAAATAATGCAACCGAATTTGATTCGGCTGTACAGACGCTCTGGAGAAAACGGTGATGTCATCTAGCTCATTTCAATTATCATATACACTCACCTAAAGGATTATTAGGAACACCTGTTCGATTTCTCATTAATGCAATTATCTAATCAACCAATCACATGGCAGTTGCTTCAATGCATTTAGGGGTGTGGTCCTGGTCAAGACAATCCTGAACTCCAAACTGAATGTCAGAATGGGAAAGAAAGGTGATTTAAGCAATTTTGAGCGTGGCATGGTTGTTGGTGCCAGACGGGCCGGTCTGAGTATTTCACAATCTGCTCAGTTACTGGGATTTTCACGCACAACCATTTCTAGAGTTTACAAAGAATGGTGTGAAAAGGGAAAAACATCCAGTATGCGGCAGTCCTGTGGGCCAAAATGCCTTGTTGATGCTAGAGGTCAGAGGAGAATGGGCCGACTGATTCAAGCTGATAGAAGAGCAACTTTGACTGAAATAACCACTCGTTACAACCAAGGTATGCAGCAAAGCATTTGTGAAGCCACAACACGCACAACCTTGAGGCGGATGGGCTACAACAGCAGAAGACCCCACCGGGTACCACTCATCTCCACTACAAATAGGAAAAAGAGGCTACAATTTGCACGAGCTCACAAAAATTGGACAGTTGAAGACTGGAAAAATGTTGCCTGGTCTGATGAGTCTCGATTTCTGTTGAGACATTCAGATGGTAGTCAGAATTTGGCGTAAACAGAATGAGAACATGGATCCATCATGCCTTGTTACCACTGTGCAGGCTGGTGGTGGTGGTGTAATGGTGTGGGGGATGTTTTCTTGGCACACTTTAGGCCCCTTAGTGCCAATTGGGCATCGTTTAAATGCCACGGCCTACCTGAGCATTGTTTCTGACCATGTCCATCCCTTTATGACCACCATGTACCCATCCTCTGATGGCTACTTCCAGCAGGATAATGCACCATGTCACAAAGCTCGAATCATTTCAAATTGGTTTCTTGAACATGAAAATGAGTTCACTGTACTAAAATGGCCCCCACAGTCACCAGATCTCAACCCAATAGAGCATCTTTGGGATGTGGTGGAACGGGAGCTTCGTGCCCTGGATGTGCGTCCCACAAATCTCCATCAACTGCAAGATGCTATCCTATCAATATGGGCCAACATTTCTAAAGAATGCTTTCAGCACCTTGTTGAATCAGTGCCACGTAGAATTAAGGCAGTTCTGAAGGCGAAAGGGGGTCAAACACAGTATTAGTATGGTGTTCCTAATAATCCTTTAGGTGTGTGTATATTCAAGTAATGTAGTTGACATAGTTAATTTAGTTTAGTAATTAAATTTATTTGGATATTTATTTGAAAATTTAGTGTCCCCAACTGAGCAAGCCAAGCCAAAGGCGACATTGGCGACATTTCAAAGTATCCCATAGAGTACTATAACTTATCTCTGGGGATCTCTGGGGATTCGTTTGTCTCGAGAAATAAATAAATTTGAGTGTCTATGAATTTAACAAAATCTTAATCTGCCAAAAGCCTTGAGTTTAAGCGCCACGTCCGCTGGGGGATTGCATTACCTGGGAAACGAACCTTAAGGGCTCTATCATATACCCGGTGCAATGTGGCGCCACGACGCAAGTGTTTTTTGCTAGTTTCAGCCTGACACAGTTATTATTTTCATGTCCTTCACCACGTTGTTTAAATAGCAAATGCATTTGCGCACCCATGGGCATGCTGGTCTGAAAACGAGGTGTGTTCAGGCGCATTGTTGGCGCGTTGCTATTTTGAGGCAACTGAAATACTGCGCCATTGACCAACTGAAACCTGGTCTATGCCGCAATATTTTTTTTGTTATTTAAAGAGTGCGTTAGTAATATGCGCCTATAGGCGGGTACACAATGCGCATACACTCTGCTTACTACACACACGCGCAGCAGCACACTTAAATGTAAAAGATTATTATTGTGTACATAAATATAAAAATGCCTACATGTCATATGCTTAGGGAGCTTTGGTGGAATCCGGCTTGTCCCTTAGATGGTCTGCTCACGCTCTTGAACCTCACACATGAGCAGATCCGTTTCCTCGCTAGAGAAGCGTTCAGTTTTTCCTCTTGCAAATTCTGGCATGTAAATAGGGAATCCGCCATGGCGCGAACGCAACTGGGTTTTAAAGGTAATGGGAGATGAGACTGATTGGTTTATTAAAAACACCCATTACTCATTAAGAGAATAGGGACAACCCTTTTAGACCATGTGCAGACCATTTTTCCCGTTGTTAAACTAGCAAAAGTGGATTCGGACACGCCCTAAGTGCACTTGCGCCGTGCGCTTTAGACCACACACTTAGATCGTTAAAACAGGGCCCTAAGTAAAACTGGACTATGGTCTGAAATAACTATACTGTCATACTCCACTTGTGTCATTAGAGGGAGTAGTTTCCTATCCAACAGAAAATGATCAATCCTGGAATATGTTTGATGCACCGGTGAATAGAAGGAAAACTGTTTGGATGATGGGTACTTAAATCTCCAGGAATCACTTACACCATATCTGGAGAAAGGCATTGGTACATTGCACTGATTTACTTGCTGGAATAATCAAAGAACTAGAATGGTCCAGAATTGGGTGTAAGACACAATTCAGATCTCTTCCTAAAATTAAATTAAATGTGTCAAGGCTGGGTAAAAGTGAAAAGAAATCACTAAAAAACTGTACATTATCCCAGTTAGGTACGTATAAATTGGCCAGGACCACAGGCATGTTAAAAAGTTTGCCCTGAATTATTACATATTGACCATTTTTATCCATCACAGTGGCCTCCTCAACAAATTGTATGTTCCTATGTATAAGAATGGTTTACTACTCTTATTAAAAAAATAGAGTAGTATAGTTGTGTAAAGCCTCCTCTGTGATGTCTGGGATGGTATTTGTTCATCAAATGAGTTTCCTGCAAATATATTATATCAGATTTCAATTTATTAAACATTCCAACTGACCAGCCCCATTTCTGCTCCTATGCTACTAAAAGCCATCGCATTAATTTCTGAGAAATGCCACCAAAGGACCCCTTTGGCTTGTCATCAACAGTGTTAAGAAGGTCATGAAATGTGAATTTCGTGGAAAAGGAGAAAGGGGAGGAGAAAAAAAGGGTGGTGGGGTGTTTCCTAAACACACAGACAAGATGCATGAATATACACTACAGCAGGTGTCTGCAAGAAAGTTTGGCATTGGGCCAAAAAAAAAATTGCCACTAGATGGTGGGTCAGAACATAGTCAAGGGATAATTTAAGAAATTAATTGATGAAAAATGCAACTAGAATTGCCTGTGATATACTGTTACAATGTCTTTTGTAACTGGAAGTGAGCTGTTACTCTGTTAAAAAATTTGATAAATTAATAAAGCAGTAGTGACACGTAATCTTCATTCACCAACTTACAACACAGACCGCCTTGGTAAAACACACATATGTGGGAGATGCGGAATGGATAAAAATAACAAAAAAAATAAGAGGACTTGAATAAGCCCATTAATGGCATGTTTGAGTCATGCTCTTAACAAACTGCTTTATTTCCTCTTTCCATATTGTGAATAATAAATGTGTATTTTAATTTGCTTGTTACACAATGGAGCCTAACTTATTGTAATAATTATTTGACATAGCCTACTTTTACACTCAGAATTATTCCTTGGCATCCTCACATACTGAACTGCATTTTTTAAATTGTTTGCATGCTGGAGGTACGCTATTATGTCGCATGCAGAGTGATGTTAACATTTAAGCTAGCCGGTGAGAGAAAATGGCACTATCAAAGAGTCTAAAGAGGAAAGTCGACAGTGAAAATAGGAAAGTCAACTATGCGTTCATCTACCTACCTGGTTTTGTGAATGCAAAGCCGGTGTGCTTATCTGCAATAAATTTATATCAGATGGCACCATGAGACGAAGCATTGCACTTGGTTGTCTTGTCAATATTTTTGATAAAAAGGAAGCTGAATTTGATTTGTCATTGTTCACGTGTTGGTGCTGAGGCCCCGCGTTATAAGCAAACGTTTCAATGGTTCACAGTTCGTTTTTTCATACCACACATTTCATGATTCTAGCGGTCCATTCCACAGACTCTTTTGAATGTCTTGCAAATTAACCTTTCAAATTAAAAGCTCTCAATTCATCCCAAAATAAAACATTGCTGTAAAAACGTTCTCGTACTTTTTTGAAGGCAAAATCACTAAAGATGCACTGATTGTGAGTAACTGTTGTTGTAATCTCTCCGGTTCGCACCGCCCACTCCAAGCAGCACTCAAACCCGGGTCTTTCTGCATGGGAGTCGGACGCTCTAACAATGAGGCTAAATGCACTAGATCATCTCTTACCTGCACAGCTCTCACTAGCTGGCTTTCCGTTACACTATCATGACAGATCTATTTCAGAACCAGTCGCTATCAAAATAATCTGGCTGCAGGCGCGGACCAGATATTATTGCTGGCGGGCCGCCAGTTGCCGACCACTGCACTACAGTATAGAACTGTACACTACAGACTGACAATAACAAAAATAACAGTATTATTTCCTTGCGTATGAAACCGCAAACTCTTTCAGTTATCCCTACTCCAAAATAGCTTATCATGTGAGCCCTCACTTAGAAATAGAACATTATAAGGCTCTTACAGTTATTGAACTACTAAGTTACCCCAAGCTAAGCCCCAGAAAAAAGCAGTAACATGTTATAAATAACGTAATTTGCTAAAGTTGTCCATTCTGCATTTGGTATTGACCGTAACCAAAGCAGTTTATTAACCACTTGGCTGCTGATTACATGTACATCTGCTGGCCAGGCTCTTTAAACCATAATCCTTTGCTCACGTTGAGCAGCAATTTCAGTAAAGTATACTATACACTAGTACACTATATCTGCTTATAGTGTCTCTTAGACAGTGTATTTACCATCGGCCAAATACCATAAGCTGACATAAACTTCCAGGACTCTATATAAACTTAGCGTAAACATTAGACAGACATTAAGGTTAACTAAAATGTAACACCGGGTAAATATAACAATGCCACAGAACCTGATTTTGAACAAAACGGTCATTAACCTGATGTCCGGCCAACAGCCAGCCACTGGTATATGTGCAATCGTCACTTATCCTTACAAGCCAGGTTCTTCAGAACAAAGTCTTTAGCTTTCACCGGGTCCTTGAAGCTTGTCTCCCTTCCATCCTGTGTCGTGATCCTCAAAATTGCGGTGTATCTCAACCCAAAGTGAACCCCCTCACAGTTACAGAGTAATCTCCTCACCTCATTGAAAGCTGCTCCCTGTCTGGGTGAAATCAGGAAGAATCCGGCTTTCTTCAAAATGTCCTCTTTTTCAGAGAAGTAATGACGCCCTTACCACAAAGGCGTGCAGTGGATCATTGTCATCAGTTGGTAAACAGAGTACGGAGCGGAGCGGAGTCTTCTCGAGGTTCAGGGCCTCTTTCAGGAGGCTGGCCACAAACTCAGTTATCCATTTGCCGTGCTCTCGTCCCACTTTAACTGCTGTAATGCGAATGTTTAAGTGGGGTGACCTCACCTCCAAATCTTCACTCCGTTCTCTCAGTATTGCCAACTCCTTTTTCATAACAATAAACTCCTTTTCAAGAGTAGTAATGGAGTATCGAGTAGCCGCCCATCGCAGACTCCAATCCGGTCGCCCACTCCTCCGCTGCACTAACATGCTTTATGCCACTGCGTAACTTGGTCCAGAGCTGGTCAACTTGGCTGCAGAGTTCAGCTGATTGGGCTGCAGCCTTCTCTTCAATTTTTGCAATCAAGTCCTCTTTGAGTAAATTCATTGCTTGAAGAACCAAGCAGTTGTCACCTCGCTGAAGCTGTATCTTTCTTTGATGTCGCTTGGAGTTAGCATTAGCATTCTGGCTAGCAGCAGATTCTGCATCTCTGCGGTTACTCCGCTCTTGTTCATTTTGCTTCAAAAGTGGCTCAAACTACATTCAAACCAACAGAATTTCGACTGTTACACACTTAATAACCAGTGTTTGGGGTAACACATTACAAGTAACTTACAGTTACATAATCAGATTACTTTTTTCAAGTAAAAAAGTAACGCATTACTTTTCAATTTACAACAAAATATTAGTTACTTTTTCAAATAAGGAACTCAAGTTACTTTTTCTATTTATTGACTGACAGCTCTTCTGTCCCTATTTTGAGAGAAATCGTAAGTGCAGATGTTTGAACAGATGTGTGAAGTGTGTGCGATGTGTGAACATGATGGTTATTGTAGTCATAGGCTAAATGTGAGCAGGCATTTACTCATCTCACTTGCAAAAAAACATTCATTATTATTCAAAATTAATAAACACAGTGAAATGCTAACGCAGAATATTACACAAAACCTGCAATAATTAAATATATTAAATTACACAAATATACTTTGTGTTTAATCTCACTTTATTAACCAATGTCTTCTCTGCTGACCTTCGATGATCCACTTCAACCATACTAATAACCCAGACAGCAACATAGTGTCGGCTCAAAACCAGCCACATCTGAATTGGCATTTCTTTCAGCCTGAGGCTTATTCATTTCACTTTTGGTGTGAAAGGGCCTTTACATTTGCCAAAAATATAACTTTTTTTGTTGTTATTAAAAAACTCCACGCAGTTGTCACCTTGCTGAAGCTGTGTCTTTCTTTGAAAAAACAAGCAAGCCCAGCCCAGGTGAGAAAAAGTAACACAAAAGTAATGTAACGCATTACTTTCCATAAAAAGTAACTAAGTAATGCATTACTTTTAAAAGTAACTTTCCCCAACACGGTTTGAAAAGGTGGTGAGAATCTATGGTATAGCTCTTCTATTTTAAGTCCTTTCTTTCTAACAGAACTTTTTCTGTTAATGTCGGTCAAGATTATTCACAACCTGTCTCTTTGCTTAGTGGGGTTCCACAGGGGTCCATTATCAGCCCGATTTTGTTTTCTTTGTATATGTTACCACTTGAGTAAATTTTTTGTAAGCATAGAATCTCTTTTGACTTCTATGCAGATTATATGCAAGTGTATCTTCCTCTGCAAAAAAACAGTACGAAGCAAATAGAGTATTTGTTGGACTGTATACATGAAATTAAAAACTATGGTTGTCTTTAAATTTTTTTAATTGGAAAGAAGATGAAACTGAAGTTGTGTGCTTTGGAGTCCCAAATAATTTTGCTGATCTGGGCAGTCTAGCCCCCATGTTAACATACTGCTTCGAGACACGAAGGCTGAGGGTCCAAATGCAGCTTTATTGAAGGGTAATCCACAATCGTAGTAAACCCAACACATTCTCACTCCAAACTCGTCACATATTGACGCTTGCTCAGGACCCCTCAGCGTCACTTTTTAACACACAGGGTACCCCTTTAGCATCATTTTCCGATGCACAGGTGCTCCATTGATTTCAGTTGTTTGCCCAGTGAGACATACGAGAACCAATGAAATTTTACTATCAAAGCTGATGTAACGTTTCTTCAGGCGGCAATTTTTGAATGTGTGCATGATCTTCGTTGGATGGAGACACTGATCGGTTTTGGGGATTTTCTTCAGACAAATCAATCATTTGGCCTCGGAATATTTGTACTTTTTGAATAAATTGTGCCTGCAGTCGTATCTGCCTGTTATATCCTGTGTTTTATATCATATAATACACAAATGGGAAGGTGATGGGATGGGATAGGGTTGGGTTACATGTTCAAACTAGTCTAAATAGCGTAAATAAAATAATAAAATAAATGTAAATAAAAGTATGCTGGCTGATTAAATTGAGAATCACACTCCAACATGTCATCATGGAAGGCTTGTTTGAGATGCATCAGTGCTGTGCAGACCGGTGGCCGTATGACATCAAAGTACAACGAGAGCATACGACTCCTTATGCTTTTGAATCGCTCATGCTGTATTTTGATATCATACGCTGATCGGTCTGCGCAGCGCCGATGCATCTCGAACAAGCCTGGTGTGTTTGTGTTTCACGCTGCCTCGCTAGAGTTGCTGAGAAAGATGAGACATATACAGTGACGTAAGACCTGGCTCTGTGGTGGCTCTCTAGCCCGTGGAAAGGCAAACCGGTTCTTAGAAGGCTCGTCAGTCGAACCAATTCCGAACTGGCACTAGCACTGGCTTTGAGCTAGCACCCGGTTCATTCTGGTGTAAAATGTACATCACTGGTGATCGTGACACCCCTTTTGTAAGCCAGTAGTGCGAAATCTGTATTTGTAAAGTCCTACTTTTTGACAGTGGTTTTAAGTTTGAGAAACAGATTTATTCTGTGGTTAAGTCCTGTTTTTATCACTTAAGATTAATAGTGAAGGTGAAACCATTTTTGTCCATGATCTGGAAAAAGTCATTCCTGCTTTTGTATTTACAAGGTTAGATGATTACTGCAACTCGCTATATATTGGTATTAATAAATCATGACTTACAACTAGTCCAAAATGCTGCTGCGAGGCTTTTGACAGGTACTCGTAAGAGAGACCATATTTACTCCAATTTTGAGCTTTTTACAATGGCTACCAATCCATTACAGAATAAATTTAACATTTTAGTTTTTTGTTTATAAATCTTTGCATAGTATGGCTCTGCTGTATTTGTTGGAATTGATTGAGAAATATGAGCTAAAACTGAAAAGCTGACCAGCTGGCCTTAATGATTCTAAGAACTAAACGGAAAAGTGGAGATTGAGCTTTTGTAACGATAGCTCCTAAACTTTGGAATGATTTACCTTTTTCTCTCAGATCGGCACCCACACTAAGTGTTATTAAACACAAGCTTACAGAATACCTTCTTGCATTAGCATTTAATGGGGTGTAGAAATTGTCTGTGTATTAATATAGAGGGTTTTTTCGCTGTTATTTTGTTTGTGGTCTGTTATGTAAAAGTGCTCAATAAATAAACAAACAAACAAAGCATTTCATCATGATAGAGGTTAACATTACAGACCTGTTGTGATTTAACTCTGTTGGATTAGGTTTTTTGGGGGGAAGAGGAATAACAACTGATTTTTTCCATATGATAGGTATAATAGGTATTGATTGATCAAAGGAAGTAATAACTGAAGTCTGCTCATCAAGCTCTCCGTTAAAGACTTTCTAGTCTGTACACACAAAGCAGCCTTGAAGGCATGCAATAGCATCCTCCGACCATTGAGGTACGCTGTGTATTACCAGCCTGTGTTGTTTCAGCCGTTGTTTGTAAATAGGAAATAAATGGATAACATTGTTATCTCATCTTAAGTCACCTTCATTTATATAGCGCTTTTTACAATACAGAATGTTTCAAAGCAGCGTTACAGTGTTAATAGGAAATTAATGGAAGAGAGATTGTTTTGGCTGTACAGCAGCTCTAGAAAAAAGTTATTGTCCAGCTATTGTAAGTTATTGTAAGTTTTTGATTGATTAAATTCCATTGTAAAAAATCATTAGTTATTTACTTTGGGGCCCCTTACATGACACCATTTTCAACTAAAATAGAAAACTTTTAATGTGTTCTGGCCATTCATTTGCATGGCAACAGTTTTTGGTGGCTTGAGAACACAAACTTTGAAATAGTTTTGAAACGATACTGTTATCATCTTCGTGTAAACATCAAAAAACGTGAATCTGTGAGAATGGGGACGGCATGCACGTAAGCATTACGTGTTTAGTCTATAGGCAAGCATGTTTGAATACATATGTGGGCAGGTGCATAGTTTTTCTTTATAAAATAACCGCCAAATGACTTGTCTGGTATGCATAATATAGCGTTTTAGTCGTTTGTGCAGATCCATGTGAACGGAATCATTTACATAACGTTTTTATCTGTACAGAGGGAAAGGGAAGGAGGCCTTCACTTCACTTCAGGGCTGCATTGTGGTCGTGTCTAGGCACAGGTCCACCATCTGATCTGGATACGGTCTGGATCCGGCAGACTGCTGTAAACCTTGCCATTCTTATTATGATGTAATAAGTACATCAGGTGTTATGGAAAGTGTTCCCGGTTCCGGCTGACCTAGTTAATGCAGCCTAACAATCATTCAACTGATTTGAATAATAGAAATTGATAATGTTCTATGTGTATGCCAGGTTAAAGAGATGTGTTTTTAGTCTAGATTTAAACTGAGTATGTCTGCTCCGTGAGGCGCGCTGTCTGGTTGATCGAGTCCAGCTCCATACTGAGATAAGAGATCCTCTGCGCAGTTTGCTCTTGTCCCAGTTGACCCGAAGACCCAACAGACTGAGGTGCCTGAGCACCATGTCCCTGTGTTTGCACAACTGCTCTCGCAAGTGGGCTAGAATGAGCCAGTCGTCGAGGTAGTTGAGGATGCAAATTCCACGTTCTCTCAGGAGAACAATGGCTGCCTCTGTAACTTTCGTAAAGGCGTGAAGCGACAGAGCCAGCCAGAAGGGTAGGACTCTGTAATGATATGCCTGACCCTCGAAAGCAAAGCACAGAAACGGCCTGTGTTGATGAAGAATCGACACATGAAAGTATGTGTCCTTCAGGTCAATCGCTGCAAACCAGTCTCCGGGATGGATGCATTCGAAAATGCGTTTCTGCGTTAACATCTTGGAACGGGAGCTTATGATGACCCGATTCAAGGTTTGCATGTCCAAGATTGGCTGTAACCCAGTTGGACTTCGTTCTCTTTCCGCAAGACAGGGGCATCGCTACTCCGCACAGAGTTGAAGTGGATAAAACTGAACTTGGGAGGATGCCGGGTGAACTGAATCGCATAGCCGAGTCTGGTAGTGCGGATGAGCCAGTGGGATGGTCTGGGGAGCGCTAGCCAGGCTCCCAGAGACCGTACCAGCGGGACCAACGAAACCACAGACATACCCGCA
This sequence comes from Rhinogobio ventralis, assembly GCA_039654625.1. Taxonomy (NCBI): domain Eukaryota; kingdom Metazoa; phylum Chordata; class Actinopteri; order Cypriniformes; family Gobionidae; genus Rhinogobio; species Rhinogobio ventralis. The sequence continues at coordinate 13,012,171 of CM077212.1, read as the reverse complement.
GAAGGGCAGCGAGGAACCTGACTCAAGAGGTGCAACACTTACCTGTCTCCATGGTTGGACAGAGGATGCGTGAGAAGGCCTGGTTGCGTTCTCAAACCACACGTTGTGGTCCACTGGCGACTGAAGAAGGGGACGAGAGCTGTGAGGCGTAACAGAGATAAAGGTAACTTTAATAAGGATTAATTTATATATAATTTATTTATCCAGTGTAGACTGTTTGATAACTCTGTATATTGTTCGGTTCCAGCTGTAGAGCCTGTGCAGCAGGGCAACTGGGTGACTGTGAGACAACATAGTCGCGGATCAAAAAATACTCTTCCGCTCTGATTAGAACATCAAACAGGTTCTCCCCACTCAGTGACACACCCACTGAGAATCCTGTTGAAAGTGCCCTAGTTATTGGCGATTCTATAACACAGAACGTGAAAATAGAGACACCAGCCACCATAGTCACATGTTTACCAGGAGCCAGAGCCCCTGACATCAAAGCAAATTTAAACGTGCTGGCTAATGCTAATCGTAAATTCTCTAAGATTATTATTCACGTCGGCACAAATGATGTTCGACTTTGCTGGTCAGAGATCACCAAAATTAACATTAAAGAGGTGTGTGAACTCGCAAGTACAATGACAGCTAAAAAAATTTGTTCTGGCCCCCTTCCCGTTGGGCGGAGCGATGAGATACTTAGCAGACTATCATCACTCAATGGCTGGTTGTCTAAGTGGTGTCCACAGAATAACATGGGGTTCATAGACAATTGGAAAAGCTTTTGGGGCAGACGTGACCTGTTAAAAAGGGATGGTGTTCATACCTCCTGGGATGGTGCTGCTTTTCTCTCTAGTAATCTGGCACATAGTCTTAGAGTTGAACCTTGACTAACTGGGGCCCATGTCAGGAAGCAGGAAGAACGGACTGGCTTAACCGACACAGTTAACTGTCACGTCACAGAAGTCAGATAAATCCCAACACATAAAGACACTTTCACCTAGATATTATCACATAGAGACTGTGTCTGTTCCCCGAATTAGTAAATACAAAAAACCCTTGAACCCATTTAAGGGTAAAAATGTAATTGATGTTCAACAAATAAAAAAACAGATATAATACAGATGAACAAATGATAAAGCTTGGGCTGCTGAATATTCGATCCCTTCCCTCAAAAGCACTTATTGTTAATGATATGATTACAGATCATAACCTAGATGTGCTGTGTTTGACAGAAACCTGGCTAAAACCTGACGATTACATTACTTTAAATGAGTCCACCCCTCAAGATTATTGTTATATACACGAGCCACATCTGAAAGGCAAAGGGGGGAGGGGTTGTTATAATTTATAATAATATCTTCAGTATTACTCAAAAGTCTAGTTTCAAGTATAATTATTTTGTATTATTATATTATATTATTAAGTTTTGGTGCTTTACATAACGTTATGTAGTGTAAATGATAAATCCCGTTTGACATCTGTGCTGGCTACTGTATACAGGCCTACAATGCATAGTTGGTCTCAAAATTCTGGCCAGTTGATAATACCTAGAATATTAAAATCAACTGCATGCGGTCAATCCTTTTCCTATTTAGCACCTAAACTCTGGAACAGTTTTCCTAGCATTGTTCAGGAAGCAGACACACTAAAATCTAGACTAAAACACATCTCTTTACTATGGCATACACGTAGAACATTATCAATTTATATTATTCAAATCAAGTAAATGATTGTTTTAGGCTGCATTAACTAGGTCTGCCAGAACAGGGAACACTTCCCATAACACCTGATGTACTCGTTACATCATAAGAAGAATGGCATCTACGCTAATGTTAGTCTCTCTGTTTATCTCGAGGTTTACAGTAGTCAGCCGGATCCGGGCCGTTCCAGATCAGATGGTGGACCTGTGCCTAGACATGACCAACGCATCCCTGAAGTGTCTGCAGAGACCGTGTCAACTAGACTCTCCCCTGTGAAGGCCTTATTGGCACGACATCCTCAACAAACCCGTCTCCGGCGTGATGACTCAGATCTTCAATCAGATGGAACTGGACAAATATTCTTAATATTCTGATCTAATATGACTTCTGACCTGTAATGTTGCCTAAATCATAATCATACAATGTTTGTTCATTGGCCACCCCGACTGGCACCCCGAGCCTGGTTTCTCCCAAGGTTTTTTTCTGATAGAGTTTGGGTGCCTTGCCACCGTCGCCTCTGTCACCTTTGGCTTCTGGCTTGCTTAGTTGGGGACACTACACTAAATATTCAACTATGTTACTGATCTGCCCATATTGACACTATATGATAATTGAACTGAGCTGGATGACATCACTATTTACTCCAGAGCGGCTGTACCACCGAATCAAATTCTGTTGCAATATTTTCCTGTTAACACTGTGAAGCTGCTTTGAAACAATCAGCATTGTAAAAAGCGCTATATAAATAAAGGTGACTTGACTTGACTTTGTCTTGATTGTTCTCAGGTGTGTTTTGTTCAGTCTTCAGTCCTTGTGTATTTAAGTCCTTATGTGTTTGCCTTGTTCCTGGTCGAGTATTGTTCGTGTATCCCACTATGGCGAGTGTCTGTTCATGTGTTCAATCAAGTCTGGTCAAGTCTGTTCAAGTCAAGTCCTTGTTTATTTTATATCATTTCTTGTTTTGGAATAAACTGCACTTGGGTTCATCTACACTTGCCTCCAGTGGACTCACATCGTTACAGAATACTCGACCATCCAAAATGAACCCAGCAGTAGTCATCCTGTGTTTACGCCTGGGGAATCGTCCCTGGAGGATTATGTCCATGACCAGAGTCCAGAGAGGGCTCCAGCCCCTGACCAGCGTCCAGAGATTGCTCCAGGCCATGACCCCATAGCTCCTCCCAATAAATGTTTTTGCGGGGGGCAGTAGGTACCTGGCTAAGGCCAAGGAGGCCGTGCCTCTCTGGTCCCTTGAACTTCCTGCATCGCCATGGTCCCTTGAACTTTTTGCCCCGCCATGGTCCCTTGAACTTTCTGCACCGCCATGGCTTCTTGAACTTCCTGCACCGCCATGGTCCCTTGAACTTCTTGCCACACCATGGCTTCCTGAACTTCTTGGGCTGCCATGGTCCCTTGAACTGCCTGCGCCGCCATGGTCCCTTGAACTTCCTGCGCCTCCATGGCTTTCTGAACTGCCTGCGCCGCCATGGCTTCCTGAACAACCTGTGCCGCCATGGCTTTCTGAACTACCAGGTACGCCCATGCTCCACGGCCCAGGTTCGCCCATGCTCAACAGCCCAGGTCCGCCCATGCTCCACTGCCCAGGTCCGCCCAGGTCGGCCCATGCTTCAAGGCCCAGGCCCGCCACTGCCTTGCCATGGTCCATGTCCTGTTCCCCTGCATGGGCCTGGCCCACCATCCCTCCCCCCGCTCCTCCACCCTCCAGGACTTTTAGTTTATTTCATGTCTTGTTTGTTAGGGCGTCAGGAGCTGCCCCTAGAGGGGGGGATATGTCACGGTTTGGTTGGGGGTTTGTTTCACGTTCTTATTTTATGTTCAATGTCATGTTTCCTGTTGTTATGTGATTCCATTGTGCCCTCATGTGATCATGTCATGTGGTTCCCTAGTCTCTTGTGTCATGTTGTCATTGGTTGATTTAGTCATGTGGGTTCTCAGTTCAGTTCTGTCATTGGTTCATTGTCTTGATTGTTCTCAGGTGTGTCTTGTTTAGTCTTCAGTCCTTGTGTATTTAAGCCCTTATGTTTGCCTTGTTCCTGCTCAAGTATTGTTTGTGTAACCCGCTATGGTGAGTGTCTGTTCATGTGTTCAAGTCAAGTCTGTTCAAGTCAAGACTGTTCAAGTCAAGTCTGGTCAAGTCTGTTCAAGTCAAGTCCTTGTTTTGTATCGTTTCTTGTTTTGGAATAAACTGCACTTGGGTTCATCTACACTTGCCTCCAGTGGACTCACATCATTACAAACTGAAACTGTTTGAAACTTTAAAGGAAAAATACAAATATATCGCTTTCGATATCGCAGTGGACATTCAAACAGATTTTGTAATTATGAATATAAGATTGACCTGAAGAATATCAGCTAGATGCAGGTAATGCACTCGCTTATGCCAAGTTCCCACTGTATGATTTTAGCCCAATTTTCACTCGCTGAGGGGTTTTGCGAAATCGCTGACAAATGCCCGAAATTGGAGGCAAATCTGTGCTCGTTCATGCGAGTGACAATCACGCAGTTTGAATGATCAAAGACATGATCTGAGAGAATCGCCGATAAGTGGCAGACGTTGGTGAGATATTTGGCAAGCTAAATATCTGGACCTGTCTGCGATTCTAAATCCTGCTGTGTGAAATGTGTTCTGACTGAAAATTACATTGGCAATGACCTACAGCCAATGAGAGAGCAAGATACAGGGCAGGTGAACTTTGGGGAGGAGCTATAGACCAGAATATCAGTATGTTAATAGACATATTTACAATTATATCAAACAGAAACAAAGCACAAACATTTGCTTCACCAGCTGCAACGGCAGCACATTGCAAAATTATTTATTACCTCCAACTCTCTTTGCAAAACACACAATCCTTGCTCCCCGCGTCTCCCCAACCCTCCATAATCTTGTTTTGTTTCTTTTTCTCTTTGCAAATCAGCGCACAGACAATTTGGATTGCATTAAGCTTCTTGCGAGCTATATTTTTTAATGACAAATCCAGTCTTGCACAAGAACTCATGCACGTGTTATTTCCTTATCACTTCTCGCGTGTATTTGGTTGTGAAACGTTTGCGGACCAGACAGAGTTGTCAGAGATTCTTCCTATTGTAAAGTCATGCAATGTGAAACCCCCTGTCGCTGATCCATCGTGCATTGTGCACACAGCAGCAACCGAATGCTACCCCAGATAGTCGTGCAGTGTGTGAAGAGCAATAATCTGATGAAATCGTGCAGTGAACTCAGCATAAATCAATCTCTCTTTTTCATAATACTCTTCTCATAATACTCTAATCTACATAACTCAATAAGCTTCTGTAAGGGAAACAGGTCAATTTAACTCAAAAGGAATTATTTATTAATTTATAGGAAATTTTGAAGAAATTCACTTATTTTACGGCCGAACAAATGACTCGTCCATAGATATCAACTCTGTAGTGAATATCAATATCCAAACGAAAGTGAAAACACTATTTAACTATAGTGATCATAATTTAACCCTTCTGTCGTTTCTTAAGTGGGGTTATTAAATGTTATATCAATACACCAGTCCAGATAGAATTTGAGGCTTTCAAATGAAAAATTGGTATCAAAGAGCACACCCAGGTTCCTAACTGACAATGAGGACTTGACAGAGCAGTCATCAACTGTTAGACAGTATTCTAGGTTACTATGTGCAGAGGGTTTTTGTCCAATAATTAAAAATTCAGTTTTTTCTGAATTAAGTTGCAGGAAACTTATAGTCATCCAATTTTTTATATCAGTTATGCATTCCTTTAATCTTGTGAATTGGTAAGTTTGAAAAAATATAGAGCTGAGTATCGTCAGCATAACAATGAATACTAACACCATGCTTCCTAATGATATCTCCCAGTGGTAGCATGTACAGGGTGAAAAGCAACTGTCCTAGCACTGAGCCCTGCGGTACTCCATACTGAACTTGTGATAGGTGTGACATCTCTTCATTTACTGCTACAAACTGATAACGGTCAGATAAGTATGATTTAAACCATGCCAATGCAATTCCACTAATGCCAACATAATTTTCGAGTCTATTTAGAAGAATATTGTGGTCGATAGTATTGAATGCAGTGCTAAGATCGAGTAACACTAGTAGAGATATACGGCGACGATCAGATGATAAGAGTAAATCATTTGTTACTCTGATGACAGCAGTCTCAGTCTAAATCCTGACTGAAAATCCTCACAGATACCATTTTTTTCTAAAAAGGAACGTAGTTGTGAAGACACTGCCTTTTCTAGTATTTTTGACAGAAAGGGTAGATTTGAGATTGGCCTGTAATTTACTAATTCGGTAGGATCAAGTTGCATTTTTTTAATAAGGGGTTTAATAACAGCTAACTTAAAAGTTTTCAGTACGTATCCTAATGACAAAGATGAATTAATGATATTAAGGAGAGGATCTTTGACCTCTGGAAGCATCTCTTTTAGTAGTTTAGTTGGTATAGGGTCGAGCATACATGTTGTTGATTTAGATGATTTAACGAGTTAAGCCAATTCTTCTTGTCCTATAGCAGTGAATGAGTGGATTTTTTCCTCAGTGACACTACAATGCACTGTCTGATGTGATACTGTAGTAGATGGTTGCATAGTTATAATTTTCTTCCTAATATTATCAATCTTGCACGTAAAGAAGTTCATAAAATCATTACTGCTGTGCTGTTTGCAAATGTCAGAAGTTGAAGCTTTATTTCTTGTTAATTTAGCCACTGTTTCAAATAAATACCTATGGTTGTGTTTGTTTTCTTCTAAGAGAGTCGATAAATAAGCAGATCTAGCAGTTTTTAAGGCCTTTCTGTACGCAATCATGCTCTCTTTCCACGAGATCCGAAAAACTTCCAGTTTAGTTTTTTTCCAGCTGCGCTCCATTTTTCTGGCTGCTGTTTTAAGGGCCCGGGTGTGCTCGTTGTACCACGGCGTTGGACTATTTTCTTTAATCTTCTTTAAGCGCAGAGGAGCAACTGTGTCTAAAGTGCTGGAAAAGAGAGAGACAATAGTTTCTGTTGCAACATCGAGCTCCTCTAGGCTCTGGGATGCTGAGGAGATGAAACTGATGAGGAAGTTTATTTACAAAGCAATCTTTAGCGGCAGCGGTGATAGTCCTGCCATATTTGAAACAATGGGATGGTTTTGCAGCCTTTGCTACATTAATTGTACACAATACCAGGTAATGATCTGAGATGTAAAAGTGTCTGCTAAATGATTAAATGTAAATGTATTTGGGCCTATTCAACATTCAGAATCGGTGTCAGGCCGTTGGTGAGAGAGAGAACTCTGATTTGCTGTTTAGCTTATTGTTTAGCTGGCTCTGGGACGGCCTCTGTGGCCATGGATGAGTAAGCGGATAGCCCCCCCGTGCAACGCTCTTTGGGCAGAGCGCTGCAATTTCCCTCTCGAGAGCAGGCTCGGGATCTTCACTCACTGTATCAGATGTGGAAATATCTCTTACTGGAAGACGGTCTTGCATTCTGTCACAGTTAGGTGGCTGTAATGAACTGCACGATGAAGGAGATAATCAAACTGACTTTTAATACACCTTTTTTTAAATACACGGGCAAACAAAGGAGCTAACGAGATAATAAACAAGACACAACTGAACAGAATACTCAAATAAATCAGAAACTATGGTGACAAACAGGCAGGGAACAGAAGAAGACAGAACTAATTAACAAACTAGAAAGCTGACCTAGAAACAGACATGAACAGAACAGAGAAACAGATCAAAGACAAACTCTAAACGTGACAAATGCAATAACACGCGTAGCTATGTGATATGGCTTTATATCAGCACAGCTGTGATAGCCTATGGCCGAATAACAGCCATGCTGATATAGAGATATGTCAGCACTGTGTGTGTACACTCACCTAAAGGATTATTAGGAACACCATACTAATACTGTGTTTGACCCCCTTTCGCCTTCAGAACTGCCTTAATTCTACGTGGCATTGATTCAACAAGGTGCTGAAAGCATTCTTTAGAAATGTTGGCCCATATTGATAGGATAGCATCTTGCAGTTGATGGAGATCTGTGGGATGCACGAAGCTCCCGTTCCACCACATCCCAAAGATGCTCTATTGGGTTGAGATCTGGTGACTGTGGGGGCCATTTTAGTACAGTGAACTCATTGTCATGTTCAAGAAACCAATTTGAAATGATTCGAGCTTTGTGACATGGTGCATTATCCTGCTGGAAGTAGCCTTCAGAGGATGGGTACATGGTGGTCATAAAGGGATGGACATGGTCAGAAACAATGCTCAGGTAGGCCGTGGCATTTAAACGATGCCCAATTGGCACTAAGGGGCCTAAAGTGTGCCAAGAAAACATCCCCCACACCATTACACCACCACCACCAGCCTGCACAGTGGTAACAAGGCATGATGGATTCATGTTCTCATTCTGTTTACGCCAAATTCTGACTCTACCATCTGAATGTCTCAACAGAAATCGAGACTCATCAGACCAGGCAACATTTTTCCAGTTTTCAACTGTCCAATTTTGGTGAGCTCGTGCAAATTGTAGCCTCTTTTTCCTATTTGTAGTGGAGATGAGTGGTACCCGGCTTCTACTGTTGTTGCCCATCCGCCTCAAGGTTGTGCGTGTTGTGGTTGTGGCTTCACAAATGCTTTGCTGCATACCTCGGTTGTAACGAGTGGTTATTTCAGTCAAAGTTGCTCTTCTATCAGCTTGAATCAGTCGGCCCATTCTCCTCTGACCTCTAGCATCAACAAGGCATTTTCGCCCACAGGACTGCCGCATACTGGATGTTTTTCCCTTTTCACACCATTCTTTGTAAACTCTAGAAATGGTTGTGCGTGAAAATCCCAGTAACTGAGCAGATTGTGAAATACTCAGACCGGCCCGTCTGGCACCAACAACCATGCCACGCTCAAAATTGCTTAAATCACCTTTCTTTCCCATTCTGACATTCAGTTTGGAGTTCAGGAGATTGTCTTGACCAGGACCACACCCCTAAATGCATTGAAGCAACTGCCATGTGATTGGTTGATTAGATAATTGCATTAATGAGAAATTGAACAGGTGTTCCTAATAATCCTTTAGGTGAGTGTATATATATATATATATGCTGATATATTCTATGGAAAGTCCCCATAAAACATGGAAACTCAACTTGTGTGTGCTTAATGTATTTGTAAACATTTTAAGGAACTTAATAACATTTTCAGATTTTCCATGACCTAAAGTGAGAGCTATTTACTCCTCATAACCAATTAACAATTATTTTACTATTTGTGGTGGCCTGGTTCCACATAGAGCTGCACAGACACCTTCAGCATCATGGGGAGCACCATCAGAGGAGGCCACAGGGTCTGGGCTACCTAGTAAGGATGATCAGGACCTGGGATAGCTCCTCCAACACAGGTGTGCACCTTTTCCTCTCTGACAGGGAGCCTCAGCTGCAGACTGTTAGGAACAATCAACAACCACATAAAGGAGAACAACGAGGCCTCAGTAGAGGAGCAGCAGGGAATATGAGCAGATACATACAGAGTGTTGGATATCCCACAACACAGACATTGGACAAGACCTATCCCAGACAAACTCTTGAGGGCAGAGGCCTAGTGGAGGACAGAAATAGCCTGATCCTCCGTAACTAAACCTTCATCTTCTTTGCCTTCCTTCAAGACAGAGTAATTTGATGCAACAAGGGCCAACCCAAGAAGTAAGAAATCCCTCAGTTTCTGTTCTGACACCCTGAGTTAAATCCTGTCTGTAGAGGTTGCATATGGTGGAGAATGTGGGCATGAGTTAAAGTCTCGGGTATGACTCAGACAGTGTACTGGGCAGACAAGAAACAACAAGAAATGGAGGAGGCCCTGACTGCCATTCTGCAGGCTCAAATCACACTGAATGCAGCAGTCACTGAACTCTGCCCAAGGACAGAGGCACAGGGCCCAGAGGCACAGGGCCCAGGATTGTCTGACCAAAATGACTAAAGATGATGATGCTGAAACCTACCTCGTTCTTTTTGAGCAAACGGCCTAATGAGAGAGATGGCCAAGGGCCGACTGGGCAAACCTAATACGACCAGGAACTCCCAGCAGAGATCCTCCAGGGAGAAAGGCAGGGACGGTTCAACACTGCCCAACTGCAAAAGATCCTACATTGAGCCAAGCATGGGGGAGTGTACAGGTGATTGAGGGCCAGCCACAAGATGGGGTGAGTAGACTGACTTTTCATGATAAAGAACAAATAGTTATATAGAATGGATCAGCAAAGGGGGGAAATTAATGAATGTTTGTTGGTCTCCAAACCATATATGTCACAAATTCTGAAAGGGGACAATGAAGACAATTTATTGAAATGACAGTAGACAAGGCACAAGAAGGTAGTGGAGTAGTGACAGTCCAAACAGAAGGGCCAAAAAACAAATAACAACTGGCAAAAAACTAAAACAAATAAGAAACGAAAAAATAAATGGAGCTAGCAAAAGGAAAAAATAAAAAATAAATTCTATAAATGAATAATTGGAACTAGCAAACAAAGAAAATAAAAGAGTAATTAACAACAAAAGGAAAAACAAGAGAAGCCAAAAAAAAATAAAGCTTGGGAGAACTAGAGCAAAATAAAGAAAAACTTGACTAGACTAAAAATCAGGAACAAAGAAAAAACTGAAAATGGAAATAAATTCAAAGCTAGAACTGACAGAGAAAGTAAATCTAGCACTGACTGACAAGATAAGCAAGAAACACATGCACACACTGAATGCACACAACAAACCAGCAAGGACATGAAGGAAAGAGGCACAATATAAAAGGAATAGCACATGAGGATCAGGTGAAAACAATCAAGCATGTTCAAGATGGCGCCGGTGTACCTGGCATGCCATCTACCTGCCCTGTTCGTCTTTGTTCTGTCGCTGCTTTTGATAACTTGTCTCACACAACATGTGTCCTCATTGTTTATCTATGATCGTACACAACTAAAGATTCAAGCAACTGTGGAGGTTGCTTTTAAATATGATTTTTATAGGATCTGGAGAATATTCCTGTGCACCTGTGACACTCCTCCCCTGGTGTTCATCGAAGAAGACGCTGTAGGAAGCGAGGAAAGCGTGGAGGCATCATTGTAAAACTGAAACAGGCCATAGGTGGCAGAAAACTCCATGCCATACTTCGTCCGTGTTTAATGCTTGCAGCCATGGGGGGTGGTAGCCGGAGAATCTACGGGCGCTTCATGAAGAAGACCAGGGGTCTCCAACCTTTTTTCATTTGAGAGCTACTTTTTAAAAATGATAGTGGCCGAGAGCTACTCATGTTATACAATACTTAAAACTTTTAAATAATGCATCATAATTCTCATATTAACAACTATCCAAACTGTTTTACACCTGAAATAGTTGTTGTAGGCCTACAGGTGCTGGTCATATAATTAGAATATCATCAAAAAGTTGATTTATTTCACTCATTCCATTCAAAAAGTGAAACTTGTATATTATATTCATTCATTACACACAGACTGATATATTTCAAATGTTTATTTATTTTAATTTTGATGATTATAACTGACAACTAAGGAAAATCCCAAATTCAGTATCTCAGAAAATTAGAATATTGTGAAAAGGTTCAATATTGAAGACACCTGGTGCCACACTCTAATCAGCTAATTAACTCAAAACGCCTGCAAAGGCCTTTAAATGGTCTCTCAGTCTAGTTCTGTAGGCTACACAATCATGGGGAAGACTGTTGACTTGACAGTTGTCCAAAAGACGACCATTGACACCTTGCACAAGGAGGGCAAGACACAAAAAGTCATTGCAAAAGAGGCTGGCTGTTCACAGAGCTCTGTCCAAGCACATTAATAGAGAGGCGAAGGGAAGGAAAAGATGTGGTAGAAAAAAAGTGTACAAGCAATAGGGATAACGCACCCTGGAGAGGATTGTGAAACAAAACCTATTCAAAAATGTGGGGGAGATTCACAAAGAGTGGACTGCAGCTGGAGTCAGTGCTTCAAGAACCACTATGCACAGACGTATGCAAGACATGGGTTTCAGCTGTCGCATTCCTTGTGTCAAGCCACTCTTAAACAACAGACACCTGGGCTAAAGGCAAAAAGGACTGGACTGCTGCTGAGTGGTCCAAAGTTATGTTCTCTGATGAAAGTAAATTTAGCAATTCCTTTGGAAATCAGGGTTCCAGAGTCTGGAGGAAGAGAGGAGAGGCACACAATCCATGTTGCTTGAGGTCCAGTGTAAAGTTTCCACAGTCACTGATGGTTTGGGGTGCCATGTCATCTGCTGGTGTTGGTTCACTGTGTTTTCTGAGGTCCAAGGTCAACGCAGCCGTATACCAGGAAGTTTTAGAGCACTTCATGCTTCCTGCTGCTGACCAACTTTATTGAGATGCAGATTTCATTTTCCAACAGGACTTGGCACCTGCACACAGTGCCAAAGAAACCAGTACCTGGTTTAAGGACCATGGTATCCCTGTTCTTAATTGGCCAGCAAACTCGCCTGACCTTAACCCCATAGAAAATCTATGGGGTATTGTGAAGAGGAATATGCGATATGCCAGACCCAACAATGCAGAAGAGCTGAAGGCCACTATCAGAGCAACCTGGGCTCTCATAACACCTGAGCAGTGCCACAGACTGATCGACTCCATGCCACGCCGCATTGCTGCAGTAATTCAGGCAAAAGGAGCCCCAACTAAGTATTGAGTGCTGTACATGCTCATACTTTTCATGTTCATACTTTTCAGTTGGCCAAGATTTCTAAAAATCCTTTCTTTGTATTGGTCTTAAGTAATATTCTAATTTTCTGAGATACTGAATTTGGGATTTTCCTTAGTTGTCAGTTATAATCATCAAAATGAAAAGAAATAAACATTTGAAATATATCAGTCTGTGTGTAATGAATGAATATAATATAAAAGTTTCACTTTTTGAATGGAATTAGTGAAATAAGTCAACTTTTTGATGATATTCTAATTATATGACCAGCACCTGTATATAGTAATACTTCACAGTTTAATGTCAGAGAAAAGAACAGAATCAGAGTTCTTCATGGAAAATAGTACTTTGTATATTATACTGAAAAAATGCATAACTATAGTTGATTTTATAGTGCATCATATCTAGATTATAGTGACCAAAATTATCACGGTATTGTTAAAATGTGCTAGAAATGTCCAAAAAGTACTGATACTAAACAGTGAAATCAATTCACCAAGTTTTATGTTGAAATCCAACAAATAACTAATATAATTAGCAGCATTATGTACTTTTTGTTTGCATAAACATTAAAATAATAGCAAGTCTCAAAATGATGGCCAGATTTTAAAGGAGTGTCTTACAACAAAACATGTTATCAATGTACTACAAGAGTTAAATAAAGTTTTGACTAAAAAAAAAAAGTTTTATAAAAAGATAAACCTCACATTTCAGGCTTTCAGGATGTCAAAATGATAAAGGCTACCGAAGTTCATTTTCCATCTGTCTTTTAAAATTAGGTGCCCTGCCACACGTATTTCATTAGTTTTGTGGTAATGTCTGAAGTTCTACCATGGACATTTTTTTGTGGAAAAAGTGCCTTTGTTACCTTATTTCAAGCCATTCTAGCGTGGTATAGAAAGCCTGCAGGAAGACTCAGCTCGATTTGCGCCAGTTCTCATTAACATTCAACGAGCTAAGCTGCTTGACTCTGATTGGCTAACAGCTAGCCAATGAGAGCCTGGCTATCAGAATTCTTTACCCAGCGCAACAAGTAGAAGAACTTTGTTTACTATCGTCTGGAATATCGTTCTATTCATGCATAGCGCACAAGCCCATTGAGGTTCAGCCTTGCTGTACGAAAACTCTCATTGAGCTAGATGAATTCTGTGGGCGCGGTCTCAACTGGGCGAGCTCATGAATGGCTCATAATGAGCTTAGGCAACACCACGCCAGACTGACCAGCTTTTGTAAATGGCCTGATTTCTCCGCTTATTTCTTCAATGGCTAGAGCTGACAGAGGAGGTAGCAGTTCATTTTCACATTCACGACATAACACAAACACATATGGACCTAACATATTTTTAAAAATACAAGTAAAAAGGGTTTTGTGTGGCAGGGCACCTTTAACAATACAAATTCGGTCCGATTTTCGCACTGGTCTGAACAAAATAGGCAGTAGTTGGCGCTAATGGAACAGCAGAAATAGAGCAGATTCCCCGGTAACAATTGTAAAAACGGCACTTATAAACTGTAGCACTGTGCTTATAAACACTACTTTATTAGGCATTACACAGAGATAAGATGAAAAGCAAATGCCATCGAAGGGTTCCACCTTAGAGATGCATTCAAATAATTAATTAATTCATACTTTTTCAAATAACTTCTCTCAGCAATCTGCCTTCCATCATGTTTTCACGCAGAATACTTTGCTTAATCTTGTTTGATTGAAACTTTGTCTTGATTTTTTTTCTATTATATTGTAACTACATTTGCATGTTTACATTTACATTTGTTCATAAATAAAAATAATAACCTCACGGCCGATACGTCAAACTTGATTTGCGTTGGAGGGGGTGGGACACCTGTCTATATTAACTCACTCTGATTAAATGAAATGTATGTTTTGGCGAGCTGCCTCCTATCAGGCCACAAATTAATTCATTGACTAGTGTGCAGCTTTCTATGTTATACAGAGACTGCTGTCAATGTACTTTATGGAAACATCTTTGAATTTAAGTGTGGATGAGCATTTGAATCAGTTGAATTTTGGATAATGTTGCTCCTCTTAAAGCTAAAAGATGTAAAGCTAAATACCAGCCATGGGTAAATGAATCCTTACAGATGCTCAGACAACATGCTCGGCAAGCTGAGAGGAGATGGAAAAAACATAAACTGCAGGTAAATTGTGAAATATTTAGAGAATCTCTGTTGATTTTTCAGAAGTTGATGTTATTACTCGAAATGCAAATAAGCCTAAAATTGAGATGATAAACTCATTAACCCTGTTCAAAATAGGTATCCAGATCCCTCCATCTTAAACTGTGAAGAGTTTCTTTACAACATTTTATGGGAAGATTGTTGATTTGCAGTCGAAAATACCAAAATTGCTGGTGGTTCCATCTGTAGACCCAGCTGTGCCTTGCAGCACGGAATGGAAAGAATTCCATCTCATTACCCTCCCAGTTCTGGTGGACATTGATAGGACATCCTTCTTCATCTAAAGGGGATGTTATGTCACCATGCCTTTTTAAACTGATTTTTGATAGTGTTGGGAACTCTGTGTTGAATTTAATTAACAAATGCCTCAGGCAGGGCATTTGTCCAGTGGATTTTTTACGCATGCTACTGTTTTCCCACTTTTAAAGAGGCCCAATCTGGCAATATGTACCTTTTTTAGCCAAGGTCTTAGAAAAAGTTGTTTTTAAAACCCCTACGGGTCTGCACAGTTTTGCACAACAAAAGAACTGCATAATGAATGAGCCTTTAAGTCAGATATGTGACTGAGAGGGGAACTCTTTACAAAATGTACAAAATAAATAATTGTTTTTGTAGTTTATTTAGAATATAGTTAACAATATAAAGTGAGAGCCAAAGGCACATTACAAAGGCCTATTATATTTTAAATTATCAAAAGATTTGACATTACTATTTTTTATGTTTTTGAAATAAGTCTCATGCTTTTTTGACATTGAACACAATTAAATATTCAGTAAATACAAATAACTGAGTAACTGGTAATGATGAATGTTATAAGAAAAATAGTTGGGGTTTAAAACAATTCAGGTTGATTGGAAACTTTTTCACAGTCATTTCAATGTAAAAAAAAATTCTGAATCATTTGATTTTGTAAACTATCTGATACACACAATACTCAGATATCATGTTTGTGAGGCAAGTAGCCTATACAGTCATGTGAAAATGTTAGGACACCCTATTGAATTCCATGTTTTTTTGTATCAGGACAATAAAAAATCATCTAGTGCTTGGCAGGTCTTAAAATTTGGAAAATAAAACCTCAGATGAACAACAACACATGACATATTACAAATCATTATTTATTATTTATATCAAGTCAAGATGGAAAAAACATGGGTGACAAAGTTAGGACACCCTATATTTAGGATACCCTATCTCAATTGCCTGTAGATCCACTTTTAGCAGCAATAACTTGAAGTAATCATTTTCTGCATGATTTATCAGTCTCTCACATCATTCTGGAGGAATTTTGGTCGACTCTTTACAACATTGCTTCAGTTTGTTGAGGTTTGTGGGCATTTGTTTATGCATAACTCTTGTCACAGCATTTCAGTCCGTGTGAGGTCTGGACTTCGACTGGGCCATTGCAACACCTTCCTTCTTTTCTCTTTCAGCCATTCTGTTGTAGATTTGCTGGTGATCTTCGGATCATTGTCCGGTTGCATGACCCAATTTGAGCCAAGCTTTAGCTGTCGGACAGTTGGTCTCACATTTGACTCTAGAATACTTCGGTATACAGAGGAGTTCATGGTCGACTCAATGACTGTGAGGTGCCCAGGTCCTGTGGATACAAAACAAGCCAAAAATCATCACCCCTCCACCAGCATGCTTGACTTTTTGTATGAGGTGTTTGTGCTGATATGCTCTTTTGGTTTTACCAAACTTGGCGCTGTGCATTATGGCCAAACATCTCCACTTTGGTCTTGTCTGTCCAAAGCACATTGTTCTAGAAGTCTTATGGTTTGTTCAGATGCAACTTTGCAAACCTAAACCGTGCTGCCATGTTTTGTTTTGTTTTTAGAGAGAGAAGAGGCTTTCTCCTGGCAACCCTTCCAAAAATGCCATGCTTGACCCATCTTTTTCTAATTGTACTGTCATGAACTTTAACATTTAACATGTTAACTGTGGCCTGTAGAGTGTGAGGTGTAGTTCTTGGGTTGTCTGCAATTTTTCTGAGCATTACACAGTCTGATCTTGGGCTGAATTTGCTGGGATGTCCACTCATGGGAAGATTGGTGTCTGTTTTTAATGTCTTCCACTTGTAAATAATCTTCCTCACTGTAGAATGATGGACTTCAAATTGTTTGGAAATAGCCTTGCAACACTTCGCTTTTATTTATATATATATATATCAATAAGTGAAAGCAATGTGTTACTATGGCAATCCAGGTTGAATGTTCAATGAAAAAGTCATCCCTTACATCCCAAAAACACAAACACAGTTCTCATGAACAACTTGATAACATGAGCACGACAGTTATGACAAGATTATCAAGGGTTATATTAATCACTAAAAGAGGAACCAAAGGAAACAAACATATATTAGTTTATTATCTTACTTTTTATCTTACACACTGCAAGCTGACGCTTGAAACAGACAGTGGTTTATAGAATGTGGAAATGAATGGGTCTTTATCATCGCTGAAGTGAACGATGATACGATTGCATATGGACAAACAAGCGAACATGACACACAAGCATATTCAAGCAAAAGCCAGGATAGGCATAGACATGTTTTTTCTCTCTCTTTCTCTCTTTCTTTCTGTCGTCGCTCGGCTAATGTCCGTCCTGTGTGTCGTTATCATTAGTAGACACGCCCCTTACTGCTGATTGGCTACAAGTTTGTTTTGGTACTCGGCCGAGACACTTTTATAAAGCATTTTTTAAATAACACTTACCCTACCTTTAATCAAAGGCATTTGATTAGCAGTGCCTGACCATTACTTACCCTCTTAATTCCTATGTTAACAGTAAGGGTGTCCTAACTTTTGGCTATATTTTTGCTAGATAAATGACACAGTGTGATATGTCAGGTGTTGTTGTTCATCTGAGGTTTAATTTTCCAAATTAAGACCTGCCAAGCACCAGATGATTTTTTATTATTATGTCCTGATACAGAAAACCATGGAATTCAATAGGGTGTCCTAACATTTTCACATGACTGTACCTGAGTTTCAGTTAATTTGAGACACGCTCCAGTTCATGTGCAATGCATGATCGCGCAGGTGATGTCATGATTATATTGTCTGCTATATTTGCTTCTTATTGATTAAATCCAGGAAATTGGCTGATGAAACATTGATTACAAAATGAAATTCACTTTAAAGAAAGACTTTCAACAAAACAAAACTTAGTGAAGTGGTCAAAATCATGTCTGACACAATTCATGTCTTCTGACATATTGCACATCTTATGATGTTTCCTTTCTTACTCATGCTGTTCACATAATCAACATAGATGAAATAAAAAAATTACATTAGGCTATAATGTGAAACAAAATAAGTTTAAATGGCTACAACAAGTATTGTACACAAAACGTTTGACTGGTACTGTATTTATAGTATCTGAGCAGAAATTTGCAAACAAAAGATTTATTGATGTGACACTATTTTACAGTAAACACTTCATAATCTGTCCAAAATAAACAGTCTTACATCTATAACATTTTATGTTGCAGCAGGATTCACATTTAAAGGGTCTTTTTGTGGTTTAATATTCACAGACACTAACAGAATAAACTTACCTCACAATCCTCGGCTGGTTCCGTTGGTCCTTGAAATTACAAAGGCTTCTGAGGTAATTTATTTCGGGATTATTCCTCACCACATCTCAAAACGATGTAAAGTACATGCACTAAACTTGATGTGTTTTTTCGAGTTGATGTGGACGGGGATACTCGCATGGATCCCGTCAGTATTTGACTTTCAAAAGAATGCGCGCTCTGTGGGCATGGCCGCATTAACACTTACTGAAGAGGCTGGCGAGCGACTGACATCTCTCTCTTTTCAAACAGATAACATAAACAAAGAATATTTGTTTTAAAACCTGACATTTCAACGTTTCTTTAGACATATGTCTCATGTTTGTGTGACAAGTATTCGCTAAGTTACAGTTCATTATCTGAAGAGAATAAGTGATAGACTTCATTGACAGAGAGGCTGCATATCACGCAGCATGTTTGTTTTCTTTATTTTGCAAAAAGCATAACATTTTGTTTATATTGTGAGTATACACAAATAAAAGTAGAAACCTAACAGATTATAATGATGTATGACACTTGCCTGAATGAAAAAAAAAGTAATTTGAGTCTCTTTGGCACTTATAAGAAAAAAATTGAGGCGATTGCGTCAGCACGATCTTCAACCTCAGACAACTACAAGCTCACATTAACTTGAATTCAATAGGCGAGCCCTTTTCAATCTGGCTTCAAGTCATGTCATAGTACCGAGACAGCGCTGGTCAAAGTGTTAAATGACATCTTACTATCACTGGACAATGGTCAAAATGTTATTTAAATTTTGCTTGATCTCAGTGCGGCGTTCGATATGGTGGACCATGAGATTTTATTTAAGCGGCTGGAACACTGGGTTGGCCTACCTCATGGATAGATCTTTCCCAGTTAGCAGTGGGAACTGTAATTCATCAAGATTACACCTTCCCTGAGGAATTCCACAAGGGTCGATTCTCGCTCCAATACTTTTTACTCTATATGTTACCTCTGGGGGCTATCTTTCAGCGCTTAAATTCAACACCTTTGTCTGGCTTTAATAAAACCAGGGTGAAAAAGCCATCTAAAAATGGATAGTCAAATAAACACAGTTGTTAGATCTTGTTTCTTTAATTTACGGCTGTTAGCTAAGACTAAACCATTTCTATCCACGTCAGATCTTGAGAAAGCAATTTCAGTTTTTATGACTGGGTTTTGAGTCCTGTCGTGTGCATGTTTTCAAATTATTTGTTTGTTTATTTATATATATATAATATATATATATATATATATATATATATATATATATATACACTCACCTAAAGGATTATTAGGAACACCATACTAATACTGTGTTTGACCCCCTTTCGCCTTCAGAACTGCCTTAATTCTACGTGGCATTGATTCAACAAGGTGCTGAAAGCATTCTTTAGAAATGTTGGCCCATATTGATAGGATAGCATCTTGCAGTTGATGGAGATTTGTGGGATGCACATCCAGGGCACGAAGCTCCCGTTCCACCACATCCCAAAGATGCTCTATTGGGTTGAGATCTGGTGACTGTGGGGGCCATTTTAGTACAGTGAACTCATTGTCATGTTCAAGACACCAATTTGAAATGATTCGAGCTTTGTGACATGGTGCATTATCCTGCTGGAAGTAGCCATCAGAGGATGGGTACAAGGTGGTCATAAAGGGATGGACATGGTCAGAAACAATGCTCAGGTAGGCCGTGGCATTTAAACGATGCCCAATTGGCACTAAGGGGCCTAAAGTGTGCCAAGAAAACATCCCCCACACCATTACACCACCACCACCAGCCTGCACAGTGGTAACAAGGCATGATGGATCCATGTTCTCATTCTGTTTACGCCAAATTCTGACTCATCAGACCAGGCAATATTTTTCCAGTCTTCAACTGTCCAATTTTGGTGAGCTTGTGCAAATTGTAGCCTCTTTTTCCTATTTGTAGTGGAGATGAGTGGTACCCGGTGGGGTCTTCTGCTGTTGTAGCCCATCCGCCTCAAGGTTGTGCGTGTTGTGGCTTCACAAATGCTTTGCTGCATACCTCGGTTGTAACGAGTGGTTATTTCAGTCAAAGTTGCTCTTCTATCAGCTTGAATCAGTCGGCTCATTCTCCTCCGACCTCTAGCATCAACAAGGCATTTTCACCCACAGGACTGCCGCATACTGGATGTTTTTCCCTTTTCACACCATTCTTTGTAAACTCTAGAAATGGTTGTGCGTGAAAATCCCAGTAACTGAGCAGATTGTGAAATACTCAGACCGGCCCGTCTGGCACCAACAACCATGCCACGCTCAAAATTGCTTAAATCACCTTTCTTTCCCATTCTGACATTCAGTTTGGAGTTCAGGAGATTGTCTTGACCAGGACCACACCCCTAAATGCATTGAAGCAACTGCCATGTGATTGGTTGATTAGATAATTGCATTAATGAGAAATTGAACAGGTGTTCCTAATAATCCTTTAGGTGAGTGTATATATATATATATAAATTTTCTTTGGTTAGCTTCTCTGTTTTATTTTTTTGTTGTTGTTTTTAGTTTGTGATTGTGAAGCACTTAGGGCAACTTGTGTTGTAATAAACTGTGCTATATATATAAAAAAATAAGCAAACGAGGACTGACAAGGACTAAACAAGGGGGCGTGGTAACGAGAAACAAGGAGACAGACAAGAGGAGCACATGGCAAACACAAACAAAGATAAAGCCATTTGCTGACACACAACACAAACATAGAGACATGGAACAAAGACAACACAGACAAGGCTGCCAGGGCAGAACCCTGACAATAGACCTCTAAGGATGACGTATCTAGCCCACACTCACCTGTTGGGAGGCTACCTGGTGACAGAAAAGACCTATGAGGAGAAGCGTCTGGACAGTGAAGAAGCGCGAGGGTAAGGGTTTTTGTGAATACTCTGTTCCGTTGTGTTTGCTCAGCGTATTACTTGCTAGTAGGAGGACTAATTCGATTTTTGTATTTATCTATTATTTATACTGTCATAATAAATTATATCTGAATTATAACTGCGGCTGTTTAAAAGAATGGCTGCATTGTGTAATTGCTGGCTTCTCTGCACTTAAGTTGCCCTAGTGAATCATAGTTTCGTTTCCACAGCTGTTTTTTACTCAAGTATTGAAAGGCATTTATTTATTAAGCGTGTTCGCACTGGTGCATTCAGCCCCTGTGTTCAGCCTCCTCATGTGAAGACCGACTCAGGTAAAGACCTGCGACTCTACCTGCGCGACTCTACCGAGCAAGGACACCGGTAAGGCACTTAAGTATCTTCTTTTTCCTTTCCACCTCCACCTCCACATCTTCTCTCCTCATTCTCTACACTCACTGAGACAGAAGTAGCTAAACTTCTCCTCTCCAGCCATCCTACTACCTGTCCTCTAGATCCCATCCCCTCACACCTTCTACAAGCCATCTATCCTACACTCCTACCAGCACTCACACACATCATCAACACATCTCTCTGCACTGGCATCTTCCCTACCACATTCAAGCAGGCTCGGGTAACCCCACTGCTTAAAAAACCCACATTAAACACATCACTGGTAGATAGCTACAGACCTGTGTCTCTCCTAACATTCATAGTGAAAACACTTGAATGAGTTTTCAGCCAGGTTTCATCTTTCCTCTCACAGTACAATCAGCTGGATGTCAACCAATCAGGTTTCAAAAGGGGCCACTCAACAGAGACTGCATTACTGTCGGTCACTGAAGCCCTGCGGATTGCGAAAGCTGATTCTAAATCATCAGTCCTCGTCCTCCTCGATCTATCTGCTGCATTTGACACTGTGAATCATCAGATTCTTCTGTCCACCCTCTCATCACTGGGCATCACAGGGATTCCACTCCACTGGTTTGAATCCTATCTCACAGGTAGGTCCTTCAAGGTTGCCTGGAGAGGGGAGGTATCCAAAGCACATCAACTGACCACGGGGGTTCCTCAGGGCTCAGTGCTTGGACCTCTCCTCTTCTTCATTTACACTACATCATACAGGCACATGGCTTCTCATACCACTGCTATGCTGATGACACATAGCTCTACCTTTCATTTCAACCAGATGATCCCACAGTAGCTGCACGAATCTCTAGCTATCTGGCAGACATCTCGGCATGGATGGAAAAACATCACCTACAGCTCAACCTGGCAAACACTGAGCTTCTCGTCTTCCCTGCCAATCCGACTCTACAACACGACTTCACCATCCAGCTAGGCTCATCCTTGATTTCCCCTTCAAGGCCGGTCAGAAATCTTGGAGTAACCTTTGATGACCAGCTGTCCTTCAAAGACCACATTTCAAAGACAGCTCGGTCATGCAGGTTTGCGCTACACAACATCAGAAAGATCAGACCATTCCTAACAGAGCATGCAACACAGCTTCTTGTCCAGGCCCTGGTCATTTCTAGGCTTGACTACTGCAATGCGCTTCTGGCTGGACTTCCATCGTGTGCGATCATAACGCTTCAAATGATCCAGAACGCAGCGGCACGTCTTGTCTTCAATGATCCCAAAAGGGCCCATGTCACACCTCTCTTCATCTCTGTGCACTGGCTACCACTCGTTGCTCGCATCAAGTTGACGCTTGCTTACAGATCCATCACAAACTCAGCACCCGCATACTTCGACTATCTCCTACGAGTCTACACCCCCACCAGAAGCTGAGAGAAGGTACCATCACAGAGAGGCATGAAATCCCTCTCCAGAACATTCACCGTTCATTGCTGGTAGAATGATCTTCCCACCTCCATCCAGAATGCTGAATCACTGACAAC
The DNA here is from genome assembly GCA_039654625.1 of Rhinogobio ventralis. Classification (NCBI taxonomy): domain Eukaryota; kingdom Metazoa; phylum Chordata; class Actinopteri; order Cypriniformes; family Gobionidae; genus Rhinogobio; species Rhinogobio ventralis. The sequence continues at coordinate 12,989,238 of CM077212.1, read as the reverse complement.
ATTCAAAAGACAGCTGAAAACTCATCTCTTCCGCGAGCACTTAACTTCATCTTTTAAAAGAAAATAATCTATTTTTCTCTTTTTCCTCCCTATTCTAGCTTATGCTGCTCTGGGAAATGGCCAAAACTAAGTATTTCAGGCAATTTTTGTGATTTTGTTTGCCTCTTCATGACGGATTGCTTCCTGTATTACTCAGTTGTAAGTCGCTTTGGATAAAAGCATCTGCTAAATTAATAAATGTAAATGTAAATGTAAATGAGCGCATCCTCACACAATCCTATTGGCCCGGTGTCAAGGAGAGTGTCAGCTCCACAGCAGCAAAGTAGCATACCAAAATCCTCTTAATCCTCTGCTGATAATTGAACCCCCTTTCAGCAGAATTGCATTGGACATTGTGGGGCCCCTACTAAAGTCCAAACAGGAACACAGATACATTCTGGTCATCCTCGACTATACCACCCGATTCAACAACTGAAGGTGAATCAATTTAAAACCTCCATATTCCATCCCCAGACTGATGGGTGACTTGTGGAGAGGTTTAATAAAACTCTTAAACAAATGCTGAGGAAAGTTATTGACATTGATGGGAAAAATTGAAATCAGCTGTTATCGTATGTCCCACAGAGCTCCACCGGTTTCTCATCCTTCAAGCTCCTTTATGGGCTGCAACCTCGAGGGATACTGGACCTCGCAAAAGAAAGTTAGGAAAAGCAGCTGTTACAACATCATACCCATCATTGAGCATGTAGAACAGATGCACGATTGAATAGCAAGGATCTGACCGATCGTACAGGAACACATGCAACAGGCCCAACAACAGCAGGCCAGGATATACAACAGAGGGGCACAGATTCGAGTGTTTTACCATGGGGAAGAAGGTACTAGATTTAATCCCATCTAATGAATGCAAATTCCTGGCCAGTTGGCTGGGACCCTATCCAATTGTAGAACGGACGGGCACAGTCAAATATGGAGTGCACTAACCCGGCCGCAGGAAGGGCCAGTAAATCTACCACATAAACCTCTTGAAACCATGGCATGAATGTATCAGCCCAAGGTCTTCACCCCCGTAACCCCAGTGGTGAAGATGGGTTACCAACTCTCTTCTAGGCAGGAGTTAGGAGAGCTTTTATGGCCAAACTGCAACGTCTTCTCGGATCTCCCTGGACCGACCTCACTTATAACCCATGATAAAATAACAGAACCTGGGACAATCGTCAGGATTTTACAGTATTTCAGAAGCTAAAAGGGAAGCCATCTGGGAGGAGGAAAAGAAAATGCTGGATTTAGGAGTTATAGAGGAGTCTCAGATGGTAGCACACAATTATGCAATGACTACAGAAAACTAAATTACATTTCCCAGTTCGATACTCACCCTATGCCAAGAATAGATGAGCTAATTGGTGAAAAAGGTGAGCAGATGCAAAATGCTAGATGTCCCACAGCCCAGAGATTGGACAAGACCTATCCCAGACAAGCTTTGAGGGCAGAGGTCTAGTGGAGGACATGATCCTCTTTAACTAACCCTTCATCTCCTTTGCCTTCCTTCCATACAGAGTAATTTGATGCAACAAGGGCCAACTTAAGAAGGAAAAAATCCCTTAGTTTACAGTTTGCTCCTTATCCTCTCTCCAACATCTTATTAATAATAAAGAAAATTAAGTTTTGCCTTCGCTGAACTCCTGCCTGGTGAATCGTTTGTTCTGACACCCTGATTTGAATCCCTCAAATCCTGTTTGTAGAAGTTGCATACTGGGTTAAAATACTGTACATAATTTATATGGTTAATAAGTTGTTAAAAAAAACATTACAACTTATTAACTAATTAAACAATAATACTTTTGTTAATTTTGGTGATAATGAATAAAAAACTCACTATTTGTATAACCTGTATTTACAGTGCATCCGGAAAGTATTCACAGCGCTTCACTTTTTCCACATTTTGTTATGTTACAGCCTTATTCCAAAATGGATTAAATTCGTTATTTTTTTCCTCAAGTCTACAAACAATACCCCATAATGACAACGTGAAAGAAGTTTGTTTAAAAATTTTGCAAATGTATAAAAAAAAATCACATGTACATAAGTATTCAAAGCCTTTGCTCGATACATTGTTGAAGTCAAGTCAAGTCAACTTTATTTATATAGCGCTTTTTACAATGCAGATTGTTTCAAAGCAGCTTCACAGTGTTAAACAGGAAAATAATGAACAGAATTTGATTCAGCTGTACAGCCGCTCTGGAGAAAACGGTGATGTCATCAGCTCATTTCAATTATCATATATATTCAAGTAATGTAGTTGATATAATTTAGTTTAGTAATTAATTTTATTTGGATATTTATTTGAAAATTTTGTGTCCCCAACTGAGCAAGCCAGAGGCGACAGTGGCAAGGAACCAAAACTCCATCAGGTTTCCTAATGGAGAAAAATAAACCTTGGGAGAAACCAGGCTCAGTCGGGGTGCCAGTTCTCCTCTGGCCAATTAACAAACAGTGTATGTTTATTATTTTGGCAGCCTTATAGGTCAGAAGTAATATTAGATCGGATTATTTGAAAGATCGATGGCATCACGCCGGGTTTATTGAGGATGGCGTGTCGATTAAACAATTATTAAATAGGAATATTCGAAATATCGGAGTCATCACGCCGGAGATGGATCCATTGAGGATGCCATGTCGATGAGCAATTTCAGAGGGTAGACTAATTGACACGGTCTCTGCAGACACTTCAGGGATGCGTTGGTAATATCTGGGCGCTGGTCCACCATCTGATCTGGATACGGGCCGGATCCGGCTGACTGCAGTAAACCTCGGGATAAACAGAGAGACTAACATTAGCGTAGATGCCATTCCTCTTATGATGTAACGAGTACATCAGGTGTTATGGGAAGTGTTCCCGGTTCCGGCTGACCTAGTTAATGCAGCCTAACAATTTGAATAGAATACAAATTAAAAATGTTTTATGTGTATGCCATAGTAAAGAGATGCGTTTTTAGTCTAGATTTAAACTGACAGAGTGTGTCTGCTTCCCGAACAATGCTAGGAAGGCTGTTCCAGAGTTTGGGTGCTAAATAGGAAAAGGATCGACCACCTGCAGTTGATTTTGATATTCTAGGTATTATCAACCTTTGAAGCACCTTTGGCACCAATTACAGCCTCAAGTCTTTTTGAGTATGATGCTACAAGCTTGGCACACCTATTTTTTGGCAGTTTCTCCCATTCTTCTTTGCAGGACCTCTCAAGCTCCATCAGGTTGGATGGGGAGCGTCGGTGCACAGCCATTTTCAGATCTCTCCAGAGATGTTCAATCGGGGTTCAAGTCTGTGCTCTGGTTGGGCCACTCAAGGACATTCACAGAGTTGACCCATAGCCACTCCTTTGTTATCTTGGCTGTGTGCTTAGGGTCGTTGTCCTGTTGGAAAATGAACCTTCACCCCAGTCTGAGGTCCAGTGCGCTCTGGAGCAGGCTTTCATCAAGGATGTCTCTGTACATTGCTGCATTCATCTTTCCGTTGATCCTGACTAGTCTCCCAGTTCCTGCCGCTGAAAAACATCCCCACAGCATGATGCTGCCACCACCATGCTTCACTGTAGGGATGGTATTGGCCAGGTGATGAGCGGTGCCTGGTTTCCTCCATACATGACGCTTGCCATTCAGGCCAAAGAGTTCAATCTTTGTTTCATCAGACCAGAGAATTTTGTGGTCTGAGAGTCCTTCAGGTGCCTTTTGGCAAACCCCAGGCGGCCTTTTACTAAGGAGTGGCTACCATCTGGCCACTCTACCATACAGGCCTGATTAGTGGAGTGCTGCAGAGATGGTTGTTCTTCTGGAAGGTTATCCTCTCTCCACAGAGAAACGCTGGAGCTGTGTCAGAGTGACCATCGTGTTCTTGGTCACCTCCCTGACTAAGGCCCTACGGATGATGGAGGCCACTGTACTCATTGAGACCTTCAATGCTGCAGAATTTTTTCTGTACTCATCCCCAGATCTGTGCCTCGATACAATCCTGTCTTGGAGGTCTACAGACAATTCCTTGGGCTTCATGGCTTGTTTTGTGCTCTGACATGCACTAATAACTGTGGGACCTTATATAGACAGGTGTGTGCCTTTCCAAATCATGTCCAATCAACTGAATTTGTAGAAACATCTCAGTGGAAACAGGATGCAGCTGAGCTCAATTTTGAGTGTCAATGCGTTTTTTATTTTTAATAAACTTGTAAAGATTTCAAACAAACTTCATTCACGTTGTCAATATGGGGTATTGTTTGTAGAATTGAGGAAAAAACATAATGATTTAATCCATTTTGATTCCCGAAGAGCTGTTCCCTCCATCCCTGGGTGGCCCGTCTCAGGGTTGTTTGCACCTCCGCTTGCCTTTTGGTTTGGCAGCAGCCTGAGCGGGCTGAACGGCCTTCCCTCGGCCGGCTCCACGCTTTGGCAGGAGCGGCGGCGGGCGGGCGGACGTCCTCAGTGACAAGCAGGTGGAGGATCGGAGGCCCGCCGGGGCAGGATGTGCTTGATGGCCTCCGTCTGCTTCTGTGCGGCTGAGAACTGCTGGGCAAAGCTCTCGACCGCGTCACTGAACAGCCCAACCTGGGAAATGGGGGAGTCCAGGAACCAATATTTATTGGCCTCCTTCATATCCGCCAGGTTGAGCCAGAGATGACGCTTCTGGACCACCATGGTGGACATTGCCTGACCAACTGCATGGGCGGTGACTTTCGTCACTCGGAGAGCAAGGTCCGTTGCCGCCCGGAGCTCCCGAAGCAGTTCTGGGTCAGGTCTACCCTCGTGCATGTCCATGAGTACCTGGGCCTGGTGCACCTGGAGCAACGCCATGGCATGCAGGGCGTATGCACCCTGTCTACAGGCTCTGTAAGCCTTGCCCGTTAGATTGTACGTAAACTTACAGGCCTTGGATTGGAGATGTGGATCGCCACACCAGGAGGAAGCGGACACCGGACACAGTAGCATCGTGACGACCCACTCCACCGGCGGGATCTCCACGTACCCCTTGGCTCTTCATGCACTTCCGGGAAGATGGTACGGGGCGGGGCGCAGGCCGCCCCCAAATACCACTCATCCAACCTTGAAGGTTTGGGACACGGTGGAGGGTTCCACGCAAGCCCTACCCTCTCGGCGGCCCGGGCAAGCATAGCCGTCAGTTCTGGGTTGGTCTCGGGCAATGCCACTCTCCCAGAGGGAGGCAACGTAGCCAAGTCTTCATCCCCAGATGACGTAAGCTCCCCCTCCGATGCAGTGATCGACATACTGTCCTCTGCTGGAGCACCGAAAGACACGGGTGGATGCCCATGGGAGGGGCCACCACGGTCTTCCGGCAACTCAACTGGCTGCGGCGGAACGGAGGGATTAGGGGCCCACGGAGTTGGCCTCGGCAGGGTAGCCCTAATCGTAATCCTCAGGTCACCCTGGCCACTCGCCGAAGTAGCCCTACCCTGCTGGCCAGCGGGGGTAGAACTAGGACGGGGAACAGGCAAGGGGACTCTGCCTTCCCGAAGGTAGGTGAGTCTCGACCTCAACGCTGAGATGGTCATATTCCCACAGTAGGAACATGAACCATCCACCAAAGCTGCCTCAGCATGCTGAATGCCAAGGCACATAAGGCAACGACTGTGACCGTCAGCTGGAGACAGAATCCAGAATCCAGAAACACACGGGTGGAATGCCATCTTGAGAAAGACGCAGTAACACACCTGTGCTCTTTTAGGGAAATACCTCTTTCAGATGTGGGGAGATGGCCGCGGCAACACAGGAATATAATTTATACTTTATATTTATACACGCACTGCGGGGCGGAGCGCGAGATGCAAATCTCGCACGCCAATGGCCATTGACCCATTCTGTATACACTCAAAGCTGATAGGGGCTCCCAGAAGTGATCTCAATTCGTTGGTGACATCCGACGTACGTTGAACGTGACCGATGGAAAGGGAACTTTTGTTTGTTTGTTTTTAAAGAAGAGGTTCTGCTCTTTCTTTTGATATATTGCATGTTCAGATATTCATACAACAAAATATTCTGGGGGTTATGACATTTTTGTGAAAATTATTATAAACACTGGCAGTGGCTGGTGAGCTGGAAATAACTAAAAAGGCTTATAAAACAAATAATCATGTTTCTATTTAAATCTAGTGTTTTGCACAGGTTACTGTGAGGGGTAAGTTTAGGGGTATGGGTCGGTTATAGAAAATATAATTAATCTGGCATTAAAACAGTGGAGACTATGAGATGTCCTTATTAATATAGTGAAACAAAAGTGTGTGTGTCTGTGTGTGATTGACCTTAAATAGGCCTTTTGTTCAGATGAGTGAGATAACATTTAGGGAAAACATGCAGCCAGCTAACTCCGATATCATCAGTGCCTGAAGTCAAAAAGGCAAGAGGTCTGAATGCTCTCAGGTGGGCAGAACGCTGTCACTATCTGTATAGATAAAACTGCAGGAGATGACTGCCCCTAAGCACAGACACAGAGAAACTAATTTAAGCTGCATGTGAACAAAAGTACCAAAGAAACCTTTAACCTCATTCACACACAAGTATAAATATGGTCCTGAGTGAAAACAGGATGGGGACAGTGATTCAAAGGAACTGGTATGGAGAGAGACGGAGAAAGACAGAAGATGATGCTGGAGAAGTTAAAGACAGTGGCTTCTATGAGGGCATGTTACCAGGGCTTTGATCCTGTAGCTTATCTGCACTATAACTACACTCCACCCCGAGCAGACTTTGAACGGAGAAGCATTGTGCCATGGAAACTCAGCTGTCTGCACAGAGCCTTTACTGAAGGTGAGCATAAATGTGTGTAAGCAGGGCCGTATGCACCATTGAGATCCCTGAGGTTCGGACCTCTGTATTTTTCAAAGGTGCATATAATAAAGATAAAAATAATTAAAGCTGCAAGCAGCATTTATTGGGGTTTAAGCATTTAAGGCCTTTATGCTGTTAGGGTTTATGTCAAACTGAAAAGTATTGCTGACACCATAAAATATGGCTGAAAAAGAATATTCTAAAACAGAGAAAAGACAGTCTTAAACAATATTATTTGATACAAAGCATGCATACACACACACATACGCACATTTTGTTGTAGATACAGATATGGGAAGTATATGATGGGTACCAAAAATGTTTGCTGCAAGTCTCCTTCAGGTTTCACATTACTCATTATGTGACAAAATTGTCAGTACCAATGCTTCAATAGAAAGGAAGTGATGAATTTTGACAAAATGTGATTTTAAATGTTATAATAGTGATTTTATAATGTCTAAATATGAATTACAGATCAATATTAGTGAGTGGTATGAGCACAAATTGGTGACAATAACTTAGTAGGAGGAGTATTGTTAGATTTTAGCTCAGCATTTTATGTAATGGATTATAAATTATTGCTGGATAAACTGAAATGTTACAAATTTACTTCTCATTCTGTACATTGGTTTAAAAGTTATCTGTGTAATAGGAGACAATGTGTATTTTAAAAGGGAAATTATTCAGATCTGAAAGAGCTGCAGTGTGGTGTACCTCAAGGAAGTAGTTTAGGACCATTATTTTTTTTTTATTTTTTTTTTTTATACCAATGATCTTCCTCTTGTTTTAAAGTGTGCATGGACAGTCATGTACGTAGATGATACAACATTATATGTATCTGCAACATCAATTAAGCAGTTGTCTACTGCTTTGGATGAGGAATTACAATTGGTCATAAAGTAGGTACGGATTAATAAATTGGTTAGAAAACAAAAAGCATTGCATTTGGATCAAATTTCAAATTTAAGCCACAGTTAAATCTGTCTGTAAAGAGTGTGCCTGTTGAATAGGTAGATGAAATAAGACTTCTTGGAGTTATATTAGACAGTAGGCTGAAGTAGTCAAAACAGATAGAGAATATGGTAACAGTTAACAGGGAAGAGGTTTGTCAGTTTTTAAGAGATGTGCAAACTTGTTTTACCACAACACTGTATTTCTCAAATTGTGCAGACAATGGTTCTTAGTTCGATTATTGTCCAGTGGTGTGGTTGAGTGCATCAAGTAAAGACTTGGAAAAATTACAATTAGTCCAGAACAGAGCTGCACGACTTACTGTAAACTGTAATAGAAGGGCTAATATAATAAGAATGCTCCAAACTTTAGGTTGGCCACAGGTAAAGGATTGTCTCTCTGCTTTGTTTTATAAGAAGTGTTTCTGTGTCTAGAGTTCTTAATGTACTGTACTTATAGTAGTACAAGTCATAATTTTCACAAGAAGGGATACATCAAAGGGATGTTTTTTGTTTTGAAAACCAGTGCACAACAATGGACTGTAACATAGAGGAATGAAAATATGGAATGATTTACTATCGGATATTACATATTTTTAAGAAGTAAAATGAGTTTGATAATTTTGGGTTTGTATGTTCCATTGAGTTTTTATTGTTGATTTAATTAGGGCCTGAGCACCGATGGTGTGAGGACCCTATTGGAATTGCTCTATTATACTTTAACAAACTCCTCCTAGAGATTTTAATCATATTCGGTCAGTCTAATCTAAAGGCGTTTGTGACGTTACATTGCAAAGATCCCTGAAGGGTGTGTCCGTGGCGGCCTGACAAAGTCTGAAGTTGCGCCATGAAACAGGAAGTTGTTGTAACTCATACATACAATATCATACAATGTCCGATCTGCCCCAAACTTAACATGTTTTATTAGAGTCCTGGCCTGAAGACATCTACACGCCAATATTCAGTTACAGTCATAGCGCCACCTGCGGGCAACAGGAAATGGCATGTTTTACACTGTGATTAATCCCTCATTGATATTTAACCAGAACAACATTACATTTGGTCAGTCTGATCTTAAGGCCTTAGCGATGTTAAATTGCAAAGAACTTAAGTTTTCACTGGAGGGTGTGTCTGTGGCGGCCTGACAAAGTTTGATGTTTCAACAGTCAGGTATATAATGTGCGATCTGCCCCAAACTTTACATATTTGATAAGAGTCCTGTCCTGAAGACATCTACATGTCAATATTCAGCTACAGTCATAGCGCCACCTGTTGGCAACAGGAATAGCATGCACTCCCTGAAACACATTTAAATATGCCATGAAGTACCAAACATGCTAGAAGCATTAAATCATGAAACACTTGGCTAAATGCTCATGTATGCGATTAACATGTTTGATAAGAGTAGTAGCCTGAAGACATCTACATGGCAAAATTTAGTTAGTCATAGTGCCACCAGCTGGTAGCAGGAAGTGTGGCAAATACAAATGACTGACGTACACCTCTTATTTTTATATACTTAAATGCATATTTCCCACTGTGCTCTGTTTTTCTAAAGCCACCAGTTGGGATCCCAGGAAGAGAAGCCACTGCCTAGGTAGTGGCTAATGGGGGTCCAAATAAACAAATAAACTTAGATCATAGATGGAAAAGACCATTAACAGCCAATATACTCAATTTACTAAGGAAAAGTTTTTTGACAGTTATAGCACCACGTCTTGCCCGATCTCCATCACTTTTTTTTAGGTGTCCTCAAAGTGTGCCCATGCATATACGTGTCGAATTTGTTGTAAATATCTCATTTTGTTTTGAAGCTCCAGACTATATTTTATATTTATGAATAAAACTTCTTGAAACTTCTCAGGCTCCTTCAGGGCATTGTGCCGATGACGCATACCGAGTTTTTTTAAATATATGCCAATGTCTTCATAGACTATCATGGCACCCTGACAAAGACACTGCATACCAATTTTCATCTGATTAACGGTTGGGTGCAGTTATTTCATTTGTTTTTTCCCTGTTATAGCACCACCAAGTGGCCAATCGTTGCGATTTTTGTCATGTGACCTCAGATTGAGCTCATACACATGTGTCCTGAGTTTAGCGAAAATATCTCATTTGGTTCACAAGTTATAACCCTTTTAGTAAAAAAGGGCCCCGGTCACATCGAATATTTTGGCTCCCCTTAGCGACCGTGAATCGAAATTTCACATTTTTTTGATAACTATTGACATTTAGACTCCAGAGAACATTTCTGCAGTGGTTTGGTTCCGCAAAAAACCTGGGAGTAATTCGTAAAAGTAGGTTTTACAAAAAAAACAAAATACCCGATAATTTCCCCCCATGTTGAGCCAATTGCATGCATTTTGTCTGTCTTTCCAACGATATAAGACACTCGAGCCTACGCCTAACGGTTTAGGAGTTATGAGCCATTTTGTACTTTTGACCGCTGTAGCACCCCCGTCAGGCTGATCGGACTTAATCAGACTTTGTGCTTGAACCTCTAATAAAAAGGGCCTAAAAAAGGCCTATAAAAAAAAACATAGGATCTCAGAACTTGATTTTTGAGCTGCTGGTTACAAAAACTTTATCAAGCGTTTTGACATGCACATCAAAGAGGAAAAAGGTTGATTTTTGCATTTTCAGCATTCATTTATCATGGAAATGTGGTGGGGGTTTTTTTACCTTTTAAACTGTAATACCTCTACTGATGTAAAAGTAAAAGTAAAAGTTTGCATGCTTCTTTAGAAAAATATGGCGCACATGCTCAGCTAATTTGGTGAAGTTTTGCGCAGAGCAGACAATTTTTAGTCATTTAAATTTCATTTTGCATAGGATAATATAGTTCACCTTTATAACAGTTAAAGCGGCACCAAGGGCCTGATGTCCATAAAAGTCTGCAAGCTTCTTTAGGATCATGTGACGCATGCGCACGCCCGATTTTGTGAAGTTGTATGCAAATCAGGCAGGAAAAGGGCCGCTTTCAGCCATTTAATGGGATTTGCCATAGAAATACATCATTTTGACACCTTTTTAACCGTTATAGCGCCACCAAGTGGCCAGTCGCCGCATCCTTTTTCACGCGATCACAGAATGAGCTCTTACGTAGGCGTGCTGAGTTTGGTGAAAATATCTCGTTCCGTTCACGAGTTATAGCCAATTTGGCAAAAGTGGCTCCTCCCACTTCGAACTTTTGGCGGCCCTTAGGGACCCTGAACCCAAATTTCCACTTTTTTTTGGCTATTGACATTCAGACTCCAGAGAATCTTGCTGCACTGGTTTGGTTCCAGTCGGGACAAAAACCTAGGACTAGTTCGCAAAAGTAGGTTTTTGGAAAAACCCAAAATACAGAAAATTTCCCCCCCCGTGTCGAGCCAATCCGAGGAATGCATTTGTCCGTCACTTCGTGCTTGAACCCCTAAATATGAAATAATGCCTAATTAACTCTACTTTGGTGCTGCAAGGATATTGCACAATGCCAAGATAACCATCTCATCTGAGCTGCCTCAGTGGTCTAACACTGCTCGTCAATGTCAAAATGTGTGTTCAACTTTCAGACTGATAGGTGTATAACATCAAAGTACCGCAAGAGCGATTCAAAAGCATAGAGAGCCAACTGCTCTTTAATTGCTCTTGTGGTACTTTGATGTCATACACTGATTTGTCAGCGCAGCGCCGTTTCAAGTCGAACAAATCTAAAATGTTTGAGATGACCAAACAAATCAAAGTAGGCAGGCTTTATGTTCACAGCAGCTGCTGAGCGCAAATTCCAGTGTGACGCTTCAGTTAACGGTCATAAAGTGCAAGATATTATGCAAGTAGCTAAACTAAACATTTATAGACGACTGACAGAGATAATCAGGGATGCAATTGCAAACAAATAAGCTTTTGTCACTATTTGGAATTGAAAATATATAATTTATGTGATTCATATAATGTAATTCATAATTGTCAATGTGACGAGACAAGAAACATTAACAAAGCCATTTTCATCATATGGCAGAAGGCAAAAGATTAATTGTGAATGTGCACATATTGCGAATGAACTTGTGAATGAATAGACTTAGTTACGTAGCTTCCCTGATAGCCTTCAGTAAATTCACTTGTTTAGTGAATTATTCATTATTCATTATTCATATTCATAAACATGAGAGAGGAAGAGCAGGAATTTCCCACTATGCCCAGGAAGGGATTATTACAATGTATTCATAAATACTGTAGAGATATAACTTATTTGCTAATTAGATGGAAAGTATAGGCTCAATTTAACAACAATTTGATTGAGCTATATCATTAGCATCTTGAAAATTTTTCTATGATATACCATTAGGAAAGGAAATAACTATCCTATGGTGAGACGTTTTCATGTATCACACAACAGCAATCCAGATAGCCTCATATTGGAATCATTAGAAAAAGTGGAAGCAAAATAATTGAGGTGAAGACAATTTAAAGTTATTATTGAAACAAGAAACATTATATACATATATTTATCAATTAAAGGCCTTTCTTTGAAACGGTTTATTCTTCATTTCTATGTGGTAAATACTTTTTTCTAGTTCTGTTGGGTATTTATCTTTTTCTTATTGTGACACCTTCTAGTGGTGTCCTTGGAGACTAGTTTTACATGTACTCCACCTAGTACAGTGGTTTTCAATCCTGGTCCTGGGGACTCATCGCTCTGCACATTTTGTATGTCTCTCTTGTCTGACACACTCAGTTCAGTTCATGGAGCTGTCTGCTAACAAGCTGATGATCCGAATCATGTTTGTTAAATAAGGGTGACATACAAAATGTGCAGAGCGGTGGGTCTGCTCTAGTGGTTTTGGTTCTTTAAAACGAATCAATTCCCATGTTGATTAGTTTAACTAATTCAAAAGCTATGTTCTCCATGGCATCTGTTGTCATTATCTTTTTTCAGGTTTTCAGCTTTCAGCTTTTTTCAGGTCCCCCTTGGTAGAAATCACGTTCCGGGGGCACCGTAATATGACCGAAAAGGGCACTTTCACAATTAAAAGGACAGGGGCTCAATAAATCACATTGCTTAAAAAAAAATATAATAAAATAAAAACATTTTTAGCATACAAATATCTAAACATAGGCTAGCAATAAAACACAGGTACATTCAGTGATTTGCAATCTGTACTCACACAGCTCTTTTCGGACGGTATTTTCAACATTTACAGTGATTGTATTGCCGTCCGAATCCAGAATGTCAGTGTCTTTCTCCCACCACCCGCGTAAAAATCCCCGGACGAATTTCATACTGTTTTTTGACAAACACCAAGGTCGTGTGGTAATTTAATTGTCCTCCAAATCCACATCTCTGAGTTTTCAATAAGAGATCACTTCAAAATTCACTGTTTATATCCTTTTTGACCACTGCCGAGCACCGTACGGTTACGCTTCGCTGTAGTTTGGATGCATTTTAAAGATCTAGCCTACACTTTTATTGAAATGCTGGTAAGTATTTACAAGAACAATATTTCATCACCGCTCAAAAGAGAAAGAGGAAAAAAGCTCGTCAACATTTGAAATGGTCCGTTATTACGGCAGCAATTATATACATTAAAATAATCAAGCAGCATTATATTTATCTCATGTAAATAAGAGGCTGTATTAACTTATTTCTGCTCATTTACATATTTTTAAAATGACATCCATCATTTTGAGATAAAATACAAGACAGAAATGCATTTATATCTTCCTATTTTTTAAACAGGATATTTAAATAATTAAATAATAATTAGGATATTATTTTCCTATTATTAAATTAAATATGAATTTATTCTTATTATTCCAAGCATACACATGCAGAATTATTAGGCACGTTGATTTTCTGATCATATTTTTTTTCCAGGCACATTTGACCAATTCCAAGCCACATTAATCTTAATAACTACTATTAAATTTGTATTTAATAATTTATAAGTGATATATAATTGTTCATGAAGGCTGGAAATGAAAAATTCAGGTGTGCATAATTTTTAGGCACTTTTTAGTTTTCTTTTACAGATAAAATGAGCCAAAAAAAGAGATTTCGAATGCATGAGTTTTATCACTGAGGTGGCAAGCAAATTTATTTTTACGGAAGTCCACACATCCAAATAATGCTTTAGATTGTCATAAAAACTAACTCCTGCAACCTTGCTCCCTGAACACAAGTGATTTTTTTGAACTTGTAAATAAAGATAGCATAATTTAAGTATATTTTACAAACAAATCCTATTTTGTCTTTTTACTTCAAAATGTCACATTTAATTCAATAAACTACTTGAGGTTTCATTTTCATTTATTGTGCTTAAATACATAAGTAAATTCAAATGGAACTGCCCAAGTAACATATACTTGGTGTTTTGTCATCTAATGAACTAATGCAAAAATGACAAACGCAAGTAAAACTTACTCCATGAAGCCAGGCAATCTATGCGCATGCTTTCTGGGGTCCGAACTGAAGTGGCGCACAGAGGAAAGCAACGGAAAATTTTCTCGAAGAATGATGTGATTTTTACACGGTAAGTCATGAAATATTAGTTTATTGGTCAATTTAGTTACGTTTGCAGAAAAGTATAGAGCTATTAAGCTGTCTGCAGTCATGGTGGTTAAAGAGTTAAGGCATTACTGTTGACAGAGTTTGCTAAAGAACCGAAACATCCGTTATTAGCAAACAGCATCTATGTCAAAAACAATTGTCTTGTATTTTACTTGTAATCTACGAAGAAGTTTAATGTACAGTGAACTAAGATGAACTTTGCCGGACGCGAGCGTCGCGTTTATATATCTGTGTGAATAAATAATTGTGCCCTCACGTGCTATCTGAATTACAAATTCAAGTTTCCTAATTAAAAATGGACATGTACAGCCTCGGAAGTTTTACGAACCCGGAATGATAGGCTACCCGAGCCCCGAGATGGGTAGGCCATTAACTTTAAACATGATGGAGAAAACCGCCAATCCCCCATTAAAGGGCATATTGCAGGTTAGAGACCCCAGTGAGTCAATGTATAGAAAAATAATGTAGGAACTAGATTTTCTTTCAAATATACTTATAAATATGCTACTAAGGCTTTTGGAGTCGTTTTTGTGAGAAAATTTTACTTCCACATCTAAAAATGCCAAAACTGGAAGTGACGTAACGGGAGGGAGTGCGGTGAATTTTGAACGATAGGAAAACAATGGATTGCAATGACAATTCAGACGCTAAGGGAATTATAAATGTTTATTAATACAAATATGGCAGACCACAGCCATACAATTATGACACACAATTAGGGACAGGTCAGGATTAGACAAAACATCGATTAGAGGAGACAAATTGAGTTGTTGTGTGAGGAGAAACAGTGGAGAACAGAGCAGGTGTTTGGGTGAGAGACCAGTGTTAGCTAATGAGATTATCTCGCACACTATTGGCTGGCCAGTGGGAACTGCATGAACCAATGGCAGAACAGCGTAACTGAGTGAACCAATGGGCACAAGGCC
Organism: Rhinogobio ventralis; assembly: GCA_039654625.1. Lineage (NCBI taxonomy): Eukaryota > Metazoa > Chordata > Actinopteri > Cypriniformes > Gobionidae > Rhinogobio > Rhinogobio ventralis. The sequence goes on along the minus strand of CM077212.1, from coordinate 12,973,980 downwards.
CGCCAAAATGGGTGTGGCATCTGCCTTAAGGTACGCTGTAATGCCCTAAAATGTCAGATTAATCTCCTTCAGCGACGATCTCGGTCCTTGCTGATAAACTCTCGAAGCTACACCACCTTCGCCGAGAAAAGACGAGCCTGCAGCAGAATAGCGAGCTAGCCAGCCCGGACACCCTGCAAAGAGTCAGCGGCCTGTTTCAGCGCGGTCAATTGCCAGCTGTCCCGCGAGCTGTCGCGCCTTTCCCCAGCGCTCCCCGGTGAAACACTACAGTGTATCCATGTTTTTTTACTATAAGCGACTTACGTAATGTTGCGCCAAATATGTGTTACATGCAGCACTCACCTGCATGATGAGGACGGCCATGATGTGTGCATGATCTGTCTGGGCAAAGCCCACGCAGACGCTGCTCTCTCTGGGTCTGGCTGCTCTCACTGCGAGAGTATGCCCATCTCCTCTCTTCGCTCGCAGATAGCGCTCTTTCCAGAGCGTGACCACACGATGACTCCATGTCTCTTGCCGCTTCAGATGCTGAGGAATGGTCGGGCTCGGTCGACGACACCACCCCCTCGACATCACAGCAGTGCAGCGACTGGTGCGGACACCAAACTAATCTGTGTCCTCACGAAGGCTGTCAACGAACTCGGCCTGGACTGAGCCTCCCCTGAAGAGCCTGCACGCAGCCGCCTCGACGAATGGTATCTGCCGGGGCAACATAGAATAGGCCCTGGCAAATAGGGCCTATGCTTCCGCCGGCCAAGCAGGCTCCGCTTTCCACTCGATGCCGGTCCTGCAAGTGTTTCAGGCCAAGCTCCTCCGGACTATGGACGAGTCTGGGCCAGATCAAGAGGTTTTCCGTGACCTCCATAGCGCCACAGACCTGGCCCTTCGCGTCACGAAAGCCACCGCCCAGGCCATAGGCAGATCCATGGCCAGCCTCGTTGTGCTCGAACTGAGATCAAGGAGGCCGATAAAACCGCCCTCCTGGATGCTCCGATAGCTCCAAACGGCCTATTTGGCCCAGCTGTCGATGGATTCGCAGACCGCTTCATCGCGGCTCAAAAAGCGTCCCAGGCAATGCGACACTTTCTCCTGAAACGAGCTAGCTCTGCCTCCTCGGCTCGCCCGAGAGCTCCGTACCATCAGCAGCAGCAACTGCAACAGCACAGGACGGTGCACGCGCCCGTGCCGCCCCGCCCACCACAGGATCAGCGTCAGTCAAAGCGTTTTCCGCCTAAGCGTCAGGGTCCCCGGCCTAAAATAACGTTGGACCCTGAACACAGGAATCAATCCTGACAGGCTGGTCAGGAAGAGAGGAGGGTTGAGTCCCGCCCAGGCCGGTCCGCCCCCCAAAAGACTCAGAATTCTCTCCCCACGGCCCGTTTTAGTTCCGGCCAGGGAGAAAAATGTTATTTTGAATGTTATGAATATAAACTGCGAGCCCGCTCTGATGCGCGCTCCCTTGCATTCTGCCACTATAATAGCGAGTTCAATAAAAGTTGAAGAGTTTTCAGAGTTTTCTGTCTCTTCCACACCACACCCTGCACAGCGCGCCACCTTCCGACACTATAAAACCCCTGTACAACCGGGCAGAGGCTTGGAAAGCCATCCCCGGTGTGTCACAGTGGGTTATAAAAACAATTCAACGAGGTTACTCGCTCGCAAACCACCCCGTTTCACGGGCATAACACACACTTCGGTGCAGAGCAACGTGACTCACGTCCTCAAAACCGAAGTGGAGAGCCTATTGATGAAGAAAGCTATAGAGGCGGAAACTGCCCTGCTATTAGCACTGGCATCAGTTAAGTGTGTTGGTGACATTCAAGCGCTCTCTGTGAACGCATCATGTCTAGAATTTGGCCCAGGCGATTCTAAAGTCATCCTCAAACCGAGACATGGCTATGTACCCAAAGTGCTTTCAACACCGTTCAAAGCACAAGTAATCACTTCCTCTGCTCTCCCCCCCTCTGAGGATGAGAGACAGTTACACCTGCTCTGCCCAGTTAGGGCTCTTTAGACAGTCGGAGCAGCTCTTTGTAAGTTTTGGTGGCCGCACTAAAGGACTTCCGGTCACCAAACAAAGCCTGGCCAGATGGCTAGTGGACGCAATAGCGTTAGCTTACGACACTATGGGCCTCCAATGCCCCATAGGTGTCAAAGCTCACTCCACCAGAGGCATGGCCTCTTCCTGGGCGTGGTCTAGTGGAGTCTCTATTGGTGACATCTGTAGATCGGCAGGCTGGTCCTCACCGTCTACTTTTACCAGATTCTACAGCCTGGAAGTCCCTGCGCTGCAGGCGCAAGTCCTCACTGTGTAAAAATACTGAGACGGCCTCTGCAAGCCCGTCCTATTAATAAGTTGGCATCTGGGGCCTTCATATGCTTCAATGCTTACAAAATTTTTTCCTTGTAGTTACTGGCCTTTTTGAGCCCAGTACGCATAGAAAATACATGTGTGTATGCATATATATATATATATATATATATATATATATATATGTTATGACGTGTCAATAAGTCTAGTCTTGGGCCCTTTAATATGTGTTCAACTTGAGGGAGTACATGTCATTGTGCCTATAATAGCACGCCGGGATTGAACAGGTTCCCATTGCGTCTAGAAGACGCAGTACGACTGACCGTTCGAAAGGGAAACGTGCTATGCCGCTAAACAACGGGTGATCGTCGCTTCAGTCGATCTAACCTGACGTTTTAGGGCATTACAGCGTACCTTAAGGCAGATGCCACGCCCATTTTGGCGGGCCTTCTGCTCAGCTTAGTGGGCTTAGTGCCCATTGGTTACGCTGTTCTGCCATTGGTTCATGCAGTTCCCACTGGCCAGCCAATAGCGTGCGAGATGTCTCAACACTGTTTTGACTGGGCAGTAGCACTGCATGATTTTACAAAAATGCTTCAGTAATTCAAGAAATAGATTATTTTCCATTGCATCTAGAAGACGCAGTACTCGTTCCCTTATGTCAGGGAACCGAGGTTACATAAATAACCGAGTATGTTATTGTATACATACAATAACGTACTCGGTTACTTACGTAACCTTGGTTCCCTACATGTGTTATCCATACAGATAACATCTGTTTCATGTTATCCTTTATTCATTAATTCTGTGTTATGGGTTTATTTCGTGCAGATTCACCGATAGTGTGAGGATGTATATGACGTTATGAGTATGTATTTGAGTGAACTTGAATTACCTTTTCATATGGTATTTTCACACAAGGTTATATATTCATTTTTAAAAATGTAACCTGCAATATGCCCTTTAATTCACACCAACTACGCTACACTGCTTTGTTGATGCATATTAATCAAGTTAAATAGAGATTATACTCCCTTTTGAACCTATACAATAGCTAGTGATATATTTTGTAGTGTATGTTTAGGCAGCTTTAACTCTATGATCTATACTTGCGAACATTTATTGTTGATATTTACTTGAATGCAGTTGTTGACTGGTCAAATCAATAAGATAAGTATATTTATTCAAATTTGGTAAAAAAGTATATTTCTGACATTAACATTTCTAACATATGCCCCACAGATTGCACTCACTATTCAAGCTCATGCAAGGTAAGTTGGCAATACTTCTTACAGCCTATAACACTGATTAACCTTGCAGTATGACAGATTTCAATAGATATACATACACATATACAGCCACACACACACGTTACTGCGTGCAGAATTATTAGGCACATTGATTTTCTGATCATATTTTTTCCAGGCACATTTTACCAATTCCAAACCACATTAATCTTAATAACTACTATGTATTTAATCATTTATAAGTGATATATAATTGTGCATGATGGCTGGAAATGAAATACACCTTATATTCAGGTGTGCAGAATTATTAGGCACGTTTTCTTTTACAGATAAAATGAGCCAAAAAAGAGATTTAAAGGGGTGATGAATTGAGAAATCAACTTTCCCTTGAGCTTTTGATATATAAAAGGTCATAGTAATATAAGAATATCCTGTAAGTTTCAGAGCTAAAAACTTCCTTGTTAGTTAAAGAAAAGCTTTTATAGACACCAGGCCCAGCAAACGACAGGTTTTTCAAAGTGGGGATCTATGACGTCAAAGGGAGGCAAGCACCACCTTAGCAGAAGAATATCAACGCCTACTTCATCACTGTCTGTTTAGCCCCGCCAACCGATTCGCGCATAGGCCTAATGTTAAACCATCGAGCTACAAAGCAATAAACATGCCGTTGAGGATTACAAAATATTGTGCAGTGACTGGGTTCAACAGTAATGCAACATGTAAGTAACATTCTAATGCTTGATCTGAAATGTGATGATTCATGTAGTCAGATGTTCTTTGTCAGTAAATCAGACCAGTGACTAAACATCAACTTGTGTTGTTTCTCTTAGGAGGATGGAAATAATCTGTTATTTAACAGTGATTAAACTCTATAAAAGAAAGCGATCAAAGAAAGCTCCCTTTGCAATCGTTTGAGCAGCACGTGCTGCAGCTGTCAATCAAACAGGAGAGTTTATCAGTGACGCGTTTATCAGTGACTCACGTTTTATTCAACGAATCTCTTAACTATATCACATTTGCACTGTTAGTGAAGATGAAAGCATTCGTTAGTGTACAGAAACTGAGTTGCAATGACGAGATCGCTGCTTTCATGCGCTCAGCATGTGTGTGATCGGCTACAATGATCATCACTGCAACCTTTCATGCCACAATCTTAATCTAATGCCATAGATCTAAATATAATGCCATAGATCTAAATGTAATGCAACACTTTTCACGATTAGTTAACCATGAGAACGAGCTAAAAGAGGGAGTAATACTATTTAAAATGCAAAGACGTTAGCCAATCACAGCAGTGGGTGTTTACACTGAAGTCTCCCAGCGGACACGCCCCTTAAAACGGAGCGTTCAGAGCAGAAGGCTAAAACCAGTGTAGGAAAAATGCCTTTTATTTATAAATTATGAAAATTTTTGATGTAAAAAGCATTCTAACATTATAAGTGCACCCCAGGAAACATCATAAAACAATAAAAAAACGCAGTTCATGACCCCTTTAACTCAGACTGAAAAGTCAAAAATTATTACATGCCCATGAGAAGGATACAATACTAATGCAATACTAGACATTGCAGTTAAGGCATGACCATTGGACAGTGAAATGCTCATTGGCTCAGGATTCTTTAACTAACTGAAGTCTCTGAGATCCTGACACCTTGCAGTTCTGGAAAATGGTGGCGCTGGAGACTAAAGGGTTCCTAATGTTTTCACACTTAATTCTTCATCTTAATTCTTTTGCAGTTAACATGTGTCTTTTTTTCGCCACCAGTTTTTGTCTGACCCAATGAGCATTTCACTGTCCAATGGTCATGCCTTAACTGCAATGTATAGTATTAGACATTAATACTATAAGGTGTTTTTCGTTTCCAGCCTTGATGAACAATTATATAACACTTATAAATGGTTAAATACAAAATTAATAGTAGTTCTTAAGATTAATGTGGTTTGGAATTGGTAAAATATGCCTGGAAAAAAAATATGTTTAGAAATATATATATCACTTCGCAAGATGTAAACACTGGTCCAGCAGCACTTCTGGTTTAATTTATTAATTTTTTTAATACTACATAATTAAATCTTAAAGGTATTTGTGTAAAATTTTAATTTGGTTACAAATGGACCAGCGATGTTTACGTCTTCTGAATTGGTTTATTCAATTGCAATGTCTGCAAAATGCTTAAAAAAACTTACATGCGAAGCTACCTGAAAAACTATATCAAGTGTACCTAGGCCAAAAACTGCTTTAGGTGATCACACCAAATATTGATTTAGTCCATAGAAGGTAAATGAAAATCAATTTATGAAAGCATTTTAAAGGCATCCCCACTTTACAGAATTTTTACACAAGTGCCTAAAACTTTTTACAGTACTGTAGCTTTTCAGGTAGTATTTTAAGTGTCTTGCAGACAGTTCTTCTGGATTTAGTCTGTCTTAATTGTTTCCCTCTTTCTTCATGTAATAATAGATTTAATGATGGTGAGACCAAATCTCTGTGTGGGACTCATAAAATTAAAGAGAACAACTTACTGTACATGATTGTAACCACTTTGCACTTATTTGTGTATTTGACATGATGTCAGCAGAGACATGATTAAAGATAGCTTCACCAATCATGTGATGAAGATTATTGTACTGGGCAGCACTGCAGGAGAGGTAGATGCCAACATAGCTGACGTCATCATCGTCATTGAGGGGACTGAAGTGCTGTTGGGATGTAAGAATCTCACAAATGCGTGCCTTCTGCTCATGCTTCATTTAATCCCTGAATTTAAGCTATCCCCCAAAGCTGAGAAATACATTTGAAGTCTTTCAGAAAATCTTTCTTGGACTTTATGCTTTAAAATTTTCTCCAAAAGTTAGCTCTTTGCATAGAAAGCAACTAATATAAGTCTGCTAGTTGGCCATTTTGTTTTGTCACTTACACTTGCTCATTTGTTCAGCAAGTGAGAATGTTCTAAAAAGGTTTGTTAATGTAAATTAGAGCAACGTTTGTACTATAACGTCTCGGTTACGACTGTAACCTTAGTTCCCTGAGTAGGGAACGAGACGCTGCGTCACCGCTTTGGGAACGCCTCTGCGTGATTGCGTCGTGAAGCACATGTGTAATCAGTCCAATGGAGAGACGGAACGTCATAGGCGGGTGACGTCATCGACCCGGAAGGTATAAAGCATACCGGCAAACAAACGCCGCTAGCTTCTGTGGTAGAGTGAAGCAAGACGCTTTTGCGGGCATGCGGGGAGTATGGCAGGGTGACGCAGCGTCTCGTTCCCTACTCAGGGAACTAAGGTTACAGTCGTAACCGAGACGTTCCCTTTCGAGGGAACTCGCGCTGCGTCACCGCTTTGGGAACGAGAATACCCACGTCCCCATAGGAGCCGGATGCCCGCCTGTGCATTGTCTAAAAGGCGAGCACCCGAGCCCCTGGAGTAATGTCAAGTTCGTAGAACCTCACGAAAGTGAGCGGCGAGGACCACCCCGCCGCGTCACAGATGTCTTGCAGGGAGGCCCCTGCTAGGAATGCCCGAGAGGCAGCCATACCCCTAGTCGAGTGTGCCCGGACAGCCAAAGGGAAAGGCTGCCCGACCACCTCATAAGCAAGTGAAATAGCCTCAACTATCCACTTGCTCATCCTCTGCTTAGAGACCGGACCCCCTCTCGAGGGTGGACCGTAACACACAAACAACTGTTCCGATTTTCTCCACAGGGCAGCTCTGTGGACATAAGCGTCTAGTGCGCGAACAGGGCAAAGCAGATTGGATCTTTCCTGGTCAGACGTCAGAAAGGGAGGTGGACAAAAGGCCATAAGTACTATGGGTCTCACAGTATTAGTGGGAACCTTAGGAACGTACCCCGGTCTGGGGTGCAGAAAAGCTTTAGCCATACCGGGAGCAAATTCCAAGCACGAGGGTGCCACAGAGAGGGCTTGTAAGTCCCCTATTCTTTTTAAGGAAGGGATAGCCAGCAGAAAGATGGTCTTTAAGGTGAGGAGTTTCTCCGAAATTTCTTCAATGGGCTCGAAGGGAGCCTGAGAAAGGCCCTGAAGGACAATAGATAAGTCCCAGGCCGGCACCCTGGTGCGTATTGCGGGCCTCAGTCTGATAGTGCCACGGAGGAAACGAGTAACTAGGGGGTGTCGCCCGAGGGTAACACCATCGAAAGGAGAGTGGTAAGCTGCTAAGGCCGCCACGTACACCTTCAAAGTGGAGGGAGCTAACCCAGCGGAGAATTTCTCCTGCAGGAACTCCAGCACCGCGCTCGCAGGGCAGTTAACTGGATCCCACAGGCGATCTCTACACCATAAGGTGAAGAGTCTCCATTTCAATGCGTACAGTTTCCTCGTGGAGGGAGCTCTAGAGTGTAGGATGGTCTCCACAACCTCGGTTGAGAGACCGGAGCTTAGGAGCTGGGCCCCCTCAGAGGCCAAGCCCACAGATTCCACAGCTCTGGGCGTGGGTGCAGGAAGGCACCGCCCGACTGAGAGAGCAGGTCCCTCCTGCACGGAATCTCCAGGGGAGAGCCGTTGAGGAGCGACACAATGTCCGAGAACCAAACCCGGGCTGGCCAGAACGGAGCTACTAGGAGCAGATGGGCACCGTCCCGACGAACTCTCTCTAGAACTCCCGGAAGCAGAGCGATCGGGGGGAAAGCGTACAGGGGCAGCCTCGGCCACTCCTGTACCATGGCGTCCAGTCCCAAGGGAGCTGGAGGAGTTAGAGCAAACCATAGACGACAATGAGTGTTGTCTTGAGTGGCGAACAGGTCTACTTCTGCTCTGCCGAATTCTTGCCAGAGGAGCTCCACCACCTCGGTGTGGAGTCTCCACTCCCCGGGCCTCGGCCCCTGCCTCGACAGGATGTCTGCTTCCGTATTCAGGCGCCCTGGGATGAAGATTGCCCTGATAGAGAGCAATTTCCCCAGGGCCCACAGGAGGATTTGACGAGTCAGTTTGTACAAAGGGCGAGACCTCAAACCCCCCTGGTGATTTATATAGGAGACCACCGATGTGTTGTCTGTGCGAACTAGAACATGATGGCCCCTGAGATACGGCAGGAAATGTCTCAGAGCCTGGAACACAGCAAGCATTTCCAGGCAATTTATGTGCAACGCACGATGAGAGTCCTGCCATAGGCCCTGGGCCGAGCGACCACTCATGGTCGCCCCCCAACCCGTAAGGGAGGCATCCGTGGTCAGAGTGACCCGCTGGCACGGTACCCCCAGTAACGGGCCTTGGGCTAGAAACCGAGGGTCCTTCCACATGACTAAGGCGCGGAGGCATCGCCGCGTTACCTTGATCACGCGAAAGGGATTTCCCCTCGGGGAAAAACCCTTGGTCTTGAGCCACCACTGTAAAGGTCTCATGTACAACAGGCCACGAGGAATGACGTTGGACGCTGCTGCCATCAGGCCTAACAGTCTCTGATACTGTTTGACAGTGAGTGGCTGGTCTAGTTTCACCCCTTTCACAGCTGAGAGAATCGACCCTACGCGAGGCTCTGATAGACGGGCCTGCATCAGGATCGAATTCCAACACACACCCAGATACGTTATTTTCTGTACTGGAGAAAGAACGCTCTTCTTGAGGTTGAGCCTCAGCCCTAACCTCTTCATGTGCGCGAGAACAACATCTCGATGTTGAACCGCCAGACGTGCTGACTGAGCCAAAATCAGCCAGTCGTCGATATAATTGAGAATGCGGATCCCCTGCATACGCAAGGGGGCTAATGCCGCGTCTACACACTTGGTGAAGGTGCGGGGTGATAGGGCTAGACCGAAGGGAAGCACCCGATATTGGTACGCTTGTCCCCCGAAAGTGAACCTCAGGTACTTCCTGTGCTGCGGAAGGATGGAGATGTGGAAGTAAGCATCTTTGAGATCTATCGTGACAAACCAGTCCTCGGACCTGATTTGGGACACGATATGTTTGAGTGTAAGCATCTTGAACCTGAACTTTGCCACTGCGCGATTCAGCGAGCGCAGGTCCAAAATGGGGCGCAACCCCCCATCCTTCTTTGGCACTATAAAATAGCGACTGTAGAAACCCGACTCCCTGTCGGAGAGAGGAACCTTCTCTATGGCCCCCTTCCGTAGGAGGGTCTGGACTTCTTGAGTCATAACCAGAGCCTGCTCGGGGCCCACCAAGGTAGGTAGGACCCCCTTGAAACCGGGTGGACGACACCTGAACTGGATGGCGTACCCTGATCTTATTATCTGCAGGACCCAACGAGATATATTTGGCAGTTTTTCCCATTCTGGCAAAAAATCTACTAGGGGTACCAGTCCCTCGAGACTGGCCTCTGGTATACTGAGTGCTGGGAGCACAGCGCCCTGAAGCGGATGACCGGCAGGGAACGGCTGACTCGACAGCGCCACCTCCTTGTCTGGAGGACGCGGGCCATCCTCGGATGACTCGCGAGGGCCTTCCATGCCCCGGCACTCGGGCGGGGTTAGTGGAGAGACCCTGTGAGGGTACCGGAAAAGGACGGGCACCGTATGCTGAGGTGAACACAGCCTGTTCCCGAAGGGGGAAACCCTCACTGCCCTGGGCCCACTGGCGTCAGGGCCTCTTAGACGCAGCCTTCCTAGAGATAAGAACAGTCCGCAGATCTGCTCTACCCCTAGAGGGCTGCGTCTGGGGGTGTCGCCCACCGCCCCACCCTTTCTGAGGGGGAGTACGAGTGGCGACACTCTGTTTCTGTTGCGCCCGGTGTACGGAGCTTGTACTCGGTGTCTGCTGCTCCCGCACAGCAGCAGACGAGGCCTGGGGTTTTCTCGGGAGGAGCTGCTTGAGCGCCGCAGACTGTTTCTTTGCCTCCTGAAACCTGTCGGTGACGGTAGTGACAGCGTCACCGAACAGGCCGTCAGGAGACAGCGGCGCATCAAGCAGAAAGCTCTTGTCTCTCTCCCGAATCTCGGTCAGATTAAGCCACAGATGCCTCTCCGTAGCCACCAGGGCTGCCATAGAACGGCCTATAGATTTGGCCGTCTCCTTGGTGGCTCGGAGAGCTAAATCTGCTGAAGATCGGAGCTCATTAACTAAGTCTGCTCCGATCTCCTGGCTGGACCCCAGGTCTCTTAGCAGGTCGGCCTGGTATGCCTGCACGATGGCCATAGTGTGCAGGCACGCGGCGGCCTGACCCGCTGCCGAGTATGCCTTGCCCACCAAAGAGGAGGTGGTTCTTAATGGTTTGGTGGGCAAGGTCGGAGTTTTAATGGCCGATGCCGACTGAGGAGAGAGATGGCTCGCAAGCGTCTCCTCCACCTTCGGCATCGGACCATACCCATGCTTCTTCAGCCCCTGGATGTTACTATACACTGACGTTTGGGGGCTGAAGACACGAGAGGACATGGGCCGCTTCCACGTTCTCGACACCTCAGTGTGGAGATCCGTGAAAAACGGTAAACTCCGACGTGGAGGCTGGGCAGAGCGGGAGGGGAGAAAGCGCTCGTCCAAACGGCTCTTGGACGAGACGCTCTCTTGATTCTCTTGTGGCCAGTCAATGTTTAGTTTGGCCACAGCTCTGCACAGGACCTCCAAAAGCTCCTCACCAGCAGGGGATTGAAGTGGCGAGTCTTCAACCCCCGCGTCAACGCTGCAAATATCGATCTCGTCAGAGCTTGATAAAAGCAGCGCTGAGGCTGCCCCCTGGGTGGGAGAAACCGCAGGGCGGGCTCCCGAACCCAGAGAGGCAGCACTGGATCTGCCAGGTGAGGGCAGAGAAAGGGCTGGGCCCGTCTCTAACCCCTCTGACAGATCCATCTGCGAACCCCACGACATAAGCTGCCGCTGTGCCTCAGCAACAGCGGGGCCTGTGCCGCGGGGAACGCGAACCGGGACACCCTCCTCAAAAAGTGCCCGGCGGGATCGCAGCACTCTCATAGGCAAAGCCTCACAATGCTCACAGCCGGCCCCCTCGAGAGCCGACTGAGCGTGCTGTTCACCCAAACAAACAACGCACATCAAGTGTGTATCCCCGCTCGTGATGTGACGAGAGCAGGGAGGAACACACTTTCTGTAACGCTGTTCGCTCGCCATAATGTCTCTCTAAATGTCAGTGTGTGTGCAAACTTGTAGGAATAGAAAACAAGAGAAGTCTGAACTCAGACACAAAACACAAATCTGACAAAGACAATACACAGAGCGCTTGCTGAAAGCAACAGAAGCTAGCGGCGTTTGTTTGCCGGTATGCTTTATACCTTCCGGGTCGATGACGTCACCCGCCTATGACGTTCCGTCTCTCCATTGGACTGATTACACATGTGCTTCACGACGCAATCACGCAGAGGCGTTCCCAAAGCGGTGACGCAGCGCGAGTTCCCTCGAAAGGGAATGTACTGTTTAACAGAAACATTGTAATGCCGTGTACTGTAAGTAATGCAGTGCTGCTAAAGAAAACCGAAGCAGAGGTTTAATTTGTTTTATCATCTTTGATTTTTGTACATAAGATCACATTTAAGCATCTCACGTTAAATTGTTGTGCTCTGTTATATACACAAAAACACATTGAAAAATCTGTGACAGGATAAAGATGCTGAATAATTTTGGCCAACAGCAGTCAATCTTAATGAATGTGTTCATTCATTTTTGTCCAGTTGTTTTATCATTCCCTTTGTTTAATCTGTTTTTTTTTTTATTCAAATAAAACTCAAGGAAAATGTCTGTCAGTGTTTTTATTATTGAAAACATCAGTAGTAATATATCACAAATTATATTAATGTTTAAATTATATTTGAAGTAAGGGTTACTCAGGATAACTAAAAAAGATACCTAGGATTCTTATGTAAATCACATTATATTTATAAGCATTACTTAAGTAAAATTTACAAACAAAGAGTCATTAAAATGTACAAGTAAACTTAACTTAAACATTTCTAATTAAAGCTACTAATAATTATGTATAGGATTTTACTAGCCTTTTCTGAGTGAAAATTGTTTCCAAGCTTTTTTCAAGTAAATCCTACTCCAAATTTTTTTCAGTGTATGGGCTCATCTGCTTTTCTATAAATAGTATGCTTTATTAGTATTGTGTTTACTGAGTTTGGTCTTTTAATATCACTAATTAAGCCACATTAAACGTTTTCTTTATAACGGACACTTAACATGTAATTAAACCCGTTGTGTTCATATTCTTTACTCATCTGCTTTTCTGTACACAGTGTGCTTTATTACTATGCATTAGTAGCAGTAAGCAAAGTTAAACGTTTTTCAATAATTCAATTCAAATTCAATTCATTAATTCAATTCAAAGAGATATTATTTATAACTATTATTATCACTCCACTGGCAAAATATATTTTAAGCATACAATATTTTAAGCTTTAGAAGCAATTTTTCTAGAAAAAAAAGTATAATGTAGCGTTTTAAATTAACCTCACAAAAGACACCAGTTATGTAGGAGTTTCACAGGTGGCACCAAATTAATATTGTGAGTTTTGGTCTTGTCACTTAAAGGTAGGGTAGGCAATTTTCGGAGAGGCTAGCAATAGCAAACTAGCTTTGAAAACATAAGATCCCACCCTCCCTTCAAAGCACTCTCCAAAGCCATGCCTCCTCCAAAACACATGAACATACACTAATTCTGTATCCCTCTTGTCAGGAGTTAGTTTCCAGCTTGCAGTGTGCAGAAATTTTCTTGTCTTTTTATCAAGGAATAAGGATGAGCGCTCAAGGCAAATGGTGTGCGTCTCCGTGTTCACTGCCTATGCTGGAATATGATATGCACCAGTTTTACTTTATGCGTGGGGGAAGAGCATGCTACCCTTGCATTGGAGCAGGGTGAGTATGAGCACTTTGAAATGTTCACAGTTAAAGTGCTTCACACTTGCCTTGCTTACTTCCAGGGATTAGGGCACATGAGATCATGGGGCTTGTGCGTCAATCTGGCTGAGGAGCGAGAGACGGGTCTGCCCCTATCGCTCGCTCTCTCTCCAGATCGGGATGTCCTTTTGCCTGATCCCGAAGCGCTCCCCAGCACATCTTAGTCTGTGCGGCGACGGACCTCGCTCTCTGGGTGACGAAAATCGTTGCACGCTCCCTGGGTCGGGCGATGTCCACACTAGTGGTCCAGGAACGCCACCTGGGGCTAACCTGGCAGGTATGCATGAGCCCGACAAGCTCGGTTCCTTAACGCCCCTATCTGTCAGGCTGGCCTCTTTGGCGATCCCATCGAGAACTTCGCCCAGCAGTTCTCAGTGGCCCAGAAGCAGACGGAGGCGATTTAAAAACATACTGCTCCGACGACCAGCCAGTCGTCCACCCAGTCGTCAGCCGCAGTGCCTCCGCCTGCTCGTCGCAGAGGACGTCCTCCTGCGTCCGCCTCCGCCCCTGCTAAGCCCAAGCAGCAGCCTCCACCCGGGCAGCATGTGGCCGGGCGTAAGGGAGGCGCCCAACCCGTCAAAGGTCCCATGAAGTCCGCTCGCAAGCGCAAGGGCAAGCAGCCCTGAGACGGGTAACCCAGGGAGAAGAGGAGCTGCTCTCGGGGAGGTGGTGTCCGCACCCCTCCCTCCCCCGGAGGAGGGCTGGGGGGAGATTATTTTTGTTGGTTCCCGTTCTGCCGCTGGCTCCCGGAGTCCAGCGGTATCCACATTCTCAGAGCAGTTCCCATCCCTCCCTGGGCCCAAAGAGGGCCAGGTTGGCCTGGCTAGAGCTCCCCAGGCCATCTCGCTGGCTCATCCAATGTTGGTTTGCAGCGATCGACCTGAAGGACGAAAGTCCTCCCATTCGGGCTGTCCCTGTCGCACAGGGACCTGGTGCTCAGTCACCTCAGCCACCTCAGCCTGTTGGGACTTCGGGTCAACCGGGAGAAGAGCAAACTCTGCCCCACGCAGAGGAGCTCTTATCTCGGTATGGAGGTGGATTCGGTCAACCAGACTGCGCACCTCACAGAGGAGCGAGTCCGGTCAGTGTTGAACTGCTTGAATACGTTCAATGGCAGAACAGCGGTCCCACTGAAACTTTTTCAGAGGCTCCTGGGGCATATGGCATCTGTAGCCACAGTAACGCCACTCGGATTGCTTCATATGAGACCGCTTCAGCACTGGCTTCAAGGCCGAGTCCCGAGATGGGCGTGGCGGAGCAGCAATACCAGGTCCCAGTTACTCCTTACTGACGCCAAACTTTCAGCCCGTGGTTGGACCCTTCATTTCTACTGGCGGGAGTGCCCTTAGAACAGGTGTCCAGGCATGCTGTGGTCTTCACGGATGCTTCGTCCACCGGCTGGGGGGCCACATACAACGGGCATGCAGTTTTGGGTCTGTGGCCGGATACGTGCCCAAGGTTCCCACCACTCCCTTCCAGAACCAGGTGGTGAACCTGCAAGCGCTACCCTCGGAGGAGGCAGACCAGCCCTAGCTTTGTTATGTCCCATCCGCGCTCTTCGCGCTTACGTTGCCTGGACTCAAAGCTTTAGAACCTCAGAGCAACTCTTCATCCATTACAGAGGCCAGCAGAAGGGAAAGGCTGTCTCCAAGCAGAGGTTAGCCCACTGGATAGTGGATGCTATCGTCTTAGCGTACCAATCGCAAAACATGCTTTGCCCGTTCGGGTTGCGAGCACTCAACTAGGAGTGTGGCTTCCTCCTGGGTGCTGGCTCAAGGCGCCTCGCTGACAGATATATGTAGAGCTGCGGGCTGGGCGACACCTAACACGTTTGATAGATTCCATAGACTTCCATTCCAGTTTCTTCCTGTGTACTTGCCCCCAGTGGCCGGTAGCGCGAATTGCCTATTCTAGTGTCGGCTTGCAACGCCACTCCCGCCCGCTGGGCCGGATACGTGCGTCTATTGTCTCCAGTTGTGTTCTCCAGAAATGGCGAACCCTGTTGAGCTCCTGCGTCACCCCTCGGTGTCAGACATTGCGGCCGTCTGACGCCAGGCCTACACCCATATGCTTGTGGAACGTGTGTGTAGGCTGGGTATCCATATGTAGTGGTCTCTTCGGCGACCCCATATGTGTATTCGTCCATGGTACCAGCTACCCTACTTGGCTAGCCCCGTGTCTTTCCCTTGACAGAGCCCGCTCTGTCGTCTCTGGAGTTGTTCTTTCCCCCCTGGGACCAGGTTGGAACCACCTCAGAGACTGCCATATGCTGCACTACCCTGCTAGGTTAGTCCTTATGTGTAATCTGCCACTTCTCCTTCCACTGAAGGATGCGGCTCCGCAGCGTTCCATCTCTCGAGACTTCAGGGAACGAGGGTTACATACGTAACCAAGACGTTTTTAATGCTTGTTTTGCTATTTGCTCCACCACTTAATTTCCTTCTACCACTATATGAGTGGGTACCCATACAAAGAAGATAACTGTTATTGTTTGATGTAATCTTAACAAACTTTGTAAAGTAGTATCCGATAAAATGTCTTGCCTAGTTGAAGATTTTCCACTCTTTAAACTTGATAATGCTGCAATAGAGTCTGAACATATGACCACTTCAGGTATATTGATCTTTTCCAGTCACTGAACAGCCAATAATATTGCATATACACTCACCTAAAGGATTATTAGGAACACCATACTAATACTGTGTTTGACCCCCTTTCGCCTTCAGAACTGCCTTAATTCTACGTGACATTGATTCAACAAGGTGCTGAAAGCATTCTTTAGAAATGTTGGCCCATATTGATAGGATAGCATCTTGCAGTTGATGGAGATTTGTGGGATGCACATCCAGGGCACGAAGCTCCCGTTCCACCACATCCCAAAGATGCTCTATTGGGTTGAGAATTGGTGACCGTGGGGGCCATTTTAGTACAGTGAACTCATTGTCATGTTCAAGAAACCAATTTGAAATGATTCGAGCTTTGTGACATGGTGCATTATCCTGCTGGAAGTAGCCATCAGAGGATGGGTACATGGTGGTCATAAAGGGATGGACATGGTCAGAAACAATGCTCAGCTAGGCCGTGGCATTTAAACGATGCCCAATTGGCACTAAGGGGCCTAAAGTGTGCCAAGAAAACATCCCCCACACCATTACACCACCACCACCAGCCTGCACAGTGGTAACAAGGCATGATGGATCCATGTTCTCATTCTGTTTACGCCAAATTCTGACTCTACCATCTGAATGTCTCAACAGAAATCGAGACTCATCAGACCAGGCAACATTTTTCCAGTCTTCAACTGTCCAATTTTGGTGAGCTCGTGCAAATTGTAGCCTCTTTTTCCTATTTGTAGTGGAGATGAGTGGTACCCGGTGGGGTCTTCTGCTGTTGTAGCCCATCCGCCTCAAGGTTGTGCGTGTTGTGGCTTCACAAATGCTTTGCTGCATACCTCGGTTGTAACGAGTGGTTATTTCAGTCAAAGTTGCTCTTCTATCAGCTTGAATCAGTCGGCCCATTCTCCTCTGACCTCTAGCATCAACAAGGCATTTTCGCCCACAGGACTGCCGCATACTGGATGTTTTTCCCTTTTCACACCATTCTTTGTAAACTCTAGAAATGGTTGTGCGTGAAAATCCCAGTAACTGAGCAGATTGTGAAATACTCAGACCGGCCCGTCTGGCACCAACAACCATGCCACGCTCAAAATTGCTTAAATCACCTTTCCATCCCATTCTGACATTCAGTTTGGAGTTCAGGAGATTGTCTTGACCAGGACCACACCCCTAAATGCATTGAAGCAACTGCCATGTGAATGGTTGATTAGATAATTGCATTAATGAGAAATTGAACAGGTGTTCCTAATAATCCTTTAGGTGAGTGTATGATTAGATGTTCTTTTTTTGCTATTCTGTACCTAAACCTTGGTATATACACTGCTGATGCTGTATGTCCTGTCTCAGGATCTTTAGATCCGTCTGTATATATCTAAATAACTAATATGTATTTCTGATCCAAATATTTATGTACTATTGTGTCTTTAGGCTCTTGTCTGTTTTTATAATTTATACTCACTAGAAGTTGAAAGTCAACTGCAGGCTGTAACGTTTTGGTATTAATGTAATGACAGCATACAGCAGAAGGAGTGAGAATCCAAATGCAGATTAATAACAAGAATAATCCAAGGTCATAGTCCATACCAGGCAGAGGGTCAAGCATATATAATCAGTCCGTACATAACATACACTCCAAGGAGGGCTGACAGGAACAGGGAATCCAAGACTGGCAGAAATCAAACATAAGAAACACAAGAACTGCTCAAAATGCCAACAGAGAGTGTCAACTAAAACAAACACGACTTCATAAAGAATGCATAGGCAAAAAGGCATTTAAATAGACAGGGAAATTAACTAAGAAAACAAGACACAGGTAAAACAGGTTAACTAATAATGAGCAGAGGATACTGGGAAATGAAGTCCGGGAATAACAATGTCTATGGAAACAGTGAGGGACGAGGCTGCCATCTGCCATCTGCGGGTACTGACAGATCTGATGTGACTGCACTGGCAAGTGTTGTAAGCACTGGGGTTGTCAGCACTAGAGTGGGCACAGATGGAAAGTGTTGGCCAAGCTCTGTGGCCTCCGTGTCTGTTCTCTAACTGAACTAAATTATTTTATTACTATAAAAATAAAAACGACGATGGGGGTGGTGCCGCAGTGGGCAAGTGATGTGACCGGTAGGCGTGGCTTGGGAGTGGCCTCGTAGGGCAGCAAAGCAAGGGCATTGTGGGAGTTGTTGTCTTTTATCCACATGAGCCAAAAAAAAAATTTTTTTTTTTTCTAGAAGGCACCAACTTCTAAAATAATTTCACATTTCTACTACATAAATGACTCAATTTAAATACACATTCATGTTTCCAGCGGTGAAGTATCCCTTTAAGGGTACCACAGCTTATGTCACACAGGCATTAGGAATAGCCATGGACGTGTTGCTGGCAATACTACAGTAGGGCAAACAGTAAGTTACTTATTCCAATTCCTTTTTATTTGCTTTTCAAAGCTTTTCAGATTTATATATTCATGTTCCCAGCAATTTCCAAATACTCCTTTAACTGGATGAACAGTGCATCCGGAAAGTACTCACAGTACTGCACTTTTTCCACATTTTGTTATGGTACAGCCTTAGTCCAAAATAAATAAAAAAAAAGGTTTATTGCTCAAAATTCTACAAACAATACCCCATAATGACAACGTGAAAGAAGTTTGTTTGAAATCTTTGCAAATTTATTAAAAATAAAATATGAAAAATTGCATGTACATAAGTATTCACAGTCTTTGACACTCAAAACACTCAAAATTGAGCTCAGGTGCTTCCTGTTTCCACTGACCATCCTTGAGATGTTTCTACAACTTGATTGGATTCCTCCTGTGGTAAATTCAGTTGCTTGGACATGACTTGGAAAGGCACACACCTGTCTATATAAAGTCCCACAGTTAACACTGCATGTCAGAGCACAAACCAAGCAATGAAGTCCAAGGAATTGTCTGTAGACCTCCAAGACAGGATTATATCAAGGTACAGATCTGGGGAAGGGTACAGAAAAATTTCTGCAGCATTGAAGGTCCCAATGAGCACAGTGGCCTTCATCATCTGTAAATGGAAGTTTGGAACCACCAGGACTCTTCCCTAGAGCTGGCCGCCCGGCTAAACTGATCGATCAGGGGCCTTAGTCAGGGAGGTGACCAAGAACCCGATAGTCACTTTGACAGAGCTCCAGTGTTTCTCTGTGGAGAGAGGAGAACAACCATCTCTGCAGCACTCCACCAATCAGGCCTGTATAGTACAGTGGCCAGATGGAAGCCACTCCTCAGTAAAAGACACATGACAGTCCTCTTGGAGTCTGCCAAAAGGCACCTGAAGGACTCTCAGACCATGAGAAACAAAAGTCTCGGGTCTGACGAAACAAAGATTGAACTCTTTGGCCTGAATGGCAAGCGTCATGTCTGGAGGAAACCATGCACCGCTCATTACCTGGCCAATACCCTGCTGTGGGGATGTTTTTTTAGCGGCAGGAACTGGGAGACTAGTCAGAATCGAGGGAAAGATGAATGCAGCAATGTACAGGGACATCCTTGATGAAAACCTGCTCCAGAGCGCTATGGACCTAGACTGGGGCAAAGGTTCTTCTTCCAACAGGCACACAGCCAAGATAACAAAGGAGTGGCTACAGGACAACTCTGTGAATGTCCTTGAGTGGCCCAGCCAGAGCCCAGACTTGAATCCGATTGAACATCTCTGGAGAGATCTGAAAATGGCTGTGCACTGACGCTCCCCATCCAACCTGATGGATCTTGAGAGGTCCTGCAAAGAAGAATGGGAGAAACTGGCCAAAAATAGGTGTGCCAAGCTTGTAGCATCATACTCAAAAAGACTTGAGGCTGTAATTGGTGCCAAAGGTGCTTCAACAAATTATTGAGCAAAGGCTGTGAATACTTATGTACATGTGATTTTGTTGTTGTTGTTAAATTTGCGAAGATTTCAAACAAACTTTGTTCACATTGTCATTATGGGGTATTGTTTGTAGAATTTTGAGGAAAATAATTAATTTATTTATTAATCTCACCTCATTTTGAAATGAGGTTGTAACATAACAAAATGTGGAAAAAGTAAAGTGTTGTGAAAACTTTCCAGATGCACTGTACTTCTGAATGCCCCTTTACAGTTGCCCAATATACCAATTTAAATTTTAACCAACAAAACTCCAATGGCATCTCACACATTCCAACCTGTAGAGTTGACATAGGTGATGTTTTAAATTCTCCATAGCATATTCTTAATGCTTGATTTTGTATTTTACTTTTATTTTATTTACTTTATCAAGCTGAGATGCTGAAGCTGTTCCATAAATCATACTTACAGCCCTTATTAGTGCAGAGTATATTGTTTTTCAGAGACTGCCGGTCAGCACCCCAATATATACCTGCCAAACAACTTGAAACATTAATCCCTCTCTTATGTTTATCTATTGAATGTGTGTTGCAAATGTTATTTTTGAATCCATCCAAATGCCTAAAAGTCTGATTACAGATTCTTGTTTCAGTTCTTGATCATGTAACTTTAATTTGATAGACAGGGTTTTCCTCTTTTTTTGAAAAACATATTACTTTAGTTTTTTTTCACTGATAATCGAAATCCCCAATTATTGGCCCACATTTCTACTTCTTTAATATAATTCTGCATGCTTTCTTCTACATTTCTAGCTCGTCTGCATATAACGTCTTTCCAATTCCAGGCCCAACTTAATTAATTAATTCTTTTTAATAATATGGGCTAAAAACTCCATCTTGGGGGGTACCATTTCTAATTGCGTATACCTTTGAGTAGGAGGATCCCACTCTTACTTGAATGGTTCTATCAATTAAAAAATCCTTTATCCAATTATACGTTTTCCCATTAATATTCATAATATCTAGTTTGATTAAAGGTCCTTCCTTCCACATCATATCATATCCAATCACTCCAATTAATTCTTTATTATTGACCTGGGTCTTTCTTATATCAGATTCTAAATTTAAAATTGCATCTATTGTGCTTCTTCATTTTCTAAAACCACTCTGATGTAGACATAAAAGGCCTTTTGATTGTTGTATATAAATCAGTCTAGCCATTACCATTATTTCCATTAGTTTACAAAGGTTAGACATTAACACAACTGGAATACTTATGCCATGTTTCCAAGAGGAGGAAGCTTTCCTAATTCTCACACTCTATTAAAAAGATGTAATAAAATATTCTTTGACTTGTCTGATAGATGTGTAATCATTACATTGCATATTTTATCTTTACCAGGAGAAGTGTTTCTCACCCCTACAAGTGCTTGATTTCATTCATACACAGTAAAAGCTTCATCTACACCCTCTTTGCTCTAAAATATTTTGATTTTCTCTCGTTTTTTTCTCTCTAGATAACCTAATTTCTTCTGATATATTTCTATTACGGTGGACCTTGACAAAATTTTCAACCAACACTTCTTTTTTTTTAGAGTTGGATATAACTTGTTTTCCTTCACTAATCAGAACAGGAATCTCTCTACTAGGTTGGACCCCTCCCATCTTTCTTATCATTCCCCACATTTCATTCATTTCTTTTTCAATTTCATCACAAAATTTCCTCCAATGATTCTTTTTTGCCATCCGATTTTTTCCTAACAATTGCTTGTGCTGTTTTATACTTAATAAAATCATCAAATGAATATGATTTCCTCACTTTAAGAACACTATTGCTTTTTGTGTGTGATAATTTCATTTCACAGGGTTCACGGTCCTGCTGCTTGTCTATGCAGTGACTTTGCACACGGCTCGTGTTCTCCCCTGGACGCTTCGGCACTGTTAAGAGAGCTTTCTCTTTCTAAAAGAGCTGCACGGGCACGTCTTTTTCCTGATGTCTCGCCTGTGTGTTTCTGTGGGTGCATGATCCGCCTGACGGCCACGATCGCTGCCTCGCGTGTTTGGGCTTTAATCACGTGCAGGCAGCGCTCGTGGATGAGTCATGTTCTCACTGCGGGAACATGGCCATCGCGGTTACTGTGTGGAACAACCCAATGAGTCTTCCTCGGGCCACGCCCCCCTCCGCACCACAAGCTGCGGAGCTTCCGGATGAGCCTGGTTCCTCTCGGGGACCCAGCATTTAATTTGGGGCTCCGGCGGATGATGCCATGTCGTTCACAGCGTCACAAGGCGGGCTTGAGTCCTCTGGAGATGAGGATTCGGCTGCGCTGCCTCCTTCGGGAGCCATGCTTGCCCGGGCAGCTGAGAGCATCGTGCTTGAGTGGCGTCCTCCGCCCTCTCCCGAGTGCTCGAGGCTGGACAATTGGTTCCTGGGGGCGGCACGTTCCTGGACGATTGGTTCCTGTGGGGTGCCTCTTCGTCACCTGGTGTTCTTCTCACCGAGAAGATCCCAGAAAATGCCTGATCGGGTCGGTGCTCTTCTTCCTCCAAGAAGGGTTGAATCGAAGGCTATCTCCTTCCACCCTTAAGGTTTATGTGGCTGCGATCTCTGCACACCACAACCTTCTGGATTCTAAGACGGTTGGAAAGCATGACCTGGTTGTCAGGTTCCTGAGAGGGGCGAGGAGGCTTAATCCACCTCGCTTTCCTCAGATGCTGTCTTGGGACCTCGCAGTAGTTCTATCTGCTCTACAGAGGGTGCCCTTCGAGCCATTGCATTCAGTAGAGCTTAAGTACCTCTCGGTGAAGACGGCGCTCTTGGTTGCTTTGGCCTCCATCAAGAGGGTAGGGGACCTGCAGGCATTTTCGGTTTGACGAGGCGTGCCTGGAATTCGGGCTGGCTAACTCTTATGTCATCTTGAGACCCCAGCCTGGATATGTGCCCAAGGTTCCCACCACTCCCTTCAGGGACCAGGTGGTGAACCTGCAAGCGCTGCCCCTGGAGGAGGCAGACCCAGCCTTGGCACTGCTCTGTCCAGTACGCGCCCTTCACAGTGTTTCAGGACCTCAGACCAGCTCTTTGTCTGTTACGGAGCAGAGGTTGTCTCACTGGATAGTGGACGCCATTGTCTTGGCTTACCAGGTTCAAGGCCTGCCATGCACCCTAGGGGTGAAGGCACAATCCACCAGGCTCTAGCGCATGGCGCCTCGCTAAGAGACATCTGCAGAGCTGCAGGCTGGACGACACCTAACATTCACGAGATTCTATAATCTGTGAGTGGAGCCAGTGTCCTCTCATGTTCTCGCTCCCAGTGGCCAGTAGTAGGACCTGCTCGATGTCATCGCTTGTGGCACCAGTCCACTCCATGGACTGGATAAGTGCGCTATTCTACTCAGGTGAGTTTCTCTGTGTTACATATTCCACCTGGAATATGCCACCCAGTGTACCTTGGTATTCTTGCGTTTATCCTGACCCTTCGCTCGTGCCAGTCTCCCGACAGGGAGCTGGGGCTTGCGCAAGACAATGGAAGACAGCCGCAGTGGCGAGATTAAATTGGGACCCCAATTCCGTCAGTCACTGACGTAACTCGTAATGACTGACTGAAACGGAACGTCTCGGTTACGTATGTAACCCTCGTTCCCTGAAGGAGGGAACGGAGGCATTACGTCCACATGCCACTACCGCTGTACCACTGAAACGGCTGGGACCACGGCTGTACCACTGAAACGTCTCGGCTCCTCAGCAAGTAACATAATGCGAGATTGCACTCGCGGCTCCTTATATACCCACACGGGTTGGTGGAGTTTGCAATGCAAATTCCGCAGACCCATGGTGTTTTCCATACCATTGGCTCGTTTTCTAATACTCGAAGGTGATAGGGCTCTCTAGCGAAACCCCCCATTCCGTCAGTCACTGACGTAACGTCTCCATTCCCTCCTTCAGGACCGAGACATTTCCTGTATACATATAATTTGTGGTTTACTTTCAAAATTTTCAACAAAATTCTTAAACTTCTGTCCATTAGCGATTAGGCTTCTTGCATTCCACTGTAAAATTGTAAAAACCATTACAATCCACCACATGCTGTCTGATAGTTTGTATTTTGCATCTTGATTTTCTCATATATTTGTTTCACAGTCAATTCTTCTACCTCCATAAACTTTTCTGCTGCCCTAATTATGATTTTAATCTTTTCTGTTTTACTTTCTGTTTGTGCAGAGCAATTTATTACTTTGGCCATAAAGGCAGTGAATGACACTTTGTCTACTAGCATCGTATTTGCATCCACTTTGCTACAACTGTGACTTTCTTTTGTTCAATTTATATAATTTTGCGTATTTTCTTCTTAACTTTGTTGCTTCTGCGTATGTCAACCCTTCCGAAATCTTGATGTTTTGAATTTTCTTCTTTCCTTACATGACATCCACCATAGCCAGCGCTGTGTTCACCTCCACAATTACAACATTTGGGTTTCACACCCTATCCACATTTTCCATATTCATGTTCTCCACTGCACCTTGCACAAAGCTGCTTCCCCTTACAAACAGCTGCCACATATCCATACTTTTGACACATAACATCTAAGCGAATAAGGAACATATGGTCTAATAGCATAGCTTATGAACCCAAGAAATACTCTTTCTGGTAGCTTTTCTTCTTCAAACTGCACCATTATAGCAGGGCTATCCAGCCTTTCTTTTACTCTGATATATTTTTGATGTTTGAAAACTACCACTGACATCCTGATAAAATTCTCTTGATTATGTCTTCTTTTGATTATTATATCTGTTGGGACCCCTTTAATGACTCCCTTCCCGATTCAATGGTAGTCACAAATGTCTTTTTATCCAAAAAAAAATTACGATCATTATTTTACAGCTCCCGATCGTGTCGGAGCCCATGCAATCCAAAATCGTAAATATGGAACATGTTTTTTGAATACTCCCAACTTAGTAAGTATTTTGAATACTCCCAACTTGTATCACAATATATCGCAATATGGCAGAATAAGTCCCGCATTCTAAATAAAAGAGCCAGATGCCAGATTTCCAGTTCTAACTGGTTAGATTTTTTTAAGGGAAATTGAAAGGATTTCTGTCCTTTATTCACTCAATAGCCTATGAAAATACTAATTTCTTCACAAACACTCAGTTCTGCACAAAAACAGTGCAATAAAAATATATATATAGCTAAAAATAAAAATATATTCTATATCCATGGTTGGTTGCGCAATGTTGACTTTAGTGAATGGTCATAATACCTACAGGTTGCATGCAATGGACATGCTTCTCTATCAGTGTGTCCTCACAGAACTGATCTTCTGATATTCAGCACAAACTGGGCTACCATAATATGTGAGCAGCATGTATGTACATGAGTATTTTTGAGAGAATAATATTTATGCGTGGTTTTTGAAAAAACAAAAAATGTAAGTCACTGAATTAAGGCCTCAAAACACACAATAGATATGTGTCCACAAGACTTTTGACTAATGGGTGTTGTTGCCTAGAATTTTTGCTTCAAACTGATGTGAGAATCATTGTGCCCATAAAACAATATATTGATTTACATTTTTGTAAGACACTTTTTCTTTACAAAGGCCGTATGCGAAGGGGTGTGAATGATCATGAATAATGCTGTGAATCACACCTGAAAGACAGAAGAACCCATAATGACCTGCATAATGACCTGCATAATGAATGAGCCTCAGGTATGTGACTGAGGGAGCAACAGGACAAAATAAATATATTTTGTTGTTTATTTAGAATGTAGTCAACAAAGGCACATTACAAAGGCCTATTTTATTTTAAATTATCAAAAGATTTGACTATTTTTATTGTTTTTGAAAGAAGTCTCATGCTAAAAAAACGTCAGTGACTGACGAATGGGGGTTTCGCCTAGAAGCCTATCATCTTCGAGATCTTAGAAAACGTCCAATGGCAGGCCAATGCCATGGGCATGCGGAATTTGCATAGCGTAGCTCCGCCCCACCGCGTGGGTATATAAGGAAGTACGCTGGCAACATCGCATTATGTTTACCTGCTGAGGAGCCAAGACTGAACTCCTGGCCGTTCCAGCGGTACAGCGGAAGTGGTAGAAGGATGTTACGTCTCCGTTCCCTCCTCAGGGAATGAGGGTTACATACGTAACCGAGACGTTCCCTTTCGTTCAGTCACAGGGAAACTACCTGAGGAGAATATCGCACGTATCACGTCCGTGGAGAGGAATGGCGAGCAAGCCTGAGTCTAGTCCATTACCGGCCACTAGTAGAGGCGAGTACATGAGAGGACACTGGCTCCACTCGGAGATTATAGAATCTGGCGAATGTGTTAGGTGTCACCCAGCCTGCAGCTCTGCAGATGTCTGTCAGCAAGGCGCCATGCGCTAAAGCCCAAGAGGAGGCCACACTGGTGGAGTGTGCCCTGACCCCAAGGGGGCATGGACACCCCTGCGTCTGGTAAGCCAAGACAATGGCGTCCACTATCCAGTGAGACAACCTTTGCTTGGAGAAAACCCACCGGTTTTCTTGGGTACAATGAAGTAGGGGCTGTAGAAGCCGGACTTCATTTCAGCTGGAGGGACAGGCTCAATCGCACCCTTCGCCAGCTGGGGCCGGGCGGGAGGGTGCCCTCGGCGGCGAGCAGGCTGAGGCAACTGTGCCGGTGGCTGGGTGGAAGCAGCAGTTAGCCACCGGGGCAGTATGTGTTTGATGGCCTCAGTCTGCTTTTGGGCGGTTGAGAACTGTTGGGCGAAGCTCTCAACCGTGCCGCCGAATAGCCCATCCTGGGATAAGGGAGCATCGAGGAACCGGGTTCACTCAGCGTCCCGCATATCGGGCCAGGTTGAGCCATAGGTGTCCCTCCTGGACCACAGCTGTGGACATCACCTGGTCCACAGAGCGTGCGGTCACCTTCGTCGCCCAGAGGGTGAGGTCAGTGGTGGCACGCAGCTCATTTCTGAGCCCTGGGTCAGCTCTACCCTTGTGCATGTCACATAGCATCCGGGCCTCGTAGGCCTGCAAGATGGCCATGGCATGCAAAGAGGCGGCAGCCTGCCCCGCAGCTCTGTAGGTCTTCGACACCAAGGTTGATGTGAATCTACAGGCTTTGGAGGGGTGCTTAGGGTCGCCATGCCAGGTTTAAGCACTCTGAGGACACAGTTGCATTGCAACAAAGCGTTCAACTGGGGGAACCCCAGTGTACCCTTTGGCCACGGCCCCATCGAGGGTGTCAGGCCACGCCCCCAAAAACCAATCGTCCAGCCGCGAGCGCTCAGGTCGGGGCGGAGGGTTTCACTCCAACCCGAGACTCCCGGCTGCCCGGGAAAGCATGGCTGTCAACTCTGGGTCCGACTCGGGCAATGCTGGCACACCAGAAGCGGTAGCATAGCCGAATCATCATCCTCAGAGGACTCCAGCCCACCTTGCGATGCGGCGATCGACATCTCTTCGTCCTCTGCGGGCCCAAACGCAACAGACGGAACAGCAGGAGCCGGCTCCGTTGCTACAGTTTGAGCGCACGGGGGAAGCGGTGCGCTAGAGGGGGGTGTGGCCCGAGGCATGAGCGTCGGGGCTTTGTTTCACACCGTCACCCTCAGGTCACCCTGGCCACCAGCCAAAGTGTTGCCTCGTGAGGAGACAGCAGATTGGGGTGTGGCAGAGGGGACTCTCGCTCCAGGACGGAGCTCATTGAGTCTCGACCGCAGCCCCGAGATGGTCATGTTCCCACAGTGGGAACATGACTCATCCATGAACGCCGCCTGAGCGTGCTGTAAGCCCAGGCACGTCAGGCAGTATTCATGAACATCAGAGGGCGGCAGAGACCGACCGCACCCAGAATCACACAGGCGAGACATCTTGAAAAAGACGTGCCACGTGTGAGCTCTTTTAGGAGAGGAAAGCTTTGCAGCGATGCCGAAGCGCCCAGGGACCGAATACCAGCTGAATGCAGACCACTGCACAGATCAGCAGGCAGGCAGTAAATGATCGCTGGAACGCGCCGTAACACCAACACCGACTGGAAAGCTGCTCGTCTCAAAGAAGCTGACGAAAACTCAGAAGGCTTGAGGAGTGAAGAGAGAGATACTCTTGGCTCCGAAGCAGAAACATAATGCAATGTTGCCAGCGTACTTCCTTATATACCCACGCGGTGGGGCGGAGCTACGCTATGCAAATTCCGCATGCCCATGACATTGGCTTGCCATTGGGCGTTTTCTAAGATCTCGAAGATGATAGGCTTCTAGGCGAAATCCCCATTCGTCAGTCACTGACGTTACTCGGAGTGACTGAACGAAAGGGAACAGTAATATTGTGACACTGAACACAATTCAGTAAATACAAATAACTGAATAATTGGTAATGATGAATGTTATAAGTAAAATATTTGGGATTTAAAACAACATAATGCAATGCAATTATGATTTCAAAGAGTATAGGGTGAATTCAGGTTGATTGGGACACTTTTTACCCAGTCATTTCAATGGCAAAAATGTTCTGAATCATTTGATTTTGTAAACTATCCGATACACAGAATACTCAAATATCATTTCGAGTTTCGGTTCATTTATGAGACGTGCGTGCAATGCATGATCGCGACAGCGCTAAGGCTATTGTCTGCTATATTCGCTTCAGTAACGCTTTAGATTATAGCCTGGAAAGTGCTGCGTAAGTAAAGCGAATTTACAGCGTAACTTTCTGTAATTATAGTGTAACTATAAAGTAAGTGTGTGTAGTTATAAGGGAACAATATGTAATATTTGGGGAATAAAGGGGTAACTATCAGGAAAATTAACAAATAATTTATACTGTAAGTATTTTTTTAATTAAGGGGTAATTATCCATGTAGTTACAGGGTAAGTATGAATCTACGGGCTGTAAATTAAAGTGGTGCTTGTTCCCCTCTTGTTTCATGTAGTTACAGGGTAAGTATGAATCTACGGGCTGTAAATTAAAGTAGTGTTTGTTCCCTTCTTGTTTCATGTAGTTACAGGGTAAGTACAATAAAAACATGTACACAATCTGATATCACTCAATCTTTATTTGAAAAACAACTTTTTAAAACAGATTTACAACACTTCTTGGTTTCTCTTGCGTGGCTTCTCCTCCTCTTTTTATTTGTTCTTGCCACAGATGAATCTTAAGAAGGAATCCTATGTCTCTAGCTATTCTGTAGCTATATTATGTATTTAAAGAAAAGAAAAGTGCACGCAGAAATGTCCTCACCGTTTACTCATCTTTTACCCTCATGCCATCCGAGATGTATATGACTTTCTTTCTTCAGATGAACACAGAAAAATAAATAATCTCTGATAATGAAAACTTATTTGGGTTCCTAAAAGTTGAAGCATCAAACAGCACATACAGCAATAACTACAGCAATCCATACGATCCCAATTGATGAATCAATGTCTTCTGAAGTGAAACGTTAAGTGTTTGTAAGAAAAATACCAATATATATATAAAAAAAAAAAAATACGGTAAACTATTGCTTCCGACCAGCAGTCATCTGCGTGAATGAGAGGGTTGAGTTCACGCTTGACGTAACTTGAAGCGTGACTGGTCACGCGGATGTCGAATGCCTTCTGTTTTTATTTATTTATTTATTTTATTAGTGCTCACAACAGTAAACAAACATAACATAATATATGATAATAGCAATGAGAAACAAACAAGTCTAGAAGACAGACGCCAGAGAGACAGAGTCGCCACTTGCGCGAGAACGTCATGAAAGCTTAAAGCTTCTTTACTCACGCACGCGCTGGTAACAGTTGGTCGGATGTGAAAAGATTAGTAAATTATGAGATCATTTCTGGATGTACTTTTACTTTTAATAAATAATAATACAGAATATCAAAAGACATGGGATTGCTCTTAAGATCCATCAGTGGAAATAACGAAAAAGAAGAAGAGGAACAAGAGGAGGAGAAGCCAATCAAGAGAAACAAAAAAGGGACAAAACGTGCCACTTTCTGTCAGGAGGTTATTATTTGAAATGAAAAGTTTATTTTTAAAAAATGAATAAGAAGTGTCATAAATCTGTTTTGAATTAAGTTGTTTTTCAGTAAATGTTCCCGAGTGATATCAGATTTTGTACGTGTTTTTTATTGTACTTAACCTGTAACTACATTAAACTATTACAGCCGGCAGATTCATACTTACCCTGTAACTACATGAAATACCAAGCACAACTTACCCTGTAACTAAATGAAATAACAAGCACAACTTACCCTGTAACTACATGGATAATTACCCCTTAATTAAAAAATACTTTCAGTAAATCATTTATTAATTTTCCTGATAGTTACCCCTTTATTTCCCAAATATTACATATTGTTCCCTTATAACTACACCTACTTACTTTATAGTTACACTATAATTACTGAAAGTTACGCTGTAAATTCGCTTTAGTTGCACAGTACTTTCCGGGCTGTAATCTAAAGCAAATATATTAAAAACATTGATTAAAATTAAGATACAATTTATACAAAACGAAATTCACTTTAAAGAAAGGCTTTCTACAAAACAAAACTTAATGAAGTGGTCAAACTCCATGTCTTCTGACATATTGCGCATCTTATGAAGTTTCCTTTATTACTCGTGTTGTTCACTTTTCATAATCAACATAGATTAAATTAAAAAATAACATTAGGCTATAATATTTAAACATCAATATGAAACAAAAATACGTTTACAAAAGCTTTATTGATGTGACACTAGGCTATTTTACAATAAACACTTCATAATCTGTCCAAAACAGGCCAAAGAAATCTTGTCTAAACAGTCTTACTTCTATGACATTTTCCTTTTGCGTTTAATATTCACAGACCTTAACAGAATACAGTTACCTCACAATCAGCGGCTGAATCCGTTGCTCCTCCTCACCGTGTCTCAAAACGATGTAAAGTAGGCCTGCATGCAGGACTGTTGATGTGTTTATTCGAGTTGATGTGGCCTTGACTCTGCTCTCATGGATCGCTTCAGTATTTGACTTTCAAAAGAACGCGCGCTCCGTGGGCGTGGCCGCATTAGCGGATAATGAAGAGGCTCACGAACGACTGACATCTCTCTCTTTTCAAACAGATTACATAAACAGAGAATATTTTTTTCGTTTTGATTTACATTATTTAAAACCTGACATTTCAACGTTTCTTTAGACACATGTCTCATGTTTGTGTGATAAGTATTCACTAAATTACAGTTCATTTTCTGAAGACTATCTGAATGAACGTCATTGAGAGAGAGGCTGCAGATCGTGCATCATGTTTGTTTTCTTTATTTTGCAAAAAGCACAACATTTTGTTTTTATTGTGACTGTACAAAAATAAAAAGTAAAAGTAGAAACTTAACAGATTATAATGATGTATAACACTTGCCTGAATGATAAAAATTGACAGAGTTATTTGAGTCTTTGGCACTGATAAGAAAAAAATTGAGGCCGTCGTGCCTGGTGCGACCATCGACCTCTAGGGGTTAATGCTAATTTCTGCTAATTATTATTGCTGAGAAATTCAAGAATAAACAGATAGTTGAATACTGCATTAACCTTGAATATCCACTCTCTTTTACAGATGATATAAGAGGGGACATTTTAGTTGATGTGGGATCTGGCCCCACACTTTACCAGGTCATGAGTGGCTGTGAGAGATTTGATCATGTCATCCTGTCTGACTTTTTGGAGGTGAATCGAAGAGAGCTGCAAAGCTGGCTACAGGAGGGCAAGAGTAGTATAGACTGGACTGCTTACTTCAAGTATGTGTGTGAACTGGAGGGCCGCAGGTGAGATTCCTTTTTCTTCAATAGAAAGAATATCAATAGAAAGAATTAAAGTTGTAAATAGAAGAATGCTTATTTACTCTAAAGTAATGCAATACTTTAGCCCCTGACTTAGGCTGCATAGACTATTTATGATTTAATCATTGATTTAGCCCAATAATTTATTGATAGTTATGATGTAATAAAAGGCAATAAGGTCAATTAACCATGTATTTGAAAGAGAACCATTGCCATTCTGATATGCTCTAATGTGCTCTAATGGTACACATGAAATCTAGATGAAATCTACCTTTATTTTTATAGGCTTTATACAATACAGATTGTTTCAAAGTCACTTCACTCTAAAAAGTGCTGACTAAATATTGGACAGAACACATGCCCAGCAGGTTGAGTTACACATTTTAACCCAGCAGTCTGGGTTGCAGACTTTAACCCAATGTCAGCTCAGTTTAACTAAATGATGCGTTAATTTTACCTCATAAATGGTTATTATATCCATTTTTCTTGTATAAAATGTTATTTATATATTAATTTAATTTATATAAAATATATATTATATATCAATTTTTGAGCCAAATGGATTTTGAATGCAGCTTCCAGGTGTGATTAGAACGTTCAGTGCGGCACGTCAACAACTGCTAAATTCAAATCTGTGTTCACTCTTTGGTTGGCGCTGAAGCAGACGGACGCGCTCACCTGTCATGAATCACAACTCTTCAGTGTTTTAACCATATAATGTTTATTTTATGTTTCTGATATTTAAAAACATATAGTTCCCTATCAAAAGATACACTTGATGCTGCGTTTTTTATAATGCTAATGAGCACGTTCTTTGTTCGACTGGTTGTGAAGCATGTGTGGCAAACACGCCAAGAATTCGGCCTAAATAACCTTTGAGGGTGACCTTATTGGAATGCGAGCTCTCGAGAGGCTATACATAGATGTGAAGCAGATGCGCCCTCGGGTTTCTTTGTCTTCAGAGTAGAGGTCTACACGGAGCACCCAAAACCCGTGGACCCGGGACCCGCACTATATTTTAAATGGTCAGCCGGGTCCGGGTCGGATCCCAATCTATTACTTCGGGTCCCGGGTCCGTTTAACATTGTGTGTATTGCCTGAGTCGATCGGCCTCGGAGAACACCTGGCCGTGATCAGAGTCAGTCAGCACGGCTTTTGTGTTTTTTGTAACTTGCAACTTGTAAAATTAGGATAAGAAAAGTGTGAGCCGGGAAATAAGGTTTAAAAAAAAAACAACAACAACAAAAAAAACACAAGCGATCTCTCTCTCTAAGTCATTAGAAGCAAGGCGGGCAGATTTAATGCAAGCGCACGGTAATAATGTACTCATATTTAAATAATATATTTCAAATCAGCAACAAAATTTCAGGTGAACTGTCACATAAATGTTTTTGATGACACTCAAATTGCGTAAAAAAGCTAATATTTCAGGTCGCTCCAGCTAACGCGCATGTGCAGTCTCAAGCGCGTGTCATGTTTCTATGGCAACCCGAGCTTCCGCAGTGACTGTAATGACTTTAAAAATAATATGAATGAACCGTCTTGTTTAATCTTAAAGTTTTGTCGGTCAGACTCGGCTCACAGAGATGATAGCAAATAAATAATGCAAACATAAGCGGCCATGGCACCGAACGAGCAATCGTTATTAGTTCAAAAGTCAAACAGTCAAATTTATTATGCGAGTTAACTCGAGTCGAAATGCAAATCTGCAAAGTTGCATTTGTCATCCGTCACCGTGACATAAAGTGGATTTTTACAGCTGAAATGATGAGTGAATTAAGCATGCTTGGAATAACAAGAAAGGAATAACATGGAACTTTTTTCTTGGCAAGGATTGTAATGCATCACAATTAGGAAGGGAGACCACGGCTGTAGGTAGGCTAAGACAAAAAGTTATACTTTTTAACTTGTTTATTGACTTGTTAATAGCAGTTTATTGTGGAATATGTGACAATCGGGTCTATTCGGGTCTGTGTCTTCCCGCCGGGTTCGGTTCCAGCTTTCAAATAATAGACGGGTCCAGGTCGGTTCCGGGTACTACACTTTTGGCATTTCTCGGATTTGTACAGGCCCAGGTCCAGCTTTTGAAATAATAAACGGGTCCGGGTCGTTTCCATGTAGCACATTACGGGTCTCTTCGGGTTCGAATTTTTGAACCCGTGTAGACCTCTACTTCAGAGACAGCATTGTGTGTTGTGTGTGCTGCTGTTTGCTCTACTTTCTATCCGATCTCTTCCCTTTTTTGCTGATCTCCATGATGAGTTTTCTCATTCATGGAGTAAACTGTACTCCTCTCATGTCTTTGTGTCTGCGATGTTGATTTATTCGACCAAGAGCACAGAGGTATACAATGATGCCCCAGGCTGAAGAGACCCTTAGCGGCTACCTCTTTCCTGGTAGCACATCATCGCTCAAGCGCGACCAAGCAAATGTTCTATGGCTGCTATGGTCACTACGCAAAGCAAAATGTTACATGTTCAGTTGTCTCCTGCCATGTTTCAGGACACCAAACATTTAACATCCAACCAGCAAAACAAAGTGTCAAAACTAGTGCCCCTTTCAGAGAATCTGGCAGCGTGGAAACTACTGCCAAATATCTCTCCATGGGTCTATAGAATACAGTTTGTGCATCATCCTCCGCATTTCAAAGTCACTGTCACATCATTAGACTATAAACTGGTGTTTAAACGACAAAATACATTTACTTGCACGTGGGCCAATTTGAGAATGAAAATATCAGATCTTTCATGATATAGTTAACAAGTTTGGAAATGTTTCGAATAAAAAAAGGAAAATGAAATAAAACCAATAGCCTATATGTGATGTGTCGCCATGGAAATAATAAGACATAAAAATGCGAGGCGATCAGATTTTAAGCATGAAATCTTCAAAGCAGTTAAAAAAATAAATTTTATTTTAGTCAATTGGGGGAAAAAGCATCTGCAAAAAGGCAAATATCTAATTGTGTCTTGGACCTTTTGATTTCCTCTAGTTCATCGGCTTGGGCAGAGAAAGCTGCACGTCTTCGTTCAGTTGTGTCTAATGTGCTGCCCCTTGATGTACACCAATCCTGCCCATTATCACCAGGGTTCTTGCCCCCTTCTGGAGCTGACTGTCTGGTTTCATCTTTCTGCCTTGAGAGTGTAAGCCATGACTTGCTTTCCTTCACCAATGCCTTAGGCCACATCTCCAGCCTGCTTAAAAAAGGTGGATACCTCCTACTTATTGGTGCCCTGGGAGAGAGCTTCTACATGGGTGCGCCAGGGTTGTACATCCCTGTGGTCCCTCTGGATGAGTCTCAGGTCTGTGCTAGCCTGAAAGCCAGTGGATATGAGCTGTTGCAGCTTTCTATTTACCACCTGCCACCAGACATGAAGGTGGGGGTAGATGATGTCACTGGTGTGTTCTTTGCAAAAGCTAAGAAAGCATAAACATTTTAGTTGAAGAATACATGAATTGGAAAGTTAGGGAATTAATGTATGTTCTTTATAATGCTTCACTTACTGTTTATAATGGATATAACTTCTTTATAAAGCTTCACTTACTGTGATTAAAATATATTAAAAACAATCATATTTGTCAGCATTTGAAAATATAGAATGTTGGTCAAATGACATAAAACTGGGAATGCACAATGATTGCTAATGTTTGATTTCACTAGTTAAAATTCTCCTCACAGCTAAATTCACCTCATTTATTGCAGCCAAACTCGCCAAAAATAAAACTGTGAATGTACAATGATTGCTAATGTTTGATTTCACCTCACAGCTAAATTCACCTCATTCATTACAGCTAAACTCTGCAAAATTCCTTTTAATTTTGTAAAATCCAAATAAGCTTTACAGATCTTTACATAAAAGAATTTAAACAATGTTTTTCATGCTTTTTCAGTGAGCCATAAACATGTATTGTACATGCACCTATGGAACACTCCTTCTTAAGACACTAACAGTTTTTACAACAGGTGGAAGACAATTAAGGTCACAATTACAGTAACTTAGGACACTAAAGATGACGCTCAGGATAGTGTTACAGAGACAGGACAGCTGATCATACCATATGTCTCCCCATATGTGTTTGAGAACTTGTAAATGCCTTGGTAGAAGAGTGGGGTAACATCTTACAGCAAGAACTGGCAAATCTGGTGCAGTCCATGAGGATATGTATGTACTGTAGTACTTAAAGCAGCTAGTGGCCACACCAGATACTGACTTTTATTTTTGAACCTTCCTTTGTTCAGGGACTCATTACATTTCTGTTTGTCAAATTTCTTTGAAACTTTCATTCAATTTATGTCTCAGTTTTTGAATATTTTTGTTCATACAAATATTTACATGTTAAGACATTTGCTGGAAATAAAAGCAGTTGAAAGTGAGGATGTTTCTGTTTTTTTTTGTTTTTTTATGATGATGAGTTTAGTATTGTCAGTATCTTGAATATCATACATGACAGTTCATTAGCCATTTAATGAATGAATTATGACAAGCTGAGTCAGGATTTTTTCCTATGTGTTTTTATTTTCCTCCAGGCATGAAAAAAAACAAGTGTTAATGTTTTGTTTTTTTAACAAGCATTTTTCATTAAGTTATTTACATGTCCTCTCTGGTTGACTGCATGTGTTTGAGCTTTCAACTTTTCAAATGTAGTTAAAAGTATAATGAACAGAACAGTCTAGTATGTGAAAAACAAAAATTTATCTGTTTAACATACTTAGAAAAACCGACAATGTGGAACTTTAGAGCTTATATCGCTTCGGTATAAACGCACTGGATACAGATGTAGCTGATTTTTCGGGTGCATGCAGTATCATGACATCTGTCTGAACTAGGGGTGTTGCGATATACCGGTATTGACGATAATCGTGATATTTTAAAAATGAAATATCGTTATCGTGTCAATTAGGGGTGTCACAATATATTGTTGGATTCTTCCGACTTGTTAATCACGCTAGTCTGCATGACTTGCCGTTCAGCAGTGAGCGCAGAAGGAGGCAATACTGTTAACCCACCTCTGCCTCCATTATCTTGCAGAGAGTAAGTTCCAATTATTCTGATAGTCCTGAAACGAGAAATGTTACATTAACCTGTTAACTGCTGATGCCTTTCTGTGTTTAATTATATTTACATCCATCTGGACTTTTAGTCCAAAAGTGTGCTCATTCGGATAAAAACCTATGAATTATCATATGTTTACTTTAAATATCTTTAGAGAGCAGTATTTTTTCTATTTTTACACAAAATAGGGTGATATGAGCATTATGGAACGCTAAACTCTGTAATTTGTTTCATTCATACTCTACGCCGGAGGGCGCACACACGCAGTTAGTCCACAAGTGAGACTCATAAGAGTAATAAAAATTACGTTCCAGGAAATCCCGAAAATAAGGACATCCAGCTAGCTGAATGTAGCTGAATAAAATGCAGATGGTATATGGTTTGTTTGTGTTCTTCAAACCATCTTGGGTATTTTCGGATAATGTATATTTATATTGAAATGTCAATCAACATAGCCTTTACCACTGTATAGAATACTATAAAATAATATAATTTCTGCCTCATTCTGTGATAAGAAGCCACATCAGTTCACAGAATGAAGTTGTTGCCATAAAAGGGTTAGTTCACCCAAAAATGAAAAAATTGTCATCAATTACTCACCCTCATGTCATTCGAAACCTGAAAGACTTTCGTTCATCTTCGAAACACAAAATTAAATCCATGAGATTTCCTTCCCTCCAATGACAGCCTACGCAACTTTTACTTTGTTGCTTCAAAAAGTTGATAGAGATTGTAAAACGAATCCATATGAATTGAGCGGTTTAATCCAATTTTTTTGAGGAGACTTGATCACTTTATGTGATGAACAGAATGAGTTTAGGCTTTTATTCACATATAAACATTGATCAGCGAACATAAACAGAATCCAGAGATGGGAAGTAATGAAGTACAAATACTTTGTTACTGTACTTAAATAGATTTTTCTGGTATCAGTACTTTACTTTTTACTTTCACATTTTTTTCACAAATATCTGTACTTTCTACTTCTTACATTTTCAAACCAGGCTAGTTTTAATCTGAATTTGGTGGCATCTCTAATAAATCATGAATCAGTTAGTCTTGACTGGCAAACGTTACTATTTGGCTTGTGCGCAGTCCACGCCTCTGCCAAAAGGTGTCTTCGGATCAGAGTAATCAATGCGAAAGACTCGAGAATTAAGTGGAAGCGCCCAGGTGGAGCAGAGAGGCAAAACTACTGATCTGTTGCAGGTCAGTTTCATCTGTAAATAGGCTATTGTAGTTTTGCCTTTGTTAGCAGTAGCACCCAAAATACTCAAAATACTGTGTAAGGCCCGCCCAATCGTCCCAATAACGGCTTACGATTAGCAGGTGAAGGTTTCTTGCGCGTTCGGTCTTTTCAGCGATGCAAAGTAATTTAATTCCAATTTACTTTTATCTGATTCCATTTTATCATGACCTAGAATTTAAGTTAGAATGCCGATTGGTTATTAGGTCATTTGTATAACAATTTAACTACACATTTAATTATTCTATTTAACTCTTTACTCTTATTGAAATCACTCATTCGGTTCTCAGAGTCGCACAGGGTCCTCACACTTGTAACGGTGGTGAGCCCAAAGAAAATTTTAATCAGCAGTCTAAATTACTTTACATAGTTTGGGCGCCAGACAAGCTCAATCTTGTCAAGTATGAGTACCGTTTTGTTCTCTTTTTCCCCCGGAATAGCTCTATAAGCCACCGATTAGTCAGAGTCCCACACAAAGAAAGTTCAGATTCACAGTTGTATTTTCACCAAATTACCAAGAAAGGAAACAAAAAACTAAACAAAGTCACAACAAGTTCAAGTTCAGTTTCACAATTATATTCTCACCAGTCAACAGGAGGAAAAAAAAACATATATTTATATATATACACTCACCTAAAGGATTATTAGGAACACCTGTTCAATTTCTCATTAATGAAATTATCTAATCAACCAATCACATGGCAGTTGCTTCAATGCATTTAGGGGTGTGGTCCTGGTCAAGACAATCTCCTGAACTCCAAACTGAATGTCAGAATGAGAAAGAAAGGTGATTTAAGCAATTTTGAGCGTGGCATGGTTGTTGGTGCCAGACGGGCCGGTCTGAGTATTTCACAATCTGCTTAGTTACTGGGATTTTCACGCACAACCATTTCTAGAGTTTACAAAGAATGGTGTGAAAAGGGAAAAACATCCCGTATGCGGCAGTCCTGTGGGCGAAAATGCCTTGTTGATGCTAGAGGTCAGAGGAGAATGGGCCGACTGATTCAAGCTGATAGAAGAGCAACTTTGACTGAAATAACCACTCGTTACAACCGAGGTATGCAGCAAAGCATTTGTGAAGCCACAACACGCACAACCTTGAGGCGGATGGGCTACAACAGCAGAAGACCCCACCGGGTACCACTCATCTCCACTACAAATAGGAAAAAGAGGCTACAATTTGCACGAGCTCACCAAAATTGGACAGTTGAAGACTGGAAAAATGTTGCCTGATCTGATGAGTCTCGATTTCTGTTGAGACATTCAGATGGTAGAGTCAGAATTTGGCATAAACAGAATGAGAACATGAATCCATCATGCCTTGTTACCACTGTGCAGGCTGGTGGTGGTGGTGTAATGGTGTGGGGGATGTTTTCTTGGCACACTTTAGGCCCCTTAGTGCCAATTGGGCATCGTTTAAATGCCACGGCCTACCTGGGCATTGTTTCTGACCATGTCCATCCCTTTATGACCACCATGTACCCATCCTCTGATGGCTACTTCCAGCAGGATAATGCACCATGTCACAAAGCTCGAATCATTTCAAATTGGTTTCTTGAACATGACAATGAGTTCACTGTACTAAAATGGCCCCCACAGTCACCAGATCTCAACCCAATAGAGCATCTTTGGGATGTGGTGGAACGGGAGCTTCGTGCCCTGGATGTGCATCCCACAAATCTCCATCAACTGCAAGATGCTATCCTATCAATATGGGCCAACATTTCTAAAGAATGCCTTCAGCACCTTGTTGAATCAATGCCACGTAGAATTAAGGCAGTTCTGAAGGCGAAAGGGGGTCAAACACAGAATTAGTATGGTGTTCCTAATAATCCTTTAGGTGAGTGTATATATATACATCACTACCTTGGCTCAAGTTCAAAAATATACTTTTCACCAATTTGTTATTTAACACAAAGGATAAGCAAAATAATAACACAGAAAACAGAAAACAACAATAACAAAAAAACAATAAAAGTTTGGAGCTAATGAGGTAGAAGTATTTCGTTTGAAAACCTTGGCAGATTCAACACATTCAACACTTCATTTCTCAACACGAGCGAGAGAAATAACAAGTAAGAAAAACACATGAAACCATTCGACAGTTCTTACATCACCAATATTATATGTAAAAAAAAATTATCCACACTTAGATCCAACAAAACATCAGGATCAGAAAATGTCTCATGAATTGGTGTGCGTGAATGTTTAATTATGTTTGCTTTGCGTGAGGCCAAACGGTGTGTGTGTGGTGTGTGTGTGTATGGGAGAGGAGCGCTGAGCCGATAATGGCAGGGAGGAAAATGTTTTTTATTGGATGGAGTTGTTTAACTAAGAGCTGTAGTAAAACAGGAGTTCACCTGGACAGCTCACTCGCACTCGTCGGCCGAAAAGACTAACTTCACTCTGCAGCCAGCATTCAAAAGTGCAACAAGCCGCACTACAGCGATCGCCCCGGCAACTCGCGTCCGCTTTAGCGATCCAGCCTGGCCCAAACAGAGCAGCGATGCATTCCGTCTCACCAACTAGGCGGTTGTCTCAGGTAATCTGCTTCTCCCTTTTTTTTTTACAACTCCTCCTTATATATGCATTTCCTACTTACGGATAATTTATTTCCCTCCTCCATCCGGCCACGCAGCATAAAAAAACTTTTTTCCGTATTGCCACACTCTCCCCCCTGGAGAAAACAACCCAAGGTTGTAGGATAGAAGGTGGGGATTAAAATCCCAAGAAATCTTCATCCTCACTGGCGAATTCTTGGAATATTTCAAGGATTTGTTTCCTTTCTTGGATCTCTAACTCCTCGGATGTGGGGTAACACGGTTTCAAATTACTCACATGCACAGTGCGAACATCTTCCCCTGTGGACTCCAATGCCACTTTATAATTCAACAGTCCCTGCTACTTTATTATACGGTAAGGACCCTTCCATCTTTGAGCAAGTTTGGCACTGAAGGGATGTTGTGCACTGGGGAAAATTCTTTAGCCACACACGGTCCTTTTCTTTAAAGAAGGCCTCTCGTCGGTTTTTATTGTAGTTCCGAAGTTGTCTTTTCTGAGCTTTTTTGCAACACTCCTTGGCCTTTGATTGGAGTTGGACAAGATGATGGACAACATCATAGTAAAGTAGATCGAGAGAGAGATTCTTGCCTTGCAACAGTTTGTCCATTGGACCTTGCAATTTTCTCCCCAAGTGTAGTTCTGCTGGGGTCATGCCAATGGACTTTCTGGACAGCTGAATTCACTGCAAATCGTAGTTCAGGTAAGTATTGATCCCATTTCTTGTGGTTATCTTCTACATAAGCAGCAATCATATATTTCAGGGTCCGATTTACTCTCTCTGTCATGTTAGTTTGTGGGTGGTAGGCAGTAGTGAGTTTTTGTGAGACACTCCATTTACCACATAACTCCTTAAATACAGCAAAAAGGAACTGGGAACCTCTATCAGATAAGATAAAGTCTGGAACACCCCATCGTGTCAGAATCTCTCTCTGGAAATCGTTGCAACGGTTTGTGCATTGGCATTCCTCATGGGAAACAGCTCCACTCAGCGGGTAAAGTAGTCCACAAAGACAAGAAAGTACTCATTCTGATTGGTACTGCAGGGCATTGGTCCCATGATGTCTACCCCTAACATTTCGTTGGGATATGATGTGCTGACTTGTTGTATTTTCCCTGCAGGTTTACGATTTTCGCCTTTGAGTGTTTGGCATTTCACACACCTTTTAACATAATTCTTTACATCTGTCCACATCCCAGGCCAAAAAGCCACGTCATGCAGCCTCTGGTAAGTTTTGTAGATACCCATATGACCACTCAAAGGATTTGCATGATAGTGTTGCAGGACTGTCGAAATCAGACTGTTGGGTATGTATATCCGATAATGACATTGACCGCTCTTCAACTAAGTGTTATTAGTGTTGTTCCTCCCATATGGCAGCGGAAGTGATTGGAAGGTCTGGTTCCTCAGTATGACTGGCATATAAGCTACACCCAGTTCGGGACAGAGCATCAGGTGCTACATTTAGCCTACCTTTACGGTATTCCACTACAAAATCAAACTTCTGCAGTTGAAGAATCCATCTAATAAGTCGGCTGGTGGTTTTTGTAGAGCTCATTACCCACTGCAGGGCTAAGTGATCTGTCACAACAGTGAAGAGCTTGGGCTCTAGATAATGCTGCCACCTAGATGCTGCCGCCCGAATCGGGTCCCTGCATTCAACCTCACTGCCCCACTGCGGGTACGTCTGTGTTCCCTCTGACCCTCTGCATTACATTAGTACGGTTTAAATCATACTTATCTGACCGTTATCAGTTTGTAGCAGTAAATTAAGAGATGTCACACCGATCACAAGTTCAGTATGGAGTACCGCAAGGCTCAGTGCTAGGACCGTTGCTTTTCACCCTGTACATGCTACCCTTGGGAGATATCATTAGGAAGCATGGCGTTAGTTTTCACTGTTATGCTGATGATACTCAGCTCTATATTTCTTCACACACTGAAGAAATTTACCAATTAACAAGATTAACGGAATGCATAGCTGATATAAAAAAATTGGATGACTAGTAATTTCCTGCAACTTAATTCTGAACAAACAGAGTTTTTAATTATTGGAC
This sequence comes from Rhinogobio ventralis, assembly GCA_039654625.1. Taxonomy (NCBI): domain Eukaryota; kingdom Metazoa; phylum Chordata; class Actinopteri; order Cypriniformes; family Gobionidae; genus Rhinogobio; species Rhinogobio ventralis. Next base: position 12,931,457 of record CM077212.1, on the reverse strand, counting down.
AAAAAACCTCCGCACGTAGTAACCTAGAATACTGTCTAACACTTGATGGCTGCTCTGTCAAGTCCTTTTCTTCAGTTAGTCTTACTAGAACCAGGAAGTATGACCGTATTAGCCCGGTTCTGTCAACACTGCACTGGCTACCTATTAAACATCATATACATTTTTAAATCTTGCTAATTACTTGCAAAGCACTAAATGGTTTAGCTCCCCAGTACTTGAGCGAGCTCTTAACGCATTATACTCCATCACGTCTATTGCAGTCTCAAAATTCTGGACAGTTGATAATCCCTAGAATATCAAAATCAACTGCAGGTGGTCGATCCTTTTCCTATTTAGCACCTAAACTGTGGAACAGTCTTCCTAGCATTTCTCGGGAAGCAGACACTTCAGTTTAAATCTAGACTAAAAACACATCTCTTGGCATACACATAGAACATTATCAATTTATATGATTTAAATCAGTTAAATTATTGTTTTAGGCTGCATTAACTAGGTCTGCCGGAACCGGGAACACTTCCCATAACACCTGATGTACTCGATCCATAGCAGGATAAATTACAATTAAGATCTCCAGCAAAAATAAGTAGATGACTATTTAATGAGGAAAGGATCTCAAATAACTTGTTTATAAAGCCTGGATCATCAAAATTTGGTGCACATACATTGAGAAGAATCATAGGATTTTGTAGTATGGTACCAACAACAATCAAATACCTTCCATTTTTATCAGCTATTGCCTTAGAAGAAGAAAACTGAACCCTTTTGTTAATCATTATCGCAACTCCTCTGGCTTTTGAATTGAAAATAGAGTGAAAAATATCCCCTATCCAAGTGCACTTAAGCTTAAGCCAACCCCTACAATTACTGCTCAGAATTAGAGATTAACAAAGAGAGAATGGAGACCTGCAGAGTATAACATTCAATAGCAGGAAAGCACAGTAGAACAAATATAACAGATAACCCACTTTAACTCTGCTTCAGTAACCAATAACATTGCACTTATACAGTGCACTTAATAGTAACAGAGTAAGACTAGTAATTAAACAGTAAACATATTCAAAGTATCATCAGCATTCGAGATACTATGGCAAGCTCAAAAAAACAGAGAGAAGGAAAGAAAACAATAACATATGCAATAGCCCATAGTCCAGTGTCTCGTGCTTAATCCCAAGGGATAACAGAACTTGCCAAACTCAACTCACATGTCCACGCATATAAATTTACGAATCACTTCATACACTCTAAGACTGTAAAGGATTGACATAGGCCTAAGCCAAATCCGGTGAATTGAACTGCCTGTCAACACAGTTGTAAGTAACACGCAGCCTAGCTGGATGAAGAAAACCAAACTTCACTCCAGGAATTGAGCGCAGTTGCTGAGGCGGACCGAGCATGAGCAGTTTTTGCTGTAAAATCCGGAAAGATGGATATGCTCATACCAGCTCATCACGAGCACGCTTTAAGACATCGACACAGTCAGACTAATAATGCAGGCTTGCCACAATAACTCGTGGACGCTCCCCCAGTCTTGGCCTCGGCTGTAATGCGCGACGTGACCTATCAATGATGATTTCCTTGTCGATGTAAAGTGCCTCCTAAAGTAGTTTGGAAATCGCCATGGTAGTAGAGGGTTTTTCTTCTGGAACGCCAATTATCCTTATGTTGTTACGACGAGATCTTCCAGATCTTCACACTTTATCCTCTAGTTTTACCACAGCGGCCGAAAGAGACTCCACTTTCTCCTGAAGCACAGTGATGTCATCCGAACAGGTGGAGAGGGAGTGTTCCATGTCCTTAACTGTGCTTTTCAGTGTTGACAGTCCTGCATTGAGACCATACTATAGAGAATTACGCTTTAACGGCCTGAACCTCGCTCTTGATGGTCAGCAAATCATTGCCTAACATGGACTGTAACTCGGAGCGAAATATTTCCGCCAGATCTGTGTGTCAGCTGAAGTCGCCCCGAGCTGAGTACTTTCCTCCGGGCTGGCTGAATCCTGCTCTGTCGAGGATGCGCTTGCAGTAGCAAGCCGCTGTTGCAATGTCTGCACTTTACCCCCTTTACCGCTTTTAGTTTTCATTTTTGTTGCATGAGATGAAAAAAAATAAAGCACCATTAACCAAAAGTACACATAGACACCCCAGATAGCAACATTGTGTTGGCCCAGATCCGGCCCACATCTGGCACATGTGGAATACTGATCTGGCCCACATGCTGTGTGGAATGACAGCCCTTGGGTGGCCCACTCCTGTTTGCCAGATCTGGGCCACAAGCAGACCATATCAATGCCACATATCAGCCAAGAGCAAATCATTAAACCAGAACTGGACCTTATCTGAGCCACAAAATCTGTGTATATTAAATATGGAGTCAGCTCAGCCTTAATAAGACTGTTAACAAGCAGAATCACTGAAGGAAATAAGAGAACATAAAAAGAGACGAGCAAAAAGACAAGAACTACAACTGACTTCAGCCACAGCCTTAGATGAAATCAACTGAAGATAAAAGACATTAAATCTCTCAGATCTCAGCAGATGAGGATTAAACAACTCCACAAACAGCATTGCCAGCTTCACACATTACTAACCAGACTGGTTAGTCTGTTAGACTTCTACAGAAGCTCTTATTAATAGGGGTTTAACTCTGTGTTTCATTTAAAGTCACCATAACAGTGATAAGTTTTACCATTAGTTGGGCTCTTAACTCTTATTATGTGTTTGTCTCTTTTGGCTTCTGTGAATGTGTGTTTGTAAAACACATTTGAAGTAGCAAAGGAAGCTAAAGTGAAATGACATCAGTTGATGATGATGGTCACCTGTTGATGGCTTTACAGTCATCATGAAATCGACTGATGTCATTTGATTCTAACAATTGTGTTATTAATGCGTTTTCATTACAAACCCTCTGTTACTGCAGCATGAGATCCAGCAGTATTATAACAGTCAGTTAGAAGAGTTTAACCAACATGTGCAAAAAAAGTTATTCTACAATGACATGCAGACACACAGACATCAACAATCAGCACATGAATCTCAACAATGGTGACAATCAAAAATGCCATGCTGCAATGCATGCTGGGTACCAGCATAGTACAGAGCTCCCAGCATGCATTGCAGCATGAATAAATTATGCAGCTGAATTGTCCTATTATTTTGTTTAATTTTTGTGTGAAATTTAGTAGCTTTTTTGTGATGTCCAGAGTTGATCTGATTATTTTGTTGACTGTCACCATTGATGAGATTCATACACTGATTCTTGATGTCTGTGTGTATCTGAATGTCATCATAGATTAACTTTTTGTGCTTTTTTAAAATCTTATAACTGATTGTTATATTATTGCTGGATCTCATGCTTCAGTAACATAGAGTTTGTAGTGTAAATTTATTATTGACACACTTGTTAGACTCAAATAACACCAGGCGATTTCATTATGATTATAAAACCATCAACAAGTAAGGCAAGGCGAGTTTATTTATATAGCACATTTCATACACAATGGTAATTCAATGTGCTTTACATAGAAAATGAATTAAAATAGTGATAACATATGCATAAGAAATAATAATACCATATATAAGAATTAAACATAAAAACAAGGATAATTAAAACAGTTGTAAAGAGAATTAAAAAAATAAGAATAAAATTATGATAAATAGATCCCTAACTGCCTGATTCTCTAATAGGGTACCCCTATCTGAGATGGAAGAGATGGAGCAGGTTCGCAAAGTCTCCTGGACCTTACAAGTCGGTCCAAGACAGGCTCCTGTAGGGGATGTTACCTATGCCCCGCAGGGCCTCCCCTTTCTTGAGTCCATTTTGCACTGTCTGCTACCGTTTTACCTATGCCTTTAGCACGTAACGACGCTATCAGCGACTTCTTATACCATTAACCCTTAGTATAATTATGCCTCACTCTTCACAAGCGGATTGAAGCGAAGCACACTGCTCTCCTTTTCCAATCTCTTCCAGTCAGACAGCCCTTACCAAAAATTATAATCAACAGATGCATAAGAAATAAGAATAAACAGTTGTAAAGGGAATTAAAAAGAATAAAATGATGATATATAGATAAAATAACAATAACCAAAGATAAGAACAAAGGTAAACTAAAACAGTTATAAAAGAATAAAAAGATGATACATAGATAAGGTGCAATCAGTCGGACGTACAGTGGCACAGTGCTCATTCAGTAAATGCACAGCTTAACAGATGTGTTTTGAGTCTGGATTTGAATGTGGCTACTGTTGGAGCACATCTGATCTGTTCAGGAAGCTGGTTCCAACTGCAGCTGGCATAATAGCTAAACGCAGACTCTCCTTGCTTTGAGTGAACCCTTGGTATTTCTAACTGACTTGATCCTGATGATCTAAGTGACCTGAGTAATCTGTTGGGTTTGTATTTAATCAGCATATCTGCAATGTATTGAGGTCCTAGGTCATTGAGTGATTTATAAACAAGTAATAGTATTTTAAAATCAATTCTAAATGTAACTGGAAGCCAGTGTAAAGACCTGAGGACTGGTGTGATATGGTCATATTTTCTGGTTCTGCTCAGAATCCTGGCACCAGTGTTCTGTATGAGCTGCAGCTGTCTAATGGTCTTTTTGGGAAGGCCGGTGAGAAGACCATTACAATAGTCCACCCTGCTGGTGAAGAAAGCATGAACAAGTTTCTCTAAGTCTTGCCTGGAAACAAAGCGATATTTTTTCAGATGATAGTATGCTGATTTAGTTATTGCTTTGACATGACAACTGAAACTCTGGTCTGACTCCAAAATCACACCAAGATTCCTGACTTGATTTTTTGTTTTTAGTCCTTTAGCCTTAAGATATGCGTTCACCTTGAGAATTTCATCTTTATTTTCAAATGTAGTGATTTCAGTTTTGTCTTTGTTTAACTGAAGATAGTTTTGGCATATCCAGTTGCTAACTTCATCAATGCATTTGCACAGTGTAACGTTTTCCCACTTTTTTGTTTTGGGATTTTTATATGCTGGGGTGCCAGACAGGATTTCTGCCAGTTTAAGTTTCAAGTAAAAAAAACGTACAAAGATCTTGTGTAGTCTGCTTTGTCTTGGTCTTACACAAAACCACTCTTAATGAGATAAGGAATTTACACCAGCAATTGATGCAATAATACCCATAATAATCACTCTTTAGAAAACAAAACACATTCAACACGACACATATGGAATTGCTTTCAAATATATATATATTCAAACATGTGCCAATTCAAGTGTCCCAAAATTGACTTGAAGTAGAGAGACAAGAAGAAAAAACAAAACACACACAAAAATATCAGTTAAAAATTGTCCAGCCACACAATAGGCTACAAAAAACAAAACAAAAAACAAATCAGTTCAGTCCAAAAGGCAATCAGTAATACAAACGATAAATAATCAGCAGCAAAATAATAAAGTTCAAATAATCAAAATAGTAGGAGAAAAATAAATAAATTCCCCCCCTAAAAAAAACAGGCAAGTCAAGTCAAACAATCATCCATGGCAGGCTGGATTGTACTCACAACTCTCTTTTTTTTATGGTCTGGTACACATTTTCCAGGGATTCTGAGGCATTGATACAAGGCTGAAAGCTCACACTCCGTCGATCCAGTTCAGGTTTTGAGAACTACCCTCTCATATCGTGTTCCCTGCAGCATCTCAACGATGGACCGCTAGTCACCCAATGATGAGGATAGGATACTTTCCCTTTCATTCTCCCAAAAGCACGCTCATTAGAACGCCGTCAACGAACTCTATTACCGCGGATAAAATAATAAATCGCCGCGGGAGTCTTTTAAAGGAGCTCCGCGAGTACCTCAATGCCACCCAACAACCACTGCCATCTTGCCGCGATTGACGCACATCATCAAGATAAAGGTAATAAGGGCTGGACTTAAGACGTCACCATCTTGATTCGGCAATAGGGAATGATGACTGTATATCCATAGAATATTGACATATTTATTTCACAGATGAATGGTGACTGACAGATGAACAATTCCTTGCACTTTATTTATTTATTTCATAATGACATCGTCACACTCCCCCCTCCTTAAGAAAAGCCGGCCATTAGGGGAAAGGCGTAAAATCAGATGTTTTTTAGAGGCTTTACTCAGTAAATCCATGAAACTCTTCCTCATCACTGTCCTCATTAAAGATTTCCAATAATCGACACTGTTGTTGTGCCTCAAGTTCCTGTGCAGAGGGAAAACAGCCAGTTTTGAGCCTGCAGACGTGTACCACATTTAAGTATTCTCCAGTGTCCTCCAGGACAATCTCATAGTTCAGAGGTCCTAACTTCTGAACTATCCTGTAGGGCCCTTGCCATTTTGGAGCAATTTTTGCAGAAAAAAAACTTATCTGCCTTGGAATAAGGGTGAGTGCGCATCCAGACTCTGTCCTTCTCCTCGAACACAACTTCTCTCGGATTTTTATCATAGTTGCGTTTTTGACGTTGACGAGCTGTATGTAGTCTCTTCTCAACATACTCCTTCATTTGATTTAGTTCTGTCAATTTGTTATAGCAAGACTCATCAGGAGAAACATCTCATGGTTGCAACAACACATCCATAGGCCCTCTGAGTGAGCGATTGAGGTTTAGCTCTGCTGGTGTTACTCCTGTGGACTCATGGACGGCAGAATTAAGAGCAAACCTGAACTCGGGTAAGAGCTTATCCCAATGTTTATGATTGTCACTGACATTTGAGGCCACCATTGTTTTGAGGGTACGGTTCATCCTTTCAGTTAGATTTGTCTGCAGATGATATGCAGTTGTCATTTTGTGTCCGATGTTCCTGGAACACGGAGGAGACAAACTGTGATCCTCGATCAGACAAGATGTAATCTGGGACACCCCATCGGGTAAGTATTTCTCTGATGAGTATCTGGGAGACAGTCTCAGCTGTGGCTGTGCGTAGGCTGAAAAGCTCCACCCAACGAGAATAGTAGTCCACAAAAACTATCAGAAAAACATTCCCAGATGAGCTCCTGGGGAATTGACCCATCAAATCCACTCCCAGCATTTCCCATGGACGTTGTACAATGGTTTGTTGCAGGGTGACAGGAAGTCGACGACATTCAGGCTTGTAACACTGACAAATATGGCAGTTTTGTACAAACTCTTTGACATCTTGGTTCAAGTTAGGCCAGTACACCAGAGCTTGCAATCTTTTGAAACTTTTAAATCTGCCAAGATGACCAGCAAGAGGGTCTTTTGGTATGTATACTTGGTACACAATTTTGTGTGGAAACTGGACAACTCTGTAGACTTTGTCCTCCAATATGGAAACTTTTGTAGAGGAATTGACAGTGATTTCTCCTGATTCTACTATTTGTTCGTACAGATGGTGAATGTCTGTATCCGTCTGCTGAGCTTTCCAGATGTCATAATCAATGATTGGCAGATCTTCTGTTTTCTCAGATTCCACCTTTGACTTCAGAGATAGAGCAGTGGAACAAGTCAGAAGGCCCGGTTCATTAATGTCCACAGGTGCCCGGGACAAAGCATCAGGAACCGTATTATACTTCCCTTTCCTGTACTCCACTGTGAAATTAAATTCCTGGAGTCGAAGTGCCCACCGAATTAGACGTGTGTTAGGTTTCTGTGTTTTGAAGACCCACATCAAGGAAGAGTGATCAGTGACGATGATGAAGGATTTTCCTTCCAGGTAGTACCTCCATTTTTCGAGGGCCCACACGACTGCCAAACATTCTTGCTCGGTAGTCGTATAATTTCTTTCTGCTGGATTCAAGGTATGACTGGCAAATGCCAAGACTTCCTCAGTACCAAGTCCTGTTTGCTGCACGAGAACAGCTCCTAAGCCGACCTCACTTGCATCAGTGTGGACGACAAATCCCAACACAGGTGGAGACACAAGGAGCTGTTTTAGAGCTTGGAAGGAAGTTTGACATTGCGAAGGCCAAAGGAATTTAGCACCTTTCCTTTTTAAGGCATTCAGGGGTTCGGCCACTTGAAAAAAGTGCGGTACAAACCTATGATACCAACCAGCCATGCCTAAAAATCTCTGGACTTCCTTTATGTTCTTTGGCACAGGAAATTCTTGAACTGCTCTGGTTTCCCTTCAGAGAAGTGCGGAAGAAATGTGTTTTCTTCATATTACAAGTCAGGTGGGCCTCTTTCAATTTATCCAAAACAGCCTGGGTGTCCTGGAAGTGCTGTTCCAATGATGGAGAATAAATAATTATATCATCCAAATAGACGAAACACTTCTTACCCTGTAGCTCTCCCAGGACTCTCTCCATTAACCGTTGGAAAGTTGCTGGTGCATTTTTGAGGCCAAAAGCCATGACCTTAAAATGGAATAGCCCTTGACTGCATATGAAGGCAGTTTTATCATGACTGTCCTCTTCCATTCTAACCTGCCAATATCCACTGTTAAGGTCCAAGGTGGAAAAAACTTAAGCACCACTCAAGGACTCAAGAATTTCTTGGAAGTGGATAGGCATCTGATTGAGAGACTGAATTTACCTTCCGGTAGTCCACACAGAAACGGTAGCCACCAGTTTTCTTGGTAATCAGTACAACGGGGAAAGCTCATGCTGATGAAGAAGGCTCGATGACATCAGCAGCTAACATCTAATCAATAAGCTGTTTGATAACCTTCTGTTTTGTAGGAGAAACACGATAAGGCTTTTGCTTTATAGGAAGATCTTGTGTAACATAAACTTGGTGTGTCAAAACACTTGTTTTACCTAAAACATCTGTGCAGACATCAGAGTTCTGTTTGAGTTGTGATAGAAAATTTTCATCTAGGCAGGTGTTTTGGCATGCTACATACAGATGGTTTGGTTCTTCCTTTGTTGCACCAGGGGGAAGAGCAGAAAAGAGAGCAAGAGGTGAAGAATTGTGCCAGTCATGAAAGTGAGCCTCATTGTTCAGAAAATAATATTTTTGATCAGGCTGAAACCAGTAGACATTGTTCCGGATGTCCATTTGTAGCCCACTGAAGAAGAGATAGTCTAAACCCAACACAACAGGAAAGGCAAGCATCTGTTGGGCAAGGACAACCACAGGTAAGGTGACTGTTAATGTTTGCACTGCGAGTTGTACTTCACCCCATCCTAAAGGTTGCCGGGCTCCTCCATAGGCCAGATAATTGGGACCTTCAGTCCAGGGTCTGAACTGTTGAGTTTGATAACCTATGGTTAACCACAATTTCTCATTAAGCAGTGTATATGAAGATCCTGTATCAACCAAAGCTTGGCCTTGCCAAGAGTCAATGTTTACAGGAACAATCAACTGCTGTGGTAGAGATGAAGAAAAAGGATGAGTAGATGAGTATACAGACTCAATATGAGTAACAGTCAAGTCAAGTCAAGTCAAGTCAACTTTATTTATATAGCGCTTTTTACAATGCAGATTGTTTCAAAGCAGCTTCACAGTGTTAAACAGGAAAATAATGAACAGAATTTGATTCGGCTGTACAGCCGCTCTGGAGAAAACGGTGATGTCATCAGCTCATTTCAATTATCATATATATTCAAGTAATGTAGTTGATATAATTTAGTTTAGTAATTACATTTATTTGGATATTTATTTGAAAATTTTGTGTCCCCAACTGAGCAAGCCAGAGGCGACAGTGGCAAGGAACCAAAACTCCATCAGGTGTCCTAATGGAGAAAAATAAACCTTGGGAGAAACCAGGCTCAGTCGGGGTGCCAGTTCTCCTCTGGCCAATTAACAAACAGTGTATGTTTATTATTTTGGCAGCCTTATAGGTCAGAAGTAATATTAGATCGGATTATTCGAAAGATCGGAGGCATCACACCGGGTTTATTGAGGATGGCGTGTCAATTAAACAATTATTAAATAGGAATATTCGAAATATCGGAGTCATCACGCCGGAGATGGATCCATTGAGGATGCCATGTCGATGAGCAATTTCAGAGGGTAGACTAATTGACACGGTCTCTGCAGGCACTTCAGGGATGCGTTGGTAATGTCTGGGCGCTGGTCCACCATCTGATCTGGATACGGCCCGGATCCGGCTGACTGCAGTAAACCTCGGGATAAACAGAGAGACTAACATTAGCGTAGATGCCATTCCTCTTATCATGTAACGAGTACATCAGGTGTTATGGGAAGTGTTCCCGGTTCCGGCTGACCTAGTTAATGCAGCCTAACAATTTGAATAAAATATAAATTAAAATGTTTTATGTGTATGCCATAGTAAAGAGATGCGTTTTTAGTCTAGATTTAAACTGACAGAGTGTGTCTGCTTCCCGAACAATGCTAGGAAGGCTGTTCCAGAGTTTGGGTGCTAAATAGGAAAAGGATCGACCGCCTGCAGTTGATTTTGATATTCTAGGTATTATCAACTGGCCAGAGTTTTGAGACCGCAATAGACGTGATGGAGTATAATGCGTTAAGAGCTCGCTCAAGTACTGGGGAGCTAAACCATTTAGTGATTTGTAAGTAATTAGCAAGATTTTAAAATGTATGCGATGTTTAATAGGGAGCCAGTGCAGTGTTGACAGAACCGGGCTAATATGGTCATACTTCCTGGTTCTAGTAAGAACTCGAGCTGCTGCGTTTTGGACCAGCTGCAGTTTATTTATTAAGCGAGCAGGGCAACCACCCAGTAGAGCATTACAATAATCTAGCCTTGAGGTCATGAATGCATGAACTAACTGTTCAGCATTTTGCATTGAAAGCATATGCCGTAATTTAGATATATTTTTAAGATGGTAGAATGCAGTTTTACAGATGCTAGAAACGTGGCTTTCAAATGAGAGATTGGTATCAAAGAGCACACCCAGGTTCCTCACTGACGACGAGGACTTGACAGAGCAGCCATCAAGTGTTAGACAGTATTCTAGGTTACTACATGTGGAGTTTTTTTGTCCAGTAATTAAAAATTCATTTTTTTCTGAATTAAGTTGCAGGAAATTACTAGTCATCCAATTTTTTATATCAGCTATGCATTCCGTTAATCTTGTGAATTGGTAAGTTTCGTCAGGGCGTGAAGAAATATAGAGCTGAGTATCGTCAGCATAACAATGAAAACTAACGCCATGCTTCCTAATGATATCTCCCAGTGGTAGCATGTACAGGGTGAAAAGCAACGGTCCTAGCACTGAGCCCTGCGGTACTCCATACTGAACTTGTGATCGGTGTGAGATCTCTTCATTTACTGCTACAAACTGAAAACGGTCAGATAAGTATGATTTAAACCATGCCAATGCAATTCCACTAATGCCAACATAATTTTCGAGTCTATTCAAAAGAATGTTGTGGTCGATGGTATCGAATGCAGCGCTAAGATCGAGTAACACTAACAGAGAGATACAACCACGATCGGATGATAAGAGTAAATCATTTGTAACTCTAATGAGAGCAGTCTCAGTACTATGATGTGGTCTAAATCCTGACTGGAAAACCTCACAGATACCATTTTTTTCTAAAAAGGAGCATAATTGTGAGGACACTGCCTTTTCTAGTATTTTTGACAGAAAGGGTAGATTTGAGATTGGCCTGTAATTGACTAATTCTGTAGGGTCAAGTTGCGTTTTTTTAATAAGTGGTTTAATAATAGCCAACTTAAAAGTTTTCGGTACATATCCTAAAGTCAAGGATGAATTAATGATATTAAGAAGAGGATCTATGACCTCTGGAAGCATCTCTTTTAGTAGTTTAGTCGGTATAGGGTCGAGCATACATGTTGTTGATTTAGATGATTTAACGAGTTTAGCCAATTCTTCTTCTCCTATAGCAGTGAATGAGTGTAATTTTTCCTCAGTGACACTACAATGCTCTGTCTGATGTGATACAGTAGTAGACGGCTGCATGGTTATAATTTTTTTCCTAATATTATCAATCTTACAAGTAAAGAAGTTCATAAAGTCATTACTGCTGTGCTGTTGGCAGACATCAGAAGTTGAAGCTTTATTTTTGGTTAATTTAGCCACTGTATCGAATAAATACCTAGGGTTGTGTTTGTTTTCTTCTAAGAGAGTCGAGAAATAAGCAGATCTAGCCGTTTTTACGGCCTTTCTATAACAGTGCTAGCAGTAGGATGATTACCATGGTTACTTTTAACAGGATTTGAACTTTGCTGACCTTTATAGTTTTTGTTCTTACCAGAACCACCCTGAGGACAAGAAGATGGAGAGTGGGGACCCTTACACCGCCAACAGAAGAGTGCTTTAGAGGAGTCCTGTGATACCGGGGCTGTTACTGGGTTATTCAACTGATTCGAAGCAGGGCTAGTTACTCTGAGTTTCCAAGGCTTTTTCAGGTGTTCATATTGTAGCTGGTTTTCCTTGTCTTTTTCCAGCTGTTGCCCAAGACGGACTAAACTGTCAACAGAAGTGACTCCATTACTACAAAGTTGACTTGTCATCTGAGGATTGATGTTCTTCAAGATCAGCTTAATGACTTCATCCTCTGCAATGTGTGGCTTCCAGCGTTTACACAGAGCATGGTACATGTAAGCAAAATCTCTTATGCTCTCACCTTCCTGTTGTACATATGTTCTTACTCTCTCCGCTAACTCTTCCTCGTAGTCTTCTGACAAGAAAGCAGCAAGAAACTTAGACTCAAATTCCTGCCAAGTGGTTGTTTCAAGTCGAGCAACATCCCACCAGTCTCTAGCTGTTCCATGGAGCACATTCCTGAGTGTTGCTATTAATTTTTCATCTGAAAGAGGATGGAGAGCTATGAAATCATAACATTTCTCCAGGAAGATCAAAGGATCATCACAGTCTTCTAGTCTACCAAAGCAAGGAAACTGGATTTTAATGGGTTGTTTCCCCACAAAACGTCCTCTACATTCAACGGTGGTTACTGATTCATTTGTAGGATTAAGTTCAGAATCACCCAGTCCATACTGAAATGTTGAAGTCGCTGTAATCTGGTATTCACCACTGGAGTTTCCACCACAGTAGAAGGGGATGGTGACGTAATTGTTTGCATGGAAGCATTTGCTTTCACTGAAATCTGCTGTGATGACTTGACAGCTTCAATGTCCAGAGCTAATTGATGAAAATGTTGTGTGCACTGGTCATCCTGTACATTACTATTGGAGCTTGTCTGAGCAATTAAGGTGTTATTTTTTTGAGTACATTGATCAGTGGCCTTTTGTATGAGATCCAGAGTATTAGCCATGGGTTCCATGACACCATTGAAATCCTTCAATATGAAATCTCCAATTTCAGTGAAAAAGGTGTCTTTTAGCTTCTGATATTGGGTTCTGGTCATTTCACTCAATTGTTGAAGTGTCAGAGTGTCCATGAATCCATTTGCTCCAAATGAGGGCTGCGATGAAGATGATATTGGAGGTCTGAGATCAAAACTTCCTGTTAAGTCCATATCCAGCAGAGTATGTTGGGATGGAAGAGCCGGATATCCTACCAATGTACTAGGAAAAAGACCATTATGTCCATAAGATCCTCTATAAAGGCCTGGGTTGGAGGTTGGTTTTGATCCCCCTCTAATTTCATGGCAAGACTTGCTTGGAGATGCAGCCATTTTGTTGTTGGGTTTTAATCGTACAAGTGTCCCAAAATTGATTTAGATAGAGAGGCAAGAAGAAAAAACAAAAAACATACAAATATATCAGTTCAAAATTGTCCAGCCACACAATAAGCTACAAAAACCCCCAAAACCAAATCAGTTCAGTCCAAAAGGCAATCAGTAATACAAACGATAAATAATCAGCAGCAAAATTCAAAATTCAAATAATCAAAATAGCAGGAGAAACAGTCAAGTCAAGTCAAACAGTCATCCACGGCAGGCTGGATTGTAATCACGACTCTCTTTTTTTATGGTCTGGTACACATTTTCCAGAGCTTCTGAGGCATTGATACAAAGCTGAAAGCTCACACTCCGTCGATCCAGTTCAGGTTTTGGGAACTACCCTCTCATATCGTGTTCCCTGCAGCGTCTCAATGACGGACCCAATGATGAGGATAGGATACTTTCCCTTTCATGCTCCCAAAAGCACACTCATTAGAACGCCGACCACGAACTCTATTACCGCGGATAAAACAATAAATTGCCACGGGAGTCTTTTAAAGGAGCTCCGCGAGTACCTCAATGCCACCCAACAGCCACCGCCATCTTGCCGCGATTGACGCACGTCATAAAGATAATAGATAAAATAACGGGCTGGACTTAAGACGTCGCCATCTTGATTCGGCAATAGGGAATGATGACTGTATATCCATAGAATATTGACATATTTATTTGATGAATGGTGACTGACAGATGAACAATTCCTTGCACTTTATTTATTTATTTCATAATGACATCGTCACACCACAGGCAATGGGGCTATAGTCATTAGGTGATAGTGCTAAGTAGATCTGGGTGTCGTCTGCATAGCTGTGGTAAGCAATTTTGTTATTTTTCATTATTTGGCTCAGTGGCAGCATATACAGGTTGAATAGGAGTGGTGCAAGAATTGACCCTTGTGGGACTCCGCATGTCATGGATGTCCACTCAGACGTATGGTCACCTATACTCACATAATAACCTCTCCCTTCTAAGTATGACCTGAACCATTTAAGGACCATCCCAGAAAGCCCGACCCAGTTTTCCAGCCTGTCAAGAAGTATGTTGTGGTCAACAGTGTCGAATGCAGCACTGAGGTCGAGTAGTACCAGAATTGATGTTTTGCCTGTATCTGTATTTAAGCGAATATAATTTATTATCTTTATGAGCGCTGTCTCTGTGCTGTGATGCGGTCGGAAACCAGATTGAAAATTGTCAAAGTATCCGTTTGAGTTTACGAATTTGTTCAGCTGATTGAAAACAACTTTTTCAATGATCTTGCCTATGAAGGGGAGATATGAGATTGGTCTGTAGTTGCTCAATATGTAGTTATCCAGATTTCTCTTTTTCAGGAGAGGCTTAACTACTGTGGTTTTAAGGGAGTTCGGAAAAGTCCCATAAAGAAGTGAGGAGTTTACCACGTCTAGGAGATCTGCTTCTAAACAGTTAAAGACACTTTTGAAAAAAGAAGTGGGGAGTGTGTCAAGGGCGCAGGTTGATGTTTTAAGGTGCTGTACCATTTCTTCTCAAATGTTACCATCAGTTGCTTCGAAATCAGACATAGTAACTTTCTGAGGTTGTGGTCTGATCTGTCTGACCCCAGAGCAACTCAAGGATGTGCTGATTGCTTTTCTGATATTATTGATTTTCTCAGAGAAAAAGGAAGCAAACTCACTGCATTTCCTGTCTGAGAGCATTTCACTGGGAATGTGACTCGGGGGGTTTGTTAGTCTCTCTACAGTAACAAAAAGAGTGCGCGTGTTGTTTCTGTTTATAATATTTGAGAAGAAGGTCTGTCTAGCTTTGCCTAGTTCCACTTTGAAAGCATAAAGGCTGTCTTTATAGATGTTATACTGGACTACAAGTTTTGTCTTCCGCCACATGTGCTCAGCTTTTCTGCATTGTCTTTTCATTGTTTGCACTGCTGTTGAGTGCTTTTTGTTAACCATCATCATCATCATCATCATCATCATCCTCAGTCATTTAGCTTTCTTTTGCTACTGCAAATGTGTTTTACAAACACACTGTCACAGCAGCCAAAAAAGAAAAACATGTATTAATAGTTAAAAGCTCAACTAATGGAAACACTGATCACCGTTATGGTGATTTCAAATGAAACACATTAGAGTTAAACCTCTGTTATTTCTCAATAAGAGCTTCTGTAGACGTCTGACAGAAATAAAGTCAGTCTGGTTAGTAATGCGTGAAGCTGGTAATGCAGTTTGTGGAGTTGTTTAATCCTCATCTGCTGAGATCTTCAGAGATTTAATGTCTTATTTTATTTTCAGTTGATTTCATCTAAGGCTGTGGCTGAAGTCAGTTGTAGTTCTTGCCTTTCTGCTCGTCTCTTTCCTTCTTTCCTTCAGTGATTCTGCTTGTTAACAGGCTTATTAAGGCTTAGATGACTCCATATTTATTATACACAGATTTTGTGGCTCAGATAAGGTCTAATCTGGTTTCTTTGCTCTTGGCTGACATGTGGCATTGCTATGGCCTGCTTGTGGCCCAGATCTGGCAAACAGGAGTGGGCCACCCAAGGGCCGTCATTCCACGCAGTATGTGGGCCAGATCAGTATTCCACATGTGCCAGATGTGGGCCTGATCACAATGTTGCTATGTGGGACTTATTTGGAAATGTGCCTAAGTATCAAAATATGATAAAATTCTGCAGGAGCCCCCACAAACACGTCTCACTCCATAGATCATCTTACAAGTAAATAAGTTTGTATGTTCTCTGTCATGCTCTCTTTCAAGAAATGCAAAAAACCAATAGTCAGTAGTTTCTGTTGCAACATTGAGTTTTTCTTAGCTATCTGGGATGCTGAGGAGATTCAACTGATCAGGAAGATTTTGTATAAAACAATCTTTAGTGGTAGAAGTGTTTTTTCTACCATACAGTGCATCCGGAAAGTATTCACAGCGCTTCCCTTTTTTTTTACTTACGTACATGTGATTTTTTCATTTTTTATTTTTAATAAATTTGCAAAGATTTCAAACTAACTTCTTTCACGTTGTCATTATGGAGTATTGTTTGTAGAATTTTGAGGAAAATAATGAATTTCATAAATTTTGGAAAAAGGCTGTAACATAACAAAATGTGGAAAAACTGAAGCGCTGTGAATACTTTTCAGACGAGGCTTGTGTTTATAACAATAATCTTGCTTTAAATTACTTTAATTAATTTAAAGTAATGTAATCGTCAGGGTTTTTGTTTTTACTTATTTCTGGGAACAGACACAGTCTCTATGTCATGATATCTAGGTGAAAGTGCCTCTATGTGTTGGGATTTATCTGACTTCTGTGATGCGAAACAGTTAGCAGACGGTCGGTTTAGCCAGTCTGTCTGCTTCCTGAACTGGGCCCCAGCTATTCAAGATTCAACTCTAAGACTATGTTCCATATTACTAGAGAGAAGAGCGGCACCATCCCAGGAGGTGTCAAATCTGCCCCAAAAACTTTTCCAATTGTCTATGAACCCTATATTATTCTGCGGACACCACTTGCCAGCCAGCCATTGAGTGAGGACAGTCTGCTAAGTAGCTCATCACTCCGAACAGGAAGGGGGCCAGAGCATATTATAGTGTCTGACAGTGTACTTGCGAGTTCACACACCTCTTTAATGTTCATTTTAGTGATCTCCGACTGGCGAAATCGAACATCATTAGTGATGATTTAAAGTGATTTAAATTTGCTCTGATGTCAGGCGCTCTGGCTTTATTTCAGTTCCCTTTTAGTCAGTACACTATGAGTTACGTCAGTTACTGATGAAATGGGGGTTTCGCTTAGAAGCCAATCGCCTTTGAGAACTACAAAACAAGCCAATGGCATGAAAATGCCATGGGTCTGCGGAATTTGTATAACGCAACCCCGCCCCACCGCCTGGGTATAAAGGGTGTTGTGGCAATCTCGCATTATGTTTCTGCTTCAGAGCCGAGTGTTACTTGCCTGAGCTTTCTCTCTTCAAGACGAGCGATTCTCCAGAGTGTTGGTGTTACGGCGTGTTCCAGCAAGTTCCGCATTCCTGTCTGATCTGTGCAGTGATCCAGCACAGCGTGCGCGTTCTCCCTGGGCACTTCGGCATTCTGCAGAGCAAAACTCCTCTCTAAAAGAGCTGCACGCGGCACGTCTTTTTCAAGACGTTTCACCCGTGCATTGTTTCTGGGTGCGGTCGGCTGATTAGTCCATCTCACAGGCATGAGCACTGTTTGGTGTGCTTGGGCAAGCACGCTGAGCGCACGCTCATGGATGACTCATGTTCCAACTGCGGAAACATGGCCATCGCGGTGTTGCAATCGAGACTCTATGATCTCCGTTTAAAAATAAAAATAATAAAAAACAGGAGCGAGAGTCCCCTCTTTCACACCACAATCTACTTCCTCCACGAGAGGCAGTACTTTGGCTGGTGGTCAGGGTGATCTGGGGGCGTTGGTGTGGGCCAACCCGACGAATATTCCTCGGGCCACACCCCCCCCAGCACACTGCAACCCATGGTGTTGCCGGAAAAAGGCGCTGGTGTTCCTGTCCTGGGCTCAGCGTCTCATTTGGGACGCCGGCGGATGACGTCACGTTGATCGGCGCATCACAAGGTGGGCTGGATTCCTCTGGAGATGAAGATTCGGCTTCAGCGCTGCCTGAGTTTGATCCGGAGCTCACAGCCATGCTTTCCCAGGGATGATTGGTATCTGGGGCGGCCCACGCTGAAAGCTTCCTGGAAGTGTATGAAGAGGTGTCGAAGTCGTGGGAGTCTCCGTTGACTTTTCGCGGCCCAGCGGCAGCCTCTTCCGCCTTACTGCTCTCGATAGTGGCACGGTGTAAGGGTACACTGGGGTTTCCCCTGTTGAACATTCTGTTGCATGGCAACTATGCCCGCAGAGCATTTCAGCAGCGCATTGGGACCCAAAGCACCTGTCCAAGGCTTGTCGGTGGCGGAGAACCACAGAGCCGCGGGCCAGGCCGCGTCCACCTGCATGCTTCGGCCATCTCTCAAGCCTTGTGCGTGAGGCTGCCGACCTCGTCCTACGGACGACGAAGGTTACTGCACGCTCTCTCGGTCAGGTGATGTCCACTGCTGTGGTCCAGGAACGCTATTTATGGCTCAGTCTGGCAGATAGGCAGGAGTCTGAGCGAACACGTTTCCTCAACTCCCCTATCTCCCAGGCTGGGCTATTTAGCGGGGCAGTCGGGAGCTTTGCCCAACAGTTTTCGACTGCACAAAAGCAGACTGGGGCGATTGAACATATTGAATATGTCATGTGTTGTTGTTCTTCTGAGGTTGTATTTACCTAATTTGTATTTACCTGCCAAGGACCACATATTTTTTAATGTCCTGATACATAAAACCATAGAATTCAATAGGTTGTTCTTTCTTTTTCACATGACTATGTATGTATGCATGTAATTTTAGCCTGCAAAAAAGTTTTTAATCATAATATATTGTTACAAATTATAATATAGTAATACTGCAATGAAAAAAATACTACACAGAACAAATTGTCAAATTAAGACATGTTAGAAAAAGTAACTTGAATAATTTTAGGGCTGTGGGTGTTTTCAGTGAGGCCAGATTATGAGAATGTGCTTTCCGTATGACATTCTTGCAGCCAAGCACATACTATTTATTATTCACACCACTACACTAAATAAGTGTCTTTTATAACACCATAGCTCCATGCATTTATCTGTTAAATAAGTAATTAAACTATTCAAACTGATGGAAATTAATAGAAAAAGATTAGACTTAAAGAGAAAACAGTATAGATTAGAATTTACTGAGCATCAGAAATTCATAAAACTAATCATGTTTCCTTAGAATTACTTGTTCTTCATATGAAAAAGAACTTTGTGCTCATAAGTCATAATGGGCCACACCCAGCAAATATGTCTGATCTTATCTGCTAAACGATTTAATAGGTCAAAATAGCCCAACATTTTAACCAAATTTTTATTTTTGACCTGTCAAGGTGATGGCGTGATCAGTTTTTTTTTTTTGCGCACAAGCTAATTACGAGCTACAGGTAAAACAAGTGAAAAATGTCAATTTTGGTCGAATTTGAGGTTTTCACAAAATTGTGTTCAATAAGCGATCCCTAGCGATCCCAATGCTCCAAATAGCAATTAAACATCTAAAAGTATCTTTATTTGTACATTTCCTTTGTCCATGAAAGATGCCGTTTTTCTCTGCTTGCTTCTTGACCACTGCCGCTTAAATTCATCACAAGTTTGGTATCGTTGTAAAGTGCAGCATTCCAACTTTGTGAATATAGCAAATTCTTGATGGCATGAGTCTGAACCAATGAAATGTGCACAAATTTGCATATTATAATTATAAAAAAATGATAGACTACACAGAAAATTACTCAACTTTTATTTCAGTTTTAATGTAATCAACCACGGAGTTGTTTATTTAACAATGCATTCAATAAATACTTGCACTTACAATTTCATATTTTTATTTTATTTAAATACCACCCAAAACTGATCTGGATATATTAGCCGCAAAAGGGATTGTGTTTATGCATATATGCCAAATTTGAACATGATTTCAGGGGCTTCTACACATATATTATATCATGCTGCCCACAGATACGAATAAACTATTTTATTCAACCTTTTGTAAGAAGTAGAACTGCAAGATTCAGCCAAATCATCAAACCAGGTTTAAACATCTTAAATGCCTTTACATTTTTTTCTTACAACATGGCAGATGGCAACTAAATTATTAGTAATATAGTCGCTATATACTAATAAGAGTGTTGCATTCACAACTCAAGGCTTGCTTTCTAGGGTGGTCTCATCAAAGAGGCTGAGCAAGTTCTTTGGCTCAAAGTTGCTTTTATCAGACAAGTCGGTGGAGATCCAGCTTCTCTTGCGGCTGCTGGGCGAGTCTGTGAGACTGCGCTGGGAGCTGTGATGAATCAGACTCAAGCTGCTGCTGGAATGGATTCTGGAGGCAGTGTGTGTGCACTGGCTGTGCATTGATGTGTGTGTGGGGTCGATGTGTGTGTTTGGCAGTGGCGTAGAGGTACTGCCAACAGATAAGCTTGCCTGGACTCTGTACAAATGAAGAAAAAAAACAAAACAATGTAGTCGATTTTTAGTTTATGCAGAAAAAGTGAGTGAGAATAGTCTGTAAAATTCCCCATCATGATTATGTCCTCACCTATATTTTTGCACACTCAATGTATTAGTGTTTTTACAATACATTTCATGTAGACTTGCAAAGAAGAACGGCTTACATTATTACGTTCCTTATAGTTCTGAAATGTATTCAATTATGTGCTGAATCATACGTATTTATATTGTTAGGAAGATACAGAAATTTGAAAGCATACAACTTTGGCACTAGATGGTGCTATGGGGTCATTTTCATTGCACAATAGCATACCGGTAGATCATCCCTTGTGACAAGTATAACCAGTATGTGATGGAGGCTGTTTTAAATATCAGTTCAGTTCCTTTATTTTATTTATAAAGCACATTTAAAACAGCCACAGGACTGACCAAAGTGCTGTACCAGCTAAAAGAAGAAACATTAACAAATCTGAATCTAAGAAAACAAATAGATCAAATAAACAAAATCAAAATTAAAACAAACAAAGTAACGACATTAGCTTTTAAAAATTGGTAAAGAAAAAAAAAAGGTTTTCAGAAGAGGTCTAAAAACTGATATAGAAGGAGCTACTCTAAGTTGTACTGTCAAGCTATTCCAGTCTAGATCTCCTTTGCGTTTTAACCTTGTGTAAGGAACAGTAAGTAGATTTAGGTTACCAGACATAAGTCTCTGGATAGGCTATAGGGATGCAATAGTTCGGACAGATAACTAGTCCGCAGTACAGAGAATTGCAATAATCAAAGCAGGAGGAAATAAAAGCATGGATGGCTGTGGCAAGAGATTTTTCGGGCAAGAAATGTTTAATTTTAGAAAGGTGGCGGAGCTGAAAGAAGCTAGGAGAGACAACAGAGGACACCTGTTTATCTAAGTTAATCGACTATCTAGAAGAACTCTAAGGTTCCATACACATTTGGTATTAAGACAAATTACCTAGAGTGCTGTTATCGAACTCCACTTTGTCAGATGAGCCAAAAACTATAACCTTGTTCAAAGTTAAAAAATGACTTGCCAGCCAAAGCTTTACCACATCGAGGTAAAAAATGAAAAGATACACCATGCCTTCTCAAAATCGAAGGGGAGAAAAGTGAGGGAGCTAAAATTGAGCCCTGGGGAAGTCCAGTTTCAAGGTGAGCAGCAGAGGTGGTAAAACTGCCAATCCAGACAGAAAAATATCTGTCAGATAAATAAGATAAAAACAAAACTGAAGATTAAAACCAAACCTTTAAACCCCACATAGGTAGTGATGTGACATTTGAACCGAGGTGTCGGAGTTTGTGTCGAGAATAAATGGGCGTGCCAGATGAAGCCCCGATTCGAGGTTTGTGTTGTTAACGGAGAAATCACGTGACCAATGACAAACAATACTCAGTTTGTGTGGAATACCTCATTGGTTCGCTCTGGGTTCGAAACTCGCGCCACCTTTTGGTTGTTGTTCCATTTCAGAGAAGCGTCAGGAGTGTGAGTGTCAGAGAGTCAGAGAGTTGTGTCATTGTCGTTATTGTGGTTCATATGTGTCAGGGCTATATATTATTAAATTATACTATTATACTACAGTATACTACATTATTACTGTTAGGTTAGTTAGTTTTTCTCTAATAGAGTTTTCCTCTATTATTAGGTGTCCTTTAGCATCTGCTGGATAGCACGGTTGATCACAGTAAAAGGAGGTCAAGTGCAACAGATAGCGTTGAAGTGGACCAGGTATTTATCGGAAGTAAATCTCACAAGATCTGAGGATCCACTAGTATATTGGGCTCAACAGAAGCATCAGTATCCTCACTTATATCAGCTGGCACTGGCATTTTTATGTTACCCTGCATCCGCTGTTCCTTGTGAAAGGATCTTTTCCAAAGCTGAAGAGGTTTTGTCCAAGAAGAGGAATCGTCTAAACCCCAACACACTTCAAAAAAAATTCTGTTCCTCAATAAAAATTATTATCCTTCCTTCACCCACCCCAAAATGCATCCTCAGTCCCATAAGCACTACACTGCACTAAAACTACACAATAAACAAAAAAACAGTAACAACCCTTCACTTTTCCCACCCCAGACTGCTCTGTTGCAGTTAGCTTTATTACTTTCCCTCCACTATAAGCACTGCACTCAACACAGCATCACTTTTGTTGTTCATACTGTCACTATCAAAACAATTTATGAATAATTAATTATGTGTGTGACAGTTGTCTCTGCACAAGTAAAATCAGACAGAGAAAGATACATATTTTATTTTATACCCATGCAATGGACAAATATCGGCTCAGGTCATTGGCTCAGGATTAATGGATTTGTCTGCTATTTCTTTGCACAGTAGCTAGGTGTCACTAGTGAGCAGTGATGAATGAAGCATCGGGTAATGAACCTTTTGGTGAAGCAATGGGCTGCAAAGTCTCAGTGGTTCAGGAAGCCTCATTTTGCCATCGCTACACATATGATTCCAATATAGAATAGAGCAACAAGTGATCAACAGATTCAAAAGCTGCAGTCAATTCTAAGAAAACTAAAACAACAGAGTCACCAGCATTGGTAGAAACTAAGATGTCATTTAGCACTCTCAGAAGAGCAGATTCTGTGCTGTGAAAAGACTTAAAACCAGACTGAAAGTACCTTAGAAAAAAAAGGAGCCACAGAGATAATTATTTAAAACAGATGTATCTAAAGGAAGGCTCCTTGGGTCCAAAGGCTCCAGGGACAAAACCGGTTAATAAGCATTTGCTCAGAAATAGCAGGCCTGCGTCAGTAGACTTTATAAACTGTTTTTAAAAAAATGACAATCATACATCATGATGACAGAAAGAGGGCTTGAGGGTGGCAATAGTTTCAGTAAGGGATTGTAAGGAAATGGAAAAAATCTCCCACAAGGCTAGTGGCAGAGTAAATGCAAAAGGATCATTATATGAAGCTAAGGCTGAGGCCTTAAATTAGAGATTTTATCAATAAAGAAACTAAAGAAGCTTTCACATAATGCATTTGATGGATTTGGAAAATTAAACGGGACCTTTGGTTTATGATGGTTATTAGAAATTATATTAGAAAAATAAGCAGCTTTTGTGGACTTTGCAGCAGTCTGGTAGGCCACTAGGCAGTTATATGACGTTTGAAGTCTGTCCTTTTCCCGCTTTCCTACAAGCTTGTCTTAATAAGCAAGTCCCAGAGGTTTGCCACCGATCAGGAATAGATTTTTTTAGAGTCCAGCGACAATTGTGAATAGTATTAAGCACGTGTTTGAGCATTGGCAGATGAAGAGAACACATTTGGGAGGGACAAAGAAAATAAAATAGGCTTATGGTCTGAGATCATTGTATCTGATATTTCAATCTCAGAGATGGAAAAACCATAGGTAAGCACTAGCTCATAGGTAATCACCATAGGTAAGCACTAGCATGATCAAAGTGTGACCATGTATATGAGTGGAGTCCACTGATCTATATAAATGACTGGATTGCACATTGCGTTCTAAACTGCCAGCAGGCGGTGAAGCCACCAGAAGTGTTCGAGTGGCCATCTTACTATTCCCTACCGACAGAGGGCATCATTGACTTACAGCCAAAACACTGACCTAAAAATCACTCGATTTGCAGGATTAGTTTTATGATACATGTATGTAAATTAATAGTTCCCTTTCAGTCGGTCACGTTCGACGTACGTTGGAAGTCACAGACGAATTGGGATCACTTCTGGGAGCCCCTATCAACTTCGAGATATAGAGAACGGGACAATGGCCATTGGCGTGCGAGATTTGCATCTCGCGCTCCGCCTCGCGCTGCGGGTATAAACAGGAGGCGAATGCAGCGCACTATTGTCATTCACTTCGGAGCCGAACACGGTGTTGATGAAGGAGACTGTTCCTGCTTCAGCAGAAAGAGAGAGAACGAGAGAAGATGCTTCTTTGAGTGCTGGGAGAGAAGGCACGATCAGCGGCGGCCGCGAGCTCACTGATACAGTGATAAACTGCTGTTTTTACAGCACTGTTGGTTTGGTGAGGGCGTTCCCAACGGTGAGTGCATACACAGGCTGCACTACTCTCCTGTGTTTTGCCGCGGTCGTTCCTGGGTGCTTCAGCACATTTAAAAGAGCTTTCTTCTAAAAGAGCAGCGCGGGTGTGACACTGCGTCTTTTTCAAGACGTCATTCCACCTGTGCGTTTCTGGATGCGGTTGTTTCCTGTCCTTTGACGGCCACGATCCCTCTCGCATAAGCATGTTGCGATTGCGTTCGTGGGTGATCCATGTTCTCTCAGGAGAACGGGATCACGTCGGCGCGTTGTTCGTCTCGCCTTCCTCTTGAGGGTTTGAGTGTTCAGCGCGCCGTGTGCCGTCTAGCTGCCGGCTGACAGCGCGGGTTGTCACGGCAACCCAGCGCGTCACTCGGCGCTTTAGATGCGCGGTCGAGACTTAACCTCAAACGGGGTTGAGTCCCTTCGCCTATTCCCCGATCTAGTTTCTTTTCTGGTGCACCAGAAAGGGGCTACTTCGGCTAATAAGCCTTGGTGACCTGAGGATTACAGTGGGGCTTCCCTGCCGAGTACATCTCCGTGGGCCCTCACTCCTCTATCGCATTGCAAGCATGCTGAGACTGTGTTCGTGGGTGGTTCATATTCTCTCATGAGAGCATGACCACGTCGGCGCGTTGTTCGTCTTGCCTTCTTCATAGGGGCTTGAGTGTTCAGCGCGCCGTGTGCCGTCTCGACGGCCACGCTCACAGTCTTGCATGCCTGCTGGTAGCTTACAGGTGGGATTGCTGGTTCCAAAAAAATAAAAAATAAAGGGGACCTAGCGTTTCATCTGGGGCTCTAGCAGAGGACAGATGTCAATCGCTGCATCGGAGAGAGGGCTGTTATAAGCTGGAAATGAAGATGATGCTGAGTTTCCCACTATAATGGTGTGTGCTCATGCTGAATCAGATTCAGACTTGACAGCCATGCTTTCCTGGGTGGCTGAGGCGTAGTGCAACGCGTAAATCGCCTTGCCCGCCCCCTTGCCTTTTTCCCGAATGTGCATTGGAAAGCTTTGGCAGTGTGGAACTATTTGGTGCCAAAATATGGGGTGCCAATGGTGCCATAATCTGGATAAAGTTTTCCTCTCTCTCACTACCCTCATCGGTGAGGTGGCAGTGCCACTGGCAGGCCACCTCCGCCCTGCGCTCTTAGTGCACGAGGGTAGTTCTAAGCTGAGGTTGAGCTGCGCACAGTGACTGATTTACACTTAAAGTCACAGCGCTGGCCCTTGGCCAGACGATGTCCACCCTGGTCCAGAAACACCCTTGGGCTACCTTGCAGGGGTGTGAGACGTCGCCAGAGTACGCTCTCTCGATGCTCACATCTCACAAGGTGACCCTTTTCGGCGACACTGTCGGTGACTGTGCAGCAGTCCTCCACAGTGCAAAGCAGATGGAACCCCTCAGTCTGCTCGCCATGGGCATCCCATGATGCCACCCGTCTTGGCTGCCAGTCAGCTGAGACGGGTGACCTGGACTTGGTTGAAGCTGCTCTTCCCCGGAGGAGGGCCGGGTGGAGAATCATTGCTAAATTTTGTTCCGCCTCCGGTGTTACAGCCAGTGGTACCCAAATTCTTAAGAGCAGTTCCAATACCTCTGGGTCTCGGGAGTTCAGGAATGGAAGCGTGTGACGCTATGAAGCCGCGCCGCTCTCATTCCCCTCCCCACAAGAGGGCGAGAATGGCAGTGTGCGACGCTGGGGAGCCTCGCCACTCTCATTCCCCTCTTCTCAGCGGTGTGAGGACGGCAGTGTGCGACGCTATGCCTCGCCACTCTTGTTCCCCGCTGAGGAAGGAGGTGGGGTAGGCAGTGTGTGACGCCACAAAGCCTTGCCACTCTCTGCCCCTCCTTCAGTCGCCAGCGAACCGCAGCGTATGGCTTGAGAACGCTACCATGCCTTCTCTCATACCCTCCGTCCAACCGTGGGGGCAGGTAGGTGCTGCGTGCGCACTCAGACCCCACTTCAGGACGCTGTGCCTCTTGGGTCGGGTCCCTGCCCTCCACTTCGCTGCCCTACTGCGGGTACGTCTGTGGGGCGGGTGTGTTCATGGTACGGTTTCCGGAAGCCTAGCTAGCACTTCCGGGACGGTCCCGCTGACTCACCTGCACCACCAGGCTCGGCTATGCGATTCAGTTCGCACGGCATCCTCCCAAGTTCTGGGCGTCCACTTCACTGTTGTGTGGAGCTGCGACGCCCATCTTGTGGAAAGAGATCGAAGTCCTACTGGCGAAGGACGCGATTGGAGCCGGTCCCTCCAGCCGACATGAAGTTGGGGTTCTATAACTCCTACTTCATTGTGCCCAAGAAAAGCAGTGGGTTATGACCAATCTTGGACCTGTGAGTCCTGAACCGGGCCCTTCACAAACCGCCCGTTGACGCAGAAGCGCACTTTCGAGTACATCCGTCCCCAAGATTGGTTTGCAGCGATCGACCTGAAGGTTGTTCCCTTCAGGACTGTCCCTGTTGTGTGAATACAGAGACACGGTGATCAGTCACCTCAGCCTGTTGGGACTTCGGGTCAACTGGGGAAAGAGCAAACTCTGCCCCGTGCAGAGGATCCCTTTTCTCGGTATGGAGCTGGACTTGGTCAATCTGACAGCGCGTCTCACAGAGGAGCGTGTCCAGTCGGTGTTGAACTGCTTGAATTCGTTCAAATGCAGGACAACGGTACCACTGAAACATTTTCAGAGGCTCCTGGGGCATATGGCATCCGCAGCCGCTGTAACGCCGCTCGGATTGCTTCATATGAGACCGCTTTAACGCTGGCTACACGACCGAGTCCTGAGATGGGCGTGGCACAGCGGATCCCTCCGTGACTCCGAGGTGCCGCCAAACCTTCAGCCTGTGGTCGGACCCTTCGTTTCTACGGGAAGGAGTTTCCCTAGAACAAGTGTCCTGGCATGTTGTTGTCTCCACGGATGCCTCATCCACCGGCTGGGGTGCCACGTACAACGGGCTTGCAGTTTCAGGTCTGTGGACGGGGCCTCAACTGCAATGGCATATCAATTGCCTCGAGTTGTTAGCAGTTCGTCTTGCGCTGGGCCGCTTCAAAACGCCGCTACTAGGCAAGCACGTTCTGGTCCGTACGGACAACACTGCGGCCGTTGCGTACGTCAACAAACAGGGTGGTCTACGCTCCCGTCGCATGTCTCAACTTGCCCGCCATCTCCTCCTATGGAGTCAGAAGCATCTGAGGTCGCTTCGTGCCATTTACATTCCGGGCCTGCTCAATCGTGCGGCCGACGAGCTCTCACGACAGCCAGTGCTCCCCGGAGAGTGGAGACTCCATCCCCAGGTGGTCCAGCTGATCTGGAGTCGCTTCGGGACCGCACAGGTAGACCTGTTTGCCGCCCCGGACACGACCCACTGCCAGTTGTTTTATTCCCTGACCGAGGGGACCCTCGGCTCGGATGCGCTGGCACACAGCTGGCCCCGGGGCCTACGCAAGTATACGTTTCCCCCAGTGAGCCTTCTTGCACAGACTCTGTGCAAGGTCAGGGAGGACGAGGAGCAAGTCCTGTTGGTTGCTCTGTATTGGCCCAACTGGACTTGGTTCTAGTGACAGCACCTCCCTGGCCCATTCCTCTGAGGAAGGACCTCCTGACTCAGAGACGGGGCACCCTATGGCACCCGCGTCCGGTGTCTGGTCCCTGGACGGGACGCGGAGGTTCTAGGTGGCCTACCACAGGCTGTGGTAGACACCATCACTTCCGCTAGAGCTCCCTCTACGAGGCACCTCTATGCGTTGAAGTGGAACCTGTTCGTCGACTGGTGTTCTTCTCGCTGAGAAGACCTCCGGAGATGTTCGGTCGGTTCTGTGCTTTCCTTCCTACAGGACAGGTTGAAGCGAAGGCTGTCTCCCTCCACCCTCAAAGTCTATGTTGCCGCTATCGCCGCTAATCATGACATGGTAGGTTGTAAGTCTCTAGGGAAGCACGATCTGATCGTCAGGTTCCTGAGGGGGGCGAGGAGACTAAAACCGCCTCGCTCTCCCTCTATACCCTCTTGGGACTTAACTCTGGTGCTAACCGCACTGCAGAGGGCGCCCTTTGAGCCTTTGCAGTCAGTTGAGTTAAAAATCCTGTCTCTGAAGACAGTACTCCTGACTGCATTGGCCTCTATCAAGAGGGTAGGGTACCTGCAGGCATTTTCGGTCGACGAATCGTGCCTGGAATCCGGCCCGGTAACTCTCATGTAATCCTGAGACCCCGGCCCGGATATATGCCCAAGGTTCCCACCACTCCCTTCCGGGACCAGGTGGTGAGCCTGCAAGCGCTGCCTTCGGAGGAGGCAGACCCAGCCCTAGCTTTTCTCTGTCTAGTCCACGCTCTGCGGACTTACGTGGACAGAACGCAAAGCTTCAGGACCTCAGAACAGCTCTTCGTCTGTTATGGAGGCCAGCAGAAGGCAAAGGCTGTCTCCAAGCAGAGGATGGCCCACTGGATAGTGGATGCCATCGTCTTGGCGTACCAAACCCAAGACGTGCCCTGCCCGCTCGGGTTAAGAGCCCACTCCACTAGGGGTGTAGCTTCTTCCTGGGCGTTGGCTCGTGGCGCCTCGCTGACAGATATTGTAGAGCTGCGGGCTGGGCGACACCTAACACGTTCGCTAGATTTTATAGCCTCCGTGTAGAGCCGGTATCTTCCTGTGTGCTCGCTTCCCATAGTCAGTAACACCGAAGTGCTCGTTCTAAGTGTCGGCTTGCTGCGCCACTCCCTTCCCTTTGGAACGGATACGTGCGCTTATATGCTCCAGTCGAGTTCCCCAAAAGGGCGAACCCTGTTGAGTCCTCCGCAACTCGCGGCAGTCGGATGTGGCGGAGCGTCCGACGTCAGGTTTAACACTCGTATGCATTGGTGGAACTTGTGTTAGGCTGGGTTCCATATGTTGTGACCCCCATGGCGGTCCCATATGTGTATTCTTCCACGGTACGGCTCCCTACGGCGAGCCCGTGTCTTTCCCTCGGCAGAGCTCTCTGCCGTCTCAGTTAGGTGTTGTTCCCCCGCCTGTTTGGCCGGGGCCACCCCTGGGACTTCCGTATGTTGCACTGCCCACGGCCAGTCCATACGTGTATTTTCCACATGGTAACTCCCTTCGGGCATGATGTGGCTTCCGCAGCGTCCCTCTGGGCACGCTTTCTCAGCATTATCCAATAGTCTGCTGAAGTGGGTCTTGCGGAACAGCAGTGTGACTTCCCTGCGTGAATTCCCCGCCCGGAACAGACGGGGTCTGAGGGGCTCTCGCTGGGCGCTGGAAGTGGTAGTACAGAACAGGGCTATTTCACTCAAACCTTAATAACTGGACTTCAAAACTAGAAAAAAACCTTTACAGAAACCATTTTACAGCGATCGAGGAAAGTCTGTTTTAAGACAGTCACTAAACCAACCCCCATGACAGTTTAGACGGGGAGAGTTTAAAATGAGAAAAAAAAAAAAAAAAAAAAAAAAAACAGCAGTCATTTGGAACCAGTTCAGTAAAAGGGTTTAAATCTTCCACTTGTACCCAAGATTCCGTGATAAACATAAAATCCAGTTCGTGCGAGGAGAAAAAAAAAAAAAAGTTCACTAGAGAACGAGCGTTTATCAAAGGCGCGCATGAAAGCCGATGTGGGCAGAATCGAACCTAGGGCCATAAGAAAAGCAGGCAGGGAGTATGGGGCGAAGCCAGCAGAAGGAGAGATCCAGTGAACACCAGACCGACTTTCATGCCAAAGACGAAAGGCTAAATTCAAAGCTAGCCCGCAGGTGTGCTTTCCATTGGATGGAGATCCCAACCCGTTTCCTCCTGCGCTTTCTCCAAGCAAGATCGAGAGGCCAATGGCATATACGGTCCAGTATATCCGATAGCAAAGACCTGTAAGGTTCGTAACTGAAACGTTTCACTTCGGACTCCGTTCCATTTAGCAGCAACAATATCCCGCTTCATAGCAAGTATTCCTCTTGTCACGGTTACACTGGGCTCTCCCTCTCCAAGAACACAAAGCTTCATCTCCCCAGAATACTAATCAGCTACCCCAATCACATAGCAATCAATATCCTCACATGGACATTCAACCAGCGTCTGGTATTGTCCAGCTATCCTCGGACTACACAGACCTCTAAATACTTACCTGTGGTATCCTGATGAAAACTGATGAACTTCATCTGTTTTATCTCGTTGAGTAATCCTCTATTTTCCTCCAGGTGATTCTCCGTTTATTTTTCTGTGTGTTCTACAGATGCTGGTCTCCCAGTCAACAAGAACATCATTAATATCAAAGTAAAGTCTCAATCTCTGTTTGAACTGTCACTTACTTGCTTGGTTGTCTGCAATAAACTTCTGCATCTGGGTTCATACATCTGTTTCTGTGTGATCCGTGACAGAATACCAGACTGCACAAGAAGGACCCAGCAGGAACGCCTTCACCATCAGCCATGGACCCTTTCGCTAAGTTGGAACATCTTTGTTTTGCTCTTGCTCTAAGGTTCATTCGGTTGATCCACAACTAGCAAACACACTGCCATTGCAAACCTCTGTACAGAGCACCTCCTTTGTCATTTCTTTCCCATCTGTCAGTTCATGTCCAGTCTGCCAGTCCCATGGTCAACCCAGTGCTCTACTCTAGCATGAGCAAGTTGCCATCATTACCATCATGTTACCATCAAATACAGGCACCCTCTTTCTCTTATCCCTGCCTTCCTGGAACTCCCCTGGTGTTCAACTGTAATCACCCAGTTGGACATCTGCAGTGCCTACAACCTTGTTCAGCTACAGAAGGGACACGAGTGGAACACTGACTTTGTGACCTCCACAGGCCACTATGAATATTATGCCATGCAGTATGGCCTGGCCAACATCAGTGGCTTTCTGGCTTTCATGCACAAGATGTGGTGAATCATGCGAATCGTCAAGACACTCCATATTTTAAAGATTCATGAACAAGGTGTTTTAGGAGTACCTCCATCGATGCAACCTTGTGTACATTGATGAATTCCTCATCTTCTCCCGAAACCTGATCGACCAATGGCAGCAAGTGTTGCTGGTGTTGGAAAAGCTACACAAGTACAGTCTATTCCTGAAAACAGAAAATTGTGAATTCCATTAACCTACCATTTAGTTCCTGGGGCTAAACATCAGCCCCAAGGACGTGTAGATGGACCCAGGGAAAGTCAGTGCAGTACTCACCTGGCAACTTACCACCACTATAAAGAGTATTTTCCTGGGTTTGGCCAATTTCTACCATGGATTCATCTGGTATTACAACGTGGACTCCCACATCGGAGAGGTATGGACCAGAGGAGAGGTCCTGGGTCGCTCGAGATCCAGCCCTACTCAACAGCTTCCAGGTATTACAGTGTCCCTTGGTAGTATGTGATTGCTAGGTGGTCAGCTAGCTGTGCATTTTCTAGGGTGTTACTGGTGATTGCTGGTGCATTGCCATTTGGTTGCTTGCTGGTAGAAGTCAAAAGAGACCCCATGACTTTATGAGTTTGACTTCTTAGAATGTGGTCTCAGCCAACCCAACAATTTATCACATCTTCTCCATTCAACTAGGTTTGTCAACCATAACTCCATCCAGGACAGACAGGAACCTTGACAGATGATCAGTTAAACTTCACAGACCACATTGCTAGAACTGCCCGGTCCTGCCTTATACAGCATTAGGAGGATCAGGTCCTTCCTATCCGAGCATGCTACACAACTCCTTGTCCATGCTCAACCCTATACCGACTAAGCTACTAAAAGATATGCTTCCAGAGGTCATAGATCCTCTTCTTAATAATATTAATACATCCTTGTCATTAGGATATGTAATTAAAACTTTTAAGCTGGCTATTATTAAACCACTTATTAAAAAAAAACACAACTTGATCCTACAGAATTAGTAAATTACAGGCCAATCTCAAATCTACCCTTTCTGTCAAAAATACTAGAAAAGGCAGTGTCCTCACAATTGTGCTCCTTTTTAGAAAGAAATGGTATCTGTGAGGATTTCCAGTCAGGATTTAGACCGTATCATAGTATTGAGACTGCTCTCATCAGAGTTACAAATGATTTGCTCTTATCATCCGACCCTGGTTGTATCTCTCTATTAGTGTCACTCGATCTTAGTGCTGCATTCAATACTATAGACCACAACATTCTTTTGAATAGACTAAAAAATTATGTTGGCATTAGTGGAATTGCATTGGCATGGTTTAAATCATACTTATCTGACCGTTATCAGTTTGTAGCAGTAAATGAAGAGATGTCACACCGATCACAAGTTCAGTATGGAGTACCACAGGGCTCAGTGCTAGGACCGTTGCTTTTCACCCCGTACATGACCATATTAGCCCAGTTCTTTCAACACTGCACTGGCTCCCTATTAAACATTGTATACATTTTTAAAATCTTGCTAATTACTTACAAAGCACTAAATGGTTTAGCTCCCCAGTACTTGAGCGAGCTCAACGCATTATACTCCATCACGTCTATTGCGGTAATACCTAGAATATCAAAAATCAACTGCAGGTGGTCGATCCTTTTCCTATTTAGCACCTAAACTCAGTTTAATCTAGTCAGTTTAAATCTAGACTAAAAACACATCTCTTTACTATGGCATACACATAGAACATTATCAATTTATATTATTCAAATCAATTAAATGATTGTTTTAGGCATTAACTAGGTCTGCCGGAACCGGGAACACTTCCCACAACACCTGATGTACTGGTTACATCATAAAAAGAATGGCATCTACGCTAATGTTAGTCTCTCGGTTTATCCCGAGGTTTACTGCAGTCAGCCGGATCCGAGCCGCATCTAGATCAGATGGTGGACCTGCTCCTAGACATGACCAACGCATCCCTGAAGTGTCTGCAGAGTGTCAACTAGACTCTCCCCTGTGACTAGGGCTGCACAATTATGACAAAAATCATAATTGTCGATTATTCCCTTGAAATTGTAACTGCGATTATTAATTACGATGATCACAATTTACATTGAATGATGTTTTGAATAGCTTTATACCATAGTTTGAAGCAACTGCATGCCATATTTTTATATAAAAATAAAAATATTCTTCATTAAGCCTCATGTCATCTATACATTTGTTTGGTTTCTTCTTTAAATAAATAAAAAAGTAAAATTTATGCATGGTACAATAATAGGGGCTTTCGCACCGGGTAGTTCTAGGAACTTAATTAAAGTAACTAACTTCCAGGGTGGTTCCCCGAGAACTAAATGTTCCCCAAGGGTCATTTTCCTGATTGCATTCGCACCGCCAGTAACTCTGAAGTGACGTAAGCCGCGCTTGTTGTTGTGACTTATTTTGACGCCGCGAAGGACCTTTATTTTGACGCCGCTGAGAATGCCAGAGAGTGAGCACACAGTGCGAGCACACAGCGGTCACATTTTCCGTCTTCATTAGTTTACGATCTGTTTAACAGTCCTGTCTAATATGTTATTAGGTAGAACTATTATACAAAGAAAGTTATATGAAACATTATATGACATTATATGAAAAATTATTGGCGTTTGCCGTGTGGTTAATGGCCGCTCTGGAGAAAACAGTGATGTCATCCAGCTCAGTTCAATTATCATATAGTGTGTCAATGCGGGCAGATCAGTAATATAGTTGAATATTTAGTGTCCCCAACTAAGCAAGCCGAAAGCCAAAGGCGACAGAGGTCGGGTGGCAAGGAACCAAAACTCCATCAGGTGACAGAATGGAGAAAAAAACCTTGGAAGAAACCAACTATATTACTGATCTGCCCACATTGACACTATATGACAATTGAACTGAGCTGGATGACATCACTGTTTTCTTAAACTTAATTTTTTCAGTTTGGTGTGTCCCTACCTTAATGCATTAAAAATATTTAACACAAATAATGCAGCATCCGTTTTTTCTGTCATCCTTTGGCTAGCGTTACATTATAAGATCACGCTTTTATTCATGCAAATACTTTTACAGTTATTTTACAATCGCTATGACAATTTTTTCAATACTTTTAACAAATTTCCTAAATTCTTAACACAGTTAGCACAACATCTGTCTGTGTAGGTTATACAATTAACACATTTATTTTTGCTTTGACACAAAATGCATATAGTTAACACAAATTTAAAATGCTTTAACTTCTTTTACACACAAGCTCAACCAAGACCAAAACAATGGATTTTTAATGCCAAATTTACCAGTGCTTTAACACTATGTCAAAACAGATAACATCATGTTCTAAACCTAACCTTATAGGCTAAAGTCAAAGTAAACAGCTGTTTATATTGTGAATTGAAACATAAATACATCCCCTGTATTTTATTCCATTGTAACTGAGAAACAGCTGATTGAAGTTATGCAAATATATAAATCACAATTGATTCCCATCTAGGAATTGTTCAGGTGTTGTTCTTTCAAATCACATGGCCATATGGTATACAGTAAAAGAGGGCCTCTTTGGGCTGATCTTGTGTCAAAAAGGAACAATATAGAACAAGACAAAAAAAGGAAGAAAAATGCCTGCATGAGGGAGAGGAAGATGAGTACCAGGACAAGGGAGAGGATTGGGACAAGGGCAAGGGAGAGGAATGCCTGGACAAGGACAAGGTAGAGATTGAGGAGTTAGAATGCATGGTGGTGCTCAAAGAAGGGCCAGAATTAGGGTAACTGACGAAATAAGAGCTACTATCATAGACCATGTCATAAACCACAGGCTATCATACAGAGAGGCTGGTGAACGAGTACAGCCAAATCTCAGCGGGACACAGTGGCATCCATTATCCAGAATTTTCTAAACCAACAGGTAGGATACTGTATAAGGGCTTCTCCTTTTAATTTTGTATTACAGTAACTCTATGCCTCTGGTCTCTAATATGTAACTGTATTTTGTCTATCTAAGGATTCAACACCTCCCTCAGGGGAGGAAAGGAGGAAAGCTCCTAAATGAAGAACAGGAACTTGCCATTGTCAACATGGTGATTGCTGATAATGAAATAAAACTAAAGGGCATTCTATAAAGCTACTCTGAGATGGGTCATTCATGTTTTGTATTGAATTTCTGCAGCAAAAGAAACAAAATGCATGCATTTACTAAACCCAACAAAACAAAAATGTGGAGAGGGCTTCAAAAGACACAATCAATGATCAATAAAATATACTGTCTATTGTATAAGGGCAGACCACATAAAATAATGCAGTTTCTGTAATTCCATCTAGTGTTAGTGTTTTTATGACATTGTGCTAGGATTGACTAAATGTTCCTGTTGGAACATAGTGTATTGTTGTATTTTGAAAATTAGTGTTGGAGTTTAGTTTACAATGTGTGATTTTGAGCATGAAATTAACCGTTTGGCAATTGTGTGTTGTAGGTGTGTTGGTGTGTTAAGAGTTTAGGAAAACTGTTAAAAGTACTGAAAAAATTGTCATAGCGAATGTAAAAACTGTAAACCATTCAAGTGCGACAAGACAAAAGAGAACACGCTGTCTGTGAGCGTCTTGTCTATGTGACACACAACGCTCAGAAAGACACGAGTCAGTATCATGCGCACAGACAGCACACCAGCAGCCAATAAATATGACATTTATTATGTGTTTATGTGAAAATAGTTAAGTTTACTAAAATTAAGTTATTTTTTAAAGCCTAATAAATGTTGAAATTGATATAGCTTTCAATTATACTGTAATGTTGAATGCCTATCATTAATGTTTAAGAAAAAAAAATAAAAAATCAATTTCATAGAGACATCAGTACCAGTATTAGTATCAATGATACTGACCTTCATTCATAAAAAGATGCCATTACAACAAATATTTAAAAAATACTCTTTAAGTTGTTTCTACAATAATTTGGAGAGTAACTGTGAAATGATTACAATATAAAAAAAATATTTAAAACGCGATTAATTACAGAAAAAAAAGTTATTGGTGGCAGTAAATCAGTAGCTAAATTGATACACAGATGTGTACAATGTAGGGAGCTCAGACGGTCAGTAGAAGAACAGCAAATGGCAGAGCTGCCTAAGGAACGAGCTGAAGCCTCTGCTCATTTTTCCTACTCTGGTATGGACAGCTTTGGCCTGTTTAGACATAGGTCAGGTGTCTAGATATCAGATATGTATCTGATTTTAAACCACATTAAGAAGTGGCTATTTACTTGGATGCATAAAAAACAGATCTCGTGCAGATTTTTGTGTTTACACTTATGTAACAAATTCTGATCGGTGTCAGATGGGAGTAAAAAAATCAGATTTTTTTTGTGCCAGTGTAAATGCAGCCAAAAGTTTCTTTGTGAACTCTCCATTACACTGTGCCTCGTTTACAAAACAATTTGCAGTCAAATGGTCTGATGTATCACTATTTGATGTCTTGCTCTGGAGGCAGAAATATACAAATGTTTTTTCCTGTGTGATGTCACAGATCCCGCAATATCAAAACAATATTAACATTTCGATTAAATAAATGCTTTGGGTAACACTTTATTTTAAGGGTCCAGAATAATGCATTAGTTAAGCATTAATTAATGATTAACTTGTTCACAATTAAGCATTAGTTAAGCATGAACACACTAGTAATTAATGATTAACTTAACATATAGTAAGGGCATATTAGCCATTATTTACAAATTATTAAACATTTGAAAGATACACATTTATGTTATAAATAAACAAAAATAACCTAGTAATTATTGATTAACTGAATGTACAGTAAACGCCTTTTAGCCATTATTTACAACTTAAGCCATATATTAGTTATTACATTTCTGTGCCATTCTGTTAAGTTAACTGAACAATAAGCTAGTAATTATGTTTAATTACTGCTGGTTTTGCAGTTATAAATTGCTAAAATAGTGTAATAAAGACAATTTGACTCCCTAGTCTTAAGTGGAAATTTTTGTTATTAATTATGGCACTTATTGAGTGATATTCAAGTTTATTGACCAGAATAAGCCAATAATTAAGGCTAAACTGCCACTAATTCTGTACAAATAAAGATAATTTGACCCCCTTTTCTAAAGATAAGTTCTTATTTACACTGTTGGTTTGTTTAGCAGTTATTCTGCAACGTGATCTCACGAGAATGTGTATTTTTTTGTAAAGTGTGGTTCAACATTTATCTAAACACGTACGACACTGACAGC
Organism: Rhinogobio ventralis; assembly: GCA_039654625.1. Lineage (NCBI taxonomy): Eukaryota > Metazoa > Chordata > Actinopteri > Cypriniformes > Gobionidae > Rhinogobio > Rhinogobio ventralis. Next base: position 12,893,740 of record CM077212.1, on the reverse strand, counting down.
ACTAAAAAACATTTCGCTGTTTGTGACTTCTGCTGCAAAAGTTTCAAAGGATTACGTTAAACAAAACTACACTTAATTAATCATTTAACCATTATGGGACACACGGACTAGAAAGTACACCAAAACTAAACATATATTCACAAAAGACACCAATTTAATTTGTTCGCTGTAATCCACATCTTTAGAATCCATACAACTGCGAGGAACTTTTTTATCTAGCGATCTTTATCTTCAACAGCGACCGTAAACAAACCCCGCGCTCGTTATGAATTCAAAAATTGCCGCCTCAAAGCTTGACACGTTTTACTGCAGTGACATCAAACGCTCATTAGCTCTCGCCTGCTTCGTCACAGATTGAATTAAACGCGAGCCTTCAAATCATGCTTCAAATAGTGGAGTGATGCGGGATTGACATTTCAGCAATTAATAATTGAATAATTTATGTACAGTACTGCTCTGTACCTCATACAAAACTATATCACCAGAGAGGACTGCGACTGCAACACATTGTCATTCGGACTACTATTGGTACCGCTTTTGACATTTTCACAAAGAAATTATTGTGACTACACTTTTGTCAGTTATGTTTTTCTTTATAACTCTACATACTTTTAATAAATGGTTATGGGTAGGTTTAGAGGTTTGAGTGGGATTAGTGGCTCAAAATATAATTTTAATGCTATATTGTAAAATTTTCCCAAATATTTCTGCCCATTAATTTGCATTGTCATTTATTCTCTATAAAATGGTTATATTTGGGTTTAGGGATATAACATTTATCTATAAAATGGTAAAAGGGAAAATTGTACATCTTTTTTATGATATAAAATATATTTTAAGTTTTTTGCTGTAAAAGCATAATACATTTGCCAATATGTTCATTTTGTACCTTTCACAATTTATCCAACGTTTTGTGTCTGTAAATGCTACTTATTAACTTATATAACAAATAAGTGCCATAATGGAGGATATAACTTTCACTTTAGAATAGGGGGTCAAATTGCCTTTATTAGTACTCTAATAATGGAAGTTTAGCCTTAATTATTGGCTTATTCTGGTCAATAAACTTGAATATCACTCAATAAGTGCCATAATTAATGAGGATAAAACTTTCACTATTTTAGCAATTTATAACTGCAAAACCAGCAGTAATTAAGCATAATTACTAGCTTATTGTAAGTAATGGCTAAAAGGTGTTTTCTGTACATTCAGTTAATCATTAATTACTAGGTTATTTTTGTCTGTTAAAAATGTTTAATAATTTGTAAATAATGGCCAATATGCGTACTATATGTTAAGTTAATCATTAATTACTATTGTGTCCATGCTTAACTAATGCTTAATTGTGAACAAGTAAATCATTAATTACTAGTTTATTTATGCTTAACTAATGCATAATTCTGGACCCTTAAAATGTTAAGAATCATTAATTACTAGTGTGTTCATGCTTAACTAATGCTTAATTGTGAACAAGTTATAAATAAAAGAACTATATAGGGAGCCCTTACTTATAAATATATATATAAATATATATAAATATATAAATAATATATATATATATATATATATATATATATATATATATATATATATATATATATATATATATATATATTTATATATATTTATATATATATTTATATATATTTATATATATATTTATAAGTAAGGGCTCCCTATATAGTTCTTTTATTTTTATTCTAATTTACAAGATTAACACTGAAAATAAAAACAATATTAACAGGAAGGGAGTACACATACACAGCTGTATACTTATAAATGCATGTCAGCGTATGTTCTTAAATATCAATGTACTTATACATACACATACATGTACCGACCCCCAAATAAAAAAACAAACAAAACAAAAACAGAACAACACAGCAAAACAGGCGAGGTTAACGATTCTTATAACAATTACAGTTTACTTAGCTGAAGATGTCTTTATGTTCTTTATATATCAACCACTTTTCCCAGTTTTGAAAGCACTTTTTCATCTTTAGAATATATGCAAGTTCTTCCATAACCAGGATTTCTTCAATAATTCTAAACCATTGTTTACAGTTTAAAGTAGTATCTTTAAGCCAATTCCTAGTTATAGTATTTTTGCAAGCTGCAAGAAGAATCTTACATAAATACTGATCACTTTTAAGTACTATATTTCCCATAAGTTAAAACAAAGAGGTTCTAGGTATTTTATATCCAAACACTTCAGACATAACTACCTGCACATCATCCTAAAAAGACAGTATTTTCTCACAACTCCAAAAGATATACGCGTGATCCGCTTCTAACTGTCCACACTGTCTCCAGCAAGTCTGTTGCCTGGAGACTTGTTTGCTTTTGATCTTAGGTGTTATAAAGAAGACGATAAGACACTTCCAGCAAAATTCCCTCCATATTTGTGAACTGGTAGTAGTTTGGTAACTAGGAGTGCACCAATAAAATATGGGACATAACTGTGCTGTACAGAAATAATTTTTAAAATCTGGAAGAGCCATACCATCTTTTTCTTTAGGTAATTGGAGAGTTGAATAGCACACTCTGGGTGCACTCTTGCATTTTGCTCCTTTATTTCTTGTGTTATTAATACGATTTTCTGATTGATGTCCTCTTTAAATTCCTCTAGCTCGCGTTTCATCTGAGTTTTAAGTTCATCTTTAAATGTCTCGAGCTCTGCTTTCAGCTTGCTTCGGAATTCCCGTATCTGCTTACTTATTAGGGCTGGGCGATATGGCCAAAAAATCTCTGTATTTTTTGGTTAAATGGCGATACGGTATATATCTTGGTATTTTCTACGTTTTCCTATTTGGATAAAAAAAAAAAAGTATTTATAAAAAAAAATAAAATAAAAAATTTCACATCCACATTCTATATTCAATGTTGTCCTACAAACAATGTTGATATTGAAGGCTATGAAAACAAATATAGTCAATGTAATAAATGTAGGCTATGCAATATATTATGTGCAAAAACGGGGTTAAAATCACATTACATTCTAACATTGTGACATTCTATTGTATTCTATCAATCTAAAAACAAAAATACATTTTTATTTTTTAAATTCACTAAACTCAAAACAAAAGCTAATTATAATTATAAGACTAATTATAATTACATTTTATTACCCCATTATAATGGTCACTTTCATAAAATTACACTTACTTGTAGGTCCAACAACAAATATTCTAGCAATATGTATATTTTAGTCAGAATTATTGCGCTCTTATTCTATTGTTCTGTTTGGCGCACATGCACGTGGCGGCGCTCATTCAAAGGAGCCTGAATTTGAGCGGAGATTCGCTTGCAGAAGGCCCGTCCTCTCCTGACAGCAAAATGGACATATTTACATGACTTTCTAACATTTACAAATGGAGAATATACCTGTGAAACGTTAAAAAGTTATTCACTGAGGAAAGCATCATCTTAAACAGCGCGCTGATTTAAACGATACGCGTTAACTATATCTTTCCAGTTATTTTGAAGCCCTTAATATAAAGTATGAGTAGTACTTAGGACAAATTGGATTATGCACTCTGTGTCCTCCGCTATTTTTCAAATACGCTTGTATAAAACTATTGTATATCGATATAAACGGTATTGCCTCAATGCATATAGTTTCTAAGAAATATATCGATATATCGTACAAACTCGATATACTGCACAGCCCTATTACTTATACTATTTAAACCCGCGAGCTGTAGTCTGTAGTTTCTCAGTCTTTACCTTGCTTTTCGGGGTTTCTTTTAGCTTTAGATTTGGTCCCTCTGCTCATCTCTCAGCACACGAAGAATTACAAAAAGTATATAAAACTGACTTGAGGGAGCTCGCTGCTTAACCTGCCATCGTGCTTCGCTGCCCAACCGGAAGTCTCTTTAAGAAACTTTTAGTTATAATTTAATTAATTTAAGGACAGACACAATTTGTTCAGTGAACCACTGTTTAATAAAAAAAATTATATTTTATATTTAGTACATTTTATATATATATATATATATATATATATATATATATATATATATATATATATATATATATATATATATATATATATATATATATATATATATATATATATATATATATATATACACACACACACACACACACACTCACCTAAAGGATTATTAGGAACACCATACTAATACTGTGTTTGATCCCCTTTCGCCTTCAGAACTGCCTTAATTCTACGTGGCATTGATTCAACAAGGTGCTGAAAGCATTCTTTAGAAATGTTGGCCCATATTGATAGGATAGCATCTTGCAGTTGATGGAGATTTGTGGGATGCACATCCAGGGCACGAAGCTCCCGTTCCACCACATCCCAAAGATGCTCTATTGGGTTGAGATCTAGTGACTGTGGGGGCCATTTTAGTACAGTGAACTCATTGTCATGTTCAAGAAACCAATTTGAAATGATTCGAGCTTTGTGACATGGTGCATTATCCTGCTGGATGTAGCCATCAGAGGAAGGGAACATGGTGGTCATAAAGGGATGGACATGGTCAGAAACAATGCTCAGGTAGGCCGTGGCATTTAAACGTTGCCCAATTGGCACTAAGGGGACTCTACCATCTGAATGTCTCAACAGAAATCGAGACTCATCAGACCAGGCAACATTTTTCCAGTCTTCAACTGTCCAATTTTGGTGAGCTTGTGCAAATTGTAGCCTCTTTTTCCTATTTGTAGTGGAGATGAGCCAATTTTATTGGCTTTCCTGACATTTTAGAGGGATTGTAACAATTCAGCGTACGATTACATCATGATTATGCTGCACCAAGACTTACTTACAGTAACAACTTACAACAAAGTGTATTTCAGTAAAAATGTAATCTGAGCAAATTTTAAATGTGCTGTGGTTTAAACCTATAGAAAACAAAATTAGAGTTGTCGTCACTTCTCAAAAGTCAACCCTACATTTATTGTTGTATTGGCATGGCTCCTTCGTGTTCCCGTTCTAATTGCTGACTCTCATCAGTTTGAAGTTTCTTTGTTCTGACAATGGGTCAGTGAGGGCTGCCGTTTAGAACGGTCCATTTTTAAATTTAAGAATAAAAATTTTAAAAAGAAAGAAAATCTGTAGTGCATACAACAACTTATCCCTATATAAATTAGGTTAATGAAACTTTTACAGATGTTATTGTCGGTGCAATATAGTGATTGTGTCACTATTTTTGTTTTTTGTCCTTTAATTTGTCATTTGTGTGCATTGTACCTGTGGGTAAAGGTGGGAGAGTGTTCATGGCCGTCTGGAGGGAACACACAGTTATGGATGGGGCTTTCTGAGTCTAAGGGAATGTTGCACACGTCCGCATCTCTCTCACACCGCTCTCTTGGAGGAGTACAGGCTGATGAGGACTCATAGACAGAGGTAAACAGCAGATTGAGAGAAGATATAAAATTCCAACCAGCTGTAAGGAGGGACTGTTGGAAGAAAAAAAAAAAAAATCCAGTTTAACAAAACACTTGAATAAGCTTTTACGGTCTGTTCACAAGAATAATATAATAACACTAATAATAATTAATATAGCTGCAAGCAGTGATTAAGGGGCCAAGCACACTAACTGCAAAAATGACTAATTAAAAACATCTGTAGATGATTTTAGGCAAAATGGTTTTAAAAAAATAATAACAACCACTTGTAATATGATTTCATTGCTTATCACTTTTGACCAATAGGTGGCACTATCACCAAATTGATGTGGTCCGGTCAGTGTGGGGTGAAAATGACAAACACAAAATGTTGTGTCAACATATCAAAGCCTTGCAGAGATAAGGCCTTTAGATTCAGTTTGGTATCATGCCATCATATACATTAAATTATCATTAGTGCTGTCAAAATTAGCACGTTAACGCATGCAATTAATTTTTTCATTTTAATGCATTAAAAATATTTAACGCAATTAACGCAGCATCCGTTTTTTCTGTAATCCTTTTGCTAGTGTTACATTACATGTTACATTCAAGCGCAACAAGTCAAAAGAGAATGACCTGTCTGTTAATGTCCTGTCCATAGACATAATACAATTTGTCTGCGGGGTCCTGTCTATGTGAAACACATAACGCACAGAAAGACGCATGCCAGAATCGAGTTCTTTCACGCTTGAACAAACAATAACACACAGAATTATGCCAAAATGCCCGTTTGGCCGAGCATTCTCAAAAGAGCAGTCTTAAATTAGTTAAATAACGTCTTAAATTAACTTAGAGTTGTGAGAAAATTAGATGATTGTGACAGCGCGTCAGATCTGCCTCATGTTCGGCAGCGGCAGATCTTAAAGTGACAGCAGCCACTAATGCTGTCTGTCATTAATGTTAAAGGGGTCATGAACTGGCTTTTTTCTACTGTTGTCTGAGTTCAAATAATGAAGTTTGCATGGTTTTTACATTCAAAAACATCATAATGAATAAGTAATAGGCTCTTTTCTACCTTGGTTTTAAGCTTCTCTCCTGGAACGCTCGGTTTTTATGGGCGTGCCGCACTGAAGACTTGGAAGTAAACGCCCACTGCTATGATTTGATAAGCTTTGCATATTATAATGAGCTCCGTCTCCCCCGTGAGTACACATGAGGAATTGTTTTGAAAGCATGTGGGAAAACGCCCACAGGGCTTGCAATATATCTTTATCAAACAAACAATATGATTTCTCTCTCATCCACCCGCAATTAATTGGAATGTTATTTTTTATTACTTGGCCCGCCCGATCGGTGGATATAACCACGAACCGTCCATTACTAACACACACACGCGGACACACACGCACGCACACGCATGCACACACACACACGCACGCACACACGTATGCACGCGCACACACACGCACGCACACACACTCGCACGCGCACACACACGCACGCGCACACACACGCACGCGCACACACACGCGCGCGCACACACACGCACGTACACACGCACACAAGCACGCACACACACACAAGCCTCACTGCAGAGTCAGACAAATCAGCATGATCAGCATTCCTTCAAATATCAAGTCAAAAGAGTGAACAACGCACATCAAGAAAGGAATGTTATTTCACCATTTAAGATTCCGTCCATATGATCGTAAATATGATAACATAATCAGGTCCCCACCACCAGGCTCCGTACCATGGGGGACCGAGCTTTCTGCTCGGCTGCACCGCTGCTTTGGAACCACCTCCCCAGTGAGCTGAGAGCAGTACAGAGCCTGGACCATTTTAAAGCAGAACTGAAGACTTTTCTATTCAGAAAGGCTTTTATGTGTTGATTGTTTTATTATTCTGTAGTTTTCCTTGTTTTTAGTCATTTTTGACATTCTTGCACAAGTTGGTGGGCGGGGCTACAGAATCAGGCGTACTTCTTATGTTTTGGCGTTGTTTAACCACACGCTGACGTCACGGCTTGGCACATTCTGAGATTGAGCGTTTGTTGGGTCTGGTGTCAATAAAAGCTTTTCGTTGACTAACAAGGAAGTTTTCAGCTCCGAAACTTACAGGATATTCTTATATCACAATGAACTTTTATATATCAAAGGCTGAATGAAAAGTTGATTTCTCAATTCATGACCCCTTTAAATCAAAGAACAAAGGTAACAGAAAATTGTAGCTTTAATAATGATTAATCTACATTTATCATTTATGCAGTTAAGACTGTAAAGTGTTAGATAATTGTATTCAATTTATGTATACTGATTATATATGAAGGCCACAGGTAAATATGACATTTATTATAATGGGTTTATGTGAAGATTGATTAAAAGTTGTTAATTGTTAAAGTTGTTGTCCTGCCCTGAATTCACCTTCCCTGTTTCTGTGCTTTCTGCCATGGCATAATGGTAAACAGACTCTGTTCTGCTCTTGCTCTTAGATTAAGGCGCGCTGCATTCAGATTGCACACAACAATTCCCATGTTGCGTCTTTTGCGTGCTCAAGTTATTTTAAATGTAGACCGCAGCGAGATGAAAAAAACTCAACTTTACAGAATGCCGCAAGCGCACCGCAGGCCATGTGACAAGAACCAACTTCACCCTTTCCGTAACAACATTGAAAGCTCAGCCAAAATGGACAAACAGCTGATGATAGCCGTTTCAAGGGTTTTTCCCTCATCTTCATAAATATATCTAGTAGCAGAGCGCATGCAAGGGCTGGAAATCCATTTATCCGTTGCTGAAACTTCCTTGTCTTCATCGGCAGACACCACAGGAGCGCATGCTCCCGCCGCTTTTTGAAAGGAGAAAGGGCATAGACAAGACATGTGAACAATCCTTTAGGGGGATGGTGGAAAAATCTTGCTTTTCTGCGGTTTAAAAATCGCGCATGCTCACATTGCGATATTATTAGGGAAATCCCTATGAACATCATACTATCGGTGAGCAGAATAAACAGAGGAATAAACAAAACACTTTGATTGATTAAACATGACTAAATGCTTCTCATGTTTGGAAATATGTTTGACGTGTTGCTTTTTCAAATGCACTACTCAACTCGCAGTGATTTCAGATGGAGCAGCATTTACTACTGATCACAGAGCCGTCCTGCACTGACAAACTCTGCATAAAAAAAACAAAAAAAAAGGAATGCAGTGTTCACTCATTTTTCTAATTACAATATTACATTTAAAAACGAATGAATGCAACATACATGGACCTTTAAAGGTTCTACCTGACCTAAAAAAATTCAGAATTCATCTAAATGAATAGATGATACCAAAGGAACATTAAAACGTAGATACATTAGCTGATCAACTTACAGTGTAAGGCTCTTAACTTTCCACTGTCAACTGTTCACTTGTTCCTGTTGTATGTCTTCAATCTGGCAATACCAGTAAACAAGAAGTTGAATTTGGACTACCAACCGCTAGCTTTCAATATTACATACTGCACCTTTAACTCTCCCTGCATTAACAAGATTTTCCATCATTTATGACACAATGCTTGATGAGTTTTTCATATGATAGGGGGCTCTGTAGTCTCGCGTAGCCAGACCTTCAGACTGACGGCAGAAGGTCTGGGGGGTATTCCAGAAAGCAGGTTATGTGACATACCCCGGTATGTTTAAGAGTAAGTAAGCTTAAACAGGTTATGTTCCAGGGTCAGTTTGCTCAAGAGGTATATTCAGATGCATGTTATATAATTAATATAGTTATATTAATGTAACAAAATTTGTTATATAGTTAGTTATATAATATACAAGTTCAAGTTCAAGGAGTTCAAGGTATAGGTGACGGTAAGTTAACCTTGCTTTCTGGAATACCCCCCTGGACTCTAATCGTAGCTTTCATTGGTTGAGGACCGCCCAAGAGGATGTTTGACTGACATGCAACACAACCAATCACAGTTAGTTGTGTTCCACATCATGTTTAGGGGTAGGGCTGGACGATAAAACGATAACGATAATTATTGCGATATAATTTTCCTCGATAAAACGATAACCATTGATAAATGCTCGATATAATGTTTACGCACTATGCGTAATGCTGCGCATGCGTGCCGCGTGCGGCATTTCCGGGTGTTGACAGTCACAGCTGTGGCCGACAGGCTGACAGTCTTTGTGGAGTGGAGCAAGAAACATGAGCGATAGTGAAGAAAATGCAGCGCCCACGACCCGCTCGGAGGACACAGACATCGTTGACAAGAAAGGTCACTCAACTTCAGTGGTTTGGAGATATTTTGGATATTTGCGATCCGACATAAAACAGAGCGACGTGCACTGCAAACTGTGCAGACGACTAGTGCCATCAAAGACAGGCAACACCACAAACTTGTTTCATAATTTAAAACAATGTCACCCTTTAGAACACAAAGAAGCTAAGAAATTACAGTCCCAAATAAGTGTTAGTGCACGTCCACTAGGGCTGTGCCGGTAAACGTGACAACCGCACCACCGCGGTGGCCGGCCAGAACACTTTTTTTTTTGTATGTGAATGCTGTTTTATGTGAATACTATGACACGAATGAAGCACAAAGCTTTATTTACAAAATAAATAATAGGTTCGCAATTAAATGTTACATCGCAGCCATGGAGAGGTAGCTTTGTGAGGTGAGCCAAATTTAAGCTTTGCTTTTTGCAGATCTGGTCACCTGATTTTCCACAAATTTAACAATAGGCTTACTCCATTTTATTCTACTGGACATGGAATCTCTTATTTATTTTCCCAAATCTTAATTTACGTCTCTCACAGGGGATTATAAAGTTTCTTCCTTTTGTTTGCTTTTAATTAAGAGTATATTTGCATCATTTACTGTGGTAAAGTAGAAAACGGTGCGTCAAGTTTATGTGTACAGCGCATTTCATACAATTTTTTGTTTCGCTTTCTCTCGCAGCGCATAATCAAACAAAGCCTAAAGTTCTTGACCCTGCGGAAGATAATTTCGCTCTTCACACATTTTACTACAAGTGTCAGTTTTCGAACATCAGGAGAAAACATGAAGATATTAGAAAAGCGATGCTCTCTTTCCTGCTCGTGCCCCACATCCCTTTCAACGCAAAGCGGCATATGACGTACCTCTGTGGGGAAATATAAAACAAATATATTTTTTAACTAATATTTAACTTTCTTATATGATTTATATTACCATTATTTACTGATATTTAATTAAATTCTTTACAGGCTGTAGTATGTTGTTTCAATTACGGAAGTACTAAAATAAACATACATGTGTGTGTACCTGCCGCCGTCACAGCCCTAACGTCGACCATTTACAAGCACCAAATGCGACTCAGCAAAATATCATATCATCATTTACCCACGCCGTGTCTTACGACAAAAGAAAAAAAAGACACGAAGACGTCGCAAAAGCTCCCTGAAACTGTAGACAGACTTGTCTTTCTTGCCTGTGACTTGTAGATGTAGAGTAAAAAAAAATGCTGACCACAGTTAATATTTTTCTTTTATTTATTTATTTTATGTATATTGTCAATGTCATTTATTTATAAGGTGCTTTAAAGCACTTTAACTTTGCATTTGCAGTCAGCAGAGGCAATTGTTATATCATTACAGTTCTTGATTTTTCTATAAAAGATATTTTATATATTCTATTCTATTAATAATAATCTACTCTATTAATATTGATTTTATTAGTAATAAATAAATCTACCTTAGTTTTGATAAATTGTTCACCTGTTTGGGAAGTGTTTGTCATGTTTTTACAATAAAGGATAGTTTAAAACCACAATTAACTGTTTCGACATCTTTCACTCAGGAGCAAAAATATGCCTTTAAACTTCGAAGAAATAAAGATTTGACATTTATCGTGCTAATTATCGATATCGACTGATATGGAAAATTATATTGTGATTTTTTTTTTGAGCCATATCGCCCAGTCCTATTTAGGGGCGTGGAAATGTAAAGTCAATGTCCCTGCAATAACAGACTGGCGTGCATCTATTAAATTATTCATTCAAGAACGTTGTGCAAGTTTACTGCAACAATGGAGCCGCAAACTTCACATACTTTTAAAATTACAGCATTTAGTTGATCCTGATAAACGATCATTGTCTCAGTTGTAAACACGACGACGTTCTTCCTCCACAAGGGAGTTTGGAGTTGCGGCATTTGTTTCTAGGCGGACCGTTAAAAAAACGCAACACTCAAGTATATGGTATATGTGCAAGCTTTGAGGGCGTTGATGGGCTTGATCTACTCTATCTATGTTTTGATCATCATACTGAATCTGATCTAGCTGAAGCTTTTGACAAACATGAATTTCTCAGCTTTTTGTTCATAATGTTTTTTTTTTTTTGTTTTTTTTTATAAATGAAAGTTACCCACATCAAGTGCTGATAAAAAAAAAAAAAGATACAGATAAATTAATAATTTTTTTCTGATTAACACATTAAAAATATTTAACGCATCATCCTTGAGCTAGCATTACATTATATGATCACGCTCTTATTCATGCAAATGCTTTTAAACCGTTCAAGCGTGACAAGACAAAAGAGAATGCGCTATCTGTGAATGTTCTGGATGCATCTCAATCAGCTCCCTAGCTTCCTAGGTTGTGAATCAGTATATCGTGTACATGAATGTGGCCAACTCCCTGATCACTGCCCTGACTACTGAACTAGGGAGCTGATTAAGACGCATCCTTACTCGCAAAATTGATATCCTCCACTAGACCTGATGAAGCTTGATGCTTTGTTTATCGAGGTGATAGGGGCATTTACAGGTTTGTGTGCCACACATGGAAGATTTCAATGTTTTGTTGTTATTGTGTGTACAGAAATAAAAGTTTAGTTTCTAATGATGTCTTACACTTATCTGTCTTACCAAAAATGAGTATTTTAAGTTGTTTCCGCTGTTATGAGGGAAAAAAATCCAGGAGAACGCAGTGCACCGGCACATCTGTCGACCCCAAAGGGTTAATACAGAGCAAATATCCCAGATAAGTACTTAAGCACATGAATGAGCAAGGTGCTTTTTAACTTCACCTTTTCTGTAAACAGGATATATACACACTAAAATGTAATGCTTACCTGACACCAGTGGAATAAGGACAGAAAGCTCTCAATGATGCAGAGGGAAACCTGCCGTTTCCACTTGCGTTTGCACACAGTGGGCAGAGAGAGCAGCTGCTGTGCTGTGGCTCTTTTGCAGGGCTCTGGGGTTAGCATAAGCTGTAGCATATACTGCATGTCTTCTGATAGCACTGAAACACACACATACACAAATGGCAGCATGTAGGGCAACTATTTGGGTCTAAAAAAAGGCATGCGTGTCAATATACTGGATCTTTGTATTAGGTCCTAAAGTGACAACAGCCTAATATACCTGCTGCTGTCTGTGTGCTTAATGTTAATCATGCACATTAGAATCCAAAAGTGGAAGCACTCCCCAAAAGTGGAAGCACCACTTTGTAATATGAATGTAATCAGGACGTACTACATCCGCAATGTATGTAAATTTTGTAATATTTAGACCACTTTTATTATTGATTGCTATCAGGATGTGAAGAGTTTCAAGGAGTATAACAAAGTGTTTATAAAAAAAATATTGCCTACCCTACCTTTAATGGCTGCCACCTGTCTACATCAGACACAAACGACACGTGCCAAAAGTATATAGAACCAGTATTGGGGAAAGTTAGTTACTTTTTTAAATTTCGCATTTAGGCCTGTTTATTCCTTTTTATACATTTAATTTTATTAAGTTTTCTCCGTTCACAGAAGCATGCAGGTGCGTGATGTGATGTGTTAATCCATGTTATACACTATCCTACAATTATTGCTGATTTCAAAACACACAATTTTCACTTAAATGTAGGCCTAATGCTTGACGGCTGGTGCCATATCCTCGTAAAAACTAACGCCAGCGCATTGATGACTACCTATGATGACTTGACAGCTGAGCGCAGTCACTTCACTCACGTTGGATGTGTCAACGTCACATTTGCATAGGTCGTACTATTTGAATTTGTAATTGGTTGACTGCTAAATTAAAGTATTTAACAGACCGATAAAAATAACGTTATTAAACGGTAATGGTCATTTCAAATAAGTGTTTCTGTTCAGAACGATTAAATTGGATTTCATTTCCATTTCTGGTTATGTTCCTGTCAAAATTTTGTCGGTTTCTGTTTCCGTTTTTGTTTTCATTCCTTGAACTGGTTCGGAGCCCTGCGTCTAAGGTTTCTATTTACAATGCAGAACTGAGCAATGTAGTCAATCACAGACATATCTGTTGATTTCTTGAACACAATGGCCAATTAGATGTTTAAGTTAGGACCCACTCACCACGCCAGAGTTTTTGTCCAGTGCTGAGTTCTGTACTCTCACCCTCTCTTGTTATGTAGGCTAAATAAAAGATTAATTGTACAGTGTAGACAGCTTTAATGATTTTCCCAGAACTTTGTGAGACTACCTTTACGAAAAATAAGTAAACTTCAAGTTCATTTTATGAAGTATACTTAAGTAATAATATATTTTTAAGTATACTTTATGTAGTAAGTAAACTAATATCAATGTGTACTTGTAGGAAACTTGTAAATGTAATATTTCAATACTGCTTGGGACTAAATTGGCCGACTTTTATTATAATAAAAGTATAAAAGTATACGTTTAAGTGTACTATAACTGTAACAGTAGTAAACTTTAAGTGCACAACTACAGTGCATCCGGAAAGTATTCACAGCACTCCACATTTTATGTTACAGCCTTACTCCAAAATGGATTAAATTCATTATTTTACTCAAAATTCTACTAACAATACCCCATAATGACAACGTGAAAGAAGTTAATTTGAAATCTTTGCAAATTTTTAAAAAATAGCCAACAAAAGAAATTTCATGTACATAAGTATTCACAGCCTTTGCTCAATACTTTGTCGAAGCACCTTTGGCACCAATTACAGCCTCAAGTTAGGGCTGGGCGATAAAACACAATATAATTTTCCTCAATAAAACGCTAACAACAGTTTGATAAATACTCTATATAATGCTTACACACTATGTGTAATGCTGCGCATGCATTTTGCAGAACCGGCTTCCGGGTGCCGCATGCGGTGTTGTTGACAGTCACAGTGGCCGACAGGCTTGGAGGAGTGGAGTGGAGCAAGAAACATGAGCAATGGTGAAGAGAATGCAGTGCCCACGACCAGCTCGGAGGACACCGACATCGTTGACAAAAAAAAAGGTCACTCAACTTCAGTGGTTTGGAGATATTTGGGCTATTTGCGATCCGACATAAAACAGAGCGACGTGCACTGCAAACTGTGCAGACGATTACTGCCATAAAAGACAGGCAACACTCCAAACTTGTTTCATCATTTAAAACAATGCCACCCTTTAGAACACAAAGAAGCTAAGAAATTACAGTCCCAAATAAGTGTTAGTGGACGTCGACCATCTACAAGCACCAATGCGACTCAGCAAAGTATCATATCATCATTTTCCCACGCCGTGCCTTATGACAAAAAAAAAACAAAAGACACGAAGACAATCACAAAAGCTGTTGCTTATTGTATTGCAAAAGACATGCTTCCCATTAGCGTTGTCGAAAATGAGGGATTTAAGAAGCTTATCCGCGTCCTTGACTCCAGATACGAGCTACCTGGCCGAAAACATTTTTCAAAGACAGCGATTCCCCGACTGTATACAGAGTGCAGGTAGAAGGTAGAGCGGCAGCTGCAAAATGTACAATTCTTCGCCTCTCCTTCTGATATGTGGTCTAGTCGCACATCTGAGCCTTAGGGTGTACTCACACCAGACACGTTTGCATTGTACTGTGCCCGAGCGCGATTGACATACATCCATCTATTTTCCAAACCGTTTGTTCTTTCTAGGGTCATGGGGATGCTGAAGCCTATCCCAGAGTTAAAACAAAACAATTGAACAATAAATTGAAAAAACTAATTAATAAAATAAAGAAGAATGCTGCTGTTCCGTTTGCAGAATTACCAGACTTCCTCTGGAGTTCGTTCTTCGGTGTCTAACTTGGCTGAACAAGTCTGAACTAACAAGGACGCAAGTCTGAAGTTTGCGTACTTGGTTTTGAGAAACGGCCAGGATGCACCTGAGCTCAATTTTGAGTGTCATGGCAAAGGCTGTAAATACTTATGTACATGCAATTTTTTTTCCCGTTTTTTATTTTTAATAAATTTGCAAAGATTTCAAACAAACTTCTTTCACGTTGTCATTATGGGGTATTGTTTGTAGAATTTTGAGTAAACATAGATGGAGTAGACTGAGTCCATCAACACACCCAAAGCTTCACAGTCGTTTCCTATTCATGGGTTTGACATTTCATTTGGTAACATTATATTATTGTGAATATCATAAATATCGTAACATATAAATAAAGATTTATAATTAAATAATTAATACTTTTCAAAATATATCTTTGTGTTGTGTGTATGCAAACCACATACACATACAGTATTCCTTTTTAATTTTAAGCACTTTAAGGACATTGTGCGAAACCACAAGGTCCTTAAAGTGTCCCTAAAAGTATATCAAGAATATTTTAAGCATTTCACTTAGACACATGAGATTATAATCTACAGTACCATTAGTGAATTCTGCTGGTAAGTGACCCTTTCGGAGCTGCTGCCAGTCATCTCCTCCTTTAGGAACCTCAATGTTACAGGCCAACTCCAGGATGGAAACACCCAAACTAAAAAAGAAGAGAAAAAAGATATCTCTTTATACAAATCACAAAATAACTGATTTGGTTCTTACCATTCAGGTCAAGTTAAGTCAACTTTATTTATATAGCGCTTTACAATTGTTTCAACGATTGTTTCAAAGCAGCTTCAAAGTGATAACAGGAAAATAATGCAACAGAATTTGATTCGGCTGTACAGCCGTTCTGGAGAAGACTGGTCAGTCATCTAGCTCATTTCAATGATCATATAGCGACAATATGGGCAGATCAGTAATTTAGTTGATATAGTTAATTTAGTTTAGTAATTAAATTTATTTGGATATTTATTTGAAAATGTTGTGTCCCCAATTGAGCAAGCCAAGCTAAAGGTGACAGTGGCAAGGAACCAAAACTCCATCAGGTGGCATAATGGAGAAAAATAAACCTTGGGAGAAACCAGGCTCGCATTTAAATATAAACCAGTATAACATTCACAAACCTAAAGATGTCTGCAGCAGTCCCATACTCCCCTCTCAATAGCTCAGGGGCCAAATATCTGGGGTCTCCTTCCTGTAAATCATCCTCTCTCTTAATTTCTCTCTTTTCCTCTATCATTTGTTTTTGGACATCTCTAGGAAGCTTGATCAACAAGCCAAAGTCTCCAAGTTTGAGCCGTCCAGACTTTGTAATGAAAATATTTGCTGGTTTGATGTCCATATGGGCAAACCCATGAGCGTGCAAGTGGTCGAGCGCTGAAAGCATGTCACACAGGTATGTCCAGGCACTTGTCTCACCTGGTACAACACAAAACACACACACACTTTGCTTTAGTAACGTATATTTGCAATGCAAAAAAAAAAAAAATCAATGTTTTAATATAGACCAGTCTTTTGTTGCGGTCATTGGTGAGAGAGGTTTTCTTGTGTAGTTTGCTGTATACCCGTGTGAAATGCCGTTTCCTCAGCGTATAGCTGTAGGCTGGTACAGCAGAGTTCAGTCTGGATGTAGAGGTGACCAGCCTCCTCCCAAGCCGCAATGAAGTCCAGCACGTAAGGGTGTGGCAGTAGTCTCTCATGATTCCAAGCCTCAGTAATGCTTTTTGCTCGTTCAACCTCACCACGGAACCGCTGCACTGAACGCTTGACAGCGTACTGGCAACCATCCAAAAGACTCACCACCTAACAGAAAAAAATTATGAATGCATTAATGAATGCATTTATACATCAACTGTACCCTCAGGGTGCTTTACTATAGGATCAGGGGTCTCTCCTCAACCACCATCAGTATGCAGCATCCACACAGTGATAGAGCCAATTCAATGGAAGCAGATTATTAAGAGGCCATGATAGACAAGGGCCAGTGAGGGAATTCGGCCAGGACACCGGGTTACACCCCTACTCTTTACGAGAAGTGCCATGGGATGTTTTATGATAATAGAGGGTCGGGACCTTGGTTTAACAAAGGACGGTCATCTGAAGAACATCCGAAAGAACACAGTATCCTTAGTGTATCTCAAAATGGCCGAAAATCTGTATTTCATATGTATCAGTTTCGGAGTACATCCGTTGTGCACCTTTACTTCAACGAATCAAGTCTAGTTATCATTTTGAAAAATAATAATAATAATAATACTTAACATTTTTTTAAACCGATTTTGTGTAAAAATGCAGAGACATTAGGCAGAAAAAGATAGTGGTTGATATTACTTCTCACTGGAAATAGAAGTATACATCCTGCAGAAATAGTATGAATGCCACATAAACCCTTAGAAGGCATTTAGCATGTCTCACCTTGAAAACCTCCCCAAAGGAACCTCGTCCAATCAGGCCCAGGTTGGTAAAGCACTGGCTGAAAAAAGACTGCAGTCGAGACGGGTCGTACACGGAGCGAGGAGGGGGCGACTCTATGAGGGAGCGTGACAGGGGTGTCCACGGAGTGGGGTGATGGAGGAACACTCGACTGAGCGGGGGGCATCCTTTAGATAGTGGCCGTGGTGGTAAAGAATGAGATAATGGAGACAGGGAGGAAGATGATGAGGAAGAGAAGGGAGGTCTCCGTTTCTTTAGGGAAAAGGACTGCTGGGCATGAGAGAAGTGGGTAGGCAGAGGGAGAGGGGTGCTAACCACTGATGTCTGATAAGAAGACGACATAGAAAATATATAGTTCTTCTAATGTAAATGTAGGTTTGACAAATTTTCAGAAGATATTTCAAATTATGGAATTGTGAATGCTGACTGCTCATCCAGATGCTCCACATCAATATGCACTAACCTATAACAGAACAAGAGATGGCGTGTTAAATATGACTTTTAAATTCAAATATAAATGCAGAAATAAAGAATACAATGCCAAAACAAATATATTTCAACCATCAATGACTAGGTTGACAATACTATTAGGTACCCCTTATTGTGGCAGTAAAATGGTACTTTGATGGTACTGTGATATACCATGATACTGAATGATTACCATTACCAAAACATGGCAATACCATGGTATTTTTGTTAGCGACAACTGATTTGACGACAGATGTCTTGATGATTACCATAACGGTAACCACATTTGTTACTTTTTAACTTATAGTACACGGAACACCAGCACAGTCGGCCTACATCACAGAATATCATGTGTTACCAGGGTAGATATCCAAACGCATAGTATTACCATCGCATTTGTCCAACGTAACAGTTACTACATAAGATTAGCAAAAATAAAACACTACTTTGTGGTACAAATTAATGTATAAATTGTGTAAATTATACCATGAATGATCATTTAGGAGAATATTTCAAAGAATTTTTAAACAAAATCTGTGCTACTGACAGATAAAACAAATACTGACGTGGCAGTAGCCGATTACGTGCGTTCAGAAAAAGGAAACATTCCTATCGGAATTGAAGCAGTTATGATGAAAACGTGAACCATTCAGAAAGTAAACATAAAAACAAATGCACTCCTTCAAAGGGCTCTGCTGTCACAAATATTTACATACATTAAGTTTCAGAAACGTTATATACCTACATTGTGTGTTGCTCTTGGTTCGTATTCAAATATCCATTTCTTTTAATTAATCAAGTATGTTATTAATCATATCTCGCGCCACACTCATTCAAATACTTCAGGAGCGGGCGATGACGTAACCCCGTGTGCGTTCTCGGTGCATTGTGGGATAGTGGAGAGTGTTCTTCTTCTTGCTCTTTCATAGCGTTTTGCATACAACCGTGGAGAGCATATATATATATATATATATATATATATATATCGTGAAGAGTTGTGGAGCCGTGAATGGTGGATACACAACTGTTGAATTGGTGAGAAAAAACAATTTCTTGTTCTAATACGTACTTTATTTGTTGTTTACATGTAGATCTTAATAGAATTTAAGTTCAAATGAATTTTGTGTTTGTTGTTATGTTATTGTGACACAAGTCGTTTAGCCAGGAAAAATTAACTATCGCATATATTATTTTATTGTAGGGATTGTACGCTAATTTCATGAGTTCATTTTTTGACTGTCGCTGTTTGATCGATCTTCGTGAAGTCCTTTTACAAATTGATAGTGTCAGATCGCGTTCAGGGGGTCCATTCGCTTAATACATCTGAGATGATTTGGCAGATGGCAGATCTTATAAATCGTGATAAATAACTGAACTCTGGCTAATTTGGGTCTTCAAACAAATTTGCGGATTTGATCAAAATATCTGGATTAAGTTGTATGTGATCGCTGCGCGTTCTCGTGTCTCCTGAAGAGGGCAGATGCATCAATACCAAGCGGCAACATCCCGCGGTCTCTCTTGAAGCCAACACGGAAGTGACTTAAACTGCAATTCATCGACTGGCCGTTAGAGACAGGCCCCAAAAGGGATTCAAATCTGTATCTCCCCCAAATGCCCAACTTTACAGCATAAAAAATATGTTTACAGCCTGGTACAAAAAGTGGTTTTGGTCTATACAGCTAATTTTGCCCTTGGTGACAACTGCGAGGGGGGTGAATTTCTTTTTATAACTCATCCGTTTAAATTATATTAAGCCTTAAAGTTCTGCATAACAGTATCCAGTGCAGCAACCAGTCACCTCAGCTCCACCCACGGCCACATCCCGCCTCTTTTTTTTCAGTTATCCGGGAGTGACATGCTGCCAAGATGGCAACAGCCGACTTTAGGCTTCTAAAATGGTCTTCAAAAACCTACGGGTGACGTCACGGACACTACATCCGTATGTTTTTTTTACAGTCTATGGGTGTGTGTGTGTCAATCAGCTCCCTAGTTCAGTAGTCAGGGCACTGATCAGGGAGTCAGTGTCTCAATTGCAGAATCCTTCCAGTGCACTGAAATGTTCGCTTCCTAAAAAGTCCCACAATGCACTGCAAAACTCAGGGTGCATCGATGCCCACTATGCTCACTTAACAGAAGTTCTGAAGCGCGAAACTCAAATCACGTGAGCCAACTCATAATGACCGATAACGACACGCGATGTGTTTTTAAAAACAGAAACCATTATTTTATTATATTTCAGCATAAACATACATCGTTAGACAGGTAATGAACACAATCTAACTAACATTTATAATTTATTTACAGCTGAAATGTTGCACGTATATGTAACAAGCAAAGTATTTATCATAATGTACTTTAAATAACATTACAAGTAATGTCAGAAAGATATAAGCTCTGCTGTTGTTCATAAATACCAGTAATGATGTTGTACAATGAGGACGTTGTCACGTTGCCAGAAATAGAGTCATCAGTGTCCCAATGTGTAGTGAGCCAGCGTCTTTTACCGTCCTTACCAGTGCCCTAACTCTTGTACACGATATACTGATTCACGAGCTCGGGAGCTAGGGAAATGAATGAGACACACCCTATGATCGATACTCAAAACCACGATCAGCAATGCAGCGATTGGCTGGCGGCAAGACAGCAACGTAATGACATCATATAATTAAAAAAGAGACCTGGCGAAAAACTTGACGAAAGAAAAAACTTGACAAATTTTGAGTCGGTTACTAACGTAACCTCGGTTCCCTGAGAGAAGGGAACGAGTATTGCGTAGCTAGCTACGCTATGGGAAAACTCATTTTCTCGAGAATATGAAGCCAAAAATGATCCTTATAATTTTATATAATGTAAAACGCAGTGCAGCTGCACAGCAGACCCAGGCAGAGCGTACTAGCACGCTGATTGGCTGTGCTGCGGCAACTCCACAAACCTATGGCAACGCGGCTGAGGAATGCACCAATCGTTTCACTTCGCGCCCAAAAGCACGTCAGACACCGCCAAAATTTGCATATCTAAGATATAAAAGCCCATGTTACGCCATAGGATTCAGGTGAAATCGACTTAAGCGATCCCCTAAACTAAGCACAATAGCACAGCGGGTTACGCAATACTCGTTCCCTTCTCTCAGGGAACCGAGGTTACGTTATTAACCGAGTTGTTCCCTTTTCAAGAGTACTCCCGTATTGCCAAGAGTGCGCTGTCTCCCACCTATGGGCTACGCTATGGGAACCCAATTTAAAAAGCTGTGCGTGCTTTGAAAACTTTGTCCCATATTTATGGCCTAGGGAGAGAGCCCGAGGCTCATAAAAGAGAAAAAGTATGAGACCCAAAAAGAGGCCAACAATAGTGAGCCTCATATAAGGGTATATATAGGAAAGAGTATTCCTATGTAATAAATCCATATAAGAACTAGACCAGACAAAGTCGGGCCTTATTAATATTGAAATGTGTATACATTTGTTATATGGGATTTTGACAAACTAGACCGGACAGAGTCGGGCCTTATAATATGTAATGTGATGAACATTTGCTTGTGTTACACATAGCTTATTATGGGGTAAGATATAACCTTAGACCGGAAAGAAATTCGGGCCTATAGTCATTGCAAATGTGTTATACATTTGTTTATATGGAAAGAATCCTAGCTTGTAAAGCAGGGACCTCCAAGCCGGCAAGATAGCGTCTACTATCCATCATGACAATCTCTGCTTTGTGACCGCGCACTTTGCTGGTGCGGCCACCAAAGCAAACAAAGAGCTGTTCCGACTGTCTAGAAGCGGCGGAACGCTCTAAATAAAACCTTAGGGCCCTATTTGCGCAGAGCAGATTCACGTCTTTTTCGTCTTGAGACTAGGGAAGAGCTGATAGGGAAATAACCTGTGCTCTGAACGGAGTGGAGAGCACTTCAAAAAACTCTGGCTGTGTCCGAAATCGCCCCCCCATACCCTTAAATAGGGCACTATTTGAGGGGACAGCCATTTGTAGTGGTGTCCGAAACCATAGTGGACGTTATCGAGTGCACTCATTCAATCCCACAATTCACTGCTATAACGTGGTAGTCAGCTGGTACATTACTAATAGTGAAAGTTAACATTAACTGATTTACATACAAACATAAATTACACTTAATTATGTTTTTTATAATAATAAAGTTATAATACTAACTTTACAATTACATAATCATATTTCTACTCCAATTTGTTTTTTGAAATATAAACATTTAAATGGTGGCAATCATAAAAACTTGACGGATTTATTCAAACACGCATTAATATTGAAGAACAAAAAATTATAATTAAGCCTATGTAATGTGGTGCATATATTTATCAAAAGAGTTCTCTCTAGAGTTCATTTTTCTAGCTGACTAACGAGTTCATGGACACTGAATGGTTTTTCTGAGGTAAATGTGACATTACGTGACATATTGTTCACAAGCTGTTTTATTGACGTCTTTCCGCGGTTGAAACACTGATTGAGCAATTACATGTGACGTGATAAAGATTTCAGTGCGTTGTACTCTGTTTTAACATACCTTGACGTTCATTCATGTTTATTTCGCGCTGTAACTGGTATTAAAGCGGAGGCGATGATCCATTCACGTGAACAGCACCAAAACTGTATTTTAAAAAAAATTAATTTCGTAATAAAATGGACGTAATTTGAAATCAGAGATTTTGTATCTTATCAGAGATTAGCACAAAGATTATTGCGATTTATTGGATGGGAGGGGCTCTACAAAGTTACATTCATTCATCAACTGAAAACAGGATGACTAATCAATTCTCGGGATTTAAGAATCGATATCCGTTCATAAAAATGAGAATCGATTAAAATCGAGAAATCAATATTTTTTACCCATCCCTATTATTTACAGTTGTGGTC
Source organism: Rhinogobio ventralis (assembly GCA_039654625.1). NCBI lineage: Eukaryota > Metazoa > Chordata > Actinopteri > Cypriniformes > Gobionidae > Rhinogobio > Rhinogobio ventralis. The sequence continues at coordinate 12,870,524 of CM077212.1, read as the reverse complement.
AGAATTATTTATTTTTTTTACCTTTATTTATATAGCACTTTTTACAATGCCAATTGTTTCAAAGCAGCTTCACAGTGTTAAACAGGAAAATAATGCAACAGAATTTGATTCGGCTGTACAGCCGCTCTGGAGAAAACGGTGATGTCATCCAGCTCATTTCAGTTATCATGTAGTGTCAATGCTGGCACATCTGTAATATAGTTGAAATTTTAGTGTCCTGTCTAGGCGCAGGTCCACCATCTGATCTGGATACGGCCCGGATCTGGCTGACTGCAGTAAACCTCAGGATAAACAGAGAGACTAACATTAGCATAGATGCTATTCTTCTTATGATGTAACGAGTACATCAGGTTTTATGGGAAGTGTTCCCGGTTCCGGCTGACCTAGTTAATGCAGCCTAAAACAATAATTTAACTGATTTGAATAATATAAATTGATAATGTTCTATGTGTATGCCATAGTAAAGAGATGTGTTTTTAGTCTAGATTTAAACTGACAGAGTGTGTCTGCTGACTGTTCCAGAGTTTAGGTGCTAAATAGGAAAAGGATCGACCGCCTGCAGTTGATTTTGATATTCTAGGTATTATCAACTGGCCAGAATTTTGAGACCACAATAGACGTCATGGAGTATGCATTAAGTAATGCATTAAGAGCTCGCTCAAGTACTGGGGAGCTAAACCATTTAGTGCTTTGTAAGTAATTAGCAAGATTTTAAAATGTATACGAGGTTTAATAGGGAGCCAGTGCAGTGTTGACAGAACTGGGCTAATATGGTCATACTTCCTGGTTCTAGTAAGAACTCGAGCTGCTGCGTTTTGGACCAGCTGCAGTTTATTTATTAAGCGTACAGGGCAACCACCCAGTAGAGCATTACAATAATCTAGCCTTGAGGTCATGAACGCATGAACTAACTGTTCAGCATTTTGCATTGAAAGCATGTGCCGTAATTTAGATATATTTTTAAGATGGTAGAATGCAGTTTTACAGATGCTAGAAACATGGCTTTTAAATGAGAGATTGGTATCAAAGAGCACACCCAGGTTCCTAACTGACAGCGAGGACTTGACAGAGCAGCCATCAAGTGTTAGACAGTATTCTAGGTTACTACTTGTGGAGTTTTTTTGTCCAATAATTAAAAATTCAGTTTTTTCTGAATTAAGTTGCAGGAAATTATTAATCATCCAATTTTTTATATCAGTTATGCATTCCTTTAATCTTATGAATTGATAAGTTTCCTCAGGGCGTGAAGAAATATAGAGCTGAGTATCGTCAGCATAACAATGAAAACTAATGCCATGCTTCCTAATGATAGCTCCCGTGGTAGCATGTACAGGGTGAAAAGCAACGGTCTTAGCACTGAGCCTTGCGGTACTCCATACTGAACTTGTGATCGGTGTGACATCTCTTCATTTACTGCTACAAACTGATAACGGTCAGTTATCAAGTCTACATAATATTCACATATGCAGTTCATAGGGGACATGCATACATAGCAGTTACAGCATAAACTAATATTTAAACATATAACATTTTACATAGAAAACTTTTAAACATAGCATATAACATTTTTATCTAACAATTCTTGACTCTTTTTCTTGCATTTGCGTGTTTATATCTCCTAGTTCTGACTTTATAACTCGCAATTGTGAGTTTATATCACAATTCTGAGGGGAAAAGAGTCAGAATTGCAGGATGAGGAAAAAAGACTGAATAACAAGTATATCTCACAATTCTGTTTATCCTTCTAAGAATTGTGAGATATAAACTCGGATTTGCGAGAAAAAAGTCAGAATTGTGAGACATAAACTCGAAATGAACTGTTTTTAGTCTTTTATTCCGTGGCCTCCACAGATTGCTATGGCAGAACTGTCGTTTTCTGCAACTAGGTAGGCTCCGCCCACAAAAAAACATCATCGCTGTTTGCAAACACAAAATAGGTCTATACGACAATTCACCATGACGTCACATCAATAATAACCGTTCTTCCAGGTGGCAAAAGCCGAAACGTTCCTATGGCAATGCTAGTAAATTGCTTGGAAGGGAGACCCACCGTCAGCACTCGGCAGTAGCCTAATGTACATTTCAACAGTTGATTCAAAAACAGACGTGGTGGAAATTCAGACATGGTTAACATGATCATTGAGAGACTGATTAACTAATTCAGGAGATAGCAATACATGAAATGCCTAACCTTTGTCTAGTAGATGTAGCGCTAGTCTACTACCATAATTTTTAAATGAGCCTCAGCCTACCATTGAGTAGTTATTTTAGTGACTGTTGCTGTTTGACTTACAATATGTTAGGCTATGGTAGATGGTCTATTTCCCTGTTATCTAACTAAAAAGGCTATGATCGTTTTCTGTTGCTTGGATCGGATGAAAACCTTGCTTTTGACGGTGAAAAGGATAGCGTGCTGTAGACTAGTGCTAATCAGCTAGGCATTCACTCAAACTAAACTCGCGGTGATGATGAAACCAATGTGGTACACGCATCAATCATCCATCAGCAGTAGCCTACAACTATGTTTTGCTTTTCCTATTTCTTCCATTGACATTTAATCAGTAGCCTACATGACACTAAGTTCTGTGTCTTCCTTGTATAATACTTTTACTTCAGGCAGTGACTGGCAATGAGTTTGATCTTCAAAAGAGACCTTAAGTTTAAATATATTAGTCTCAAATTTCCCCAGCTGAAGATAATTATGCTCTGCTATGATTTTGTAGATGGACAGTTTTGATGACGTCCACTCGCTTTAACCTCCTCACCCACAGGTTCCACTGGATATATTTACTTTTTTCTGAAGGAAATCGATAAAATCCTACACCTTTTGCTGTATATCTGGCGGCGCAACCCCAAACACAACACACTTTTGTCAAAGTTTCAACTTTGAGCAACAAAGTTTTTAACTATGTAACTGTTTACAGTAGCCGGCTGGATCTCTTCAGTTGGTCAGTAGAAGCCCCTCGCGTTCTGCCACCCGGAAGTATGTTGGTGCCTATTGTATACAAACATCCTGAAATGCTGTATACAAAGCCCACAACAATAAGACAACCAGTACATAAGGCAATTTCACTTTGTTGTTTTTTGAAGTGCCTTCATGCAAGCTGTGTCTACAAATGTATATTTTCATATTCATATTTTCATATCATATTTTCTAATCTTCTTAAGATTGCACCCCTGTCATAATATTTTTCATAAGTGTTTCCTTTTTCTCTTGTTTTAGGACAATTCTGGAGAAAATGGGCCTGCTGGGGAAGGTCACTCCCTTGCAGGTAAAAAAAAAATGGGACAACTTAAAAAAAATAAAATGTATGCAAATTAATAGACACATCTTTATTGTGCTGTTGTTATTGTTGTTAACAGCCATGCTTTATTTGCTCTGCCTTAGGATTGCAAGTGTCCTGGAACAGGTGAGGGAGTGAGCGGGAAACCCACTGCTGCAACTTGGCCATGGTTTGTCCTCATGGATGAAGTGTTGGGACAGAGGCATTCCAACAACCCCCTGTCCTAATGGCCTCCATCCCTGAGGACACACCAGGGCCAAGTTCAGCAGTGGATGACCAAGATGAGGAGGAGCCAGCATCAGCATCAGCCAAGAGAAAAAGAGACTCAGAGGATGAGCTGATCGAGCTAATTAGGCAGGACATGACATTTCAGAGAGAGACAGAGGAGAGGAGAGCACAGTAGAGCAGGGAGTAAATGGACAGATTATTTTCTCCATAATTTCTATTGGTAGAGAAATAACATTTTGGTTATGTGTAAATTCAAATTTCTGCTTTTGTTTCATTTCTATGCATTGTTTATTTTTGTAATGCAAGTTAAAATTTATAAATGAAATAAAATAAATTATTCTTTACATTTATTTTTGTCATGTCAATTAATTTGTAAATGAAACAAAATCAATTGTTCTATATGTAACCTCTTAAAAAATGAAGGTGGTTATGGGACTCTTAATAATAATAAAAAAGAAGTAGTGTCTAATATTCTCCACTAGAGGGATTCTCCGTGATGAGTGTAATAATAATAATAAAGGAAGCAAGCAGTCAATTTTTTTTCAAATGAGAGAGAGCGGAGGAAGGAAACAACTGTTGATTCAGAGCATAACTACCTTAAAAATGTTTAAATAGAGTAAAAAAATAGAGTTTTGAGGTTTTTTTGCAGTGAAATTCGGGGGATCTTTCATACTTTTATTTCAAGAAACTCTGTTGTTCCTGTCGATGCATACTTCTTGAGTCAACCTCGGATATTCAATCGGATATTGAGTCAAATATGATATTAATCATATAATAGAATACAATATTTATTGTTACTACTGTAAATATATTAAATTATTATAAGATATAATAACTCCTTCAATGCTTTCAGAATCTTTACTTTTTAAAATTATTTAGTTTCTATATTTTTTAAAATATACTTCTATATTAACATTTTAATGACAGCATATTTATTGAAGAAAAAATAATTAATCAAAATAAACAAAAAAAATAGTTCAAACTTTGCAAAAGTGATTGTTTTGAACAAGTATTAACTTAGACATTATTAAAAACCTATTATTTTAGCTAAAGTATTTGTATCAATACTGTGTGCCTTTTGCCCCATGTGAGCCTTTTACCCTGTGTGTGGGGTAAAAGGCCCCCTTTGCCACCCCATACATTTTACAAGATTTTTAAACAAAATAAACTACTTTTATGATTTATTTTCACACAAAATCTGTTGCTCCATAAATGTTCAATACAAACATGTATTTTTTCTGCAATCACTATGGGAGTAATGAAAAGCACATTTTTCTTAAAGGGATAGTTCACCCTTTAGAAAATTCTGTCTTCATTTAGTCATGCTCAAGTTGTTCCAAACCTGTACATTTCTTTGTTCTGCTGTACACAAAGTAAGATATTTGGAAGAATGTTTGTAATCAAAGCAGATATCGGCAGCCATTGACTAGCATAGTGGGAAAAACAATACTATGGTAGTCAATGGCTGCTGAGATCTGCTTGGTTACAAATGTTCTTCCAAATATCTTGCGCTGTGTACAGCAGAACAAAGAAATTGACAGATTTTTGGGTGAACTATCACTTTAAGGTGTGCCTTTAGTCCTGTTGTACCCTACTGTTCATATTTTTTATAAAACAGTTAGTTCCATTCCTTGATTCTGATTGGTCAATGTGAAAAAAACGGTTATGACCACTTCACCCAACAGTTGATTAAGCATTCAGATTAAGCATATTCCTTCAGGTCAGTCCTATGTTCATAATAAAAAAATCTGTTGGAATGTCCGCTGTGATATCTTGTCCTTTTAACAGTAACGGGAATCCCACTTCAACATTGCGCCGAACACGCTTTTTTTCAATACCTTAAAAAAACTTATTGAATAACGCTGTTGTTCTACAACGGCCAATGGCGTTCAAGTGTGAGAAATAAGGGCGGGCTCGCTTCCTATATAAGTCGATGCTGAGCCATTGCTTCAGAGTCTTACTCCTTCAAGAGAATTCATACAAGAAGCCTCTCTCACCGTTGAGTCAGCGCTTACAAGTGGACGATGCCCTTCTGCGCTGATCCCCATCAGCGTTCCGGTGAGAATTTGTTGATTACATCAAGCAAGTCTAGCAGCACCTGTGCAGGTCCCATGACCTCCCATCGAGCTCCCGGACGGGCATAACTCTTTCTGCTTTTCTCTGCACCACGCCCACAGAAGCCGCCCTCGATAGCTCGAGCTGCAGCTGTTCTCGTGTGGTTGTGCAGCTGCTTGGGCTGTCTGCTACACCGGCATTTGCCGCCGTTCATAGACTTTCATGAGCTCAGGCTGTGCCGCTGTTCTCATGTGGGTGTGTAGTGCTGCTATATACACCAGCATTGCCAGCGTTCATAGCATTTTCATGATAAACCACAGACTGGACCGCTGTTCTCGTGTGTGTGTGTGTATCTTCTTGTGATGTCTGCTACACCGGCATTGCCATTGTTCATAGCCTTTTCATGATAAACCACAGCTGTGTTGCTGCTTCCATAAGCCGGCTGTAAAATCCACGCATCTGTCTCACGTTTTCCTACACGTTGGGCAACGGAGCTGATTGTCTTTTGCCATGACTATGCTTTTCCGATAAAGAAATGCAATAAAGTCAAACACATTGTGCCACTCGCACCTCGCTTCATGCAGCGGACAGCTCTGCCTCTGTACTGAGCAAAGTTCCAGACACGCAGATGCATGGCAGGCTCTTCCGGGCATCTTAGAAAAGACAGTGATAAGTAGATGTGCACTACAGTTTATTAGCAGACCGCCCTGTTCCAATGGCGTTATGTCTGTTGTATCAGCTCAAAACACCACACAAGTGAAGTTTCACACTTCTCGCAAAATGCGAGATAAAGGTAGTGCCTCTCTAGGATCCGTGCTTCTAATGGCGAGTTCAGACTGCACGATTTTTAAACCCATCAGATCACTGTTCTTTTCACACTGCAGGACTATCTGGGCCAGCATTCAGTTGCTGCTGTGTTCACGCTGCACGATGGATCGGCAACAGGTGGTTTCACATTGCATGACTGTACAAGTGGAAGAATCCCCTACAGCTTTGTCCCATCCGCAAACTACCAAACACACATGAGAAGTGACAAAGAAATAACACGTGATCACACGTGCGTCAGACTGGAGTTGTTAAAATATAGACTGCAGAAAGCTTGCGATCCAGATTGTCTGTGCACTGATTTGCAGAAAAAAGGAGAAAAAAAAAAAGATTATGGCGGAGGAAATGGTTGGAGACACAGGGAGCAATGATAGTGTTCTGCAAAGAGAGTTGGAGGTAAATAAATCATGTTGCAATGTGCTGCAGTTGCGGCTGGTCAAGCAAATGTTTCTGTTTCTGTTTGATATAATTGTAAATATATATATAGGCTATATATATTAAAATACTGATATTCTGGTCCATAACTCCTCCCCGAACCTCTCGATTGAGCAAAAACTTTCGGCAAGTCAAAATCGGGGCTAAAATCGGGCAGTGTGAACTCTGCATTAGTTGTACACATGTGTTCAACTAGCTCCGGTACCTAGCAATACCATGACGAGGGCACTGCCTCCACCCTCTCATTATGTGTCATCATCACCTCTATGAGGGGGACTCAGTGTGAGGGGGACTCAGGGGAGTGTATGTGTTAGAGACGCTGGCGAGTCCGCTGTCTTACTGTACACTGCATAATCAGAAAGCCTCTCATCACAGGCGCTTTCTGAGTTCTGCCTTCGAACTGACAAAGTATATTAATTAGCAGTTCTGCCCTAAGGCCTGTCATGCACATTCACAAAGTGTGTAGATACAGCACAACCTCCTGGCAAAGCGAGCTGTAGAGTGCTTATCTCTCAGCTTGAAACAGGGTTTTACAGTCATTATTTTTCTGGTTCCCACTCTCAAAAAGGATGTGTTAAAAACAACACAACCTGTGTTATTTCTTAACACACCTGTGTGTCAAGTTAAGTCAAGTCACCTTTATTTATATAGCGCTTTTTACAATGCCGATTGTTTCAAAGCAGCTTCACAGTGTTAAACAGGAAAATAATGCAACAGAATTTGATTCAGCTGTACAGCCACTCTGGAGAAAAGGGTGATGTCATCAGCTCATTTCAATTATCATATAGTGACAATGTGGGCAGATCAGTAATTTAGTTGAAATGTTAGTGTCCCCAACTGAGCAAGCCAAAAGACAAAGGCGACGGTGGCAAGGAACCAAAACTTCTTCAGGGCCAGAATGGAGAAAAAAACCTTGGGAGAAACCAAGCTCAGTCGGGGTGCCAGTTCTCCTCTGGCCGACGAACAAATAGTGTATGATTATGATTCTGGCAAAATTACAGATCAGAAGTCATATTAGATCGAAAGATATTCGTAAGATTATTCGAAAGTTTGGAGTCATCACGCTGGAGACGGGTTTAATGAGGATGTCGTGTCGATTCAGCATTTACAGGGGGGAGTCTAATTGACACGGTCTCTGCAGACACTCCAGGGATGCGTTGGTCATGTATGGGCGCAGGTCCACCATCTGATCTGGATACGGCCCGGATCCGGCTGACTACAGTAAACCTCGGGATAAACAGAGAGACTAACATTAGCGTAGATGCCATTCCTCTTATGATGTAATGAGTACATCAGGTGTTATGGGAAGTGTTCCCGGTTCCAGCTGACCTAGTTAATGCAGCCTAACAATCATTTAACTGATAAATTGATAATGTTCTGTGTGTATGCCATAGTAAAGAGATGTGTTTTTAGTCTAGATTTAAACTGACAGAGTGTGTCTATTCCCAAACAATGCTAGGAAGACTGTTCCAGAGTTTAGGTGCTAAATAGGAAAAGGAACCGGGCTAATATGGTCATACTTCCTGGTTCTAGTAAGAAGTCGAGCTGCTGCGTTTTGGACCAGCTGCAGTTTATTTATTAAGCAAGCAGGGCAACCACCCAGTAGAGCATTATAATAATCTAGCCTTGAGGTCATGAACGCATGAACTAACTGTTCAGCATTTTGTATTGAAAGCATGTGCCGTAATTTGGTAAATGGTAGAATGCAGAATTTACAGATGCTAGAAACTTAGCTTTCAAATGAAAGATTGGTATCAAAGAGCACACCCAGGTTCCTAAATGATGACGAGGACTTGACAGAGCAGCCACCAAGTGTAAGACAGTATTCTAGGTTACTACTTGTGGAGTTTTTTTGTCCAATAATTAAAAATTCATTTTTTTCTGAATTAAGTTGCAGGAAATTACTAGTCATCCAATTTTTTATATCAGCTATGCATTCCGTTAATCTTGTGAATTGGTAAATTTAGTCAGGGTGTGAAGAAATATAGAGCTAAGTATCGTCAGCATAACAATGAAAACTAACGCCATTCTTCCTAATGATATCTCCCAGTGGTAACATGTACAGGGTGAAAAGCAACAGTCCTAGCACTGAGCCCTGCGGTACTCCATACTGAACTTGTGATCGGTGTGACATCTCTTCATTTACTGCTACAAACTGATAACAGTCAGATAAGTATGATTTAAACCATGCCAAGGCAATTCCACTAATGCCAATATAATTTGAGTCTATTCAAAAGAATGTTGTGGTCAATAGTATCGAATGCAGTGCTAAGATCGAGAAACACTAATAGAGAGATGCAACCACGATCAGATGATAAGAGTAAATCATTTGTAACTGATGAGAGCAGTCTCAGTACTATGATACGGTCTAAATCCTGACTGGAAATCCTCACAGATACCATTTCTTTCTAAAAAGGAGCATAGTTGTGGGGACACTGCCTTTTCTAGTATTTTTGACAGAAAGGGTAGATTTGAGATTGGCCTGTAATTGACTAATTCTGTAGGATCAAGTTGCGTTTTTTTAATAAGTGGTTTAATAATAGCTAACTTGAAAGTTTTTCGATACATATCCTAATGACAAGGATGAATTAATGATATTAAGAAGAGGATCTATGACCTCTGGAAGTATCTCTTTTAAGCATCTCTTTGTCTAGTTAAGGACAACACATTTTGTGTGAGTTTTAACTCATCCAGTGTGTTATTCTTAACACAGACAGTGTGGTAAAATATTTAACACACTAAAAGGTTTATGTCAGGTGTGCTTTAATCAGTTTAACAAAATGAATGCAATACAAAGCTTTTTTTTTATTTTATTATGTATTAACATGACTGGTAGATTTACATTAGGTCAATATTCACATACACTAAAAAATTGTAACCAGTACATTTTCCGTTATAGTTACGGACATTTCCTTCATCTCTAAAACGGAACATTTTGTGGATTTACAGTACATTTTCTGTACTTTCACAGACAATCCTTATGCAGAAATTTCTATAAAATTATAGCATATCCTTGGTAGCAAATCAATCAAGAACAATATATACTCATTGAAAATGGTTTATTTTTATATTATGTAAACATTCCTAAATGCATTCAATGGGTAAAGATTGTATATGTATATATATATTTTTTCATTTTCAAATGAAATACAATACAAAAAGAAAGCAGCAAACAAATAGAATACAAAGACAGGGTTGCTGCTTGTATCATTAACAATTGCTAAAGACTTATTGTCAATAGTAGACTGAAATGTTCCAGTGAGTAAAGAAGTCAAGTCAGTACAGACAGACGGCTGTTGTAATTTTACATCATCATAATATTTTAATATTAACATGAGCGAAGTGGAATAAAGAAAGTGATCAGCATGATTGTTATTCAAAACGGTAAGCAGGCGCTACTTTGTTTACAGTTTGTGTATCTGCAGCCTTTCTAAATGACGAATATAGACGAATATCTATAAAGCGGTCTCCTTACACACAGGTGCAGAACGCAAGTTGACAGTCGGCTGTAGTCCGTACAGAGTGTACAAGCGCAGCTTTTTTGTCCCAACACAAGCGACAACACAATCGGCTTTCATCAGCGCTAGTTCTTTGCTGTCGGTTTGGTGTGTCCTTACCCTAAGAGAACACGATAGGAAAAGGGTAGTTCACCCAAAAATGAAAATTCTGTCATTAATTCCTCACCCTCATGTCGTTTCAAACCCGTAAAACCTTCTTTCATCTTCGGAACACAAATGGAGGTATTTCGGATAAAATCAGACAGCTCTCTGAGCCCTCCATAGACAGCAATTTAATTAACACTTTCAAGGCCTAGCAAGGTAGTAAAGACATCGTTAAAATAGTCCATGTGACTCCAGTGGTTCAACCTAAATTTTATGAAGCGACATGAATACTTTTTGTGTGCAAAAACAAACAAAAATTAAAGCTGCAAGCAGCGATGAAAGGACCCTTGCACCCGGGAGCCCCGGCACCCGGTGGCCTCAGAAAAACAGCAAATAGTGGGCGACATGCATTTAAGTGGGTAAATATAGGAGAAATATGGCAAAGTCACTTCGATGTGCCACACTTCCTGCTGCCAGCAGGTGGCGCTTTGACTATAACTGAATACTGGCATGTAGATGTCTTCAGGCCAGGACTATTATCAAACATGTGAAGTTTGGTGCAGATTGGACATTGTATGCCTGAGTTACAACAACTTCCTGTTTTGTGGCGTAAAACTTATACATTAGTACTTAGCCATGTTTTGCTTGATTTAATGCGTTTCTAGTATGTTTGGGACTTGATGGCATATTTAAATGCATTTCTGTGAGGGAATTACAGTGTAAAGCATGCCATTTCCTGTTGCCAGCAGGTGGCGCTATGACTAACTAATATTGGCATGTAGATGTCTTCAGGACAGGACTCTTATCAAACGTGTGAAGTTTGGGGCGTATCGGACATTGTATGCCTGACTTACAACAGCTTCCTGTGTCATGGTGAAACATCAGACTTTGACAGGCCACTACGGACACGCCCTTCGGGGAAAGCTCAAGATCTTCACAATTTAACATCACAAAGGCCTTTAGATTAGACTGTGCAAATATGATGATGATCTGGTTAAATCACTATGAGGAGTTAATCACAGTGTAAAACATGCAATTTCCTGTTGCCAGTAGGTGGCGCTATGACTGTAACTGAATATTGGCGTGTAGATGTCTTCAGGCCAGGACTCTAATAATACATGAGAAGCTTGGGGCAGATCGGACATTGTATGCCCGAGTTACAACTTCCTGTTTTATGGCGAAACATCGAACTTTGTGAGGCCACCACGGACACGCCCTTCAGGGAAAACTCAAGATCTTCGCAATTTAAAGTCGCAAAGGCCTCTAGATTAGACTGTGCAGTATAAAGATGATCTGATTAAATCTCTAGGAGGAGTTCGTTAAAGTACAACATCTGGAAATGGCAAAATTTGCAACAATTTTGCAAAGAACATTTAAAATATCTCACTTCCTGTTGGGTTTCAGATTTCGTACCAGGAGACTTTTTTGTAGGTATTGGGCTGTTACATGTGTCTACCGAATTGCATATCTGTACGTGAAACGTAGTGGGAGGGGCACTTCGTTGAAATGTTGTAGGTGGCGCCATTGAGCCATTTTACCACGCCTAATTCTGAAACCCATATCAGACGTACATTTTCACCACTTTTGACGCGTGTGCAAAGTTTCGTGAGTTTTCGAGCATGTTTAGGCCATTAAAAATGTGATTAATTTGGGAGAAGAACAATAATAGGCTGAGCAATTCCAATAGGGTCCTCACACCATCAGTGCTCGGGCCCTAATAACGACTTTATTCCACATTTTCTTCACATCTGTGTCAGTCTCCTACGCAGTTTGCGTTGGTCAGCTCCTGCTCCAGCGTCACATGCATGCGCCGTGGTGCTCACGTGAACGGCTTCGGCCAATGATAAGCCGGTGATGTGATTCTGTTTTGGATAAATGTATATTTTGTGTTATTTGTATATGTAATGTAGTTCGTATGTTCAGGGAAGGAGGCGGGAACCGGCGAACATTTAAAAGACTTTAATCAAATAAATAAACAAAACAAAGAGTAAACCGCGGGCAGCCCCTCACGGACGACTGCCACGCACACACATACAAAACGTAAACAAAACACAACACAACGTAAATCCCAGGCCTGGTCCTCTCTCGTCTTGCACTGTCGTCGCTCCTCCTTTTATGCTCCCGTCACTCCTCCGTGAGATGAGACCGGTGTGGCGCGCAGCTGGAGCTCATTATCACTCGACACCGGCCCTCTCTCACGGTCCCTCGCCTCACTGCTTGCCACAGTATAGTATCACGTGATTTTGAATAGTTTATACGTATTACGTAATAATTCTGAAGAAGAAAAAAGGATGACGGAAGGGTTGGTGCTAGACAGTCTTTTGACCGTGGAAACGGATAGAATTTGTTTTTGTACGTAAATAAGTGTAAATAGTTTGAGTTTACTTTCTTGTAAAATGTAACTTGACCCAAGAAAAAGTAAAGCTTTGCAAGAAAAGTTATGGATTCACGCGTCAAATCCTTTGTACTACACCCTTGTGGAAATGGCGAACAACGGAAAACAACTCAGATCGCCACTACATATAGATCACTGGTTGCTGTTCACAGTCAGGGACTATTCTTTTCCGGTGGAAGAAAGGCTTTTAGTGATTTTACTTCATGATACTTGCATTGATACATACATTTTTGCTTTAATATTTGTATTGTGTGGTAACCTTTTTATAAAAGCAATAAAGTACGAGAGGCTGTGCTGTGGAACGCTCGGTTTTTATGGGCGTGCCACACTGAAGACTTGTAAGTAAACGGCCACTGCTATGATTGGATAAGCTTTGCATATAATAATGAGTTTCGGCTCCCCCGTGAGTATGTGTGAGGAATTGTTTTGAAATTGTATGGGAAAACGGCAACCGGAATGAGCCCCGGGACGTTGGGCTTTGCAAGCCCTGGCCCATACATGTCTGAGTCTGATCCCGAATCGCAGCACAATGAACCAACAACACCTCAAATAAAGGATTCTCCAGCCTGTGACAGCGTGCTAAGTTATGTTCAGTTAGACACGTACACATAATCAATAGATATCAAACAATCTGTAACAATGCAATACTATCACATATAAAAAACATTTTTTACTCGCATAAGTGTGTCGCTTCATTCATCCTCTCATCCTGTCTGCAAATACAGTCTCTTGTTTACAAACGAATCCGTAGTGAAATGAAGGAACATACGTGCAATGTCTTACCCACGTGAGCTGGATATTCATTAAAAATAAAGTTCATCCATGCATTCATAATATTGGAATCCGAATGAAGCTTATGCAGCATGTTTATTGCTTGGAAGTTCTATCCGGTTTAGCTCCACGTAGGCCTATGTTACAAATCGGTGGGCGGGGGTACAGAATCAGGCGTTCTTATTCTTCGGTTAAGGCGGTGTTTCACCACACTCTGACGTTACAGCTTGGCGCATTCTGAGATCGAGCGTTTGTTGGGTCTGGTGTCAATAAAAGCTTTTTTTTTGACTAACGAGGAAGTTTTCAGCTCCGAAACTTACAGGATATTCTTATATCACGATTAACTTTTATATATCAAAGGCTGAATGAAAAGTAGATTTCTCAATTCATGACCCCTTTAACGATATCTAATGTCAAAATGTAACATCAATGTGTAAAAAGTCAGTTTTTCAAAGTACAATATTTGCCTCTGGGATGAAGTGGAGTTGAATAAATGTCTTAAGTACTTAAAATGTATACTTAAATACAGAGTAAATGTATTTCAAAATTACATTCCACCACTGGTTATCTGAAAAAAAAAAAAACTAAATTTATTGTCACAATATTAACAACTGACTTGTTGCTAACTGCGTCCCGGGAGAATTGGGACAGCGTTTGTCGTGCCATGGTGATGCAATCGGCTATACCGTCCATTTTATCATTTTAACATTTTATCTCGGTGCGGCCTTCGAAGGATGCAGCCCCTGAATTGGGACTCAGCTAGTGAATGAGAGAGATATGCTGAGTGTGTGCGATTACCTGTGTCTGTCTTTGAGTTCAAGTCATATATATTCGTGAAAAGGTTGCCGTGTTCAAAGAAAAAAGCGAAATCTTTGTCATATCATCCTTTTAAAGGTGCAGTATGTTATTTCTCACAGTCATTGCTGAATATTGTTGATATTTGAAATCAACCCAAAAAACACACCCCTCTCTTCATTGGTCTACCTCCAAAGCTCACCTTCCAATCCCACCCGCACTGCTAAGCCGCACGAGTCAGTCTCGAACCCTGATCGCTGACATGCGAGGTGGGTGCACTAACAAGGAAGCTAAACAGTAAACACCGCATTCTCTAGCAGTCATCAGCCTGCATAACTCTCAGTAGCTGGCCTCCATTACACACGCAATGCAAGAGTGGATGTCTATTTACGGAAAGTGGTCCGCCGGAAGCATAGATATTTTACTTTATAACGTGTTAAATATGGATATTTTTCTTACAAAAACCCATCGATTTGCTTCAGAAGGCCTTTATTAACCCCCCAGAGCCGCATGGATTACTTTTATAATGGATGGATACACTTTTTTTGGTCTTCCAATTTTGGGCTGCCATTCACTGCTATTATAATGCTTGGAAGAGCCAGGACATTTTTTTATATAACTCCGATTGTATTTGTCTGAAAGAAGACACCTAGGATGGCTTGAGAGCAAGTAAATCATGGGGTAATTTTCATTTTTTGGGCAAACTATCCCTTTATCAGTTTAGAAGTTTAAAAAAAAAATGTTTCCTTATGGACAAAATACTTTAAAAATAGTTCCAGTTATGATGTTTTTTCACTTGATTTAGTCAAGTTTGTTTTCTATCAAATACAATGTGAATTTCTGGCAGCAGCAGCACATTATTTTTCAGCTTGGGCGAGCGATTCGTGGGCAGCTTTCCCTGCAAATAAAATCCCCCATATGCCAGCAAACCAGTGAGAACAGGGGTCAGGGGACAATGATGACGATACATAACAACAGAGTGTGGCACCAAAGCTGCAGTGGATCCGCTTACCTGGAATATACATATGAGTGTAAAGGGCCTTTCAGACACAACGCGACAACGGCACCGCTGTGCTATGAAACCAATTATTTCAGTGGTTTGCACCATGCGAGGACGGTTTGTTGCTGCATCGACCATAGCGTACATGCACCATTGGTGAGCTTGCGCGCACGCCGTGGTCAAAGTTAAAAATAGTTCAACTTTCGCCGCTGCGTTAACATGATGTGAATGTACATCGAGTTATACAGTATTGAGACGAAGGCGCCAGAACTGCAACTGATAGAATGTGCGCTGTAATCAAGCAGTTATTTAATGTGCTCTTGGGGGCCCCCTAATGGCGGCGGGGCCCTAAGCAGCCACTTAGTTCGTTTATTGGGCGGGTCAGCTCTGGGTACATTCACATCACATGTTAACGCAGCAGTAGAGTTACACTCATGAGACACTGCACTTATTCGCAATCACAAAAGTTCATTATTTGCATGTGCTTTAAAGCCTTACTGGTTAAACATTTCATTTGCATGCTGTTCTGACATGTGCATTTTCTAAACAAATACACCTGAAGTGCGTTCACACTAAAAGCCTGTCCAACAGCACCCAACTGGACTTTCTATTTCACGTCTGATTGTGCTAATACTGTCAAATACACACAAGGTTTACATAAACACAGTTGTAATCAGTTGAGAGAAAATCAGTGTCTGTATGTAGATGTGTACAGGTCTTAAAGTGACGTTGTCCTTAAAGGGATAGTTCACCGGACCTGGAACCACCGGACTCGGGACCACCGGACCTGGGACCACCGGACTTGGGACCACCGGACCTGGAACCACCAGACTCGGGACCACCGGACCCGGAACCACCGGACCTGGAACCACCAAACTCGGGACCACCGGAGTCGGATCCTCCTCAGCAGAGATCTCCGATGAAGTGGGCCCCTTCTTCCTCCTCCTCCGTTTCCGGGTCATCGGAGGGCTGGGTCCTCCACTGACTGCAGATGGCACGTAACAGTCAGTGGGCTGGGACTCTGCTGGCCGTAGATGTTTTGGCTCTCCATGATGGCGGATGTGCCAGACAAAGTCCCAGAATTCCAGATTCCCCAGCTTCTCCATCTCCCCCGGACTGAGAGGCATGTCTAAACAGATGTTGAACACCTCCTTAATCTCAATCTCTGTGTAGACCATGGCTGCGTCCGAAACCTGGAAAATGCTGCCTTCGGAGGACACATTTCAAGGTAGGAAGGCATCAAGGCACGTCCGAATCTAATTTTAGCTTCACTTCCTGCCTCCTGAGATACCTTCATCTGATCGAGTATTGAAGGCAACATAAATGTATTCTTCGCTGCCTTTGATATCCCACAATCCTGTGCATTCCATTCTGTGACAGTTGAGCTATCCCTTATGAAAATTAACCATGGTTTTATTATAGTAAAAGTATAGTAACCATGGTTTTTTGGCTAATTGATTACCATTTATATACCCACAGTTTTACCACAAATACCATGGTTAAACTATGGTTAGAGTAGCAAAGCCATGGTTAATTTGTGGTTACCATGGTTTAACTCTTGACCAACATTGTCCAGTTCTGATGTCATTTCTAGCAAGAAATTACCAATGCAGTAATTAAATATTTGTTTAGTTCTCACCAAAGCTCTCTCTATTTTGCTGTAGATCATTAAACGTTGCACTGTCTTAGAAGTCTGTCCGAAATCAGTTTTGTGAGGTGCCTTCATGCAAAAACGCTGCCTTACAAGTCATTGTCTGATAAGGCAGCGAAACAAGTCAGCTGCCGGTGTGATCCACCTCGATGAGGAACCTACAGGCGAACCTACACAGCTCCCTGTTGACGGATGTAATGAGAGTTCACATATCTGGCTAGTCGAAGATAGTTGGAGGGTTCAGTGGGGGGAGATGGAAAAAGGAAGATACCCATCTTCTGCTGAATCCTCTATATGGCTGGTTCGTTCTGTCACGGCTGCGAGTGCAGTAAAGAGGCGAGGACTTTTTTTGGAGGATTGCACACTAAAAACATGAATAAAACGTGTATGTGTTACTTTCTTTATTTGGCAACCTTATTTAGTCATTAGGTGAGTAAAATCATGTTGTTGTTTTCTCTGCCATGTCACATTAATAAAATGGAATATGTTTTTTCTAAGCGAATGTACATAGCCTACTAACAATTTTTATAGTGAGGTAAATAAATGTAGTTGTACTTCATGTTTTGTCTTGAAGTGTAACCATGCTACAAAGTAGTAGCTACTGGTAGGTGGCCCCAGTCTTCACACAGATCTTCAACAGATCATTGGAGCAGTGTGAAGTTCCCTGCTGCTTCAAACGCTCCACTATCTACTTATAGTTCTTTAACATTTAACAGTTAACATGTACAGTTACTACTTTTTATTAGTATGCTAGCTAATTATTTAGGCTAACTATGCTAAAACCAGCTGTTGTGAGTTAAATAACACGAAACCAATAACTGTGAGCTGAATGATCAATTCGTGGAACTTGGAAAAACCAATATGGTATTTTTTTGTTTGTAGATTATATCCTAAAGAATTAAACAAGCTGGGCCAAAACCAACTGATTTAATAACAATGTCAGTAATACAGTACGTGCTTTATTATTGTAATCTCCCAGTAGTCATCATTATGAACAACGAACGCGCAATTTTCAATTCCAAATATGGGCTGGAAATGTAACTAGATCCGCCCCTCTGACCCGTTACGTCCTGTGGAATAAGAAAACTGCACAGTCCGGGGACAACTCCCAGCCTGGAAACTTAGGCACGAGCTGTTAAAAGATTACCAGACATAGCCTATTTCTCAGATACTTTCATCGGGAAGTCGTATCAATTTGACTTTTTCCCCCCCCTCTTTCTTTACACTGATGGACGATTTAGGTATGTAATGTCTTAATTCTTTATTATAGAATGTATTATACATCTGAATACATTGCAGTAAGCCATATAGGAATGTAAATGAAAATGCAGGATAGGGCTTGGAAAAGGGCAGAGGAACTTGTTGAAATCATATCCACATCGCATTAAACGGTTTCACACTGATGAGCTCTAGAGAAAGATGAGCTAGCTGGAGACGGATGCATAAGCTACTTTCCGAAAACGGACACGTAGGCTACATCTGTCTAAAATAATTCTAAAGGTAAATTCTGTTCACATAGATGCAAGTTCTTCTTGGCAGTTTTCAAGAGTCACATATTCGTCCAGAGAGTGGGCATCTTGTATCAGTCACATACGTCCCACATCTGGTAACGTTTGAGGACTATAAAAATACTTAATGGATCCTATGAAGAAACACCCGCCCTTTCACCCGCCACCACATAGGTTTTTTTGTGGATAATTCTTCCTGAAGATGGGGGCATTTATTTGTCTCGTTTTAGTTTTGTTTGTTTTAGTAACATTCTTACAGAAATCCCCATCTGTGCAAATTTGGATGTAAACATGGAGTACAAGTAAAAAAGTATTATGATGAAGCTGTATTCAAAGTACAATGGTACATTATTAATTCGATTAAAAATACAGTAATATTGTGAATTATTATTATTATTATTACAATTTAAAATAACTTTTCTATTTTTAATATATTTAAAAATGTAATTTATTCCTGTGATGACAAAGCTGAATTTTCAGCATCATTACTTCAGTCTTCTGTGTCACATCCTACAGAAATCATTCTAGTATGCTGATTTGCTGCTTAAGAAACAATGCTGCTTATTATTATGTTGAAAATAGTTGTGCTGCTTTATATATTTGTAAAAACAGTGATCCGTTTTTTTTGTGATAATTTTTTTTAGATGAATAGAAAGTTAAAAAGAACGTATTAAGAACATTATTTTTTAATTGTAATATTTCACAATATTACTGTTTTACTGTATTTTAAATGCAACCTTGGTGAGCATAAGAGACGTCTTTCAAAAACATTAAAAAATCTTACTAAACTTTTTTACGGTATTGTATTTTAATTTATGATAATATTGACACATACTATTACACATACTACAGCACTTTTTTGCTACAAATGTGACAACTTGCCATTGTAAATGGCAAAATGCTCTGCAAATTTGATTTGTAATGTCAAATATAACATTATTGACTGATTTATTTTTGTGGGTTAAATAAATTCCCCTTCTACTCCTGTGCAGAGCTTTTGAAGGATATTTATCAGAGTATACTGCATGATTGTTGAGTGGGTTGCTTTGTGGCAGAATTAAGCCAAGCCAAACAGACATGCTGCTCTAAATATGGTTAGAATTCCAAGAGAAGAATTTTAGCTCCTTATATGAGCACAGTGCACAAACCATCTATTATACAGAATGATTTGTTGAACTGGATGATAAAATAACTTCTACATGAACTAAGTTCATCCAGGGTGATCTAGTAATATGTTTTGTTCATTCAAGCACACTTTACAAACCAACAAAAAAGTATTCTGGAAAAATACTTTCATCTTCTTGACCTTGTTGATATGTAACACCAATGTGGGGCCTTTGACTTCAGTGTAGGGTAAGAAATGTAATGTCACTGAAAGTGACAAAAATGCCCCAGGTATTTAATATTTTTATTTGTAATTAATATAGCACTATATTCTTTATAGTTATGGCTGTAGGGTCAGTGATGAGTGTTGAATGCATATTAATAAAAAAGTGTGTTTAGCAATAACAACAACAAAGAGTTAATTGATTACATTAAATCCACAATAGGGTTAGACAGTAGAGAGTAGAGAAGTTATATTGTGCATCATTTACATATACTGTACCTTAGTATTTGGTGTTAATTTGATTTTAATAATTAGGCGTCCTTAATTGTTGAGATTAAGAATTTATTAATTCATTGATTTCATTAAAGCATCTCACATTAACATTTCATATGGTGTACAAGCACAACTGAACATTTCATTTTTTTTTTTTTTTTTTGCCTCTGTAATGTACAAACAGGCTGTTGGTTGTAGTTTTTGCTGTGCTAGCTGATGTGTGTCTATGGTCTCATAGTCTGTCTGTCTCTCTTCAGGAGTGTCTGATACATCTAACTACCCTCTCAGTCCCCGTATTGTTTTGTTTGGTACGTAGTTTTCTGTCTGTCTGTTTGTCCTCCTATTGATGTGTATGCACATTCACAGCAATTTGCTTTGCATGTTTTGTTATTTCAACACTATAAATCACTATACAACGAGCATGGTACAACAACTTGCAAGCAGGCTATATGACTTTTACGTATGCATGAAATGCATGGATGACCTACTGCTGTTGACTTGCCCTTCCATTTCCAGAATATTTAGATTTTAGTCTGACTCATGCATTTCATGACCTTTTAAAAAGACAAATTGTTGTTTTAGTCTGACTAAAATCTAAGTTTTAAAGTGTATGTAAAAAATGTGTGCTGTAAATGCAGCCAAAGTCATTTACTCATAACATCCTGTTGTAGATGTAACTCTGTAATTATCTGTACATTGTTTTTCCTTTTGTTGGCTTTCAATGTTTTTAGAATTTAAGTCAAATACAACAACAAAACCTCCTTTCTTGCTTTTCATAGCTGTACCATAGACAAAGATTTGCGACACTCATGAAGTTGGTTGTCTTAAACAGCAAAATATCAAGGTGGCATTTATTTAGAAGGAATATATATATATATATATATTAGAGCTGTCAGTCGATAAAAAAAATTAATAATTAATCACACATTTTTCTGTAATTCAATTTTTTAATATATTTCACATTTAATTTCCAAATGAATGTAGAAAGAACATAAAGATAGTAGCCTATATTTTAAGTATTTGTTTAATGGCATCTTTTTATGAAAGAAGGCCAGTATCACCGATACCAGTACTGCTACTGATGTCTCTATAGCCCTATTCAGACGGTAATTGTTTCTCACGTGGATGTCCGTAAAAATTAATTTGCATGCTACCTCAGTGATAAAACTCGTGCATTCGGATGGCGATTTATTCACGGTGGAGCAGCGAGTTTTGTGATCCTGCACACCTGGGAACACGCTGCTCACGTGGTCAATAACATGATTGTATGCAGTAAATAAAATGTCATATGCTTGGTATAATAGGAATAAATGCATATTTAATTTGATAATAGGAAAATAATATCCTAATTATTATTTTATTATTTAAATCTTTTTAAAAATAGGAAGATAGACGCGCATTATAGTTAAAATAATTTTCTGTCTTGTATTTTATCTCAAAATAAAGGATGTAATTTTATTCCACATGGAAATGAGCCGAAATAAGTTAATACAGCCTCTTATTTACATGAGGTATATATAATGCTGCTTGGTTATTTTAACATACTATATAATTGCTGCTAACGGCCCATTTCAAATGTTTACGTGCTTTTCTTCTTTTTATTTTTTGAGTGGTGATGAAATATATTGCTCTTGTAAATACTTGCCAGCATTTCAGTAATAAAAGGCTAGATCTTTAAAATGCATCCAAATTACAGCGAAGGGCATCTGTACGGTGCTCTGCAGTGGTCAAAAAGGATATAAACAGTGAATTTTGAAGTGATATATTCTTGAAAACTCAGAGATGTGGATTCAGACAGCAATTAAATTACCACACGACCTTGGTGTTTGTCAAAAAAACGTATGTAATTTGGCCGGGGATTTTTACGCGGGTGGTGGGAGAAAGACACTGACATTCTGGATTCGGACGGTAATAAAATCACTGACTAGCCCCTGTCAATGATGAAAATACCTTACGACCCCACGAGAAACAATTACCGTCAGAATAGGGCTTAAGAAATTGATTTTTCTCAATTTTAGCCATTAATTATAGGCATTCAGCATTACAGTATAATTAAAAGCTATCAATTTTAACATTTATTAGGCTTTACATATATATAACAACTTTTAATTTAAGTGAACTTAAAACAATCTTCACATAAACCCATTGTAATAAATGTTACATGTACCTGTGCTCTTCGATATATTAGGGCTTAATTTTTTCTATTGGCCCAGTCAAACCAGTTTTACTTGCCCTGTCAAAATGTACAAAAAAGTTGTTGTTTTAGTTGTTTTTGACCCATGTAACTTTGTAAACAGTGCTTTAAGATTTTCAGGTAGGTCTAACAGGTAGGATGTATACAGAAATTGAATAAAGTTATCAAACACTTCACAGTCTTCACTAAATAAATTATAAATTAAATATTAAAGCTGCAAGCAGCGATGAAAGGGCCCTCGCACCCGTGTGACCCGGTGGCTTTAGGAAAACAGAGCACAGTGGACAATATGCATTTAAGTATATAAAAATAGGAGGACTACATCAGTCATTTGTATTTGCCACCCTTCCTGCTATCAGCTGGTGGCGCTATAACTACATTTTGGCATGTAGATGTCTTCAGGCCAGGGCACTTGTCAAACGTGAAGTTTGAGGCAGATTGGACATTGTATGCTTGAGTTACAACAACTTCCTGTTTCATGACAATAATAGCATGCTTTATCACTCAGCTAAGTGTTGCTAGCATGTTTTAGAATGTTTCTAGCATGTTTAGTACTCAATTGCATATTTTAGCATGTTGCTGAATATTGTCATGTAGATGTCTTCAGGCCAGGACTCTTCTCAAACATGTGAAGTCTGGGGCAGGTTGGACATTGTATGCCAACTTCCTGTTTCGTGCCGTAAATCACATACATTAGTACTTAGCCAAGTGTTTCAGCGAAAACTCAAGATCTGTGCAATTTAACATCGCTAAGGCCTTAAGATTAGACTGACCAAATATGATGTTGTTCTGGTTAAATCTCAGTGAGGAGTTGACATGGAGTGTAAAACATGACATTTCCTGTTGTCCGCAGGTGGCAATCGACTGTAACTGAATATTGGTATGTAGATGTCTTCAGGCCAGGACTCATAACTTACATGTGAAGTTTGGTGTAGATCGGACATTGTATGCCGAGTTACAACAACTTTCTTTTCATGGCGAAACATCGAACTTTGTCAGGCCGCCACGGACACACCCTTTAGGGAAAACTCAAGATCTTCGCAATTTAACGTCGCAAAGGCCTTTAGATTAGACTGACCAAATATGATGTTGATCTGATAAAATCACTAGGATGAGTTCATTAAAGAGGACATATTATATAAGATGTTAAGTAAGTCTCTGATGTCTGTGTGTATGTGAAGTTTTAGCTCAAAATACCCCACAAATCATGTTATATATCCTGTTAAAATTGCCACTTTTTTGGGGTGAGCAAAATCACACCATTTGTGTGTATGTCCCTTAAATGCAAATGAGTTGGGGCTCCCTGCCTGTTCTTTCAAGAAGGGGGCGGAGCTTCAATAGCTTGTGCAACAACAACTGAACATGTCAGAAACTAACGGTGTTCAGTTCGAACCGGACTCTGAGAATAATACCTACGGAGCCAGAGAATATACACTCACCTAAAGGATTATTAGGAACACCTGTTCAATTTCTCATTAATGCAATTATCTAATCAACCAATCACATGGCAGTTGCTTCAATGCATTTAGGGGTGTGGTCCTGGTCAAGACAATCTCCTGAACTCCAAACTGAATGTCAGAATGGGAAAGAAAGGTGATTTAAGCAATTTTGAGCGTGGCATGGTTGTTGGTGCCAGACGGGCCGGTCTGAGTATTTCACAATCTGCTCAGTTACTGGGATTTTCACGCACAACCATTTCTAGAGTTTACAAAGAATGGTGTGAAAAGGGAAAAACATCCAGTATACGGCAGTCCTGTGGGCGAAAATGCCTTCTTGATGCTAGAGGTCAGAGGAGAATGGGCCGACTGATTCAAGCTGATAGAAGAGCAACTTTGACTGAAATAACCACTCGTTACAACCGAGGTATGCAGCAAAGCATTTGTGAAGCCACAACACGCACAACCTTGAGGCGGATGGGCTACAACAGCAGAAGACCCCACCGGGTACCACTCATCTCCACTACAAATAGGAAAAAGAGGCTACAATTTGCACGAGCTCACCAAAATTGGACAGTTGAAGACTGGAAAAATGTTGCCTGGTCTGATGAGTCTCGATTTCTGTTGAGACATTCAGATGGTAGAGTCAGAATTTGGCGTAAACAGAAAGAGAACATGGATCCATCATGCCTTGTTACCACTGTGCAGGCTGGTGGTGGTGGTGTAATGGTGTAGGGGATGTTTTCTTGGCACACTTTAGGCCCCTTAGTGCCAATTGGGCATCGTTTAAATGCCACGGCCTACCTGAGCATTGTTTCTGACCATGTCCATCCCTTTATGACCACCATGTACCCATCCTCTGATGGCTACTTCCAGCAGGATAATGCACCATGTCACAAAGCTCGAATCATTTCAAATTGGTTTCTTGAACATGACAATGAGTTCACTGTACTAAAATGGCCCCCCACAGTCACCAGATCTCAACCCAATAGAGCATCTTTGGGATGTGGTGGAACGGGAGCTTCGTGCCCTGGATGTGCATCCCACAAATCTCCATCAACTGCAAGATGCTATCCTATCAATATGGGCCAACATTTCTAAAGAATGCTTTCAGCACCTTGTTGAGTCAATGCCACGTAGAATTAAGGCAGTTCTGACGGCGAAAGGGGGTCAAACACAGTATTAGTATGGTGTTCCTAATAATCCTTTAGGTGAGTGTATGTTGCATAGAGATAGAACAGGTAGTTCGTTTAATTCCGGTTTCATGTTTTATGTTGTCATCTTGCTTTTATCCACTATTAGTAGAAGCATGTTGTAGCAGAACCTGTCCGAATGATGGCCAAAACTTTACTGATGAATTTTATGAAGTTTATTGTTCATCACACAAAAGATGAAGCGTCTGTTTTCACTCCAGAAAATCACCGTAAGAGATGAATAAAACACAGTACAAGAAGTGTGTATTACATTCTTATCCATACTCTCTCTCCCTTGCATTATCATCAGCATACACAGTGAATTACACAAAAACACTCATTACAACTAAAAGTAAACAAATATATACAGACCTTATGCCTTTTCAGGGGGTGCTTAATAAACTGGTAAACTTTATATCTAATTCGTGAAACAACTCTGATGAACTGTCATTACTACCGTGACCAGTACCGCTCTGGAGATTGCAAGCTAGATCACTAATCACTGGTACTGATCTATCCTTGAGCTTTAACTTTTTAGCAAAACCTGCCTTGAATTGTCCTATGTTCAGGCAATGCACCTGCATTAAGGGGCTGTAATATAATAGATCCACTTCCTACGTCAGAAGGGGGTTGGTTTTCAACCAACAAACACTTTGTCAACCATAAAACACAGACCTAAAAAACACAAACATCAGGTAACATTATACAATGTATTCTTTTGTAAAAATTTCTTTACAAGACTGACACTCTTTACTGCTTATAATTCACTGCAGTATATGTGACATGGTCCATGTTTCCTCTTTTGAATGGATGGTAATGAAATTGAAAGACTAACAGGTTTAGGTGTTCAGTGTCATCTAATTGCTTTGTTACCTAATAGTATTTTATTTAAGAATCAGAATATATTTCATTACAATATTACTGTAGAAATTTAGCAATTTTCTGTCTTATTCAGTTTATGTTATTATGTTATTGTTTTGAACTTAAGTTTAACAGTTTTGAAAACAGTATGTAAGCATGTGCAAATTAGCCTATAGGTACAGTGCACAGAGTTTTGGCGGTTGTTGTGTCGAAGTGAGAAAATAATTCAAGTAATTTGAAAGATGTCGTCATTGAATGCATTTTGTGCCAAAGCAATGATAAATGATCCACAGTTTAGCTCACATAGATTTCTGTTGTGCTCACTGTGTGACTGAACAGTTTAAAAAAAAAAGTGACCTAAGTATTGAGAAATGTGTCCTAGCGATTGTAAAAAAAAAAAAAAAAAAAACTGTAAGTTGCAAGCCCAGCCACACAGCCAGTTTCTCCAAACATGAGAACGTTAAGACATAGAACTGCATTGTAATGATAATTCTTATTCCTAATATACTGTAATAGAAAAGCTGTAAGAATGTGGTTATACTTTATTTGGTAACCCTTTATTTTACAGTGTCATTGTTACATACACTATTGCCAAAAGTTTTGGGACGCCTGCCTTTACATGCACATGAACTTTAATGACATCCCATTCTTAATCCATAGGGTTTAATATGGAGTTGGCCCACCCTTTGCAGCTATTACAGCTTCAACTCTTCTGGGAAGGCTTTCCACAAGGTTTAGGAGTGTGTTTATGGGAATTTGTGACCATTCACCTAGAAGCGAATTTGTGAGATCAGGCACTGATGTTGGACGAGAAGGTCTGGCTCGCAGTCTCTGCTCTAATCCATCCCAAAAGTGTTCTATTGGGTTGAGGTCAGGACTCTGCAGCAGGCCAGTCAAGTTCCTCCTCACCAAACTCACTCATCCATGTCTTTATGGACCTTGTTTTGGGCACTGGTGCGCAGTCATGTTGAAACAGGAAGGGACCATCCCCAAACTTGAAATTGCATGAAATTGTCCAAAATGTCTTGGCATGCTGAAGCATTAAGAGTTCCTTTCACTGGAACTAAGGGGCCAAGCCCAACCCCTGAAAAACAACCTAACACCATAATCCCCCCTCCACCAAACTTTACACTTGGCACAATGCAGTCCGGCCAGTACCGTTCTCCTGGCAACCACCAAACCCAGACTCGTCCATCAGATTGCCAGGCGTGATTCGACACTCCAGAGAACACGTCTCCACTGCTCTAGAGTCCAGTAGCGGTGTGCTTTACACCACTGCATCCGACGCTTTGCATTGCACTTGGTGATGTAAGGCTTGGATGCAGCTGCTTGGCCATGGAAACCCATTCTATGAAGCTCTCTAACTCTCTAACCCATTCCATGAAGCTCTCTAAGCTCTCTGATTTTACGTGCCTACCACTTCATGGCTGAGTTGCTGTTGTTCCCAATTGCTTCCACTTTGTTATAATACCACTAACAGTTGACCGTGAAATATTTAGTAGTGTGAAACTTTCATGAATGGACTTACTGCACAAGTGGCAACCTATCACGGTACCACGCTTGAATTCACTGAGCTCCTGAGAGCGACCCATTCTCTCACAAATGTTTGTAGAAGCAGTCAGCATGCCTATGTGCTTGATTTTATACACCTGTGGTCATGGAAGTAATTGGAACACCTGAATTCAATTCGCAGGGGTGTCCCAATACTTTTGGCAGTATAGTGTGTTACATGTACTTATCATAGTAATATTATGCATAATTAATCAACTAATGCAACTAATCCTCATCCTATACACTAACCCTATAGTAAGTAAATGTACTTAATTAATATTACTCAGTACTTAAATATATAATTACACTGTAACAATGACACCTTAAAATAAAGTGTAACCCTTTATTTTAAGGTGTCCTTGTTACACTGTAACTTTACATTTAAGTACGGAGTAATTAAATACTGAGTAATATTAATTAACAGTATGTATAATTAAGGGTTTGGTTTAGGGTTAGTTGCTTGTAATTATGCATAATTTACTGTGTGTCTTTCAGAGTCAGTAGAAATGTCTCTTTAGTGCTCTTTAGTAACTGTGGCCTGGTTTAAGACATGTTTTTTTGTGGCAGTAAATAATGGTGCAAATACCAGTAAATTGACTAGTGCAAAACTTAATCACCTTGTAAATCACGTAAATCACCTTACACAATTAATTTAAATTCTCTCCTCCCATAAATTTTGTGTGTGAAAGGGAAACTCCTACAAATGCATATGCAATAACGTCAAAAATAACTTTCCACGCCTTTTCAGCGCAAATTTTTCACTGCATGTATTTAGTAAATCCTGACAGTAGTTTTTAACGCCAAAAGCAGGTTTGCGCTGGCACAAGCTGTTAGTAAATCTGGCCCTTAGTATCTAAAACTGTTCTGCATTTTAATCATTTTAGGCCTTGTAAAAATATTAATAACAACAATTATAATACAATTTATTTAAACATTATTTAAGGAATATATATATATATATATATATATATATATACACTCACCTAAAGGATTATTAGGAACACCATACTAATACTGTGTTTGACCCCCTTTCGCCTTCAGAACTGCCTTAATTCTACGTGGCATTGACTCAACAAGGTGCTGAAAGCATTCTTTAGAAATGTTGGCCCATATTGATAGGATAGCATCTTGCAGTTGATGGAGATTTGTGGGATGCACATCCAGGGCACGAAGCTCCCGTTCCACCACATCCCAAAGATGCTCTATTGGGTTGAGATCTGGTGACTGTGGGGGGCCATTTTAGTACACTGAACTCATTGTCATGTTCAAGAAACCAATTTGAAATGATTCGAGCTTTGTGACATGGTGCATTATCCTGCTGGAAGTAGCCATCAGAGGATGGGTACATGGTGGTCATAAAGGGATGGACATGGTCAGAAACAATGCTCAGGTAGGCCGTGGCATTTAAACGATGCCCAATTGGCACTAAGGGGCCTAAAGTGTGCCAAGAAAACATCCCCTACACCATTACACCACCACCACCAGCCTGCACAGTGGTAACAAGGCATGATGGATCCATGTTCTCTTTCTGTTTACGGCAAATTCTGACTCTACCATCTGAATGTCTCAACAGAAATCGAGACTCATCAGACCAGGCAACATTTTTCCAGTCTTCAACTGTCCAATTTTGGTGAGCTCGTGCAAATTGTAGCCTCTTTTTCCTATTTGTAGTGGAGATGAGTGGTACCCGGTGGGGTCTTCTGCTGTTGTAGCCCATCCGCCTCAA
The DNA here is from genome assembly GCA_039654625.1 of Rhinogobio ventralis. Lineage (NCBI taxonomy): Eukaryota > Metazoa > Chordata > Actinopteri > Cypriniformes > Gobionidae > Rhinogobio > Rhinogobio ventralis. The sequence continues at coordinate 12,841,414 of CM077212.1, read as the reverse complement.
GGTTGTGCGTGTTGTGGCTTCACAAATGCTTTGCTGCATACCTCGGTTGTAACGAGTGGTTATTTCAGTCAAAGTTGCTCTTCTATCAGCTTGAATCAGTCGGCCCATTCTCCTCTGACCTCTAGCATCAACAAGGCATTTTCGCCCACAGGACTGCCGCATACTGGATGTTTTTCCCTTTCCCTTTCTAAACTCTAGAAATGGTTGTGCGTGAAAATCCCAGTAACTGAGCAGATTGTGAAATACTCAGACCGGCCCGTCTGGCACCAACAACCATGCCACGCTCAAAATTGCTTAAATCACCTTTCTTTCCCATTCTGACATTCAGTTTGGAGTTCAGGAGATTGTCTTGACCAGGACCACACCCCTAAATGCATTGAAGCAACTGCCATGTGATTGGTTGATTAGATAATTGCATTAATGAGAAATTGAACAGGTGTTCCTAATAGTCCTTTAGGTGAGTGTATATATATATATATATATAATATGGGTAAACGTACCTATTAAGCTCACCAAAGTCTACATTGAGACTTTTAGTGCACAGGGTATTGGTTTCAGTACAAGAAGTTATGTTAAAATAAAATATTAATCTCTCACACAATAATATTTTATTTTAAATGACAAAAGCATTTCAATTAAGATCTGCAAAAAGTCTGGCTGTGCTTAATGTTTGTACCCTTTAAGCACACCCCTGTTGCCATTAAGCTCACACATGTTTTTTTTGGAAAATTCTTGTTTATTTAAAAAAAAATGAAAGAATAATTGTATAAAGATTAAATTGAAGTGACAACCATCAGTTAATATTTAAAGTCTGTTTATGAAGTATTTACATAGACGTTCAATGTGGATGAGCTTAAAGGGCACACACTCAGCTTAATTGGATTAATAATATTAATATTTAATACTTAATATTTTTTTATTTGATTAAATATTATTAAGGCCACATCCACACAAAGCCAGAGCTTTCCCTATCCAATCTTTTTTTCCCCTTGTTTCAAGAAATATCTGCGTACACACGAAACCACTGAAACTGACTCGATGTAGTATACATGCCAGACCAGTATGTGGCGCTGTAATTCTGCCACAGAAATACACTAAAAATGGAGAAGACGAGTTGTGGCTAAAAGGGGTAAAGCAATGGTAGGAAGTAAGGCAAAATCTCATGATAAAATAACAATAAATAAATTTGCTACTTACCAGATTGTGTTTTATTAACGCCTACACCTACCCCAAACCTAAACCTACCCTTACAATAATGCAAATACAGTAATTAAATGATGCAATATTGTTGCATCAATGCAATATACATTTCTTAAATAACCTAAATCAGGGTCAACAACCTATACAGCACACGGAGGAGTAATTGCTGGAGCAAAAGCGAGAGATGTGTTTGTATTTAATTCAGATAAAGTACCTCGCACATATAGATCTACATTTTGAGCTAATCATTCATCATAGTAACACAGCTTGTTTTAAGTTAGGAGCTATAAATATGATTGAAGTGTGAGATTTAAATTACGCAAATCAATGAAAGCACTCTGACAGCAGAAGCGCTGCGCATCACGCGCACACAACAGTTACAGCTTGTTCTGCTATTTGTTGCGCTTAGCTTTGAGAACATTTTAATGGCGTATTTCGGAGATACCAAGTATATAAAAAGCCCCATTAAACATTTCACATACACATCACAATGGCGGTGATGCATGTGCAAACTCCATTCATGCTGTGTTTCGAGTTACTCGTATCTCTTCAGGTGACGCGCGAACTGCCGCAAATAAAACTTAAATGTTCCGCGTCGCATCCTGAAGCTCAACACATAGTTGTCTTCATTTAAAAATAGCGAGACTAAATTATATTAGCAGTGCTGATGCCGCTCTCGCATTGCGTTCTTTGATCTTGAAATGAGCTGAAAACGAAAGTTAAAGAATGACACCCATTCATTGCGTTTTAACGTGAAATGAGTGTTCCGCGTCTTTAAAATCAACACATTAATGATTTATCTTTCATCCACCCTCAATTTTTGGAATGTTACTTTTTATTACTTTACCCACCTGACCCCCGGATATAACCACGATCCGCGCATACTCCGAGTCCTTACACAAAAATTGTCTTTCTGCAACATGACCGTGTGTAGTTAAATGGACTAAACAAAGCTTCGAGGCAAATTGGTTTTTTTTTTATTCGAGTAACTCGAATCGTTTCAGCCCTAGTAGCACACAATCTTATACAGCTATTGAGCTAACTATGTTCTGTAGCACCTGCACTATGTTGCTCTTTTGGATCTAACTGTAATTATGTCCCACATCCAGGTTCCAGGTTATACTATGCAAAAGTCTAAACATTAATCTCTTAATTTTGCAGTAAGAAGTTATAATTATCAAAAATAAAGGCTTAAAAATCTAAAAAATGCACCTCTTTTGGTGAAAGTTTTCAGACAGCTTTCAAAATGGCCGCCAGACAGCGTGAACACATGAATACCCATATCTCAGTGTGCAATGGTCTGATTAGCTTGAAATTACAGAAGGTATATAGTAGACGTGTCGGTATATGGTAATACGATATATCACGATAATGAACATGCACTATATTATTATTGTGGGCACTTCAAAATACCGTGAATAATAATTTATTCTGAAATATTCCGCATTTTAAGAATACTTTACCCATCAACCGTTTAAAACGAACAACACTGAACGCTGTATGCTGCGTCAAAGAGGAACGCACACTAATGTAAACAAACCCAACACGCATGAGCAGCGCATGGCGGGACGAGTGAAGGAGACACACTGAATGAAATTGCACATTCACTCTCTGACAGCAGATTGCGCTGATGGAATAGCAGAAAAGCAGCCGTTTCCCCGGTAACCCTCGTAAACAAAGCAGACTCCTGCTACTAAACAGTTTTTAAATGTTTCTAACAGCCATTCAGATTTCTGTATATATATGCTACAGTGCTCATCACATTACCAAATACTTAATTCTTAAAGACTTAAGGCTATTTATTTTCAAACTTAAACATTTTATATTTTAATCTGGACTAATATGTTCTTGAATATGTTCTGATTCTTTATTGTTCAGTCACACACTTTACAATAAGGCTCCATTATTTAACATTAGTTAATTCATTAGTTAACAAACTGACAATGAACAATACTTCTAAATCATTTATTAATCTTAGTTAAATGTAAATTTCAACATTTAATAACACATTATTAAAATCAAAAGTTGTAACTGTATTATTTAATGGACCTGAGCTAACATTAACTAACAGTTGCTTTTTTTTAACTAACGTTATCAAAGAACAATAACAAATGTAGCTATTTGCTCTTTGTTAATGTTAGTTAATGCATTAACTAGTGAGACCTTATTGTAAAGTGTAACCTATTGTTCTTTATAATTCTTTAATCTGTTTGAAATATTTGTTTACTTTATACATTTTTGTGTATTGCTTTATTGTATTTAAATGTTCGGTTCTTTTTGTTATGAGAAAGTTATTAAACCTGTTATAGTATGACAACACTTTTTTGCAACTTATTTCAATATCGTGATAATACCGTATACCGTGATAAAAGCTTCAGCAATTAATTGCAACATGAAAATTTGATACTGTCACATGCCTAGTATATAGTAACAAACACATCAATTGGTTAAGACATCAAGTAGGATGATAAATCATTTTTTTCTTTTTATAATCTGAGCTCAAAGATAGTAGTGTGCTTAATGGGTACATTTCAATAAATTATTGATAAAGATAAGTTGTTAATCTAATTCACAATCAATTATTGAATTTAGTTTTTTAATAAACAAAAACAAATGGTTTCAAGTTTGTTGTAATAAAGCATTTGTTCAACCAAAAAAACATTCATTTAACGGTCATTTTAACTGATAATAACCATAATTTAATAATTGTTTAATACCGTGATGCCATGAAACTCTGATATTTTCTGAGATGGTTATCATTATTATTATACCGTGAAAATATCATACCGTTACAACCCTACACGGGAGGGTCCCCCACCCCTGCTATTAAAAAAGTAACTCAGTAACTTTTACTCTGAGTCATTTTTTAAAAGAGCTACTTTTTACTTTTACTTGAGTAGATTGTTAGATTTGTAATCAGAAGGCTCTAGCCCACCCCTCGATGCTGCTATCGACAGTGTCGTCATTTGACCCTAGTGTCATCATTTAGCCCCAAATAGCCGACTTTGTGTTGGGAGAACCATATGACTTGTAGTGCAGAAGTTGTTCAGCTCTGAGAACTATATATCAGCACTGAGTTTTGTACATAAACTGACAGTTGTGGATATAAAACTGACATACGTTATAGAGCTGTGCTTAAGGGGATTCCATTCTTGAGGCCTGGATCATGTCCCAGTTCTGTTCCTTCTCTTGTAAAGTTTTCCACTATCCTTCGTTATAAACTCAAAAAAGGCCATTAATTAAAAAAGGAAAAAAAGCCCCTCAGAGTCTTGCCTTACTATTTTTTCGATGATGTTTTTGTTTTTGTAGATGCCCTGCTTGCTGATCTGGAAAATTCAGCCTTTCCTCTGGGTCGCTATCCTGTCCTACTGACCTCTGACCCTCCAGTAAACTCTGATCCCCCAGCCAGTGTTCAGGATCCTGCCCAGAACCGGCCACTCCCTCCAGCATACACCCCACAACAAGTATGCCATGAGCAACATTTAAAAACAAATATACATCTGATGTAATGTTTCTAAGCAACATATATTCATTCGTTTCATAGAGTCATATGATTTCTATTCATCTGTTTCATAGACTGTTTCTGCTGCGATGACGTCGAACGGCTCTCAGAACTCTAACCCAGACAAACTTTACAGGTATTTTAAACTGAGAATGTAATGTCCTGAACAGTACATTGATTTTCACACATGTAATAAATAAATAAAGACCGAAGTGAGTTTACATGATCTGACACTTGATTTGCCCTAAGCAATTACATTTTATTCTCAACATAAGTTCTATGTTCTTACTGTATGTCAACAATTAAGCATAACACTAATCATATTTCCTTATCATTTTACACTTACAGTTTTTCTCAGTCGATTTGACACATTTCTCCAAACTCAGATTACTGCTCTCAAAACAATTAACACAGTGTTCTGAACACTTTGTAATTGTCCTAAACATATTGTACGTTTTCATTAATTTCATACAAATTACAAATCATATGCATAATGTTCTCTTGTGTCAAATTCTCGATTTGGGGGGGGAAGAAGAATGGGAAATGGAAGAGGTGTAAGAGTGAGAGGTTTTGGAGAAGATAGAGAAAGGGTAATATTTGAGAGGGAGCTGAGGATGTAGAAGCAAGAAGAGCTGAGAATGTAGGAAAAGGGAGTAGAGGGAGAAGAGATGGTAGAGTGGAGGGCAATGGTTTTAGTGGAAAGAGCAAGAGAAGAAAATATAAGAAGACATGGACAGAGAGGAAGGCAAGAGCAAAATGTAACAGGAGGGAGCAGAGGAAGGAAGAATACAGATGGGTTTCAAATGAAATCAGAGCCACCCTAATTGCCATGTCATAAATTATGGTCTTTTCTTGAGAGAAGCTGGACAGAGAGTTCAGCCCAATATAAACATCATCCCTGGACAACAAGTGCTGCAATCCACTGGTGTTGTAACACACAATGCTGTCTTGGGGTCGCACAACACAGATTTGTGAACTCCCTCAATGAAATCCACTTTCTGTAGGGTGATCAGGAGCAAATTGAGCAAAATTGTGTAGTTGTGTGGGACAATGTCCAATTTCACTGGTGCAAGAGTGGTTTAGCATCACTTAAATTTCAGGGTGGTGTTCCTTCCAGCATATTCTCCTCTTGGAGATGGAAAGTATATGATCGCAACCCTTACAACCAAATAAGTCTTCTTCAAACGATGGAAGAGGCCTTTGGAAAAGTTGAGGCACAAGGATGGATCTGGCCTTCACAGCTTTTTTTCCCACGATGCATGACTCGTGCAAATATATGCTATGATGTTGAAATTCTTTTACCAGATGTAAATGAGAGGCAAGATCTATAAAGTTCATTGATTCAATGATTGCAGTAGATTTTTTTTATTGTTTTATTTATTTTATTTATTGTGTTTAGTTTGCGGTGATAACTGTTTGGAGAACAACTACATTCATTTGGAGAAATGTGTCAAATCGATTGAGAAAAACTATGATCAGTGTTTTTGTTTTAATTTATAAAATATTACATTCACTCTTAGTAATACACAACATTTAAATCGAACACATTACATGCATTGTCATATTTTGAACGCATAGACAGTGTTTTGTTACACAGTGATTTAAGGAAATCATGACCTATATTTAAATGCAATAAAACTGGGGATTAAAAGATGAACTCTACCATGTTAACAAATTAAAAAGATTATGCAACATTAAGCACTGGTACACTAATGGTACATTTGTTAAACAAAAAGTATTTATATTAAACTAAACTTCATACACATATTTAATCACTTTTTAGTGTAATTGGAGCATATGCTGCAAATACAGTTGCAAGAAAAAGCATGTGAACCGCTTGCAGATTCTGTGAAAATGTGAATAATTTTAATGAAATAAAAGTGTAATAAATGCGTTCATTTTTATTTAGTGCTGTAGTAAATAAGATGTTTTACATAAACATTTTTTTACATATAGTCCACAAGGAAAAAAAAGTTTATCAACCATTGAATCTCAATACTATGTGTCGTTCCCTGGATGATCCACGGCTGTTTTTTTGTTTTGTGATGGTTATTCATGAGTCCACTGTTTGTCCTGAACAGTTAAACTGTCCAATGTTCTTCAGAAAAATCCTTCAGGTCCTGCAAATTCTTCAGTTTTCCAGCATCTTTTGCATATTTGAACCCTCTTCAGCAGTGACTATATGATTTTGAGATCCATCTTTTCACACTGAGGACAATTGAGGGACTTAAACACAACTATTAAAAAAAGGTTCAAATATTCACTGATGCTCCAGAAGGAAACACAATGCATTAAGAGCCGGGGGTGCCCTTCGGAAGCAACAGAAGATACTTACATGTTTCTCGGAAGACAAATTAAGTACAATTTACCTTGATCTTCAAATTCAATACGTTTTCACCCCCTGGCTCTTAATGCATCATGTTTCCTTCCTGAGGTGTACCCATCTTGGGTATTTTCATCAGAATAAACTATATTTATGATGCAATTCTAATCGACATGCATTAATTATATATAGAATACTTCAAAATAATATACTCTCTGCCTCATTCAGTGACAAGAAGCCACTTAAGATCCCAAATGGAAATTATTATGAAGTGAGTTTGGAGTAAAATTGTAATGTTTGACGCATCATCTTACAGAGACCATTTACTCTATGAAACATTATTGTTTAGCACATTATAAACATCTACGTTTGAGCAGATATCCACAAACACAGTATTTCACAGTAAACATTGGTCTAAACATTCTATAAAATGTTGTACATGTATATTTATTTAGAATGCCTACCTGCCTATTTCATATTTAAAAATGTTTCTATCTACACATTTTAGTCTGGCAATAGTTCAATTAGTAAAATGTGTACAAGTTTATGTAAAAATAACTAATGTAAGTGGGATTAAATTACTTACGCCTGCTGGATCAATCCTATTCTTCTTCTGAGGTAAATCCCAGGCTTATTCCTCGCGTCTTCCAAACTTTATGAAAAACGGGGGAATGATGAAGTTTGATGCTTTGTTTTGAGATAATGGGGGCATTTACAGGTTAGTGTTTACACATAGACGATTAGCATGTGAATGCTGCGCAGCGCGTGGATGTGGTCACATTAGCGATAATGAGCAGATGTGTGGGAAACTACCTTTTGTTGGTTTTTTATACAGATTACATAAACAGAGAAAAGTTGTTTTCGATATGACTTACTTCATTTAAAAGTAGACTTCATGCTAGACTTCAAACTTCTAAAGACATATCTCTCATGTCTGTGTGGCAAGTATTCGCTGAGTTTCAGTTAATATTTGAGACACGTTTCAGAAAAAAAGTTCACTGAGACTAAAGAATGCACCCTGTTTGTTTTCTTTATTTTACAAAAGCACAAAGTTTAACATCATTCACAAATAAAAGTAGACACTTAACAGCTTCAAATGATGTATAACACTTCTGCATGACCAAAATTGATGAAGTATTTGTGACAGACCCTAGGGGGTTAAAGATATATTCTAGCAGCGTCTCAGGTTATGATTGTAACTCTGCTTCCTTAAGAAGGGAAACGAGATTCTATGGGGTATTGCCGCTATGGGGAATGCCGTAAGAGTGACTGGTATCTGAGGCATGTGTAAACAAAAGCCAAATAAACATTGGCAGACGGCAGTCCATGACATCACACGCATTGAACACAGATCTGCATGATCACAATTTCGCGTTGTTGTCAAAATTAATGTACGAAGAAGCATGTTTTGGAAAAGTGTGAGGATTAGTGATGTTTATGTACACATGGGCATCAGGCGCTCCAAACACAGACACGATTGCTTGTTCTGACAGGAACTGTTCACTGATGACATCGACCCGCCTTCAGATTGATGAGTTTCTATGCATTTAGAATGTTTTTATTTTTAATTTGTATTTTGGTGTGTTTAATCATTCTAAATGTATCTGTATAGTAGCTATATGCAGTCCTTTTGCATCTCCCTGTGGTCTTGTTTTTTCAATATTGTGTTTTCTGTTCCTTAGAATATACATTGAGATTGTGAGTGTTGTGGTAGGCCCTTACTCATAGATTGTTTTGTATCTTGTGTTTTTTCTCAGTACCGTATGTAAGCCACGCTTCCCACGCACAGCAGACCCTCCTGCTTTCTCCTCTGCCTCGGTTCTGGGAGGGGGGCTGAGTGAACTCGATCACTTACTACAGGAGCTTAATGCCACACAGTTCAACATTGCAGGTGAGTGCTGACTTCTTAGTAACTTGTTACTAAAAGTTGTTTACTGACTATGTTGAACTTTATTCTTGTACAGATCATGCTGTATTAAGCATTACATGAAAAGTGTTTCTGTTGCTTCATGAAAACGTCTGAAACGTCTGTGTATTTGACAAATAGTGAATCTGATCCACTTCCTGTGTGACATGCAAATATTGCGTGAATTTCACTACAGAAAGCAGAAAGTCTCTGACTTGATGGCTCCATTTTCAATTCTGACACCGACTGCAAGTGGCAAAACTTGTCGATTGGTCAAACATACCTATTGACACCATTATCAGGAGGGTGATTCTCGTTTATTTAACCCTCTGGGGTCTGAGGTGTATTCTGGGCTCTGGAGGTGTTTTGACATGCTTATTTCTGTTACTTTAACATTTTCATGGCAAAAGTCTGATTACACCACATTCAGCACAAACTCTGCTACAATAATATGTGAGCAGAGTGTATGTAAAAGTTTATAATTTTGAGAAAATTATGTTTATGCGTGGCAAGTCACTAAAATAAGGCCACAAAACCCATACTCAATATTTGTTCACAAAACCTTTTGGAGCTTGGATCCTAGAATCCTGTCCATTCATTCACATAAAACAATATATTGATTTAAAAATTGTAAGACATGTTTTGTGTAATATGTATTATGAATATGTTTCACACCTGGGAAGACAATGACCCCTCCCCCTAGCGGCCCTATCAGGTGGGACTGTGAGGGAACTAGAAGAAAGAATGTGAGGAGATTAAAATAATGGCTTTGTAAATGTTTGTATTTTATATGTCAACACAACATAATCCAAATATAACTATAAATCATTAGAAAGGAACACTTCAGTACACTACAGTACAGACAAATATATGGATTTTTTTTTCATCCAAAACAGGGTCGTGTGAGCATTGTTGAGCCGGAGGGCGCTTTCGTGCATTAAGTCCAAATGTGCCTCACAGAAGTAATAGAACTTATGACATTCTAGGAAATGCCTAATATGGACAAAGTCATCCAGCTATGAGCTATCGCTGTAGCTGAATAAAAAGAAGATAGAAACGCTTTGACTTAAATATGAAGACAATAAACATACAACAGTGACAATATATGGTTTATCTGTGTTCTTTAAGCCATCTAAGGTATTTTCATAAGAATAAAGTATATTTATGATGCAATGCTATTGACATAGCATTAATTACAGTATAGAATACTTTAAAATAGTATACTGTCTGCCTCATTCTGTGATAAGAAGCCACTTTAGATCCCAAATGGAATTTATTTCAAATACTTGACTAGCGTTATGAAGTGAGTTTGGAGTAAAAAAACATTTGGCACTTTTTGCTTTTCAAATGCACATCGTAAGTGACTATATAGCTCCTCACTATGAAACATTGTTTAGCACATTGTAATCATTTACGCTTGAGCAGATATCCACAAACACGGTATTTCATAGTAAACACTGGTCTAAACATTTTAATATTCATCATGTCACAATGTAAACACTCATATTCATTTTATATTGTACTGTATTTTATATTATAGAGGATTAAAACATCCTTTTGTTATACATTTATATTTATTTAGCATTGAAAGGTTGCCCACCTGCCTATGTTTCAGATTTTTATAGATTTCACACATTTTAGTCTGGCAGTAGTTCAACTATCAACTAAATTACTTACCTCTGCTGGATCAATCACATTCTTCTTCTGAGGTAAACTCAAGGCCTATTCCTCACAGTGTGTCTTCTTCCAAACTCGATGAAAAGCAGATGAATCCGATGAAGCTTGATGCTTTGTTTGTCGAGGTGATGGGGCTGTTTAGGATGCAGGCTCACGTGGAGGATTACCATGCGAATAGCCTGCGCTGCATGTGGGTGTGGTCACATTAAAAATTAAGGAGGTTAGATTAAGATTGTACCACTTGTAGGTTTCATATGGATTATATAAACAGAGAATATAGGTTTTCGATGACTTACTTTATTTAAAAGTAGACACTTGTCTATCTCTCATGTCTGTGTGGCAAGTATTCGCTGAGTTTCGGTTGAATTTGTGAAGCATTTCAGAAAGAAGTTCACAGAGACTGAGATACTTGTATCGAATTTGATACTTGTTTCTGTATGACAAAAAATGTGTATTTTAAGATAATTTCACAGTTATCTGGAAAAAAAGTGATCGCACCAGCGCCTCGGCCAACCCCAGAGGCAGGCAGGGTAGGTGATTTGTTCCAGAAACATTTTTTGTTATGCTGGTTGAAAGTCTCTTCACATCCTGATAGTAGTCACTAAGTTATGTGGTATAAATTTATATGTATACAGTATATTGTCTGTAGAAGGTGTATGACCATAAAATGTTCGTCCAATCATTGCATTCGGTCCGAATGTAATGATACAATGTCTACCTGCCTGTCAACGTATGTATTTTCATATCTCCGCGCATCCTGCTCGCGCAGACATCACACGTCATCAGCACGTTTCATGCTATGCAGAGTTAGTCACTCACATTAGTCACTGACACCTTTTACATTTCCTCCTGAACCAAAACGACGAGCTTCTGCTGAGTTTACGCCATAACTACTGTAATTTGGAAGAGATGGAATCCTGAGCGGGTCGTGACTCGAATTTATTCATTTCAATGGCAACACTATCAACACTGAAATGAATCTGCAACAGTCAGGTGGTACACAATGATTTTTAAGTTCTTTATGTTCATTATTATTGTAATGTTATGTGTTTTGAGACATGAGGTTCATGTGTTTTGGAGGAGGAGTGGCTTTAGGGAGTGCTCTGAAGGGTGGGTGGGATCTTATGCTTTCAAAGCTAGCTCGCTATGGCTAGCCTCTCAGAAAATCACCTACCCTACCTTTAATTGCCCATCCTCATCTGCCTTGACTCCTACTAAAGGAAAGCGCACAAGGTGCTCTACAAGCACTGAGTAATAAATGCAAGACATGGGCTATGTATAAAGTGTGACATTCTTGCTCACATGCTCAAGTCATGTAAGTATGTCAAGTTATTCAACAAACAAGACTTCTGTATAGGATGCACCTGTGTTTCTATCTAATGAGGAAGCATCAATTAGAATACTGAGAAGTGCACATACAAAACCAAAATGGGTGTTCCCTATCTGTCAGTCACTTCGATGTGGTGTTGAATGCTGACACTAGGGGTCACTCTTGGGAATCCCATACACCTCTGACATATTTAGAAAAGGGCAATGAAATTGGCATGTGGAATTTGCATGTCTGGCCATGCCCTCGGACATACGAGTATATAAGGTTGCCAGCGTGCATCACACAGATTTGTTCTTTCAGAGCCGAGTGAATGAAGTCACCATTCACCTCGCTGGAAACTTTGCTGGGAATCGACAGGGCATTGCAGCGGTCTCTCCACCCCATTCACAGTTAAGTGTAGCGAGAGTTTCCCCTGGGCGCTTCAGCAAAAGAGCAGTTTTCCTCTAAAAGAGCAAAAACGCTAGAGAAGAGCATCTTTTTAAAGATGCCTTTCCGCTGGTGTGTTTATGGTTGCAGGAGATACTTATCTGCTTTAGATGGCCACAATCTCTGTCTCGCGTGTCAGGGTCGTAAGCATGCAGAGACAACTTACATGGATGGATCATGTCCTCACTAGAAGAACATTACCATGGCAACTTTGCGGTCCCAACTCCTTTCTGTTGAATGAGGGAGTCACCTCAGATGTTCCCACACTAGTTCTTTGGGAATCCACAAGGCCATATCAGGTAGCACTGAAGGCGATATGAGGGCAGCAACGGCAGCGTTTCTGCCAGGCCAATCCCAACGGACCTCCCGTTCCTCGTCACGCTTGTTGCGCCCGGTGGAGCTTCTGGATGAGTTCGAAGTTGCATCACAATATGTGGCTGACTCAGTAATGGTTTATTTAAACCTGCAGACTGACAATCCCATAGACATATATGTCTATGTATTTATTATGTCTATGGACACACCTACTGGCTGGAACAAATAATGAGGGCTTTAAAACTGAAGTGAGCTAAAGGAAGGAATGTGTTTGTGCTTTGAAAAATTTTAACAAAATAAAAAATAGCACAGTGTCAAGATGCGTTTTTAAAAATTGAAGTTTTAACTTGATATGGCGTTTTAAAATGTGGCGCGAAAAAAAATGAAAAGGCAGACGAGGCATTAACCCTCTGAACCCTGAGCTGTTTTATGGGCCCTGGAGTTTTTTTGACATGCCCTGACATTTGTGCTTATTTCTGTTACTTGTAACATTTTCATGGCTAAAGTCTGAGTACACTGTATTCACCACAAACTCTGCTACAATAATATGCGAGCAGCATGTGTGTAAAAGTTTGTAGTTTTGAGAAAATTACGTTTATGCGTGGTTTGTGGAAAGAAAAAAAAGTCACTGTTATAAGGCTATAAAACCCATCCTGAATATTTGTTCACAAGACTTTTGAAAACTGGATCACGTAGGCTAGAATTTTTGCTTCAAGATGATGTAAAAATCCCTCTGGCCACTCATTCACATAAAACAATATACTGATTTAAAATTTGTAAGACATGTTTTGTGTCAGGAAGACTTATGCGGGGAGTGCGTGACTCATCATGAATATTGATGTTTTTCACACCTGCAGACAAAGACCCCTCCCCTAATTCTAATGGGATCAGTATCAGTTGAATGACTGTGAGGGAACTAGTTCCTGTGAGGGAACTAGAACAAAGAATATGAAGAGATTAAAAGAATGGCTTTTTGAATTGTTTGCATTTATTTACAACACAACATAATCCAAACATACACAACAAAGGACAAAAAGTGGGACAAAGATAAGGAAAAATAGTGGTTCTTTATAAGGGACACTCAAGGTGTATGTTATTTCAGTGTCTGCAGTTAAGTGTGTATATAAAAGGTTCTCAGATATAAACACATTTGATTTGCTCAACCTATTAATGCATAGAAATGAATGTCAGTTGTTACACACAAACCATCTAAAGCTTTTGTAGCATTATACACTACCGTTCAAAAGTTTGGGGTCAGTAAGAATTTGTTTTAAATGTATAGTTTTATTAATAATTAATAATTTTTAAGAAATTAATAGTTTTGTTCAGCAACAATGAAGTAAACGTGTGAAGAGAGACAGTAAAGACATTTTAATGTTATAAAAGCTTTCTTTTTCAGATTAATGCTGTTTTTTTAACTTTCTATTCATTAAAGAATCCTGAAAAAAATGAACACAACTGTTTTAAACATGGATCTCCCATTACATTATCACAGTTGAATATCATGATTTGTTTGCAATATAATTTACAAATGCATACACAAACAGATGTTCCTACCACGTTTAAAGGCGTTTTATTCAAACACACCTAGTTTGCAGAACACACTAAACGCTCCTATGGTGTCTGTCGTTGCTAAGCGATTATATTCTGGCGCAATATGGCTGCCGTTGCATCATCCAGGTGGATGCTGCACATTGGTGGTGGTTGAGGAGATTCCCCCCTTCCATGTAAAGCGCTTTGAGTGCCTAGAAAAGCGCTATATAAATGTAACAAATTATTATTATTATATTATTATTATAAAATACTTGTGTCGTACATGTATCTTTATTTAGCATTAAAAGGTTGCCTACCTGTCTATATTTCATTTTCAACATGTTTCCGTTGATTTCACACGTTGATTAGTCTAGCAATAGTTCAACTAGTAGCCTACAATGTGAAGTTTATGCATCAATAATGCTAATATAAGTGAGAAGAAATGTTTTACCTTAAAAATTCTCATCTTAAAATCACGTTCTTCTTCTGAGGTAAATCCAAGGTAAACTCACAGCGTGTCTTCCAAACTCGATGAAAAGCAGAAGAATGATGAAGATGAGTCTTTGTTTTGAGGTGATGGGGGGCGTTTACAGTTTCGTGTTCCTTCACATGGACGATTTGCATGTGAATCTCTTTGCGCGCATGGGTGTGGTCACATTAAAAATAATGAGGCTCCGCTTGAGGAACTGTACCACTCGTTGTTTTCATACAGATAACATAAACAGAGAATATTTTTTTAATCTAAAAATAGACATTTCAAGCTTTCTAAAGAGATATATGTCATGTCTGTGTGGCAAGTATTTGCTGAGTTACAGTTCATTTTCAGACGCATTTAAGAGTGGACTTCACGGAGAGACAGACGGGAGAACGCGCATCCTGTTTGTTTTCTTTATTTAGCAAAAAGCACAAAATTTACTTTGTATTTTTAGTGTACACAAATAAAAGTAGACACTTTAAGCTTTGTAAAGACATATCTTTCATGTCTGTGAGGCCAAAAATGACGGAGTATTTTAAGTTGTTTTACACTGTCATGAGGAAAAATCAAGCAAAACGCGTTCTTCGGGTTCGAAGAGTTAAAGGGCACCTATTATGCCCCGTTTAACAAGATTTAAAATAAGTCTCTGATGTGTGATCTGAGTGTGTATGTGAAGTTTTATAGCATGTTATAATTGCCACTTTTGGGGGTGAGCAGAAACGTGCCATTTTAGTGTGTTTCTTTAAATGCAAATGAGCTGCTGCGCTCGGCTTCAAGAACTCATTCTGTGGTGTCAGGAGTCAGGACGCACTATAATGTCAGAAACTGCGAATATATGCTGCATGGAGATAGAACATGTATATTTTAATTTAATTACGGTTATAACTTGTTACCTTCTTGCTTTTATCCACTATATTAGTACAAGCCTGTTGTACCAGACCCCGTCCGAATGATGGACAAAACTTTACCAATGAGTTTTATGACGTTTATTGTACTTCAAGTCAAGTCAACTTTATTTATATAGCGCTTTTTACAATGCAGATTGTTTCAAAGCAGCTTCACAGTGTTAAACAGGAAAATAATGCAACAGAATTTGATTCGGCTGTACAGCCACTCTGGAGAAAACGGTGATGTCATCTAGCTCATTTCAATTATCATATATATTCAAGTAATGTAGTTAACATAGTTAATTTAGTTTAGTAATTCAATTTATTTGGATATTTAGTTGAAAATTTAGTGTCCCCAAATGAGCAAGCCAAGCCAAAGGCGACAGTGGCAAGGAACCAAAACTCCGTCAGGTGGCATAATGGACAAAAATAAACCTTGGGAGAAACCAGGCTCAGTCGGGGTGCCAGCTCTCCTCTGGCCAATTAACAAACAGTGTATGATTATTATTTTGGCAACCTTACAGGTCAGATGTCATATTAGATCGGAATATTCGAAAGATCGGGGGCATCACGCTGTAGACGGGTTTATTGAGGATGACGTGTCGGTGAGGCAATTTCAGGGGGGGAGTCTAACTTCACACAAAATAAAACACAGTGCAAGTGAGCATTAAAATATTAACCATAAATTCTCTCTCTCACATCAACATACATAGCGAAGTACACAGAAACACTAGTTACAATTAACAGTAAACAAATATATACAGACTTTATGCATTTTCGGGGGGTGCTTAATAAACTGGTAAACTATATATCTGTAAATCAATTCAGATGAACAGTAATAAAGTGTATTCCATGAGACACTGCTTATGATTTATGGGAATTTAAAAAAAAGCAGTGGGTGGATTTTTATCATTTTAGGGTGGTTGTGTACACACACTGCTGACACACATTTATGTTTACACACCATGTAAAAGTGCATAGTTTTTTTCAAATTTTGCATAATAGGTGCCCTTTAAGACATCTATTTAATGCATTATGTTTAGATCAAAAACAACCTCTTTTCCATCACCATTAGCCTAGGGCGAAGAATTTATATTAAGTGCAAGAATTTATTTTGAAATGTATATTATTTGACATGTATAACACGAGTAAATCTCTCCAAATATCAGGGCAGTTTGACAAACTTTCCTTTCCCCTCCTGGAGGTGATAATGTGCACTTTTCTGTCTACATGAGTTCCCTAGGATGGTGAACCCTGGATATATAATTTGGTTAGCACCCTACGGCAGTCATATTCAGCGGAGGAATTCGACGCCAGGCTCAGTACTCATGATGCATGCCTCTTGGGTCTGCAAGTATACTGAGCTAGGTGCTCCATATGTAGTGATTCCATGTCGGTAATAGCATATAAAGTATTGTCCACGATACAGTTTCGCTAATGAAAAACCCATGTCTGCTCATAGGCAGTGCTTTATCTCTGCCACCAGTCGCACCGTTTGTAGTAGCTCCCCATCTCAGGTTCCCCATCCTACTGCAGTGACTTTTTTCCACATGTAGTACTTCCCGAGAGGTAAGTCCATGTGATGGGCTTCCACATATTAAACTCCCCAAGGGTAGGATGTGGTTCTCTCTCCCATTTAGGAGGCAGAGTGCTTCTTTAGCAGTCTGGTCGGTGCAGTTGTATATGTTTTTATAAAAAAAAAAAAAAATTACATAAAAAAAAAAAAAAAAAAAAAAAACAAAGAACAGAAAAGAGAAGTTTTTTTTTTTATCACTGTAATACGTAAAAATTACTCTGAGCTTACGAGGGGTGCTGGGTAGGTTACGTTGTCTTAAAGGTGCACCTTTTAGTCGGAACACATCTGCATTGCCAGGACTTCCAGAATTTTCCATAGGCACCCCTAATGTCTGCATTCAACACTATGTCGAAGTGACTGACAGATAGGGAACGTCTCGTTACGTAGGTAACCTCCATTCTGTGATATACCGTGACATACACGCAAAGGAAGAGGCAACACTCCTAGTGGAGTGGGCCCTCAACTCGAGCGGGCAAGGCACGCCTTGGGTCTGATGCGCCAAGGCGATGGCATCCACTATCCAGTGGGCCATCCTCTGCTTGGAGACAGCCTTTCCCTTCTGCTGTCCAGATGAAGAGCTGTTCTGAGGTCTTAAGCTTTGCGTTCTGTCCACGCATAACCACAGAGCACAGACAGGACTGAGAAAAGCTAGGGCTGGGTCTGCCTCCTCCAGGGTCAGCGCTTGCAGGTTCTCCACCTGGTCCCGGAAAGGGAGTGGTGGGAACCTTGGGCACATATCCGGGCCAGGGTCTCAGGATCACGTGAGAGTTAGCCGGCCCGAATTCCAGGCAGAATTCGTCGAACGAAAACCCTCTTGATGGAAGCCAATACAGTCAGGAGTACTGTCTTCTAAGAGCCTCCTCGCCCCCCTCAGGAACCTGACGATCAGATCGTGCTTCCCCACAGACTTACCTTCAACTACCTCATGATGTGCGGCAATGGCGGCAACACTTTGAGGGTGGAGGAGACAGCCTTCGCTCCAACCCTTCTTACAGGAAGGAAAGCACAGAGCCGATCGAACATCTTCGGGGGTCTTCTCGACGAAAAGAACACCATTTGACGAAAAGGGTTCCACTTACAGTCCTCCCTGACTTTGCACAGGGTCTGTGCAAGAAGGCTCACTGGGGGGAAATGCATACTTGCGTAGGCCCCAGGGCCAGCTGTGAGCCAGTGCGTCCGTGCCGAGGGTTTCCCCGGTCAGGGAGTAAACAACTGGCAGTGTGACGTGTCCGGGGCGGCAAACAGGTTTACCTGTGTGGTCCCGAAGCATCTTCAGATCAGCTGGACCACCTGGGGATGGAGTCTCCACCCTCCCGACGCACCTGCTGTCGTGAGCTCATCGGCTGCACGATTGGGCAGGCCGGGGATGAGTGGCACGAAGCAACCTCAGATGCTTCTGTTTCCAGAGGAGGAGATGGCGGTGAGTGCAACGGAAGCGTAGACCACCCTGTTTGTTGATGTACGCATCGGTCACAGTGTTTTCGTACGGACCAGGATGTGCTTGCCACGTAGCAGCCCCTTGAGGCGGCCCAGCGCAAGACGTACTGCTAGCAACTCCACGCAGTTGATGTGCCAATACAGTTGGGGCCCCGTCCACAGACCCGAACTGCATGCCCGTTGCACGTGGTTCCCCCGCCGGAGGCAGAGGCATCCGTGAAGACCACAGTATGCCTGGACACTTGTTCTAGGGGAACTCCTGCCCATCGAAACGAAGGGTCCGCCCATGGGCCGAAGGTTTGGCGGCAATTCGGTGTGATTGGAACAGTGATTGGATGTTGAAGCGGCCTCATATGAAGCAATCCGAGTGGCGTTACTGCGGATGCGATATGCCCCAGGAGCCTCTGAAAATGTTTCAGTGGGACCACTGTTCTGCGTTTGAATGAATTCAAGCAGTTCAACACCGACTGGACGCGCACCTCTATGAGGCACGCTGTCAGGTTGACCGAACCCAACTCCACACCGAGAAAAGAGATCCTCTGCACGGGGCAGAGTATGCTTTTCTCCCAGTTGACCCGAAGTCCCAACAGGCTGAGGTGACTGAGCTCCTTGGGAACAGCCTGAAGGGAAGAACTTCGATCGCCGCGGCTCCCAGAAGTGATCCCAATTTGTCGGATACGTCCGAAGTACGTCGAACGTGACCGACTGAAAGGGAACAACAGAAATTTAAATTAACAGCTAAAACAAGAAAACATTTGTAGGCTATGTACACTTTAATTGAGCTAAGCGGAAGATCCGGGTGGTGCTGCTGGACTGGGATGGGCTGCACAATAGAGATATTTCCACTGTCCGCAGGTTTGCTGAGCTGAATCAGTCGACGGCTGCCATGTCATAAAAAGTTACAATGCACAAAAAAAGTTACAATCTGAGATGATGTGAGTTGAATAAAAATAAGTACTTAAATAAAAACTTGGACGTAAATATATAAATGTGAAAATATATTGTAACAGGCAGTTTTAACATAAGAAATAAACTGTTAACTAATAGTTGCTAACGATTAAATATTTAACGATAGGCTACATATTTAGCCTACCTGGTTATGGTCTGGTGTCCCATCGTCACAGGCTTTGAAGCATGTCAAAATCCAGTAAAAACACCAGTAAAAAAAAAACACTTTTGCTATCTTTTTAAAATCCCCTCACAAACATCTGCTGTCCGTTGTCACACACCTGCTATAGGCCATTTAACGATGCTCGGTTCAGTGTTGCCAAGTCTGGAATTGGGCTACTTTTACACTGTTGCTGTGGGTTGTTTGTAGCCTATAGTCCACAGGTTTAAGTTGTTTTTGCTTTAGCAATATTTCCACCGCCGCCCCCCGCGTTTTGACGCATTTTGGCCATGATTCCGCTACTTTTGATTAGCAATTGGAGGGGTTTTGTTGTGCAGAACTGGCAACCCAGTCCCTCGGTTCGGCCTTCGCGGCCTTCGAAGTGCGCAGCCTTCACATTGGTACACAGCTATAGTAACCGAGACAAGATGGGTGTTTTTTAATCGCTTTACCTTACTTGCTAAAATCATGAAGGGCCACCCCTAAACCAAGCCCCCAAAAGATTGGAGCAACTATTGGAACACCCACTGGTGTTCTGCAGAGATACATATCTGCATGATCTTGTGATCATCTCATCAACTACAAATCAATGTTAGTTCAATATCACTTTTTTTTACCAACATGTGCCGTTTTCTTTGATAAAAATTTCAATGCTGATCCAACATACTTTTAACTTTTAATGTCAATCTCAACCAAAATGATGGCTTGAATCAAAACTCAAAATTGTATCAATGTCACCTTACTATCTGGGTAGGCAGTGTCCAGTATTTAGTGAGCAGTATTCAGTAAGCTGCACCCAAGCATTCCATTCCGGAACTACTCTGAAGCATTTGTTGTCCCTTTGTCTTTCCTAGATGAGATTTTGGCTCAATTCCCCAGCACCAAAAAAGATGATATGTCTTCAAAGTCTGGTCCATCCTCTACTTGGTTTGTACACTGATATATTTGCTATATTTGCTAATATATATATATATATATGATCTGTGTACAATTTTTTCTATATAATTATTCTCCATCACTTATGATACCAACTACATACTAACTATATAGTAGTAGTATTACTGACTGATGGCATATCCATGCAGACATATTAATTTAAATAAATGTCTTTGAATGCAGTAATGTCAACATTCTGGAGGAAAGTTAAATTCACAAAGATCAAATTTGTATGAGTGTAGACCGTATATAATCAATAAGTATTAATGACTGTCGGACAGTAATGGTGATTTTTTTTTTTCTGTTTCTAGCTCAGCAAAACCCTCAGCTACATCTGCTACATTAGAGCTGGACAAACTAATGGCGTCTCTGTCAGACTTCAGAGTCCAAAGCACAGTATGTTTGATACACACTTTTATGCATTTAAAGGTGATGTGTGTTATGTTTGCACCACTAGAACCAACAGATGGAAATGCAAAATTAATAAATGTTTTCAAACTGGTAACTCAATAATTAGTAACTACTATTGGCTTACTGATAGTTTACTTATTATCAGAGGAATTTATAGTCGATGTGATCGCCGTTGTACTATTTTCTAAAACGACGGGGCAGTTTGGATAAAAAAAATCCTTCAGAAAGTTTCACGAATTCACACTACATATAAATCAGATGTAGTATAAAATATGCATATTTGACGTGCCCAAGGAGAGGGCTCCGAGTTCAGCATTTGGCCTGAACCCAGAACACCCCCCACCCCATCCCTGGCTGGGATAGGAATAATCGAGAGTGAGGAGTTGAGGTGGAGGAGGGATGCTGGAAAAACTGTTGTGGAACAGAGGTAAGTCGGCTCTATATATAAGCCTACTTTCACGCTGATTGGGTAGATTATCTGAATGTGCTCCTCCCAAATTACATCTCTGCAATTACATTACATATAATCAGATATAGTATAAAATATGCATATTTGGCGTGCTGTCCAAGAAAAGGGCTCCGGGCTTGGAATTTGGCCTGAACCCAGAGCACTCCCCCAAAAAAGCAAATAATTGCTGGACAGCCGTTGGGCGCCCGCAGCTCACGACATCAGATGGGCAAGCCCTGCGGCTAGTCAAACAGAAGCACAAGAGGCGCAAGTTAGTGTTAACTAATTAGGGTTTGTTGGGCTTCTCTAATGTAGAAATGGTTGGATTTGATGTAGCTCTTAAAAGCTTCTTAAAAGCTTCTAAAAAATTGTCAGCTGGAATGCTGGATTGGATGATTATTTTTTGGAACCAAAAACTCGGTACAGGGCGGTCAGAGTCATCCAAGAAGAATGGGTCAGATGGGGATTTGACAGAAGACAATGGTACAGCCGAATAGGTGACAGGAGATTGAAGATTTTAATTGACGTGGCCTTTTTTTTTTGCTTTGTGATTGATGAAATAAGAGATGGATTCACTATCTAACACTGATAGATCCAAAATTGCAGGATGGTTTTTTGTTGGAGGGGATGGTGAGTTCGGAGCACCTGAAAAAACCGAAGGAGGCTAAAATTAGGATTTTTCTGGTTAAAATTGCATTTTTTTTTTTAAACATATATACACTCACCTAAAGGACTAACTAATACTAATACTGTGTTTGACCCCCTTTCGCCTTCAGAACTGCCTTAATTCTACGGGGCATTGATGCAACAAGGTGCTGAAAGCATTCTTTAGAAATATTGGCCCATATTGATAGGATAGCATCTTGCAGTTAATGGAGATTTGTGGGATGCACATCAAGGGCACGAAGCTCCCGTTCCACCACATCCCAAAGATGCTCTATTGGGTTGAGATCTGGTGACTGTGGGGGCCATTTTAGTACAGTGAACTCATTGTCATGTTCAAGAAACCAATTTGAAATGATTCAAGCTTTGTGACATGGTGCATTATCCTGCTGGAAGTAGCCATCAGAGGATGGGTGGTCATAAAGGGATGGACATGGTCAGAAACAATGCTCAGGTAGGCCATGGCATTTAAACGATGCCCAATTGGCACTAAGGGGCCTAAAGTGTGCCAAGAAAACATCCCCCTCACCATTACACCACCACCACCAGCCTGCACAGTGGTAACAAGGCATGATGGATCCATGTTCTCATTCTGTTTACGCCAAATTCTGACTCTACCATCTGAATGTCTCAACAGAAATTGAGACTCATCAGACCAGGCAACATTTTTCCAGTCTTCAACTGTCCGATTTTGGTGAGCTCGTGCAAATTGTAGCCTCTTTTTCCTATTTGTAGTGGAGATGAGTGGTACCCGGTGGGGTCTTCTGCTGTTGTAGCCCATCCGCCTCAAGGTTGTGCGTGTTGTGGCTTCACAAATGCTTTGCTGCATACCTCGGTTGTAACTAATGGTTATTTCAGTCAAAGTTGCTCTTCTATCAGCTTGAATCAGTCGGCCCATTCTCCTCTGACCTCTAGCATCAACAAGGCATTTTCGCCCACAGGACTGCCGCATACTGGATGTTTTTCCCTTTTTTTACACCATTCTTTGTAAACTCTAGAAATGGTTGTGCGTGAAAATCCCAGTAACTGAGCAGATTGTGAAATACTCAGACCGGCCCATCTGGCACCAACAACCATGCCACGCTCAAAATTGCTTAAATCACCTTTCTTTCCCATTCTGACATTCAGTTTGGAGTTCAGGAGATTGTCTTGACCAGGACCACACCCCTAAATGCATTGAAGTTATTCAATGTTGATTAAATTCAACACGTTTGTAACACACAAGTTAATGCAAAAACAATGTAGTTCACAATGTCCGGTTATGTAAGTGGAGGTAGTGCTTTGGGGTCTCTGGCTGCCAAGTCATATGGTCCTATGTTGTTTATAGTCTTTAATTTGTCCAAAATACCGTTGCTTGGCATTGGCATTTAGTTTATCCCGGTAGGGTCCTTTCTCTTTTTATTTTCTCTTCTCCATATCATTCTTTCACCCTCAAGATTTCAATGATTTAAGCAAACGATAAGCAGGTATCAATTTCAGTATCAGTAGCTGCGAGTAATCCTCACAAGATGGCGCCACCGCCTCAGCATGCAACCTGAAGTATCTTCACTTTCTCTATAAATTCTTTCCACATTTTTAAGATGTTTTATTAACAAAGTTCGGGAGGAGCACATTCAAATGATCTACCCAATCAGCATGAGAGGAGGCCTATATATAGATACTCGCCTATGTTCCTCGACAGTTTTCTGCACTTGGACCCGCCTAATTGCCACTATGTCAGAGATTGAGCTGTTCCCATCTGATGACGTTTGGCTCCATTGCGCAGTTGTTAGCCCTTCCAATCTGCTCTCTGCACCCTTTGTACACTTTGGCTTATCCAACTATCCCTGCAATTGAGAAAAGCGTACCCCTATATGCAACTGCTGCCGTTTCAACTGCTGGCAGGACTTATCCACCTGATGCTGTGAGTATTGGACTCCCGTAGAACACTGTGAGAGCCCTCCGGTCAAAACAGCCAAACTGTATCCCTGTTCAACTGCTGACGGGGCTTGCCCATCCGATGCTGTGAGTATTGAGCTCCTGTCGGATACTGAGTGAGCCCTTCCAGTCGAACGACAAATGTGAGCACCCGTCCAATGCTGTGAGTATTGAGCTCCTGTCGGATGCTGCGAGAGCCCTTCTGGTCAAACAGCCAGCGCAAGTATACCTGTCCGACCGCCAGCAAGGCTTACCCGTCCAATGCCGCAAGTATAGAGCTCCCGTCATCTATGGGCCTTTTTACACCTGTTCACTTCATGCGTTTTCTCTAATCAGATAGCTATCCAATTGTGAAGAGGCCAGGTGTAAATGCCATCCGAAACGCTTTCGAGATTGATTTAAATCCAATCAGGAGGTGGTTTAAGACGTATTCCAAACAAACCTGGACAGGTGTAAATGCATCTGGTTGTTGAAACCACATATGTATATTTTACTCCTCCCAAAATGGTAAATCAAATAAACGTGTGAGAGCGTTATGGGCTATATAACATAGCCAGATATGACAGCGCTACTGCAACACGCATGCCGCAGATGCAACTTGCGTATTTTTAAACGCTGAAGACAGATGTCACTACGTGAACCTCACAGCGATTGACTGCCACCCGCGTTTTACACTTGTTATTTGCATAAAGTTAAGAACTGCCTAAACTTTCACAATCTCAGATGCTCTAAATGCTTTCTCTGGTCCGCTGTCAGTGACAATTCACCATGTGAGCGTGAAACTCAAATCCCATAGAAATTAAGTGAAAATGCTCGCTTTGCTGCTCATTCTATGCCAGTGGGTTTTAGAAGAGAGTTTATTTACACTTCACCTTTACTTAAATATTAATATTCTGTAATTGTTGAGTATTTTTTTTGTATCAGCCAACAGTGCCTGTGGCATCTTCACCACAGCAAACAACTTCTCCACCCCCTGCATCCTCCGGAGGCTCATTGGACAGCATGTTGGGTCTCCTGCAATCAGATCTGAGCAGACAGGGAGTGCCTACCTCCTCTAAGGGAAACTGTTCCACTTGTCAGAAACCAGTTGTAGGACAGGTGAAATTCTTTAATAAATCCTGAATTAATAAGTAGCTTAACTTGTGGTCAATAGCCATAATTTTTCTCTCATGTTTTCTTGTTAGAAGTACTATCAAAGTATTTACTTAAGTCAGCAAGTAAAAATCAAATTTATTTTCTCCACAGAAAAATATGGTATTTTATGTTTATAATAATTTACTTTGTCCAGTTTTGCTTCAAATAGTTTGTAATGTTTGTGTTTAATTTTTGAACTGGTTAGTATGAGTTATGGCTTAACGCGATTCTGTTGAGCTTATGAATGCAATATCTAATATTCAGAGCATGCTCTCACTCACTGAAATCTGTACTCTCATCATAAACATCAAAGCAGAGATGCACGTGCGATCTACGCAGGAGATTCATTCATCATACAGCGATTGACTGTTTTTGTTCTATTTCAGCAGCGAAAATAGTTTCAAACAAAGATCACAGCAGAATAATGAATGAATAAGGCATTTATATAGCGCTTTCATATGTACTACTGTACACCCAAAGCGCTTTACACTCATGTCAGGGGTCTCTCCTCAACCACCACCAGAACACTTAGTGCAGAACCATAGTGCATCTGATGTGACTGGCATAAAGTTGGCTTGACATTGGACTTTCGATATTCGTGAATTTAGGGACCGTCTCTAAAGTTACATACGACATTGGTACGCACATTTCTAACTTCAATAGCATTTGAAGAGAATGACTTAGTCATAAAACCAACTATAAAGTGTTCACCTGGGTGTCAGGTGTGATGCACACCTTTTATATTTTTGATATTTAATAAAATAAACTGTCAAATCATATGAAAATATGGATATGTATTTCACCAGGCTACTATATGGGCTCATACACAAAATATGCTAGATGTAAATGTCATAGTTGATAGAACACTGATGAGAATATTGCTTGAGAATAAATTATATTTACACCAAAAAAACTTTTTTTCCCCAGACAAGCAACTGTTAGTGTTTCTCAGTCTAGATTAAAGAGCTTTACACACAACCTTATCAGAGCTAAATAGGCCTATTTGGTGACCTGTCATGTTATTAATTTCATGTCAACTTGATTTGAGTGTATACAGTGGTCATTCACATATAGACAACAAATTTCCCAACAACAAAATTTTGGCCAGAGAAAAAATGCTGAGTGGCTAGTAACTTTGGAAAACCACTAGCCACAGTGGCTGGGGAGCAAAAAAGTTAATGTCAAGCCCTGCTTAGAACTCTTTATTGATTTTTTTTAATGCCTGGAGAAAATGAATGAGAAATAACAAAAAGGTGGATGGTTAATGTTGTACTGTATTTATGTGCAATTATCATTTCAGTACTGATAGTAATTTTAAAAATGCATCTTCTTCCCATATTTCTTAGGTGGTAACAGCTCTGGGACGTGTTTGGCATCCGGAGCATTTTGTTTGCTCTGAGTGTGAGTGTGAGCTTGGCAATTGTAATTTCTTTGAGAAAGATGGTCGACCATACTGTGAGCCCGACTACTTCACCCTGTACTCACCTCACTGCGCGCAATGCAACAAGCCCATACTCAATGTAGGTATACATTTAAGTGTTATATTCAAGAACTTACAGCTGGATGAAGATGATATCATTTTCATTCTAAACAAAAGTTCTGTAGAAGCATGTTAATTTATTCCAACAAATCACAACACTAGAGCAAGCATATATAAACAGCTGCATACCTGTCACTGGTGGTTGCAGGCAGACAGATGAAGACTATGACTGAAGTTCAAAAACAGATTATAATAATATTCTTTACACAGGCAAACAAGCAGGCGCAACACACACTATGTGACTGCCGATATAGGGAGAGCTGATGAGTGAAATGAGGGTGATGACTTGCAGGTGCAGGAGACTGATGAATGGGTGCAGGTGGTGAGCCGGAGGGATTCTGGGAAGTGTAGTGTTGAGGGTGACTGTGACAATACCTCACTCCTGCAACAATTTTTCCAGAAACCCAGTTCCTCCTCCACTCCAACTATTCCTTACATTTAGTTATACTATTTAAGTAAATCCAGGGGGGGTACTTGGGTTGCCTCTTGACCTCCAGTCCTCCATTATGGACAGCAAACCAAATCTTCCAGTTGAAACATCAACCAAATGGACAGCTTCCCTTCACTTCAGATTAAGGATTATAATAACATGCCAACTCATAAAATGAATTTTGATGCTAGCTAAGCAATTCTCATTCGACTGGAAAGCAAAGACAACAGGCAATGCTGTCCTGAGCTCTGTGATGAAGGTGCTTATCAATGACTTGTAACAAAAATTATAAATAAATAAGTCAAGTCAAGTCAAGTCACCTTTATTTATATAGCGCTTTTTACAATGCTGATTGTTTCAAAGCAGCTTCACAGTGTTAAACAGGAAAATAATGCAACAATAATGCTGTACAGCCGTTCTGGAGAAAACAGTGATGTCATCCAGCTCAGTTCAATTATCATATAGTGTCAATGTGGGCAGATCAGTAATATAGTTGGATATTTAGTGTCCCCAACTGAGCAAGCCAAAAGCCAGAGGCGACGGTGGCAAGGAACCAAAACTCCATCAGGTCACAGAATGGAGAAAAAAACTTTAGAATAAACCAGGCTCAGGGGGTGCCAGTTCTCCTCTGGCCAACGAACAAACAGTGTATGATTATGATTCTGGCAACATTACAGGTCAGAAGTCATATTAGATCGGAATATTCAGAATATTTGTCCAGTTCAATCTGATTGAAAATTAGAGTCATCACGCCGGAGACGGGTTTGTTGAGGATGTCGTGCCGATGAGGCCTTCACAGGGGAGAGTCTAGTTGACACGGTCTCTGCAGACACTTCAGGGATGCGTTGGTCATGTCTAGGCGCAAGTCCACCATCTGATCTGGATACGGCCCAGATCCGGCTGACTGCAGTAAACCTCGGGATAAACAGAGAGACTAACATTAGCGTAGATGCCATTCTTTTTATGATGTAACCAGTACATCAGGTGAAGTGTTCCCGGTTCCGGCAGACCTAGTTAATGCAGCCTAAAACAATTATTTCACTGATTTGAATAATATAAATTGATAATGTTCTACTATGTTCCATAGTAAAGAGATGTGTTTTTAGTCTAGATTTAAACTGACAGAGTGTGTCTGCTTCCCGAACAATGCTAGGAAGACTGTTCCAGAGTTTGTGCTAAATAGGAAAAGGATTGACCGCATGCAGTTGATTTTAATATTCTAGGTATTATAAACTAGCCAGAATTTTGAGACCGCAATAGACGTGATGGAGTATAATGCAATAAGAGCTCGCTCAAGTACTGGGGTGCTAAACCATTTAGTGCTTTGTAAGTAATTAGCAAGATTTTAAAGTTTATACGATGTTTAATAGGGAGCCAGTGCAGTGTTGACAGAACCGGGCTAATATGGTCATACTTCCTGGTTCTAGTACGAACTCGAGCTGCTGCTTTTTGGACCAGCTGCAGTTTATTTATTAAGCGAGCAGGGCAACCACCTAGTAGAGCATTACAATAATCTAGCCTTGAGATCATGAACGCATGAACTAACTGTTCAGCATTTTGCATTGAAAGCATGTGCCGTAATTTAGATATATTTTTAAGATGGTAGAATGCAGTTTTACAGATGCTAGAAACGTGGCTTTTAAATGAAAGATTGGTATCAAAGAGCACACCCAGGTTCCTAACTGACGACGAGGACTTGACAGAGCAGCCATCGAGTGTTAGATAGTATTCTAGGTTACTGCTTGTGGAGGTTTTTTGTCAAATAATTAAAAATTCAGTTTTTTCTGAATTAAGTTGTAGGAAATTACTAGTCATCCAATTTTTTATGTCAGCTATGCATTCCGTTAATCTTGTGAATTGATAAGTTTTGTAAGGGCGTGAAGAAATATAGAGCTGAGTATCGTCAGCATAACAGTGAAAACTAACGCCATGCTTCCTAATGATATCTCCCAGGGGTAGCATGTACAGGGTGAAAATTAGTGGTCCTAGCACTGAGCCTTGCGGTACTCCATACTGAACTTGTGATTGGTGTGACATCTCTCCATTTACTGCTACAAACTGATAACGTTCAGATAAGTATGATTTAAACCAGGGGTCTCAAACTCAATTAAACTGGGGGCCGCTGGAGGTAGACTCTGGGTCAGGCTGGGCCGCATCAAGTATTCCACAAAAAAAGTGTTTAAAGTATTAAAAAAAAAAAAGTGATCCAATCTTCTCAGTCTTTATTATTAACAGTTCTTCAACATTAATGTTTCTTCTGAACATGAACTGTTCCTCTGAATTTTAACATTCCTTTCTGAACATGAACGGTTCTTCATGAACTTTCCTTCTGAACATGAATGGTTCTTCAGAACATAGGCTTCTCTTGCCTACTCTACTTTTTAAAATATAGCCTAAAGAATTTAAATCATTATGAAATAATGAATGATTAAAATTTTATTTAAAATAATAGACTAATTCAAAGCAAGGCCGTAACCAGGTCAAACAGAACAGTGAACGAAGTTCTAGGTCTAATTCTAGTTGGGAAATAATCTTTGTGGGACTATTTGCAAACAATATTTGCATCAATTTGCGTCAAATATTAGTCCCGGGATTCTTCGCATGAGTGAATAAATACATAGATCCACTATTAACATTCTAATTTTCTAGTGGTCTGGTGGTAGAATTTTTGTCAACCGTGTCAAAGGTTCCGGGTTCTAAGGTTCCGGGTTTTTTCCTTCTTCATTAAAATCAAAGATGTTCATCAATGATTGTATATTAAGAGCATGGACACGTTTGTGTGCATTTTGTTTTGTGATTTCACCGGAAAGAATAGAGTCTCTCTCCGCAACGGCATTAAGCGATAGATTGACGCGCTCGTCTGTGTGTGAAGACTGTGCACAAGCCAAAAGAGAATGTAAACCCCACCTACTTTTATTTGATTGGCCATCTCAATCATTTTGACATTGACAAACGCTGTTAGACCACATTCGTTTCGACTGTCTGATCAGCCTCACATTCTGTTCCTGTCAATCATGCGGTGTCAACCAATTATACTGCATGAGGGAGGGCCGAGCCAACTTACACACACACACACAAAGTGAGGCAACTTGCATTTCTGAAAATAAAAGCGTGGCAAGCACAGCACACGCAACGACTCAGCAAAAACGTGCTTTTCAGAACAACGCGCGGGCCACACTAACACTAAACTTTGATGTCAAGTAGGGGGCCACAAAATATGGCCCGCGGGCCGCGAGTTTGAGACCCATGATTTAAATCATGCCAATGCAATTCCCCTAATGCCAACATAATTTTCGAGTCTATTCAAAAGAATGTTGTGGTCGATAGTATCGAATGCAGCGCTAAGATCGCAACACATACATGCATACATACATGCTATTAATCACACATTTATCATGAAATTAAGCATGCACCATTTATTAACAGGTTTATTTTGTTATCATTTGCTATGTCCAGCAAAGTAAACCATCAGATTAAGGGCAGTTACAAAATTAATTTCTGCAAGATTTTTTCAAGATAACCAAATGATATAAGGAGTCCAAAAAATTTATACATTCATGCACACCAAACCACCCATGAAAAAAACAACATTGCAAAAAAAAACTTATTAGAATTCAGTGTATAGTGTATGTGTACATGCAACAGCAAAGAGCTTGTTTACATTTTAGACAAGTCAAGTTGCGATACCGAACACATGGAGATGGCAAAAAAAAACCTAACTACATTTTCCTGCTACAGTAGACGGATCCATTCAGAATTACTAAACACAGCAACATACACATGACAAATCAAAACATTATCCTGAATGTGTGTTCTTATTTACTCTCATTGAGAGAGCTTGTCCATCGGAACATTGTGGCCGTGGCTTTTGTAACTTTTTAATAGATCCAGTGATGGAGAGGCTGCTGATCTGTTTGCCCCAGGACTGAGGGCGAGCATCACTCCCTCCCTGGGTGAATTTTACAAACTCACAAAAAGAACAGTTTCCTCTTTCTCACGGTCACACACACACACACTCACTCATGGTGGTTTTGGCTCTCGCCTGCACGACAACCAGACAACCGCACCAGAACCTTGGTGGACGCAAACTCTTCACCTTCCGCTTTTGTTGCATCAGGTCCACACACAGGAGAGTGTGATGTGCTTCAAACAGGCTAAGCTTCTCTTCCCGTCACTCACCTCCACCACTACGGGCCCCTGGACCAAGGTAGGTGCTGTTGTGCACCATTCATCACAGATTTTACAGGACGTAAAGCCTTCCAACATGACGAGCCTTGCTCTGCCTCACCGTGAGCTCCCCACCACGGGTAACCCGGATATTGTCCCTCTAGTGCCACTTGTGCGGAGTCTGGGCATGTGGTTAGCACTTCCCAACCCGTCACGTTGGCTGCTCAGCACAATCTGGCTCGGCTATGAGATTCACTTCCCAAGGCGTCTGCCCAGATTCTGTCATGCTTTTTTCATCTCAGTATGAGGCGAGGACACAGCTGTTCTGCAGAAAGAAATCGTGAACCTTCTAGTGAAGGACGAGATTCAGTTCCCCAGGCGTCTGCCCAGATTCAGCCTTGTCTTTTTCACCTCAGTATGAGGCGAGGACACTGCTGTTCTGCAGTACGAGGTGAGGACACTGATGTTCTGCGGAAAGAAATTGCGAACCTTCTAACGAAGGACACGGTAGAGCCTCTCCCCCTGGCCGAGATGAAGAAGGGGTTTTACAGCCACTACTTCATCGAACCCAAGAAGAGGTCTGAAGATTGGGACTTCGGATCAACTGGGAAAAGAGTAAGCTCTCCCCTGTGCAGAGCATCTCTTTTCTCTGTGTGGAGTTGGACTTGGCCGCCATGACAGCACATCTTTCCCAAGACCGTCCTCAGTCAATGCTGGACTGCTTGAAATTGTTCAAGCGCAAGACCATGGTTCCACTAAAATATTTTCAGAGACTCCTGGGGCAATTGGCATCCTCAGCTGTGGTCATGTCACTAGGGTTGATGCATATAAGACTACTACAGCATTGGCTTCAGACTCGAGTCCCTATATGGGCATGGCACCTTGGCACACATCAGATGGCCATCACACCGATCAGTCGCTACCCATTCAGCTTTTGGTCGGACCTTGCGTTTCTGCGGGCAGGGTTTCCCTAGGCATGTTGTCACAACAGATGCCTCCAGGGTAGGCTGGGGTGCTGTGTGCATTCTCGTGACACTTTTCACACCGTGGAGAATGGAGACTCCATCCCCAGGTGGTCCAGCTGATATGGAGTCGATAGACCTGTTTGCCTCCCAGGAATCCTCCTATTACGCTCTGTGGTACGCCCTGACCGAGGCTCCCCTCAGCACGGATGCACAAGAGCACAGCTGGCCCCGGGGCCTACGCAAATATGCATAATTTTTATTCCTGTAGAAGAGAATCTGGATGTCTCTGAGACAAATTTGTTATTCTTGTTATTATTCTAATTTATTTGGCTCTTTTACTTTTGGCCATAAAGAAACCATTTTCTTATATATTTGCCAATTTCAAACTTTAAAACTTCCCAATTTGTTCTAAAGGCATTTTTTTCATCTTGGCTTTAAAATCAACTTTCCTTTGGACCTCCTTATGCAACAGAAGGGAATTCCTGAGTTTTCAATATGAAGATTTTCAATATGAAGATTTCACATTGTGTTTTTTGGGGAGCTCTAGAAAGCTCTTGCCTGTTCTAGAAATGATACGGATCCAATGCAGCAAAGATATTTAAAGACTAAAGTCCCTACTAGTATGGCCTATTGGCTATGAATATTGTATCCCCAGAATATCAGCAGTGAACTCCGTCTCCGATCGGCACACAGGGACAAATAAATAAATAGCCTTAATAAAATGCACATCGCGCTGGTCATGTTGCACAATGCCTAAGCACACAAGACAACAATTGTGCCAGTCAGATGGACTAACCAGCCGACCGCACCCAGAAACACACGGGCGAGACATCTTGAAAAAGACGTGCCACGTGTAGCTCTTTTAGAGAGGAGAAATACTCTGGAGAAATGCTGAAGCGCCCAGGGAGAACACACGCTGTGCTGGATCACTGCACAGATCAGACAGGAATGCGGAACTCGCTGGAACATGCCGTCACACCGACACTCTGGAGAGTAGCTCGTCTTGAAGAGGATAGCTCAGAAGGGAAGTGAACACTCGGCTCCGAAGCAGAAACATAATGTGAGATTGCACGCGCAGCTCCTTATATACCCATGACCCATGGCATTGTCTTGCCATTGGCTCGTTTTGTAGAACTCGAAGGTGATAGGCTTCTAAGCAAAACTCCCATTCCGTCAGTCCCTGATGTAACGCGTAGTGACTGACTGAAAGGGAACAGGAACTAAGAATCAGAATGAATCAAGATCAGCACCCATTAAAAACAGTTAAAACTAGAATAACTGACCTCTCATTATTATCTTTAATTCACTTTCGAATTGAAAACATAACAAATAATCAACAACACAGTTAGTTGGCCACTTTCCCTAAAAACACTTCTTGACAGAAGCGAATCACCTCCTTGCGAACATTCTCCTTCGCTGCTTCTGAGATGCTATGCAGTTTCAGGTTCCATCTTCTGCCGTAACACTCTGTGGTGAACCGCACATTCCAGGGCCCAGTTTATGGCAGGACCCCTCTAACACCATCAGATAAAGATGCTAGGACAACAGCCTCTTAGAGGGAAAGAAGAAGACCTCTGGTACCAAGCTCAGGAAGGACAGGACTTTTCATTGGTCCACATTAGGGGTTTTAAAATTGCTCATGGTTTGGTTTGTATCATGGTTTTAGGTTTACGGTTTCATTATGGTCCGGATGTTCTAAGTTCAGGAAAAAAGGGACTTCTGTCAAAAGTAAAGAAAATAACAAATAATCTAACTACAAGCAACAGCACAAATAAATACAATAGAGAAAAAATATGCTTTTCAGGTTTTTCAGATAGGTCTAACATTAGTTTTCAGGTACAGAAATTGAATAAAGTAATCAAATATAAAATAACATTGCATATTTGACTGTATAAATTAAAGATTAATCCTTTTTTAAAGTTACAAAAGCTATTCAATCAAGAGCAGTGAGTGATTTCCTTGTTGTTTGAATAACATTAAAGGGGGGTATCACACACAGTTTCTGTCAATCTCCTGTCAATCTTGAGTACATATAGAATAATATTGCATCCTTCATATCTCCGAAAAGTCTTTAGTTTTATCATATTTATAAAAGACAGATACGCTGTACCGAGTCTTTCCAAATAAAACCAAGCGGCTGGAGGCTTATCGTGTGGGCAGAGCTAAAAAGTCAAAGATGTGCACTTACGCGCCGATAGCCAACAGCATACAGACATTTGAAGCAGTTTTACTCACCGCCTGCGGTTCCAACGCATGACCGTGAACCTTTATCGTTGTGACCGCTCCATCTTTCAGCATTAGACGATCTGCAAATCCGGAGTTGAACTGGGCCTTGTTTATAAAACAATCATTGCCGAAATGCAGGGAACAAACAAAAACACTTGCGCAACTCCGATGTGGATTCGCAATTAAATTATCACACGACCTTGGTGTTTGTCAAAAAACAGTAGGTAATTCAGCTGGGGATTTTTACGTGGGTGGTGGGAGAAAAACACTGACATTCTGGATTCAGACTGCAATAAAATCACTGACTAGCCCCTGTCAATGATGAAAATACCTTATGACCCCACAAGAAACAATTACCATCTGAATAGGGCTTAAGAGAGACATACAAAATGTGTAGAGCAGTGGGTCCCGAGGACGAGTTAAGAACCATTGTGCTAGGATACTCATCAAGACGGGTATGTTGACATAAATTTGTGTGAATTTCAAGTGCAAGACTTGAAAGAGAACTTAATATTTGTGTGCTGTCTGAGATGTGTGCGCGTTTCGGATGAGTGCACACAAATCTTCTCACAGTGCATGCAAGTTCTCATTCATGTCTTCTGGTTCTTGAATGTTTAAATTGGCAAGGCTTAAATGAGTTTAGTTTAAACACAGATAGCAATGTGTGCTGTTCAGGTTTCACCTGTGCTCGTGCGATATCAACACCCGGGTGATGACGGTGAAAATGACTTCTCATGTTCGAGCACACAGCAGCAATCGCATTGAACAAAGTTTACAAAGTGTGACTGTTTTGTCCACGTTTTTTGTCGTCTTTTGAGAACGACAGAGGATCAGCTGATCTTAATGTGACCTTACCATTTGTTTTTCCACACTGTTCTCATAACAGTACTGCTATTCTTGGTGCTTCAACAACATGACACGAAATACAATCCATGTACCTTCTCTGAGGTGAATATATCCATTGTGCTTGTCATAACAAGAAGTTATTGCGTTCACATCTGTCAACTCATTCTGACTGTCATCAGACAAATGGAGTTCCGGTCTGGAGATATTTAATTCTGTGAAGAAAGAATACTTTTTTGGGATTTCTAGGCATTGTATTTCGTGTTGCATTTTTGATAATCTTGATTTCTCACAAGGTGAGAGTCTTATAGAGGGCACTTATAGACTCACATGAAAGCACACGTTGCACCGTGCACAAGGTTAGGACTTTTGATAAATAATACTTTAAAATTCATATGGTATACCCCCAGAACACTTGGAAAATACTACACGTATCACATGGGATCATTCTGTGATACTTTAGAGTTTTAAAAAAAAAACTTGATGCTGGTCGCTATTCACTGCCATTATATGGATGAGTGTGAGCAGGACTTTTTTTTTGTTTTTGTGGTCCATAAAAGAAAGAAAGTAATACAGCATTAGAACAAATAGAGAAAGGATTACAGATTTGTTGAGTGTTTTCTCATACAGTACATTGTTTTTGGCATTACTCCCCTTAAATGTGTAGTTTGAAGTTTTTCATCCTTGTTTGTAAACCAGTATCAACTCTCATAGCTTTATGTATTATCTGGCTCTATTCTAACCTTGCCCCTATTGTTTTACCCTTCAGAAAATGGTGACTGCGCTGGATAAAAACTGGCATCCAGAATGCTTTAGCTGTGTGAAATGCAGCTGTACATTTGGAGATGAAGGTAAGGGGTGGTGAAGGTAGTTGATTTCAGATCATATTTGAGATTTTAAAAAAGTCAAGAAATCCATTGATATCAATAAATCGAATAATTAATCATAAGGATGAATAGATAATAGTATGTGCAGATAAATTAATGGTTACACTTTATTTTAAGGTGACGTAGTTACATTGAACTTAATCTAGTAACAGTAAATTATGCATAATTACAAGTAACTAACCCTAAACCAAACTTACAGTAACTCTATAGTAAGTACATGTAGTAATTCCATTGTAGTAATTAATATTACTCAGTACTTATTTGAGTAAGTACATGTAGTAGTGTCTAACTACGTCACCTTAAAATAAAGTGTTACCCAATAAATGAATGGATTTTGAAAAATTATGTTGTCCAAAAAACACAATTATGATCCATTATCAATAATCTAAATATTTTGTTTTTTATTAGATTATTTCTCTTTTTAAATCAACGTATCCAGTATTTATCATAATTAAATATTTATAGTCTTTAGATGTCATTTAGTCAACTATCAGACTATAAGACATTCATCATATGAAGCAGTTAAACTACAGTGCTGCAACCACTTAAAAAAAGTAGTTAGCTGCACTACAAGCTACTTACAAAAATAAGCAACTACATTTACCCTGTCCCAAATGGCAATCTCATGTGATCTTGTGGTCTTATAATAGCCATCATATGCGTGTATCAATTAAAGGGTTAGTTCACCCAAAAATGAAGATTCTGTCATCATTTACATTTTGCCCTCAAGTTGTTCAAAACCTCATCTTTGTTCTGCTGAACTACCATAGTAAAATCCACACTCGCATCCAGTCTAAGCCACTTCCAAATGTGGTTTTAAATCAGATACATATCTGATATCTGGACATCTGACCTACGTCTAAACCTACATCTATATGTGATTCCCCTTTGAATTCCAAGCCACCACAAAGCAAGGGCGACACGTTTGCCCACAAAAATAGCTTTTTAATGTTGTATTATGAAGCAGATGTGCCTGTATGCTCTCACTTGCAGCTTTTTTATTGAGGTGGAAACTTTATAAAGGAAAGAAATTGCACACATACAGAAACATTCAGGAGCTGGTTTTCAACCTCTGCCCCATGAGTTTTATAAATAAAACAGCTTCTGAAAGCTAAATTATATTTCTTAGCAATGAGGTGATAACTTCGCTGTAATTAAACCAACAAGCTTCACTATTAGGCTATACTTTCTTTCTCGTTAATTCATTCGAATTCATTTAAAAAAATTATACAAAAAGAGGCGGAAACTGGCAAACATTCAACACACTTTAATAATCAAAATAAACAAACACAAACTGAAAGTAAAAGCGGCAGCCCCTCACGGACGACTGCCGCACACACATAAACAAAACATCATCCTCGGCCTCATCCTGCTTCCCACACACAGATATCATATACCAGTCGTTTCTAAAGTGAATGTAAACAGGCTGGCCAAAAAATCGGATATGGACAAAAGATTGGATCTGTGCATTAAGACTTGCAGTGTAAATGCAGCCTCAGAGCGGCTCACTTACCCATCGATCATGGTACTTAAGGGTCAAGGCAGGTGAATGGCAGTGAAAAAAATCGGAATTGGTTGAAAGTGTGAATGCAGCCATAGTGACAAACAACATTTAGCTCATAACTGAAAAGAAAGTTTTTTTATAATAATTAATTTAATAACTTTTTTTAAATTAGGAAGTGTCTTGCCAATGTAGATCTCAAGGATGACAAATAACTCTATGCTTATTCTCCACAGGTTTTCATGACCGTGAAGGGAAGCAGTACTGCCAGCAGTGTTTTCTAGCCCTCTTTGCCTCTCGTTGTCAGGGTTGTTCCCAACCCATCATGGAGAATTACATCTCAGCCCTAAATGCTCTGTGGCATCCACAATGCTTTGTTTGTAGGGTGAGTAGGTGCTGGATTCTTTGGTACAATGAGAATTATACCACACAGTGTTGGAGAAGCTACACTGTAAACCCTAACGCTCAAAATAATGAATTGGTTTGAGTGGCTCAACTCAACTCAAATTAAACAAATTAGTTCAATCAAATTAACATTTATGAGTATTTAGAACTTTCTTTTTCTTTTGAGAGCAATAAAATGTTTAATAAAATTTTACAAAATAAAAATCTGCAAGTTCTGCTTTCTTAAAATTTAAGGCATGTCAGTGCAAGTTGCTTTCAGTTAAAACAGCTTAAACATGCATTTTAGTCTGGGACTAGGCTTATGCCTTGTCTGTGAAACCTGAGGGTAAATTTATTAACTTAAATTTTATGCAACTGATTACCTCAAATATTTTGAGTTTTGCCAACTTATTGGGTTTTACAGTGTACTCTGAAAGTAGCCTGACAAGCTACAAGCTACTCATAATTTAAAGTACTTGAGATACAGTCAAGCTACCCTTCTGAAAAAGTAGTTAGCTACACTACAAGTACAAAAGTACCTAGCTACATTGAAACTACTTTTTTTACAATGACATTGTATATTAC
Organism: Rhinogobio ventralis; assembly: GCA_039654625.1. Lineage (NCBI taxonomy): Eukaryota > Metazoa > Chordata > Actinopteri > Cypriniformes > Gobionidae > Rhinogobio > Rhinogobio ventralis. The sequence goes on along the minus strand of CM077212.1, from coordinate 12,802,682 downwards.
AAATAACTGAATGGAGGGGCTCTTTAGCACACCCCTTTTCACCTACAGTAACCACTCTAACCCTAACCTCTAACCCTGTCATTTGTACAGCACAGACAACATATTTTTATTTAATTAGTTAAATAATTAGGTCAGTATATTATTTATATTTATTACACGGCTCTGTGGAATACTTGATTCTGATTGGTCAATCGTGCATTCCAGCGATATGTTATTCCGAGATAACAACCACCAAGTGAATAACACAGCACTCATCCGGGTACTACGAGTTATCTTGACCGGTACTACTTATATGCTTAAAGTGTCACTCCACTGTCATTGACTGATGGAAGACTTCAAGGGTTAGTTCACCCAAAAATTAAAATTAGCCCATAATTTACTCACCCTCAAGTCATCCTAGGTGTATATGACATTCTTCTTTCAGACGATTACAATCGGAGTCATATTAAAAAAGTCCTGGATAATCCAAGCTTTATAATGGCAGAGATTGTTGTTCTGTTAAAAATGCCATGTCCGTCAAATAACGTGCTCCACACGGCTCTGGGGGGTTAATAAAGGCTTTATGAAGCAAATCGATGTGTTTGTGTAAGAAAAATATCCATATTTAGAACTTTATAAAGTAAAGTTTCGGCCGATCACATTCCGTATTCAATTTATGGGAAAAGTGTTGAAAGTGCCACTGCAGTTCAAATGCTTACGCTACCAGTTACGGTCGTCAGACGTAGCGTGCACATTTTTAATTGCGAGAGGCAATTTCAACACTTTTTCCATGGAAGGCGATCGGCCAGAACTTTACTTTATAAAGTTTTAAATATGGATATTTTTCTTACACAAATGCATCGCTTCGCTTCAGAAGACCTTTATTAACCCCCCAGAGCCGTGTGGAACATGCTATTTGATGGAAAGGTGCATTTTTTATGGACTTCAAAAATAGAGCCACAACTACTGCTATTATAAAGCTTGGATTATCCAGGGCTTTTTTAATATAACTCTGATTTTATTCGTCTGTCATGTACACCTAGGATGACTTGAGGGTGAGTAAATCATGGGCTTATTTTCATTTTTGGGTGAACTATCCCTTTCAGCATTAATTGCAACATATATGGTAAAAACTAATCTTTTCAGCAATAGAGAAAGGCTTAAAGCAGTTTGGAACTGTTTTTCTTCGCGGAAGCTTTGCGTAAGAGCTAATAAAATATTTAAACTCAAGACAATATTTTGTGTCTAATTTACTTGGGACAAGTAGCCGTGTAATAAGCGGGATAATGTACATCCAGCCGGTGGTTATCGCAGAATAAACCCCTTCAGAGTGACGCAAGATCACTCTGCCGGGGTTTATTCTGCGATAACAACCAGCTAGATGTACATTATCCCTTACATATATTATTATCTCATAGATGTGGCTATTGTGGTTCATGTTCATAGTCGCACCAGCTGGGAGCAGTAAATGTGGCATATTAAAATGACTTTGATATAGTCCTTTTATACTTAACCACTTTAAATGCATATTGCCTGCCTTGCACAGTTACCCTTAAGCCACCGGGGTGGCGGTGGCAGGGGGGCTTGGCCCCGCTGCTTGTAGCTACACTGATCAGGAATAACATTATGACCACCTTCCTAATATTGTGTTGGTCCCCCTTTTGCTGCCAAAACAGCCCTGATCCGTCGAGACATGGACTCCACTAGACCCCTGATGGTGTGCTGTGGTGTCTGGCACCAAGATGTTAACAGCAGATCCTTTAAGTCCTGTAAGTTGCGAGGTGGGGCCTCCATGGATCGGACTTCTTCGTTCAGCACATGAATGAGGAGTTGGGGAATTTGGAGGCCAAGTCAACACCTCAAACTCGTTATTGTGCTCCTCAAACCATTCCTGAACCTGAGCTTTGTGGCAGGGCGCATTATCCTGCTGAAAGAGGCCACAGCCACCAGAGAAAGTGTCAAAAGCAACATCCACAGGACCCAAGGTTTCCCAGCAGAACATTGCCCAAAGCATCACACTGCCAGTAAGAAACTGCAATGCACTGTGTATTCTGACACCTTTCTATCAGTATTAACTTATTGAGCAATTTGAGCTACAGTAGCTCGTCTGTTTGATTGGACGACACGGGCCAGCCTTTGCTCCCCACGTGCATCAATGAGCCTTGGCCGCCCATGACCCTGTCGCCGGTTCACCACTGTTCCTTCCTTGGACCACTTTTGATAGATACTGACCACTGCAGACTGGGAACACCCCACAAGAGCTGCAGTTTTGGAGATGCTCTGACCCAGTCATCTAGCCATCGCAATTTGGCCCTTGTCAAACTCGCTCAAATCCTTACGCTTGCCCATTTTTCCTGTTTTTAACACATCAACTTTGAGGACAAAATGTTCACTTGCTAATATATCCCACTCACTAACAGGTGCCGTGATGAAGAGATAATCAGTGTTATTCACTTCACCTTACTGATAATCAGTATTCACCTTATGACATAAGGTTATAATGTTATGCCTGATTGGTGTATATTTTCTTTTGAGGCACAACAGTGTTCTTACTGCAGAGGGCAAATCTTTATCAAACACAAATGTTACTCAGTTTACTGATTAAAACTTAAACTGACTTTTTGACTTAAAATGTTTACTTATTTGAAAAATAAAGAAAATTGCAGTGAAACAAAATCATGAAAAACAAAGAGTATTAAATAGGGGGATGATCTTATTTGAAGAAAAATGTAAGAATTAAATGGCTAAAATATTTTAAATAAAATTTTATTTACCAGGCGGCATTGACAGTAGATGATTTGAGGAACAATTTAGAGAGACTTGAACCGTCATGCTCCAGTGCTGAAATTATTACTACATATAGTGTACAGTATTATGGTGAGAGAAAGATCAATTAAGACAGTGTATTAACTCCGTCTGAAATAGCATTCATTCTTCAGGTCAATCTTATGTCCATAATAAAAAATCAGTTTGAATGTCCACTGAGGAAAGCGATATCTTTGTCTTAAACCTTTTAACAGTAAAGGGGATTTCCCATAACAATGTCAATTCATTTGTCAGTTGCGTCTTATAAGATGTTGTTTAGTCAAAATAACATCCTTGTTTACAACCTTGTCTCAGTTGCTTTCAGTATAAAAGTCTTTGCTACTGACTCACTGATAACGATAGTCTTTGCTGCAATCTAATGGCGTAATAATATAACTTTCACTGAAGTCAATTTCACTAACCATTTTTTTTTTCTGTGTATAGACTTGCACGGATTAATTGTTCACCACAAGACTAGTAATGTGTGCTAACAAAGTAAGCCGAGTGCACACTACTGTGAGTTTATTCCTTTACGATGGTTCCTTGTCACACTGTACGAACATGATCCCCGCTGTAAGCCATGTCACACTGTAAGATCTAAATTGTCATTAATGTCAGACTGTGCGACAGTCAAGGCGCGTTAAAAACAGACTCACGCAAGAAAACTCATCCTGAGTTTTATATCATCAATCAATGACGCGTTCGGTGACAGTGAGCTGCATTACACACAGAATTGAAATCTCTAGCGCTCATTTTGGTCATGGTTTGTCTTGAAAAATTAAGACAATTTGATAGTCGTCATAGGAGAAGTCACACTCCAGGACTGTGCGCCAAATCTTCTGACACTGCCAGAATTTTGTCTGAGGTAAAATTTGATCAAAACGGAAACTGTCGGTGAACATGTGAACATGAACTAATTCAATTCAAGTGTCACTAATTAAACTAGTATTTGTTCAGCTAACTGTCAGCCTCTTACAGTATTCAAGCGAAAATTATATTTTATAAAAAAGGAGCACATTCAAATGGTTTATCTAATCAGCGCGAGAAGGAGGTATATATACACAGCCGAGAGCCGACTCACCTAGTTACCTCTACAATTTTCTGCATCCCTCCACCAACCCCGTTGCTCATTCTCAGGTTCTGCGATACGGGGCAGATCTCTGGGTTTGGGCTAAATTCCAAGCTCGCCAAACAGCACGCCAAATACGCTTATAGTCTTTTATAGATCATTTGTGTGAACTCGTGAAAACAACTGCCACAGGTAATCGGACATTATTTATTTATTTATTAAAGATTTATTTTTGCCATTTTATCATAGATTAAAATCTATAAATCAAAATATGTGTTTATGCATATGCATTTATGAAGAAAAGGTTCAGCACCCAAGGTTCTATCGGATTGCAGTATTGCAGTAACATCCATTAGGATTGTTTGTGATTTGGTCTTAGTGACTTAGGAGTCCTCTTGACTACTCCTAACGTTTCACAGATTTAGGAGCTAGTTTTAGTGCTAAAATGCTTTGTGAAATACTCTTAGAGCAAAAATGTAGGAGTCCTAAAATTAGGACTCACACGCCCATTATTTTTAAGCGTTTCTCCTAAATCTGCAAGTTAGGAGCTACTTTTAACCTTTAGATGTTTTGTGAATATGGCCCCAGATTTTAGCCGAGGATCAGAGGAATCTTTTAGGATTCGCAAAATTTGTCTCAGACGGCCAAATCGTGGATGTGCCCACAATGTTTCTGGAACGTTAGCCAAGACATAAGCGAACATGGATGGCTTATCGGAACAAGATAATCTTCCACCATCGTCAAAGTTGGTAAGTAAATATTTGTTTATGTAATTACTTGTAAAAATTATATTGTGATCTAGTCTAAGTATTTTTTACAGTGTCATCGTTTCGAACTTGATGGTTGTTGCTAATTGATGCCGGGTTTGGCTAATCGAATTATATAGTTGCTAGTCAGAAAACTAAAGCTAAATATATGTAAAACCTGTTAACTAATATTGCTTCTTGTTACTTAAATTGCTCATTTATTTAACGTGTATTATCTCCATGGGTTGCAAAAAAATTTGGAAGGTGGCGGCTTAGCCTGAAGACTAATGCTGACTTCACATGCTATCTGTCAGACACTGTGAGGGAAAGAATGCAAAAGATCTAATAGCGAGTGAAGAAACAGTTTATTAGAATCAAATATGCAACAAGTGTAGATCATGCAGGTAGTCCTAGCAGGCTGTAGATCGTGCAAGTACTCCTAGAAGGCTGTAGATGCGTCACTTGGTAACGCAGGGACGCAATGGGCAAAGGCAATCCGTGAAGATCTAGTGATACTCCAGAAACCGGAAACAAGGCTCAGAAAGTCCAAGAAACGCTGAAGACCAGAGAGAGTACAGATAAGCACCCGGAGTAGCCACAGGAGAACCTGAAACGATCTGACAAACAGGACAGGTTACACAGACATTAAATAGGGCGCTACATAAAACACAGCCGGCACTGATCAGCTAATCAGCTGCAATAATGAGTAACGCCCACACACACAAACACACAGAGCGAGGGCGAGTCAGTGAACCCATGAATCGTGACACTATGGAATAATCGTAAATACTTGTTTCCTAGTTAAAAAATAGGACATGAACACTAGTATATAAAAGTGCTATAATTTGGAAAGGAAACGAGACATTTGAACTGCACTGTGAATTTCATTATTTTATCTTTGTTATTAAAACTAAGAAAGAACAAAGATAAAAACAATATGACAAATACAATATAAGAAAGATACAAATAAAAAAAATGCTTTAACTTTTTCAGGTACAGTAGGTATATTTAAAAGCAGCATTCAAGTAAGAAACAGAATATTCTAATGTAAAAATAAAACTGCTTAGTCTTCACTGTATTAATGAAATACACTCTGAAATACACATTCTTATTAAAGCTACAAAAGTTATTCATTCAAGAGCAGAGAGAGTTTCTCTTTTGTTGTTTGAGTTACATGAAAAACATAGCAGCCTAATAAAAAGTAACTGCTGCTGGTTAGGATGGGATTAGGAGTAGGTCGGATTAGCTCAATACAGCACCTAGGGTCACAGAATTCTATGGGTCAAAGAATTCAGCACTACACCGGTATGATTTGACAATCCAACACACACCAGAAGCACACACACAGAAAGTCAGGGTGCCGAATTGAGTTCTCTTTTGCAGATCAAATATACACAAAATTGTTGAAAATGGAAATCACACGCTGCTCTTGACTGAAAAACTTTAGTAGCTTTAATTAAAATCACTGTATATTTAATTAATACAGTAAAGACAATGCAGTGTTTTTTTTTTATTTAATAAAAACTTACACTTTAATATCACCTAATTAAACATAAACAGTAAACAAAAGGGAGCAGTAGCTGCACTCCAGCAAAATGTTGCACTCAACATAAACTGTCCCAGGTCTGTTCCTCTTTTGCCATTCGCTGTCATTGCTTTTCCTTATGTCCTACTCGAGCTCCTCTGTGGAACTCAAGACCGGTGTTCAGCCTTGTGTCATTTTCTACTTTCATTAGCTCCTCAAAATACTCAAAATATAAATAATCTTATATTGTATTAGTCACATGGACTATTTTAACAATGTTTTTACTACCTTTCTGGGCCTTGAAAGTGTTAATTATATTGCTGTCTATGGAGGGGTCAGAGAGCTCTCGGATTTCATCAAAAATATCTTAATTTGTGTTCCAAAGATAAACAAAGGTCTTATGGGTTTGGATGACATGAGGGTCAGTAATTAATGACAGAATTTTCATTTTTGGGTGAACTAACCCTTTAAGACATTATAAACTACATCATAAATTGTAAGATTAAGAGCCACCATCACTCATACTAACATAGTTGGTGGAACAGAGGTGTAAAGTTTTGGGTAACACTTTAGAATAATGGTCCGTCATTAATAAGTAACTATGCAGGAAGTAATGCAGGACTAATGAGTAGTACTACATTAACACTTCAGCTACTACTATTAACTAATAAAGAAACAAACTTAACTAATTAGTAAGTAATATCGAATTTAGGACTAAGATAGTTCCTTATTAGGTAATCAGTAATTACTGAAGGAGATTGGCATCACTAAGAACTAATAGGTAGCTATGACAAATTATAAAGAATTACTAAATTACTAATCACAACATTAGCGTGTCTGAGATGTGAGCAATTGTCTTTTTTTACTCTCAACGTGGTCATAAAATGCATCACTAATTACTCAAGTGTTACCTAGTCACTTTGTAGGAACTACTAGTGATCTGGACCATTATTTTAAAGTGAAAAACATATTTTCCACTTTAAAATAATGGTCCAGGTCACTGGTAGTTCCTGCATAATGACTAATTGAGTAATTAGTGATGCATTTTATGACTTTATTCAAAGTAAAAAAGATGACTGATTACATCTCAGACACACAATAATGTTCATAATAATTTGTCAGTTAGTTAATAGTTATTAATTAGGCTAATCTCATTCAGTAATTATTGATTACTTAACAAGGAAACTAGCTCCTAAATTTGATATTACTTACTTATTAGTTAAGCTTGTTTCTATATTAGTTAATAGTGGTAGCTGAAGTGTAATTGTAATACTACTCATTAGTCCTGCATTACTTCCTGCATAGTTACGTATTAATGACGGACCATTATTCTAAAGTGTTACCAAGTTTTGTACCACAGGCCAAACAGTTGTATAAAAGTATAAAGTATAAAACGTCTGTTATCATCTCTGAAAACAACCAAAAGTACAATTCATAACATAAATAGATCCTATAGGCTACAGTAGGACATATTTGGCCCATAAGAAATCTTTTTTTTTTCCCGTTTTAAAAATAATAATAAAATATACAGTATACCATAGTATTTACTGTAGTAAGTTGTAGTAAAAATTCCTAGGTACTATAGTGTTTTTGAACCTCACTATAGTAATATTGAAGTATACTATAGTATTTACTCCAGTTTATCAATTTACTACATGTTATATCACAGAACACAGCAATGTACTATAGTAAATACTACAGTTAAAGTGACACATCATGGTGTCCGCTAAGTAACCCCTGCCTGATGACATGCCTGAGTGATACAGCCTACTGACAAACAATAAATTACTTTGAAATATCTATTTTCTAACTAATACATAGATGGCTCTAAGTTCGATTTTCCTATTTAGGTAAACATCATCCAAACATAGGGTATTACATTAAGTTTGATATAGTAACAGTACTTGCGTAATTACTAAATTATGTTCATTATGTTTTTTAGACTACCGGTCAGAAGAAGAGGCTACAAAAGTTGATATTGGCCTTCTCATTGTTGCAGAGGAAGGGTGGAAGCAGCCAAGAGTTCCTGGCAGAAGAGATTGTCGATGTTGCAGTTGTGCTGGTGCACATTATCATGCATGAGCTAGGATATGTGAAAAATAATGTTCAGCTATGCCTCATGGTAGTGTTTTAATACTAAGTACATTCCTAACAAAAAGGTTACTGTCACTTTTGAAATTGAATAAAGTAGCATTCTGAATGTTATGTCTAGGATTCATTATTATGTAGTACTGTTAGTTAATTGACAATTACTATTGCACACCTGCTGGTAATAGATAGGTGCGTAGGAAAGAGGATACAAAAAAAATCCAAAAATCTCAAAAGTTAAAGGAAATCCCGCACACTATCGATACCTTTAAGGTCATGAGACTGAAACATTGCTAATAAAAAGTTTTGATATCTTTTGCAAGTATCGATAGTGTGCCGGATTTCCTTTAACTTTTGAGATGTAGTACTGTTAGAAAATAGGCTGAACTGTGTAATTTGCCCACACAACTTAAGTTTCTGTTGAATGAACTTTAAAAGTAACCTGGCTGCCTTAAAAAGATAAGTTACTGTAATTCAACAAGATGCTTAGTTTCATGTTTGTACCACTCAAGATAGCAATAAAAGTTTGGTGTCACTAAATTAATGTTGTCTCAACTGGGGTTTAGGTTTGCACAACTTTAAATGTCTTGTTGGTAATAACTAAAAACTTTTTGATTAAACTTGAAGTATGAAGTTGATCACACAATTTGTCAGCTTTACCTTTGTTACCACAACTATTAATTCTAGGTTTAAGGAAGTCCAATATATGTGCAAACAACTGAAGTTTCATAGCCAGGTTACAAATTATTTTAAGTTGAATCAGCTAGTTTGTTTTTACATAATTTACCTCTCTTGTTGGATGCAAATCGTAGGTGTTTAAAATCAAGTATTTGGAAAAAAAGGCAGACAAACAACATTTGTAAATGCTGAAAGTATGAAATACTAGGGATACACAACAGCTTTATTTTTGTAATTTCTTTTTTTATATTTATTTTTCTAAATTAATGTACATTTTAGTACAGAAGTCTAAAAGACTTTGACTGTTTCATGTCATGAGCTGTTGTCAGATTATTGATCTCATGTGTGACTTGATTTTTCATTATTTATTTTTCTTTATTATTTAAAAAACGAATGTTTTTTTGTGTGGATGTCCCAGTTGGTATACAGTGTGCAGTTTTCAGAAAGTTCAATTAAATGCTCATGTTATATTTTGGTTGCATTTATGAGTACACTGGTTGTGTAAAATAGGTACACAACCATCCCATAATATCATATACCCCTGAATATAATCAAATTGTAATTGTGTACCAGAATTTAAAGTATGGGCAAATATTGTATCGCTGGCTAAGAGAATCAATTTCAGATTGTACTGTGACGAAATGTCTGATTTACATCCCAGTTACTCATTGTGACCTTGGCAGTTTCCGTAGTTAAACTAGAAGAAATTGTTGCTCTCCAAATGGATAAAAAAATAATTTTGGCTTCAGGTGAGCCAAAAAAGTGCAGGACTATTATACGCAAAAAAAAACAAGAAAATTGCTAAGTCCAGACTAAAGTCTAGCAATTTTTTTATTAATATTTTAAAAACTGCATGGTGCAATAAGTCCAGGGTGCCTCCCGCCTGTGGCCCAAATGCTGGGATAGGCTCCAGCATCCCCCCGATGGATAGCATTGTTTTTTCCCCATATACATAACCATCATAGAAACCAACATATCAGTGGGTTTATCTTTTCAACTGATAAATATACCACCTTGTCTCACAGTGTCACAGTGGATGATGTGTTTTTTAAGGGGGCAAGATATCCTGCAAATATTTTCTAACACTTTATTTGTTATAGAAAAACTATATGTTATATATATGTAAATATTTTATATTATTTGAGAAATGGTTATGTCTTTTTTGTTAGTAACTTAACACAAGTTATTCTTCTTTACTTTCTGCAGGAATGCTATAGCCCATTTGTGAATGGGAGTTTCTTTGAGCATGAGGGCCAACCCTTATGTGAAGCTCACTACCACCAGTCCCGAGGCAGTGTGTGCCAGGCATGCCAGCAGCCCATCCTGGGGCGCTGTGTCACCGCGATGGGTGCCAAGTTTCATCCACACCATCTGGTGTGCCACTTCTGCCTGAAACCCCTCAGCAAGGGCTGCTTCAAAGAGCAGGAAAGCAAACCATACTGCCACCCCTGCTTCATCAAACTCTTTGGCTGAGAAGTACGAAGAGAGATATTTTCATGATATTTGATATTTTCAAACATATTACTCATGCAATGCTCATACTCACACTTAATACAATACATATTGCTTCAAAGCATCTTTACAGTGATAAACAGGAAACTAATCAATATTGCAAACAGAATTCAATTCTGCTGTAAAGCAGCTCTAAAAAGACAGTGTCATTGTTCAGCCGAAGTCAGTTCAGTATTGATTCAGTTCAGTTCAATGACTGTAAAATTCAACATTTATGAAATGAGTTCAATTCAGATACAAGGAGCTCTACAGAAGCAGTTGTCGTTATTCACTTTGTCATTTCAATGTAGATTCAATTCAGTTAAATAACATTGTCGATGTTGCAAAATAAATCAATTGTAAAACAAAGTTGATTCAGCTGTAAAACAGCTCTGCATAAAAAAGTGGGTCATCACCCAGCTCAATTCAGTTCAAGTTTGATTTTCATCTAAGTGTCAGTGCTTTCAAATCAATAATATTACCAAATATTAAGTGTCCCCTACTAAGAAAGCCAAATGTGACAGTGGCAAAGAACCCAAACTTCATCAGGGGACAGAAATGCAGAAAAATAAAAACCTTGGAAGAAACCAGGCACAGTTGGGGGCCAGTTCTCCTCTGGTGCAGTGAACTAGCATGGTGTGATTATAATTCCAGGCTGCATCACAAGTCAGATTGTGGATTGATATCATTCAGAATATTTCATTGAGCTCCTTCTGCATGGAGATCGGGATATGTCATGTCAGCTTTTGTGGGGAGCAGTTGGCCATAGGGGTCAGTGCAGAATATGTTTTACATGTTTGCAGAGATTTCCTGCCATTTGCTGAAACAAGAGTGTCCATGAGGTCACGTTTTTTGTGTTGGGTGATGGGGTCTCGATTGCATCTCGATTGCATTTTCATCCCAAATTCAGCAGGGTACAGGTCTGGGCAATGGTTGGACCATTCAAATTCTTCTACACCAGACTGAGAAAAGTATTTTCCTCAGAAATAGATATGGTCCCTCTCCAATTCTCTAGAATGTCACTTTATGACATGTAAGATTTGAAATGATAGGTGTGATGTAGCCAATCCTGTTAATTATAAGGAAGTGGGGTGTTTGCATATTTTTTGGCCATATAGTGCAGTGCTTTTAAAACCTGTTCTGGAGACACCTCATTACTGCACATTTTGGATGTCTCCCTCATCTAACACACATCCAAAAATGTGCAGTGATGGGGCTCTCCAGGACAGGTTTGAGAAGCCTGTTGAATATATCATACAAATTTCAGAGGGACAGTCGAGCCCTATTACTAATACTGACCAGCCTAAGTTTTGTAGTACTCTATTGATCAGCTTATGAGTTAATTCATCTGGCTTGGATAGGAGCGACATCCAACATGTGCAGTACTGGGGTTTGAAAACCCTAGACTACAAAAATAAAGACTTAATATGCTTGATGCATATTTGAATAAGTTTAATAATAATTTCAGACATCAAAACAACTTGTGCATAAATATAGGTATAAATGTTGCATAAATATAAATATTTGGTGCAATGCTCTGTTGGGAATATTAAGGTAATGTTTTTAAGGCCAATAGCTCACTAAATAATCATACAGTCTATTAGGGCTGTATCCACCATTAATATTGAGGGTGACACCCATCAATTTTTCTCCCAAGGTTTTTTTTCTCCATTCCGCTGCCACTGTTGCCTCTGGCTTGCTTAGTTGGTGACACTTAAATTTCATTGCACCGCTCTCTGCATTACAAAGGCGTGGTCTCCACTACCGTTAAAATAGAGCAAGTGCATTTGCTGTCATAAGAGCTGCAATCTCTTCTGGGCAAAGGGGCCATAAAACATGTTCGCCTTCCAGAGTCAGGCTACTATAGTTGGTACTTTCTGGTTCCCAAAAAAGATGGGTTTTTTAAATCTACGTGCCTTGAACCGTTCCCTTAGAACGCTCAAGTTCAAGATGCTAACTATCGATGATTGTTGCAAATCCAACATCAATCCACAATTGATCTCAAGGACACATACTTTCACATAGAAATCCTGCCACAACACAGGAAGTTCCTGAGGTTCACTTTCGGGGTGAAGCTTACCAATAAGGTTCTTCAATTCGACCTAGCCTCCCCGCACATACACAAAATGCATGGATGCAACTCCAGGGCCATCCAGATTTTGAATTACCTAGACGATTGGCTGATACTGGCCCAGTCTCAAGAGCTTGCGCTTGATTATCGAGATCGTTTCTCGCTCATCTTGTCTCTCTGGGGTTGAGATGCAATGTCAAGAAAAGCATTTTTTCTCCTGCCCAGAAGACAACGTATTTAGGGGTCACATGGGACTCGGTCACCATCGGGGGCAAAACTGTCTTGTGTCGAGATCATTTTAAACACCCTAAGCAACATTAGGCTAGGTCAGAATATTACTGTTCATCAGTTTTAAAAAATCCTAGGTCTCATGGCAGCTGCGTCCACTGTGATTCCTTTTGCACATGAGACCGCTTCAGTTGTGGTTCAAAGCCAAAGCATTTCATCCAAGGGCCAATCCCCAAAGACATGTAAGGGCCTCCACCAAGCAAAAAATGACACACTGGGTGAGGAATGCGATTTTTTCTAGCCTACGAGGCACGCGGTCAAGTTTTACCTCTAGGAGTTAGGGCTCACTCTACCAAAGCTTTGGCAAAGGGCGCCCCCTTGCAACAAGTATATCATGCGACAGGGACCTTTTGCGTGACACTACACAACCTTGGGGGATCCATACACAGCCATTGCGGCAGTGTTGGTATTCTCGTTCCTAAAGTGCTAACTCAGTGCAGCATTGAGAGAAGCTTTTGTAAGGAAACATCTTGGGTTACTTGACTGTAACCCTGTTCCCTGAGCTTCATTGAGGATATGCCTGATACCTGAAAGACACACCTGTTGCACATCTATTTGTAGCACGCATTCCAGTGATGTCATCATCAGAGGTTCAGTTTCAAGGCCAATTTAATTGGTGTTTGCACACATTTCTTCACAGCCGGTCACACACAAAGTGTTCCCGAAGCACTAACTCAGCGCAGCATCTCGCTCCCGCTTTCTCAGGGAACAGGGAAACCTGAGACGTTTCTAGTTTAGTTAATAGTAGTAACTGAAGTGTTAAAGCAGTACTTATCATTTGTCCTGCAATACTTCCTGCAGTTACCCATTAATGAAGGGCCATTATTCTTAAGTGTATTTCACAAAACAAAGTTTATGTTGGTAACCATGTCAGTCTCTAAACCAACTGCTTTTGTTACTGCTTTGATCTGTTTGCCTATAAATAGCCAAGGGAAGTTGTACTAGTTTCCACCATTCTGCCTTATCTGATATGAATATCAATTATGTCTAATGTCTGCATTGCCTAACTTTTGTATCGTTATTTTAAAACAATTGTTTTCAACAAGTCAAAACAACAGTGGAATAAAAGCTACTTGAGAGTTTGTAAGACATATTTTTCCGATATATCCATCTTTCTTTCCTCATAGGGGAGTTTCAATGTCACTAGTGATGTCACTGAGGTCCTGTAACTGCGGGCCCAGTGGTGCACCTCAAGCCATCAGATTGATCAAATCAAACCAAATCTTTCACAAGTAAATTTTTAGTTTTTGTGTTTCAACAGCTAGAGGGCATTGCCTAACTTTTAACAGTGTAGCTTTAAATTCAATCTTTAAACAATGTTAATCGCACAATTAATTTTGCTCAGCATATTGATAGAAGGATGCAGTGTCACAGCTGTTTCACACCACTAACTTGAGCTTCACATCAGCTGTATGTCAGCATAACCTCATCGTCACTGCAGCTGGAGACGTGCGAGAGTATTCACACTGGAAGCGTTTGTACAGCATCACAGCAGAGGCTCCAAAGCTACATATAAATGAGCATTTCTTTACAAATAGACTCAGCGCCGAAAACCTTGCTTCACTGCTGTTCACGTAACACTCCTGCTTGACACTCACAAGCTGCTTCTGCTCCCAGTGTGAAAAAAACGTGCCGCTCAAGTTTACGATGTGAAACGGCCATCAAGCCCTATATTAGGCATACAATTAATAGTGAAGTATTAATCTTGCGTTGCCACGTGTCAAGCATTTCTCACTTGAGAATAAATATCTGAATTATGCAACATTATTATTATGCATTAAATAAGTTTCCTGTTTCCCTTTCCTGTTACATGTTACTGTTACTACTGTTACAGCATTTATGATTATATTATTTTAATATTATTATATTTATTGTCAATATTATCGATAAAAATAAAAAATAAACATTTACTGATTAAGAAAAACTAAATATTGGTCAAAAATATCTATATCTACTACCTATTGCCCAACACTGTTTGCCACCATAGCAAACTCACTCTCTTTCTCATTTCAGTTTCACTATTGGCATTTTAGATAACATCCATCCATTTTCCAAACAGTTTGTTCTTTCTAGGGTCATGGGGATGCTGAAGCCTATCCCAGAGTTAAAACAATTGAACAATAAGTTGAAAAAACGAATTAATAAAATAAAGAAGAAAAAAACACAATACAGTGTACTTGATGAAGAAAGAAAAAAGCCATTGTTTATAGAATAAACAGGAAGTTACAAGTTGGAAGATAAAAATAATAGTAATGATCCTCTGTCACACAAGTATTTGTCACTAGATACTTTAAGACTTTATGACTAATACTTGAAGTATTATACTGTCATGCACTTACTCATTTGAATATAATATTAACTATCTATGTTTTTTCCCTTTTTTACAGAATGAAACATTCAATTTAACGCATTGGATTGCATATGATTTTACAACATAATTTTTTACATATTGTCTATTTCAGTTGGACGACTTGTTTTTGTAAAGCTAAAGATGTGTTAAAGATGAGTGTTTTTACCAATCAACCAGTAAAATAGTATGCTTGTCGATTATATTAATACTGTACAATGTTATCAAAGAAAATAAATGTCTTTATTACACATTCACAAATTAGGCAGTAGACATTTCTTGTTAAGACACTAAAGATACTATGCCGCCGAGTTACTAAATTGTGTGAACCGGCTATGAAATTCCTGTGGGGCAATGGTAACTCTGGTCTTCCAACAGCATTGAGAAGAAGCGCTCAACACTCATTCCCTTACTAAAAATTTAATTGGCAATATGCTTACCCTTATGAAAAAGCAGTTTATTCAAATGTGCTATTAGTATACTTCTTTTAAACAAAAAAATAAGAAAGTATACTTTGTCTACTTTTTATGTACTTCTCAGAAATATACTTATAATTACATTTAAGTATACTTGACTTCACTGAAAAAGTCTGAAGCTGCATCCGAAATCGCATACTATGTGAGTAGGTACTACATTTGAATTTTAACTTACTTCACGACCATAAAAAGTATGTAGGTATATGTATGAACAAAAGTATGTTCTATATAGTATGAATGTGTGTAGTATGAATGTAATCCAGACATACTACATCCACCCAGCGTCAGTTGCGTCCCTTCACTTTCATTCATAAATCCTCTCCCGTGCCCTAATGGTATAGTCTCCATCGAATGCACACTTCTGAATCTTGCCGGAAGTAGTAGGTCATTCCGGTACTGTTTTTCGAATATTATGAATTCAGACATACTACTTTTCCGCATACTATATAGTAGGGAAGTATCGATTTCGGACGCAGCATAAGTAGTATTTGGCCTATACTTGTCCAGTAATCCATGTTTTTAATGTTATACACTAGGGGGTATATTAGCTAATATACAGAGTATACAGAATCAAAAACACAGACGACGAAGAAGAAACAAAACAGAAGAATTGCTTGCACACATAATCTAACATGATCATCAAACATTAAACATCATATAAATCAATACTGTTTAATATTATGGAATGAAATGTCGACCCATAAAGAGCTAATGACTGTCGAGCTTTGGGGACTCCATCTACCTTTTGATTACCATTCTGAATCCAATTCAGACAGTCTTTTTTCTCAGATATTTTTTGAATGAATGAATGAAACATGTATGATGTTAAGTTCACTTAAAGAAAACTTACAAGTATACAGTATTAAACTACAAAACTAGTAGTTTACTGAGAGTACACTTTAAAGTGTACTTTCATAAACTAAAAAATTTGCTTTATCTAGAAACTGTTTTTCTAGTAAACTGTCAGTATACCTATAAGTTCACTTCTAGTATAATTGCATTACAAACTAAAAACATAGTGTAAACTAGTTGTGTACTCAAAGTTTACTGTTACACTTAAAGTATACTTAAAATTATACTTATATACTAAAAGTGGGCCAATTTAGCCCCAAGCAGTATTGAAATAGTACACTTACAAGTATACTGCTAGTACAGAGATATTAGTATACATACTACATAAAGTATACTTAAATATATTTGAACAATACTTAAGTATACTTAATAAAATTAACTTTACGTATACTTCTTTTTCGTAAGGGTGATCTGTTCCATATTAAGTCATTCCTTTTTGTTGTTGTTGTTTTCTATTTATTAAAACAATAACAGCACATAAATCTAAATTAATCATGATTAATCAATTGCCCAGCACTAGTCACAATCAGCTGGTGGGTCAAGTCACCTTTATTTATATAGTGCTTTTTACAATACAGATTGTTTCAAAGCAGCTTTACAGTGATAACAGGAAAATAACAAAACTAAGTTTGTTTTGCTGTACAGTCACTCTAGTCAAGTCAAGTCACCTTTACTTATATAGCGCTTTTTACAATGCAGATTATTTCAAAGCAGCTTCACAGTGATAAACAGGAAAATAATGCAACAGAATTTGATTCAGCTGTACAGCCGCTCTGGAGAAAGCGGTGATGTCATCTAGCTCATTTCAATGATCATATAGTGACAATATGGGCAGATTAGTAATTTAGTTGATATAGTTAATTTAGTTTAGTAATTAAATTGATTTGGATATTTAGTTGAAAATTTAGTGTCCCCAACTGAGCAAGCCAAAGGCGACAGTGGCAAGGAACCAAAACTCCATCAGGTGTCCTAATGGAGAAAAATAAACCTTGGGAGAAACCAGGCTCAGTCGGGGTGCCAGTTCTCCTCTGGCCAATTAACAAACAGTGTATGTTTATTATTTTGGCAGCCTTACAGGTCAGAAGTAATATTAGATCGGAATATTCGAAAGATTGGAGGCATCACGCCGGAGACGGGTTTATTGAGGATGACGTGTCGATTAAACAATTATTAAATAGGAATATTCAAAATATCGGAGTCATCACGCCAGGGACAGGTTTATGAGGATGCCATGTCGGTGAGGCAATTTCAGGGGGGAGTCTAATTGACACGGTCTCTGCAGACACTTCAGGGATGCGTTGGTCATGTCTAGGGGCAGGTCCACCATCTGATCTGGATACGGCCCGGATCCGGCTGACTGCAGTAAACCTTGGGATAAACAGAGAGACTAACATTAGCGTAGATGCCATTCTTCTTATGATGTAACGAGTACATCAGGTGTTATGGGAAGTGTTCCCGGTTCCGGCTGACCTAGTTAATGCAGCCTAACAATCATTTAATTGATTTGAATAATATAAATTAAAAATGTTTTATGTGTATGCCATAGTAAAGAGATGTGTTTTTAGTCTAGATTTAAAAAGATTTATACTTTTAAGATGGAAGAATCATGCAATTTTTGTCACTTTGACGGTGTTTGCATGATGAAAATATGAATGCATAATGAATGAATGTAGGCCTACTGCACTGCAAAAAACGCTTTTCTTACTTAGTATTTTTGTCTTGTTTCCAGTCAAAATATCTAAAGATTCTCAGTGTGAATGAATGAGGTATTTAAACACTGCTTACACTTTGAAAAAGGGGAGGAGACTGATAGAAACTCTGGGTTTACCAAAGAAAACCTGCTCCCGACCAGGTTAGGTTAGGTTAATGCAGAATACATGTTAATGTTCTGCATTTCACTTTGTGATCTTCTGTTTAATTGTGTGCTTGTCTGTTTGTGGTCCATGTGTCCAAGAGAGTGAATAGCTCCTAACTCAAATGAAAGCTCGCAGTTGTTGGTTCCATCTGCGTCGATCTTACACTCACTTACTAATGTGAGTTGTAGTCCATTGGTGTCTGGCATACTATATTTAGGTCTCGTCTTATCCGTCAGAAATGTAAAACAACCTGCGCAAAGCAGTATCGAATATAGGTTCAAATGTTAAAGAAATGTCATTGTCAAAGCACAATTTCATGTAACTTAAAAAACTTATAATGCATAAAAGGTAAAAGTAAATTAACACTTAAAAACAAAATAATATTTTGTCTTGAAAACTGATATACAACAATTTTTTTTAATGTAAAAGTGATTTCTTATTGGTTCTAGGTGCATGAACTTGACAAGAACAGACAAAAGGTTTAAGAAAGATTTATGTGCTTTTATTTATGTTACTTTTAAGTTACAGGTGGTTTTGAGGACAAAGAGTTGAATCAAGAGAAAGTAAAGAAAAATGCAAAAAAAGAGGACTTCAGAATGGAGGAGTGAACAAGGGAGAAAAAGATTATTTTCCTCGTCTTCACTGCCTTCCTCTCTGTCTTCTATTAGTGTTCAATGCCTTTCCTTTCTTCTTTTTCTGTCTCCAAGAAAATAAAAACATTGAGAGAGAGGATGACGCTCTGTTACAGAGACGCACCATCTCTTCAAATATATCCTCTTCCTATACATTTATGTAGGGAAACACTGGCAGACAGAACAGAGAGATTGTGATTTCATGACTTTAGATTATTTTATTGAAGCTACATGTAACTCAGAGAACCCAAATGCCAAAAGACCTCCAGTTTAGACAAGTGTTTCTGTGAAAGGACAGATGGACCATGGGGAAACTGAAAATGTAACAAGATAGTGTGGTAATAAGGAGGTAGAGAGATGGTTGATGGATTGAGTTATTCTTCCTCTTTCTCCTCTCCGTGTGTTATGACGTAGCAGATGTTCTTGTAGTCTACGTTTCCAGCCACATCTGGAGGGAAGGCAGCCCAAAGGTTTTTCATCTAGAAGAAGATAACAATCAGAAGATCTTAAATATTTGTCATGTAAAACAAAAGCTACATGTTAACATTTGTTCTGGGTGCCTATTTACTGGCCTAACTGAAAAAGTTACCTAAAAAATATATTTATATGTGGCTCAGGTTCTGCCTTGAATGTATAGTGCTTTTCACAATACACATTCACACACAGAGAGAGATTCTTGATGTTAATGTTTACCTTAATGCCTAATTGTTCACATTTAGCAAATCAGAGCTGGCGATAGTATAAATGTATGGCTAAGGGATATTTTTAATCACACATTTATTATCCTCAACAAGCCGTACAGTTTGAATTTCGAGTGTGATTTCACATTACTTAGATTATTGCTTTAGCAAAACACTACTAATTCAAATCCAACTATAACTCACCTCCTCAGCAGTAAATCTGTCGCACTGGGTGGTCAGCAGTTCCTCAAGGCTATAGAATAAAACAAAATGTTATTTTCTTGAAAATGAATCTTCACCATAGTTGTAAGGGCTTCATGAAAGTTTAACATTCTCTAGTGTGAACAAAAATGAGTCAGGACACTTACAATTCCTTCTTGATGGTGCCTGTTGCCTCAGGGTCCAGAACTTTGAAAGCACTCACAATAACATCCTCAGGGTCAGCACCTTAATGAAGAGTTGGATGAATAAATGTTGCAAATACTTGATGTAAATACTATGCATTCTATAAATACAAACTATATTTTGTACATTTTCATAACCATTCATTGTGTCATTGTCTAAAGGAGATGCAATTTGTATCATGTGTCTGCCAAATGCATGTAAATGTATGTGGCAGGTAAAAGTGATGTACTTGTTTGGGATTACAAGAAAAAACTAAGTCAGAGAAGATTTAAACAACTCACCTTTTAGCTTCTCACCAAACATGGTGAGGAAGACAGTGAAGTTGATAGGGCCGCTGGCCTCTTTGACCATGGCTTCCAGCTCCTCGTTTTTCACATTTAGCTGACCCATGGAGGCCAGCACATCTCTCAGATCATCCTTGCTGATAATACCGTCCCTGTTCTGGTCGATGATTGTGAAGGCCTGTTTGTTTTAAAGAGGTTAAGTCAGTTTATGCCAGTTCATGTTGCATTTTATCCAAGAATAAGACATCAGTCACGTTTATGGGGTGCAGATTTGGTCTTTGTAACATACCATTGAGGATTATTGGTAACTACAAAAAAACAATCTTGAAAGTGTTTCTAGGCTTTAAATGACACTTTTTTTACACTTTTTTTCAAAGTGTATAAAGGGTATAAATCATAGGTCCCCAAAGATACACAAGATGTTTTCACACAAGAAAAGATTAATTTTGTAGTTGTGAAATACATTTCCGTTTCTGGCATCTGGTCGTGATGTATTTCTACTGAACATCGTTGAAACTGGAGATGACCAAGATCAAGAAGTATCTTGGCAGCTGCTGCCCACTTGTCTAAGTTGTTAAAAGGTCACAGAATGTACAACAAGACTTTGGGGATATTTAAGGAGGGGGTATTGGTTACGCTTGCCAGCCCCATCTAATCTCTCTACCACATCTCCTTACTACTTAAAACAGCTATTGTTTTTGCTAATTGGTTATTGAACATAAAACTAATGCTACACGTGGTGACTACTTTCTTCCAATGTTTACAAAATCTACTTCTTGCTGAGTTACTAGTTAACAGAGAAATCTGCAATATAAGATTTTGAAACACATGAGCATGTGTGAATGTCTAACATGCCTTCAACATCAATCACTGATGTAATTTGATTGATTGATTTAATGGATGTTAAAACTACTCCCTGATTTTTTTGTGTTGTGCTGACAAAATGTATAACTTGAATATACAAAATGTTTATGATAAATTAATACATGTTAATGTATTGAACTAATTTTAGGTTTACCAGAAATGTAAGAAAAATAAGTCAATTTACTGAAGAATGTGCACTGTACCTCTTTGTATTCCTGGATCTGGCTCTGCTCAAACATGGAGAAGACATTAGAGCTGCCGCCCTCTGCCTGCTGCCTCCTCTTGGCCTTCTTGGGTGCCTATAGAGAAACATACGTATGGAGTGAAAAACACACTTGAATGTTTGCTGCTCCATTTTCACAGTTACGACTTCTGTCATCATATACATTTTCTGCTAATTAACCAATGAAAAGTTATTGTTCATGTTGCAATTTCAAATTTATATTTCCAGTGACAACAGGGCTCTATATTTCAGAAGGTGTCAAGGAAGGATGTTTTGTAAAGTTGTTAAGTGCACTGGCACCTCAACTTCGTTCTCTTGTTTTACCATCTATCGACTGACAGATTAATCTGTTAATAAATGATGAGTGTTCATCAATTAACCTCATCTTGAAGAACGGAGTTTATAAAAACACTCACCATCTCTCAATTGTTTGCCGTTGGTCAAAAGAGGAGAAGTATACACCACACTGATGTGACTGACATGTTCGTAGTTCCTTTCTGGGGTCTTATATACTGGTCTGGGTGTGCTAACTTTAGCCTGAACATCAGGTTTAGGAAAGTCAGTGCTGGTGAAAGTACAAGAGAGGAGGTGTATGAAGTGCTTTGGTGTCACTTTTCATTCCTGATCCAAAATAGGATTTGCACGCCTTGGAATGAGGTGAATTCAGTCCAGTAATTTTGGCAATAGTTTGGTTTACCTTGTGGGCAAATATGGCAAGGGCAAGGAGATTGTTGCTGCCTTGACTGAAGGGCTAAGTTTCTTCTCATCTTATTAACTGTCTCTGGTGAGAATTCATGTGTAGATTCATGTTATCCTTGGTATATGGATATCTTTTCTGGAATTAAGAATTTTAAAACAAGCCATGGTATCATTTGCCTATATGACATACCATATTTAAAACATATTTATGACATAAGCTTTTAACAATAAGAAAACTAATCAATATTAGTTGTATGAATCAATGCTGGCTGTAAATTAAACTATGTCACATCAACTGAAAAAAGGGATCTTTTAGAAGAATAATGATTTAGAATTAGCTCAGATATAAATGACAGTCCTGTAATGCTGAACAGTTCCAACATTATCTTTAGATATTGTGTCTCTATTGTCATGTAACCAAAAACCAAATATTATTATTAGTGTTATGATTAGTGTTCTTTACCTACTCAAAAGATTTAATCTAATCTATCTAATTAGAGACATCTATTACTGTACTATCATAGTAAATAAGTATTTGGGGAATTTGAATATTTGTAAGACCTTGTTTGCTGGCATTTTGTGGCATGTATAACTTTAGTATTCAACAATATTCTCCTATGAACTACTATAATATCCACTTATGCATTATGTTCACTTTCTTGTGTGCTAAGTAAGAAAGCACCTTTCTTACCCTATAATAATAATAATGACATAACTGCTAATACCGCACTGATTCTTCAAAGCATATTAGCTACATATGATAGATTAGCTTGTTTCTATTTGTTTGTAAATCACTAAATGTATATGAATGTAAATATGATTTTGAAATTATAAAAATGTAAATTATCTAATGATTTAAAATAACAACATAGCAAATGATAAAGGTGCTGTACCATATAAATATACATATGATGTGTGGTGTGTATTTTATGAATAAATGTCTGAATAAAAGGTGACTGTTGATATGTTGATGACTAAACATAATTTTCAAGCACTGAGGCTCTATATTGAGGAGCATATAGACCTCCGGGATAGTCCAAAACAGCATTCTGCAGCCCTCCCACTTCACACCATATATGCAATCCATAGCATGGGCCCAACACTGAACACATGTATTGAAATACAAGGTTGTGGAAACTAATACTCCGTCTCTGCAGAGAACTTGGGCTTTTTCTTTGGCACCTCTGTTAACTGTCAGTCCCACTTTTTGAGCATAAAAGTGAAAATAAAATGTCTAACTTAAATCGTTATAAATCTTGAATACTTTGGAGCACAGACTTAAGTTTAGTCTCTTTTTAAAGGAGACACTGAAAATGAAATTTAAAAATCAGAGAAGTTGAAGTTTATGAAACTGTAAAAATATACATATTAAAATTGTATATAAAATGTATATTTTATAAAACATGTTCAACTCTAAAACTTCAAGAAAATAAAAGCCAAAAAAATTGTATCAAGTTGTGTTCCAAATTTTAGTTTGATATCTCAAAAAATTTGCTTTCAGTAAGATTTTGTTCGGACATGGTACCAACCTTTTCCACTAGATGACAACCAGGCTCCATGGGTGACCATATAAGGATGCACACATTTTCATACAGTTGAGTGATCTGAACCATATATTTCCATATTTTTCATAAAATGTATGAAGTAGACATGCTGTTCAAAAGTGGTATGGGCAGTATGCCAGTATTTGGTCTGTATTCAACCTTTGACAAACACATAAAATACTTGTGGAAAGAACACACATGCGTTATAGCTCACAGCCGCAACACAAAAGGAGAATCTATCATTTCTTTTTTATATTTAAAACATTTTCAGATTTTTTTTTCTCTTTCAAAAAATAGAATGGATGTTATCTTTTGAACTCTTGGCATGAAAACAAACGGAGGTTTCTACCAATGATTTTTCATGTGCAACACTATTTAAAAATAAAGGTCTGAACACGCCTTATGACTGTGATAAACATTCCTGTTGCAAATTAAAAAATTACTGTTCCTCTGTCATTTGTATTGAAAAATGAAAACTAGAGTTTGTAAGCTTTCAATATTACTTTAGGTTTAGGCTAAAATATTACTGTTTTAAATATGTCAAACGATGACAGTTCATTATGCCATAAGCAAATTTCTTGAACCTGTCTGCAGATGGCTTTTATTTATCTGTGTGTTTATCGAAGGCAGCCATTTAAAAAAAAAAAAAAAAAAAGAGAAAAAGAGAAAAGAAAAGTTTCTTGTACACCAAATCAACCAATTATATTACAATTATTTAGGAATGATCATGTAAAACCAATTATTTTAAATTGTAATAATGTTTCACAATTTTACTGTTTTAATGTATTTTCTCATCAAATAAATGCAGCCTTGGTGAGCATAAGAGATTATATTTAAGTTATAGTAACATACTTTTTTTAAATTAATGTAATTTTCTTTATTCTAACATTATTCAGTATTTTAACATTACAACACAATATTGTCCAAAATATATTTTAAAAGACCCATTTAACAGGATGTCTGTCCACTGCAATTTACAGAGCATTAAAGCTATACATTTTATTTGAAAGTATATTTCCTGTGAATCAAACTCTGCTGGTGTTGTAATTCTCTTACAATTTGAAGATTTTGCCATGTAGTAAGAGCAAGTAAAAATATTGCCTTGGCACTGACTGCGCAGTAGTAATGTTATAAGTGGAAGTAGTATAAATAGTCATTTAAAATAATTCAACAATTCAGACAGAGTTTAAGTGCCACTACAAGAAAAGGTGTAGTTGAAAAAGTGACAGCTGCAGACAGAATTAACTCGCCATCCCCCGATTTTCACACACTGTTCTGAACAAATGTGTAGTCTAAGATGTTTTGCGGTAGCTCAAATGTTCTCTCTCCAACAAATTCTCTTCTGGCCTATTCTCTTCCAAGTTTTATGGAGACTTTCCATAGACATGATGATTCTTTTTTACTGTACAAACTGTATATATTCTATCCCCTAACCCTATCCCTACCCCTAAACACAACCTTCACAGAAAACTTTATGCATTTTTTTATTTTTTAATAAACATCATTAAATATGATTTATAAGCAGTCCCCATGGTCAAAAATGTCCCCATGGTCAACGATATCTGGTATTTTTTATCCTTGTGGGGACATTTTCTCCCCAAAACGTAGGGTTTCCCAGGACCACACTGTCTGTGCGCGCGCGCACACACACACACACACACACACACACACACACACACACAATGTTGGTGCAACTACATTATGAGGACATTCCATAGACGTAATGGTTTTTATACTGTATAAACTGTACATTCTACCCCCCTACACTACCCCTACCCCTAAACCTACCCATCACAGGAAACATTCTGCATTTTTACATTTTTAATAAAACACTGTTTAGTATGTTTTTAAAGCTATTTGAAATATGAGGAAATGTCCTCATAAACCACGTTTACGTTGTAATACCAGTGTAATACCCATGTCATTATACAAATTTGTGTCCTCATAAATCACATAAACAAGCACACAAACACACACACATACACTTTCACTGTTGTCCCCTGCTCTATAAGCACATGCCCTCTTCACTCCCATTCCCCTAAGCTAAATATAGGGCAGGGGTTTCCTTTTTTGTCAGCCAAGCTTCTTAGATGTTAAATATTTACTTCAAGTATCCTCTACTATCTTCAGTTACTATTTCAATAATTTAACAACACATTCATGTTCATGCTGGTGTTTTAGGAACCAAATTAAATGTAATATAGTAATATGCATAATAATAATAATACTGGTGTTTCCCCAGCCTTATGCCAAATTCACACTGCACAATTTTATCCCCTATTTTCACTGGCCCGAAATCATAGGCAAATCAGTGCTCGTTCACACGAGTGACAGTGACGCAGTGTGAATTATCAAAGACGCAACCTGAAAGAATCGCAGATGAGTCACCGACGCAACGCCCATGAGATATTTGGCATGCTAAGTATCTGGATCTGGCGGCGATTCAAAATCCTGAACTGAAAATTACATCTGCGATGACCTTCAGCTAATGAGAGAGCAAGATACAGGATAGCGGGATGTTCAGGGAGAATATCAGTATTTTAATAGATGTATTTACAATTATATAAAACAGAAACAAAGCACAAACATTTTCTTGACCAGCCGCAACAGCAGCACATTGCAAAAGTATTTATTTACCTCCAACTCTCTTTGCAGAACACAATCCTTGCTCCCCGCATCTCCCCAACCATTTCCTCCTCCATAATCTTTTTTTTCTTTTTCTCCTTTTCACTGCAAATCAGTGCCCAGACAATTTGGATCGCAAGCTTCTTGCGGGCTATCATTTTTAATACCAAAACAAGTCTTGCGTTATTGTCATGTAATTTCTTGCATGTGTTTGGTTGTGAAATGTAGTTTGAGGACCAGACAGAGTTGTCAGTGATTCTTCCTATTGTAAAGTCAAGCAATATGAAACCCCCTGTCGCCGATCCATCGTGCAATGTGCACAGCAGAAACTGAATGCTGCCCCAGATAGTCGTGCAGTGTGAAAATGAAATGAAAATTAAACTATGAAAATAGTGCAGTGTGAACTCGGCAGGAGTCTGCGGTTCGAGGACACAACACCTCCTCATGCGTCTTCAGCCACTCCCTTGCGGGAACCATGGAGCCAGGTACAGTAAGTGTTATACCACTCTCACGGCCCCTACTCCAGGATGCTGTGCCTTATCGCTGCTCTTGCCACGATAAGGGAAGTTGGCATTCGCATCATCAACTATCTTGACACTGGCTCATTCTGGCCCAATCGAGCTCAGCCAACTGGTGCTTCGGGTCAACTGGGAAAAGAGCTAACTCTCCCCCGTGCAGAGAATCTCTTTTCTCGGTATGGAGTTGGACTTGACCAGCACAAGCACGCCCAGTCAGTGATGAACTGCTTGAATTTGTTGGCAGGATAGCGGCTCCACTGAAATTATTTCAAAGGCTCCTGTGGCATATGCCATCCACAGCCATGGTCACACCACTTAGATTACTTCATATAAGACTGCTTCAGCACTGGCTACACGGCCGAATCATTATTATTTCGATCATTGCTGCAGGACAAGCATGTGCTGGACAATATGTCATGCCTGGAATTCAGGCCGGCCAACTATTACGTAATCCTGAGACCCTGGCCTGGATACGTTCCCAAAGTTCCCACCACTCCCTTCAGGGACCAGGTGGTGAACTTGCAAGCGCTGCCCCCGGAAAAGGCAGACCCAGCCCTTGTGTTCGCGCCCTGCATTTGTAAGTGGACCACACACAGAGCTTCAGAACCTCAGAACAGCTGTCTGATTTGGAGGCCAGTGGAAGGAAAAGGCTGTCTCCAAACAGAGTTTGGCCCACTGGATAGCAAACCAGTCCCAAGGAGAACCATGTCCCCTTGGAGTGAGGGCTCAGTGTTGCCTACTACTGGGCATTGACACACTGCGCCTCTCTGGCAGACACCTGTAGAGCTGCAGGCTGGGCGACACCTAACATGTTTGCAAGATTCTACAATCTCTGAGTGGAGCCATTTCCTTCCTATGAGTTGGGTACAAACAGGTATGTGGGAGTATGTCCATACCGACGTGATGACTCTGATCTTCAACCAGATGGAACTGGATAAATATTCTGAATGTTCAGATCCAATCTGACTTCTGACCTGTAATGCTGCCTGAATTATAATCATACACTGTTCATTCACTGTTTCTCCAGAGGAGAATTGGCCCCCCGACTGAGCCTAGTTTCTCCCAAGGTTTTTTTCTCCATTCTGTCACCTGATGGAGTTTTGGTTACATGCCACTGTCGCCTTTGGCTTGCTAAGTTGGGAACACTTAATATTCAACAATATTATTGATCTGACTGCATTTACACCATTGTATGAGAACTGAGCTGGACGATGACATCACTGTTTTCTCCAGAGCGGCTGTATAGATAAATTAACTAAATTAATAACTTTTTTACAACAGAAATAAACCATCACTGAACTTAAGCTGGACTATGACACTAGTTTCTTCTAGATCTGCTGTACAGCCGAAACAAACTTTGTTGCATTATTTTCCTGTTATCATTATAAAGCTGATAAATATTTAAAGCAAAAATTTGTATTGTAAAAAGTGCTATATAAATAAAGGTAACTTGACTTGACTAAGGATGGGATACGAGAGCCTATTTTGCTCCCCTCACTCGTCCAAGTGCCGTAAACCGGACTACCATCGCAGGGCTCCCAAACCCATCAAAGACACGTCCATTGTCCTGACTTTTCGTCTTACCACTTTGCCCATGGAAATCCCTCGCTTGTATATGGTCCTGTCGAGCCAAGTGGAAAATGTGCACATACAGCTGCGAGTCACCATAAGATGCAGCTGGCCACTGCGCCATGCTGGGCATGGCACACAGGCTTTTAGGCTTTTAGCCAGAGCTGAAGAGGCCTCATATGCTGAAGTCCCATAGACCTCTATATCCACTGAATTAATAATAAATTGTAAATGTATTCAGAATTCTGCAAAAATAATTTCCGGATTTGGTCGTAAAGTGAGCAGGATATATTAAAATGATGCGCATGGATTCGACAGGCATGTATTCATGATACTAGGTGGGGCAGCCGGTCTCTGTGCCCTCCCCAGCTCTACAGCGCCCCGCAAATTTCCAATGTAAAACTGTGGTGAAAAATGTAACTGCAGCACGCTCTCATAGAGAGCCATTGGGGCAGATTTCTGGCTGCCCCATCCATTTTCACGTGACCTCACGTAAACCTCGCTCCAGACCAAGACAGTATCAGTCCGCTTCAGCTGTGTCTGCATCAGGTCAGTAACTAGTTGGCATGTCTGTTCTTTCTATGTGGAGTAGCGTATCAAATTAATGAAAGTATAAATCCTTTATTTTAAACATGCTCATGTGAATAGCCTTTATATACAGTAGTTCTGTTGTGTTTTATGTCTGTTCTGAGAATAGACATGATTTTCCTCACTGGAATTCCTACACAACTTGCAATATTTTAAAACAACATCTGAGGCAATAAATACTACATTAAGGCCATTCTAAGATGGTATTATATGCGTTAGTAGTGTGTACTAAACCTGTCAATCATCATTAGAGAACTGCACGCCACCCTCAGGCTGAATAACACAATGACATTAGAATTCTGCCTAAACTGAGTCTATGTTCAGTGATTAGAATATGAAGCTTTCAAATTGTTAATCATAAACTAAATTTACGACCAGGAGCTGCTACTGATTTTGATTATCTTGTTTGTGAACGATAACACAGGGACGTGTCATTCTGATGGCACTGATATGTTCATTGACATAAATACTTACTTTTGTGAGATGAAATAAAGATTTTGAGCAAGTTGGGCTTTTGCAGGTAATCCATCGAGAAATGCATCAAACTGAGAAAAACTGTAAAGGTGATGATACACAGGGCAACTTGCAATGTTGCTGGGCAATGCTACGTCAATGGGCAACCAGGTGAGACACAAGGCCTACGACCGATCTAAAGTATCCAGATAGAAATTTGTTGCCCATTCTCAATGGGAAAGTGCCCAAGAAACATCGCTCGGCAACATTGCTCAAAAAAGTTGCCCTGTGTATCATCACCTTAAAGGTGCAGTGTGTAGTATTTATGAGGATCTATTGGCAGAAAATCAATATAATATACACTCACCTAAAGGATTATTAGGAACACCATACTAATACTGTGTTTGACCCCCTTTCCCCTTCAGAACTGCCTTAATTCTACGTGGCATTGATTCAACAAGGTGCTGAAAGCATTCTTTAGAAATGTTGGCCCATATTGATAGGATAGCATCTTGCAGTTGATGGAGATTTGTGGGATGCACATCCAGGGCACGAAGCTCCCGTTTCACCACATCCCAAAGATGCTCTATTGGGTTGAGATCTGGTGACTGTGGGGGCCATTTTAGTACAGTGAACTCATTGTCATGTTCAAGAAACCATTTTTCCAGTCTTCAACTGTCCAATTTTGGTGAGCTTGTGCAAATTGTAGCCTCTTTTTCCTATTTGTAGTGGAGATGAGTGGTACCCGGTGGGGTCTTCTGCTGTTGTAGCCCATCCGCCTCAAGGTTGTGCGTGTTGTGGCTTCACAAATGCTTTGCTGCATACCTCGGTTGTAACGAGTGGTTATTTCAATCAAAGTTGCTCTTCTATCAGCTTGAATCTGTCGGCCCATTCTCCTCTGACCTCTAGCATCAACAAGGCATTTTCGCCCACAGGACTGCCGCATACTGGATGTTTTTCCCTTTTCACACCATTCTTTGTAAACTCTAGAAATGGTTGTGCGTGAAAATCCCAGTAACTGAGCAGATTGTGAAATACTCAGACCGGCCCGTCTGGCACCAACAACCATGCCACGCTCAAAATTGCTTAAATCACCTTTCTTTCCCATTCTGACATTCAGTTTGGAGTTCAGGAGATTGTCTTGACCAGGACCACACCCCTAAATGCATTGAAGCAACTGCCATGTGATTGGTTGATTAGATAATTGCATTAATGAGAAATTGAACAGGTGTTCCTAATAATCCTTTAGGTGAGTGTACATAACTATGTTTTCAGTGGTGTATAAAGACCTCACATAATGAACCGTTATGTTTTTATTACCTTAGAATGAGCCATTTCTATCTGCATACACCGCGGGTTCCTTTACAGTGAAGTAGCCTTTTTGTGAGTTTCTACAGTAGCCCTAAATGGACAAACTGCTCTAAAGAGTGCTAGCTACTCTCTGCTGTCTCAGATGACGACCTCTTGTCCTGTGTTGGCCACCATAGCTTCTTTATGTGCTTCGAAACACGAGCCGCGTCTAAAAGGTAAAGGGGTAGGGGTTGCTGTAATTTATAATAATATCTTCAGTATTACTTAGAAGTCTAGTTTCAAATATAATTCCTTTGAAGTTTTGGTGCTTTACGTAACGTTATGTAGTGAAATTAATAAATCCCGTTTAACATTTGTGTTGGCTACTGTTTACAGGCCACCAGGGCACAATACACACTTTACCAGAGAGTTTGCTGATTTTCTATCAGAGTTAGCACTGGCTACAGATAAAGTCCTAATTGTTGGTGATTTTAATATCCATGTAGACAATGAAAAAGACGCATTGGGATTGGCAT
Source organism: Rhinogobio ventralis (assembly GCA_039654625.1). NCBI lineage: Eukaryota > Metazoa > Chordata > Actinopteri > Cypriniformes > Gobionidae > Rhinogobio > Rhinogobio ventralis. The sequence continues at coordinate 12,771,501 of CM077212.1, read as the reverse complement.
ATAGGACATTCTAAACTCTATTGGAGTTAGGCAACACGTATCAGGACCCACTCATCGCCGTAATCATACATTAGAGCTAATATTGTCACATGGAATAAATGTTGATACCGTTGAAATTCTGCAGCAGACCGATGACATCTCAGATCATTACCTAGTATCATGTATACTCAGTTTAGCAAAGGCAGCAAAGCTGTCCCCACGCTTCAAATAAGGCAGGACTATCACTGCTGCGACTAAAGATTTCTTTGTAAATAATCTTCCTCATCAGTTTCATCTCCTCAGCATCCCAGATAGCCTAGAGGAACTCGATGTTGCAACAGAAACTATTGACTCTCTCTTTTCCAGCACTTTAGACACAGTTGTTCCTCTGCGCTTAAAGAAGATTAAAGAAAATAGTCCAACGCTGTGGTACAACAAGCACACCCGGCCCTTAAAACAGCAGCCAGAAAAATGGAGCGCAGCTGGAAGAAAACAAAACCGGAAGTTTTTCGCATTTCGTGGTAAGAGGGCATGATTTCATATAGAAAGGCCGTAAAAACTGCTAGATCTGCTTATTTCTCGACTCTCTTAGAAGAAAACAAACACAACCCTAGGTATTTATTTGATACAGTGGCTAAATTAACCAAAAATAAAGCTTCAACTTCTGATGTCTGCCAACAGCACAGCAGTAATGACTTTATGAACTTCTTTACTTGTAAGATTGATAATATTAGGAAAAAAATTATAACCATGCAGCCGTCTACTACTGTATCACATCAGACAGAGCATTGTAGTGTCACTGAGGAAAAATTACATTCATTCACTGCTATAGGAGAAGAAGAATTGGCTAAACTCGTTAAATCATCAAAATCAACAACATGTATGCTCGACCCTATACCGACTAAACTACTAAAAGAGATGCTTCCAGAGGTCATAGATCCTCTTCTTAATATTATTAATTCATCTCTGACTTTAGGATATGTACCGAAAACTTTTAAGTTGGCTATTATTAAACCACTTATTAAAAAACCACAACTTGATCCTACAGTATTAGTCAATTACAGGTCAATCTCAAATCTACCCTTTCTGTCAAAAATACTAGAAAAGGCAGTGTCCTCACAATTATGCTCCTTTTTTAGAAAGAAATGGTATCTGTGAGGATTTCCAGTCAGGAGCGTATCATAGTACTGAGACTGCTCTCATTAGAGTTACAAATGATTTACTCTTATCATCCGATCGTGGTTGTATATCTCTGTTAGTGTTACTCGATCTTAGCGCTACATTCAATACTATCGATCACAACATTCTTTTGAATAGACTCGAAAATTATGTTGGCATTAGTGGAATTGCATTGGCATGGTTTAAATCATACTTATCTGTCTGTTATCAGTTTGTAGCAGTAAATGAAGAGATGTCATACCGATCACAAGTTCAGTATGGAGTACCGCAGGGCTCAGTGCTAGGACCGTTGCTATTCACCCTGTACATGCTACCACTGGGAGATATCATTAGGAAGCATTGCGTTAGTTTTCATTGTTATGCTGACGATACTCAGCTCTATATTTCTTTACGCCCTGACGAAACTTACAAATTCACAAGATTAACGGAATGCATAGCTGATATAAAAAATTGGATGACTAGTAATTTCCTGCAACTTAATTCAGAAAAAACTGAATTTTTAATTATTGGACAAAAAAACTCCACATGTAGTAACCTAGAATACTGTCTAACACTTGATGGCTGCTCTCCCAAGTCCTGACTCGTCGTCAGTTAGGAACCTGGGTGTGCTCTTTGATACCAATCTCTCATTTAAAAGCCACGTTTCTAGCATCTGTAAAACTGCATTCTACCATATTAAAAATATATCTAAATTACGGCATATGCTTTCAATGCAAAATGCTGAACAGTTAGTTCATGCATTCATGACCTCAAGGCTAGATTATTGTAATGCTCTACTGGGTGGTTGCCCTGCTCGCTTAATAAATAAACTGCAGCTGGTCCAAAACGCAGCAGCTCGAGTTCTTACTAGAATCAGGAAGTATGACCATATTAGCCCGGTTCTGTCAACACTGCACTGGCTCGCTATTAAACATTGCATACATTTTAAAATCTTGCTAATTACTTACAAAGCACTAAATGGTTTAGCTCCCCAGTACTTGAGCGAGCTCTTAACGAATTATACTCCATCACGTCTATTGCGGTCTAAAAACTCTGGCCAGTTGATAATACCTAGAATATCAAAATCAACTGCAGGTGGTCGATCATTTTCCTATTTAGCACCTAAACTCTGGAACAGCCTTCCTAGCATTGTTCGGGAAGCAGACACACTCTGTCAGTTTAAATCTAGACTAAAAACACATCTCTTTACTATGGCATACACATAAAACATTTTTAATTTATATTTTATTCAAATCAATTAAATGATTGTAAGGCTGCATTAACTAGGGCAGCCGGAACCGGGAACACTTCCTATAACACCTGATGTACTCGTTACATCATAAGAAGAATGGCATCTACGCTAATGTTAGTCTCTCTGTTTATCTCGAGGTTTACCGCAGTCAGCTGCAGATCCGGGCCGTATCCAGATCAGATGGTGGACCTGCGCCTGGACATGACCAACACATCTCTGAAGTGTCTGCAGAGACCGTGTCAATTAGTCTACCCTCTGAAATTGCTCATCGACATGGCATCCTCAATGGATCCATCTCCGGCGTGATGACTCCGATATTTCGAATATTCCTATTTAATAATTGTTTAATCGACACGCCATCCTCAATAAACCCGTCTCCGGCGTGATGCCTCCGATCTTTCGAATATTCCGATCTAATATTACTTCTGACCTGTAAGGCTGCCAAAATAATAAACATACACTGTTTGTTAATTGGCCAGAGGAGAACTGGCACCCTGACTGAGCCTGGTTTCTCCCAAGGTTTATTTTTCTCCATTATGCCACCTGATGGAGTTTTGGTTCCTTGCCACTGTCGCCTTTGGCTTGCTCAGCTGGGGACACTACATTTTCAAATAAATATCCAAATAAATTTAATTATTAAACTAAATTAACTATGTCAACTACATTACTTGAATATATATGATAATTGAAATGAGCTGGATGACATCACCATTTTCTCCAGAGCGGCTGTACAGCTGAATCAAATTCTGTTCATTATTTTCCTGTTTAACACTGTGAAGCTGCTTTGAAACAATCGGCATTGTAAAAAGCGTCAAGTCAAATGATTGGATCGTTGGAGGTTGGGCATTGCTAACAAAATGGAGGCAGAAATGACACAATGCAATAGCACATGACAGGAAGAGAAGTTGTTTTAAGCGGGGAGGGAAGGTTAACATTTTTGATTAAAGATTATGAGGGCACATGAATTTTTTTTATTTTTTATAATACTACAATATTACATAAAAATAAGAATCGTACATTTTGATTTCATGGAGACTTTAAGATGCAACGTCCATGGACCTTTGACTAATGCAGCAGGTGGCGACAATGCTCCTAAAGAGTGAATCATCTTTAAAGAAGAAGAACCAAATGTGCTCAGAGAGTGTATGTAGCCCAGTATTGTTTAATATTATGGTTGATGATGTTTTTTCTGGAGTTGAACAGAGAATGAGTAAAGCATTATATGCAGATGATGGGGCATTATGGGTGAGGGGTCGTAACATTGGTGCACTGGAGTCAAGATTGCAGAAAGCAATAGATCAGGTCAGAAAGTGATCATATGAATGGGGCTTTCGTTTATCTGTGGAAAAAACTTAATATATATGTTTCACTAAAAAACAGGTAAATCCTACACTAGATATCAAACTGGATATGTATGGACAGTCACTCAAGCAAGAGAGGGTAATAAGATATTTAGGAGTATGGTTTGACACTAAACTTACATTTAAAGTCCATATTCAAAAAATGGTAGAAAGGTATAAATATACTAAAGTGTTTATCAGGATATAGTTGGGGCGCATCAGGTTCAAAAGAATATTGCCTTAATTTGCTCCATTTTGACTATGGATGCATATATAATACTGTAGCCAAAACCACAATGACAGGTTTTGTGTTGTGGAGCTTTCAGAACATCACCTGTAGCCTCATTGCAAGTAGAAGTGGGAGAGAGGCCATTAAAGATCAGTTGGCTCAAAATAACAATCTCATACTGGACAAATCTGCAGGGGCATGAAATAACACAACCTACAAAAAACATACTTGAAGAGTGTTGGAAGTACGGCCGTACTAACATCAGTAGCTTTGGATGGAGTAAGGGAAAAGAGGCAAAATAGATAGACTGCATGCTGCAAAACAAGTAAGGCTGCCATCCCACCATGGTTATTCTGTTTTCTATAGTAAATATGGAAACAAAAGAAGTAAAATCTAGAGGCATATATCAAAATATCCAACCGTATATAGAAACCAGGTATGATGACTCAATACAGATATAGTCTGAGACGACAGGAGGAAACTATGCTCAGAATAGAACACAAGATTAAATAGCTGCCTAAATTTAATAGGAAAACACCAGACTGGATTATGTATACATTGTGGAGAAGTGGAAATTGTAAAACATGTTGACATGTAGAAAGTACTCTGAAAAAAGGAAATAACGAACGAAGAAATGGGCAACGAAGAATGGATTGAGTTTAAAAAAACTATTGAGTTTGCCTGGAACACAATCTATATATATATATATATACACTGCTGTTCAAAAGTTTTTGATTTGTAAGAATTTGTAATGTTTTTAGAAGAAGTCTCTTATGCTCACCAAGGCTGCATTTATTTAATTAAAATACTAATAAAAAACAGTAATATTGTGAAATATTATTAAAATGTGAAATAACTGTTTTCTATTTGAATATATTTTAAAATGTATTTTATTTCTGTGTTCAAAGCTGAATTTTCAGCATCACTACTCCAGTCTTCAGTGTTTCTTCAGAACATGTCAATCATTCCAATATGATGATTTATTGCTCAAGAAACATTTGATTATTATCAATTTTGAAAACATTTTTTCAGGATCTTTGATGAATAGAAAATAGAAAAAAGAACAGCATTTATTTTAAATAGAATCTTTCGTAACATTATAAATGTCTTTACTGTCACTTTTGATCAATTCCATGCATCCTTACTGAATAAATGTATTAATTCCTTTACTGACCCAAAATTTTTGCACGGTAGTAGGCTACAATGTTGCAAAAGTTTTCTATTTCAGATAAATACTGTTCTTATATGTGGAAACACTATAAGGGATGACAAGTGTCAAAGCATTATATTTGTACTTCTTATTGGAAGATTTTGGTTTTTATAATAAATAAATACAAACTCCTTACACCCCTACACCTTTTTTTCTTTCCTTTCCTTTGTCTTTAACGTGCTAACTTTTGAGTGTGTTATACGGTGATGTGACGATTGAATGCATTGTTTGCATTCGATTGGTTGTACATTTTTCAGTTATGAATGCCTTTCTGTTAATGTTCAACAAATAGGCTATATAATAAAAAAAATGACATCCAATGAGTTCACACCTCAGTCCAGAAGATGGCGGTAATGCACCTCGTTTGTAAACTGCCAATAAAAACCAGAAGAAGAAGACGTGCTCAGCGTTTACATTTCCTTAACGACGGACTGTACTGTAGGACGCTAATGTGTCTGTGTGATTTGAGTAAAGAACATTGTAAATTACGTCATTATACTATTAAATGCTTATAAAAACTACTTTTTAGACATCTTATTGAGAGGATTACTATCTAAAGTCATCCCGAATGAACAGATCCTCAACAAATGTCGAAGGGTGTTTTCTGTCGTGTTTTCCAGTTAGTTTTGATCCCTATTGTTTTTCCTCAAGCGACTTGTCAGAACACTGCACAACACCACTCAACCGACTCAACAAACTCATCGGTTTCCCCTTCACCCGCAGCGCTGAATGCCACCAAAGAGCCCATCATAAGTTCAGCGGGTAAGAGGATGAATTTATGTCAATAACATTTCTACATCATATTTCTCCCCCTAAATCAAAATAAATGAGGCTGCTTCTGTTTAGCCGTTTTAGGACCATTATGTTCAGACCGACATCCGTGTCGCGTTCTAATTCTCTCTGCATTTTCTTTTCCTTCAGTGACTGATTTTAAAAGCACGATACAGAGCATCACTGATCCGACTCCTCTGAGCCCATACCCCTTCACTTTTACTGACAACGCACCTATAATCACTAACCTGTCCCGATCAACAACAGAAGCGACTAATGGCTTGAGGGCAGAAATTAACTCTTCATTTTCAAAAAACTCAACTGACCCATCTGCAACTGCTATATCGAAGGATGCATTCAAAGATGGTAGTGCGGTTCTGCCCACTGATGCCACCATAGAGCCCATCACAAGCCCTTTGGGTAAGTCGAAAGAAGCTGAATCGAAAGATATTGTTCATAAATTAACCCTATTTTTAGTAAGAACAATTTTTGCAATGTCATATTATTCTCGTGACAGTTAAAGCATTGGAATAGCTATCAAATTTGTATATTTTTGAAAGAAATTTGATCAATTAAAGACATTATGCATTCTAGATAGTTTATAGGTAGATTTTCATTCCATGCTTCGGCAGCACTTCCTATAGAGGTGTGTTGGCCTGACGGATACCCTTCACGAATCTTGCGGTCAAGCATTTATGACAGTATTCTTTACCAATTTTATGTGTGTATATATATCAATGACTTTTTTTTAAAGCGGGTATGCTGAGTGGCGCTTTGTGGCATACATGCACCTGCAGATCAGATACATTGGATGTAGGGGTGGGCGATATGACCACGTCATTTTATTTCACGATAACTATATATATATATATATATATAATCACAATATAGTTATTTTTTGCTTTGAATAAGGTTATGTTATCTCAATTTTTTATTCCACTGAAATTTCATAATTCTTATTTTCAATATCATTAAAAAAACTAATACTAGCCTAAAAAAACTCTCAAGCTTACCGAAGACAAACAAACAGTGATAAAGAAAGAGCAAAGAAAACGAACTACAATAGAATAAAGACACAAATGAAATAGACCTAATTTTCAAGCATTAGAAATACTACATCAAATGTAAACAAATGTATAAAAAACAATGCATAGTCTTTACTGTGTAAATAAATATTATTTATTCTTATTAAAGTTACAAAAGTGATTCAGTCAAGAGCAGTGAGAGATTTTCTCTCTTTTTTGTTTTTTCTTTAAATCCGACTTCAAGGATCCATTATACTCATGCGTTGTTCTTTCTCAATTTCTCAGTTCTCTCTCGACTGTTAACGGTCACTTAAGACATAAATGACTCTGTTTACTTGCAAATACATGACACATAGCTAGGGTATGTGTATTTAAACGTTCAAGCACAATTAGGCAGCAAAAAGCACTCAGTTCAGTACTCTCTACGAGCAGAACTTTCTCAGAAACAGTCTCTCAGAGAGTATGCGCATATACTGAAATGAGTTCTCTTTCGCTACTAATTGCGCTTCAGTGGTTTAAAATCACTCGTTTTTTAAGCCGCAGTGCTTAAAAACCAAGCGGCAACTTCCAGTTTCTCTTGAAGCCAATACGGAAGTGACTTAAACTGCAATTCATCGACTGGCCGCTAGAGACAGGCTCCAGAAGGGAGCAGAATCTCATTGAGCCCCATGTTAAAATGCCCAACTTTACAGCAGAGAAAAACATGTTTACAGCCTGGGACAAATTGTGGTTTTGGTCTATATACGGCTAATTTTGCCCTTCATGACAATTTTTTTTATAACTCATTCGTTTACATTATATAAAGCCTTAAAGTTCTGCAAAATAAAGGGCGTGGCCACGTTGAGTGACAGGTGGATTGCCGTTTATCTGCTGTCTGTTAGTCATCATGTCACCTCCAGCCACGTCCCGCCTCTTTGCCCATTTTTCCAGGAGTGACGCGCGATGATGCGCTGCCAAGATGGCTACGGCCGACTTTACGCTTCAAAACTGCTCTTCAAAAACCTACGGGAGACGTCACGGACACTACGTCCATATTTTTTTACAGTCTATGTTAAAAACGCATGCAAATGGTAGGCTTTCGTGACCACACAGCACAGCAACGTCATGAGCATAACAGGGATAGGGACGATAAATTTCTGTCTACTGGTATATCGCCCACCCCTAGTAGGATGGATTAATAATAAGTGAGACGCTCACGTCCGCTCTGGACATAGTGTTAGCTAATCAGTTGCATATTCTCATGACACATAGCAACACAGCCAAAGTATTCCTAATATGTTTTAACTTTTATTGAAAGTAGCCTACATTTACCTGTTGATGCCTTCACAAGCACCTGTAAAAGCTGTTGAGTTGTGTTTAAATTGAGTCAGGCGCAATGTGCGAAAGGGACAAAATATGCTGTATTTTTGTAATTCCGCTAGGTGGCACTAATGTCGCAGAAACTTCATGATTCACCTTTTGTATGGTACAGTGCTTTAGCATATCTAAATCAGAGACGAGACGACAAATAAGAAACACCATGGCAGGTGTCAATTTAAATGTATGCCATAAGTGTTTTTTTTTTTTTTTTTTTAATTAAGAATTAAAAAAAAAAGTATAATATAATAAATATTAGTAGCATGTTATAAATAAATAAAATATAATCAATGTAAGTATTATAAAAAAGTAAAATAAGTACTTTAAAAAATAAGTTGAAATAATGCAAATTGATGACTTTAACAAACGCATAGACTATCGATTAACAGCCTTGGATAGTTTTTCATTCAAAATAATTTTCCTTATTGAGAAAATGAAATACTATGAAAATAGTTTTTTATCACTTGATTTAGTCTATTTAGTTCTGTATCAAACACAATGTGATTTTCGTTGATCGAGATCTGGCAGCAGCAGCACATTTTTCTGCTTGAGATTTTTCCAGCTTTCCCTGGGCATGAAATTCCCCATATGCTAGCAAACCAATGAGAACACGGGACAATGATGACAACACATAACAACAGAGCGTAGGCGCCAAAGCTGCTGTAAATAAATATGACAGAGAGTTAAATACGTTTTGCCAACATTTGATCATGTAAGCTTTATGATACAGTTCAAACAAGGACATTTATAGTAATTTATAATGTTAATGTTAATTAGCGAGCCCACAAATGGCTTAAGTATGCAGAGCATTCACAGCTTATATGGACCGCACACCCCTGATTATATACACTATATTGCCAAAAGTATTGAGACACCCCTCCAAATCATTGAATTCATGTGTTCCAATCACCTACATGACCAAAGGTGTATAAAATCAAGCACCTAGGCATGCAGACTGATTCTACAAATATTTGTGAAAGAATGGGTCACTCTCAGGAGCTCAGTGAATTCAAGCGTGGCACTGTGATGGGTTGCCAGTCCATTCATGAAATTTTCTCACTAATAAATATTCCACAGTCAACTGTTAGTGGTATTATAACAAAGTGGAAGCAATTGGGAACAACAACAACTCAGCCACGAAGTGGTAGACCACATAAAATCACAGAGCGGGGTCAGCACATGCTGAGGTGCACAGTGCGCAGAAGTCGGCAACTTTCTGCAGAGTCAATAGCAACAGACCTCCAAACTTTGTGTGGCCTTCAGATTAGCTCAAGAACAGGGCGTAGAGAGCTTCATGGAATGGGTTTCCATGGCCGAGCAGCTGCATCAATGCCTTCCATCACAAAGTGCAATGCTCTGGACTCTAGAGCAGTGGAGACATGTTCTCTGGAGAGACGAATCACGCTTCTCTCTCTGGCAATCCGATGGACGAGTCTGGGTTTGGTGGTTGCCTGGAGAATGGTACTTGCCTGACTGGTTTTGTAGTTCTTAATAGGCAGCCATCTTGCCCCCTAGTGTCCACGTGAGGTGACCTGGGAATGGTAGTTCTTAACAAGATGCCCTCTTGCTCCAGCCATCTGCCTTCTAGAACATGCCCTCTTATGATGCCACAATCTCTATTACACTATAAAAACCAGGAAATAGAAAACAAGTCATTTCCTATTTGAGTGGTCAAAATATCACTGAAATCTCATTTGTTATTATCTAATAATTAAAAGATAAGGACAATACATTTTTGAATGTTTATATTTTAAATTGTTGTTGACTACCTCCGCTCGTGACAGTGTCAACATGCCATGTCTCAGTCTCGCGTGTACCGGGCATGAAAAAGGTAAGACGCTGTCCGTTTGTTAGGTCACACATTGCAATTTACAGGTTAAAACACCAAATGCTGCTTATAATACTCACAGTGTGTTGTAATCAGTGATGGTAGATTACTTATAAATTGTTGTCTGTTACTGATTACAAGTTACATGACATAATTTTTGATTACTTTAATATTACTTCTATAAAAAACAAAGAGAAAGTAAAGTAAATATATTTCATTATTTATTAACATCATGGAATGCATTATAATGCACTATATCATTATAATGCACTATATTATGTCAGGGTTTCCCAAACTGGGGCTTGTGAAAGAACTGCAAGGAATTAAAGCCAATAATGCATTAAATCATAAACATTTATGAATAAATACGTAAAAAAAAAACAATCAAAATAAAACACGAGACATATTTTATTTGTTTACCTTCATGTCAATGTGATCATTAACCATCTTATTGTGCTTGAACGGTCAAATATACACAATCAAGATGTCCGTCTTGGCAAGTATACTCATAACAGATCGGTTATGTCTTAAGTGAATGTAAACCGTTAGGATGTGTCTTAATATATTGAATCCAAGCATTAGGTCTTAGACTACAGTACAACAGGTATATCAGGCTGCTGTCACTTTGTGTCATTAATGTCAATCAAACACCAAAAGACAAAGGGGAAATTACTCACTGCTTGTGACTGAATAACTTTTGTAGCTTCAATAAAGATTAATCTATATTTAATTTATACTGTGAAGACTCTGCTGTTATTATACATTTGATTACTTTATTCAATTTCTGTACTTGAATACTATTGTAAGACCTTCCTAAAACAAGTCTGTATGTCACAGCGCAGCCCACAAGGCTATAGCTAAGATATAGAAAGAGTATTATTGATGGATGAATCCAAGTCACATTTATTTATATAGCACTTTATACAATACAGATTGTTTTAAAGCAGCTTCACAGTAATAAAAGGAAAATAACAGTTGCAAAACTCATTAGTTTTTAAACGACTTCAGTTGCAGCTGTAAGCAGCTCTACAGAATTCAGGTTAATTCAGATTCAGGGTTGATTTAATTCAGTTCAATGACTGTCAATTAGTGCTGGCCGGTATACTGGTTCATAACGAATACCTGTGTTTATTTTTGTTATGATATGAATTTTGATTATACTGCAATACCGGTATATGTCGCTTAAACAACGTTCGGAATGTGGCGCAGCGCGACTGTTTGAGAGGGGTCCCTTTTCACTGTTGCACTGTAGTGAGGACACAACTGAGATCGCATTACAGCGGAGAATTTAAAAAACACGCGGTGCGCGCAAGAGAGCGGCACGATGAGATTAACATCGCTCAACACAGATCATATAGATCAGATACAGACCGGAGCAAGCGCGTTTAAGTTTTTTATGGACATATTTCATATACTCTAGTGTTCTAAACATGAACCAGCAGCGTGTATTTCACATATCACACATATTTCATCACGTCTTCTTCAAATGAAATATATGTGCAAACAAGGACACCGATACTACGGTAGCGGTACCGCGATGACACGATGGATTATTCTTCTACAACGAAGACAATGATGTTAATAGACTGACAATTCAAAGAAGAATGGGCAAAAAAGTAACGGCTTTATTCTTTCTGTGTTAAACTTGCGCGTGTCATTTGTTCAGAGACTGTAGTGCGCTTAAATGTATTGAAAATATCCTTAGACCTTTTAAATGTTCTTCCGGGTTTCTCCCTCGTTTTGGCAGTTTGTTGTTATATAGGGTTCGATTTTTAAAATGCTTAAGGTGCCCTCAACTTTGTTTTGTTTTTTCTCCATGGTCATATTTGAATGTTCATGTGTCTGTAATGAGTGTGTTGCAGGTCTGTGTTTTATTAGTTATTGTCTCCCCACAGCATCATTTTGTGGGGCTTTGCAAACCTGTATTAATTCTAGTGTGGAATTTTTCCACAATATTCACTCATCATGACACTAAAATAGGGCATTCAATCTACTGCAGTATTTCCTCTCTCAATCAGTAGAAAATGTGGTTAACACCCTGTCATGCAAAAAAAATAACGTCATATACCGCGAAACCAGTATAATTTAGAAAAATACCGTCATATACATTTTTGGTCATACCGCCCAGCACTACTGTCAATATTGCAGAGTTTATCAATTATAAAACAACTTCAATTTCAGCTATATAGCAGGTCTACAGAAAACGAAAGTGCCATTATTCAGCTCAATTCAGATTCCGTGTTTATTCAGTTCAGTTAATTAAAGCTGTGCAGTTTCGTAGAGGCTAGCAATAGCAAGCTAGCTTTGAAATACGTTTGTCAGATCATAATTATGTTCATCTTATACCATGCTATAGTACTGAACTAAAAAGGGGTAAAGTTCAAACAAAAACTGTGAAAGCTTGGACTGAAGATGCTTATTGTGATGTGGAATTATGGAATGTGTTCATGGATTCATCTGCTGATATTAAAACAGTAAGCCATGAGTGAGTAAGCGTCTTAAGTGTAAGAGTCTAAATTTAGAGCAAATTGTATGGTTTCAGTAGGGGACAGCCTAAAATGAATGACGAGTCTAAATAATCGGCGTAAAAAAAGAGTGGAAGTGAGCAGTTATAAGTGTGCTTGTGGTGGAATTTAATACGTTTTATGCTAGATTTGAAGAGCAGGATTGTAGCATGAGGAATGCAGACTTATACCATTCATTACAGGATGGGAGCCTACCGTATTTTTTTTATGAGGAATGTGTTGTTTTACTTTAAATGGTGTAAAACTAAAGTGCGTTCTGGCCCTGATGGAATAAGTGGTAGAGTGTTGAAACAAGTGTGCAGAGCAATTGGGTCCTATTTTTACATACATTTTTAATTGGTCACTTGATGTATGGTATGTCCCAAAACTTTGGAAACAGTCTGTTATTATCCCTGTAGCAAAAAACCTAAAGGCTTGACAGATTATAGACCAGTCACCTTGACCTCACTTGTAATGAAGGTATTCAAGAAATTAGTAAAAGAGGTATTAACGTAAAACAAAACAATTTCTTGACTCAATGAAATTTGCCTACAGGACAGGGAGAGGCATGCAGGATTCCGACATTGACCTTACTAAACCTGTTGAATAAACATCTGGAGGGAAGTAGTAATCATGTTAGGCTTTTATTTGTAGATTTTTCTTCTGAATTTAATATGATTCCACTGAGTTTGTTGGTCCACAAGCTCAGATCGGGTTCTGGCATAAATGCAAGTATGGCTGCTTGGTTACTAGATTTTCTCAGTAACAGGTCACAGAGAGTAAGGGTAGCCTTCAGGTCCAATAACTACATCTATTGGCTTCCCTCAGGATGTGTATTTTAGGATCTTTGTATAGGGTCCCCTTAGCCAAGTCAAATGGATATACATTTTCGTTTTTACATTTGCTGTAAATTTGCTCAAGTGTGGTGGTAAACTTCCATGCTGCAGAACAAATTGCCCCTAAGGGGGACAATAAAAAGGTTACTAAACTAAACTTTACACAGTGTACATCATACAACTTACCCCAGTATTTGACATTAACTTATAAGGGCTGTAATATTCTTGCTGGTTTGAATAGGTGTCTTTTGTAGTAAACAAATGTGGGTAATTTGTGTAAAAGTTTGAGCACTCTAGCTCAAATTCAGATGCAAGTAAAAGATGCTGAATCAAAAAGTGTTACAACCATACCTGTTCTCCCCCTACTTTTAAATATACTTTGTAAATGTTACAAGTTAAAAGTACGTAAGTATCTTTAAACTGTATACATAAATAATAAATATTGAGCTATTCCACCCTCATCACACTGGTAAAAATTCAGTGTTTGTTGTCTCGCTCCCACAGGCTGCCTATGTGATGTCACACCTGGCTTCTGTGACATTGGATGCTGTTGTGATGTCATGGACTGTGGTCTCCTGAACCTTAGCTCTGTGTTTAACGGCTGTGGCCAGGATGCGGGGTAACGGCTACTGTCTGTCATTTATATGTGTTCTCTAACATTTGAATGTGCTTTAAAACGCAGCTGTCTTTGTCACATAAAGGTCTGGGGTCTGTCTTGAGAGCTGGTTGATGTTCAGAACACAAATTGATCCAGCACTGGTTACGCTCACTGAAAACCTCTTTTGTGTTCAGAGAGAAGAGGGTAAATCATGCATTACTGTATTTTCACCTCATTGCTCTCTAGTCCCTTACTCTTGCAAAATTCTCTTAAGGCCCTGATATACTTCAAGCTAAATTGAAGAATGAACAGGCCAAAGCGAAGTTTGTTTCAATAGGTCGAAACAGTTTGCCAAAGCAAACTTTCCGGAAAATACTGGTAAACACCTTCGAAATACCATTGGTTACAAAGGGTGGGTTGCACCAATAAGGATTAATCTTAAATCAAGATTAAATCAAGGTTTATCTAATAATTATGTTGCCCCAGACTTTAAAATTTTACATTTAAACCATCATTTTGATCCTGGATTTAATTTATATTTAAGATAGATTAACTTTAATCCTGTTGCTCTATAACTTTTAACTCAGATTTAAATCTCAATTAGAGATTAACTTTAAATTTACAGGTGAGGAGGTTTAAATAAAATAAAGTGCACCTAAAATTAAAATATGTGACTGATTGAACAAAGATAGACGTTCTTTGTGTGGGTGTGTCGTCAGGTCTCAGAGGTGTTTATTACAAATAAAAATGAAAATTAAAGCGCATTAAGCAAGCAGAGTGTGACGGTCGATCCTTATAGGTGCAACCCTCCCAAAGAGTTGTAATTTTAATTGAAAGCACAATTTGTACTAACATGTCCACATCAGTTTTCACTCACATGACTGGTGCAGAGACCTGAAAGGCAAAACTGCAGCACTGGCATGTCAATTTTTCATCTGTTTCAAGCAATGAATATTTAGATCACCTCTCAAAAGAAGAAAAAGATATGTGAACACTTGCGATCCATATACAGTACCCGTAGCTGTATTTGAATCACTAAAAACAGTGGGACACTCTAAAGCATTTAATGTGAAAAAAAGCTTGGTGTGCCCTGGTGTACAGTGGATGACCTTACTGATGATGCATACTACATGCAGGCAAGCAGATGAGCCCAGAATATGAATGTGATTACGGGTGCACACTGTGAGATTTTGGCCACGATTTGGCCGTCTGGGACAAATTTTGCAAATCCTAAAAGATTCCTCTGATCCTAGGCTAAAATCTGAAGTCTGATAGTTCATTTGACATGTTCACCGGCAGCCGATTAATGACCCCTGCGATCAAATTTTACCTCAGACGAAATTCTGGCTGTGTCAGAAGATTTGGCGCACAGTCCTGCAGTGTGACTTCTCCTACGACGACCGTCAAATATCTATCGTTTTTCAAGACAAACTATGACCAAAATGAGCGCTAGAGATTTCTTTGTAGCCATCATTTCAGTCCCGCGTGTGTTGCAGCTCACTGTCACCGAACGTGTCATTCATTGATGATATAAAACTCCGGACGAGTTTTCTTGCGTGCGTCCGTTTTTAGCACGCCTTAAATATCCTACAGTCTGACATTAATGACAACTTCGATCTTACAGTGTGACATGGCTTACAGCGAGGATCATGTTCGTACAGTCTGACAAGGAACAATCGGAAAGGACTATTATAAATCGCACAGTGTGCACCCGGCTTAATGGTACGTTAAGTGTTTTCTTTATGATTGCTTCCTATGGGAAAATTCTTAAAGGGTTAGTTCACCCAAAAATGAAAATTCTGTCATTAATTACTCACCCTCATGTCGTTCCAAACCCGTAAGACCTTCGTTCATATTCAGAACACAAATTAAGATATTTTTGATGAAATCCGAGAGTTCTCTGACCCCTCCATAGACAGCTATTTAATTAACACTTTCAAGGCCCAGAAAGGTAGTAAAAACATTGTTAAAATAGTCCATGTGACTCCAGTGGTTCAACCTTAATTTTATGAAGCGACGAGAATACTTTTTGTGCACAAAAACAAACAAAAATATTGACTTTATTCAACAATTTCAACACGTCTGTGCCAGTTTCCTATGCAGTTTACGTTGTAAATACAGTGCAGCTCCTGCATCACATGCCTGTGTCGTGTTGCTCACGTGAACAGCATCGGCTGCTGTACCACTCGAAAGCGCTGCACTTTTGCATAAACTGTGTAGTAGAATTAACGTACGTTAATTACGTTGCTGTCTACAGAGGGGTCAGAGAAGATAAACGAAGGTCTAACGGGTTTGGAGCGACATGAGGGTGAGTGATTAATGACAGAATTTTCTTTTTTTTTTTTGTGAACTAACCCTTTAGCGTGAAACTTTGTGCCATGCGTTCATATGCATTGTTCATCTGCTTTCATACATAGTATGTTTTAACAATAAGATGTATACTGAATTTGGTCCTCCAATGTCCCTGTCTTAAATAGAAAACCATTATAAAGAAAGTGCTTAACATGGCTTAATGCATTTTCTTTATAATGGTTTTCTATGGGGAAACGTATAATGTGCAATTTAGACTGTTGTGTTCCTATTCTGGCCGCATCTGTTTAACTGTATTTAGTATGCATCATGTTCATCATCATCTGTATACTGGATTTGGTCTTTAAATCTCACTGTCTTAGTATGTTACTCGGTACAAACCTGGTAAAAAAAAAACTGGCGGTAAAAAATTTCAACTTTGAGTATATCGGGGTCTTTAGTATGTATACTGTGCAAAATATGTGAATTTCCCTGCCTACTACATTTACCAAAATGTGCAGTATACAACAGAGCATACAGAGTACTGTATCCCACAATGCATTTTTGTTCTGATCTTGATCTTGTTAATTCATTTTCTTGTTCTCTTTTCTTGTTTCATTGTTCTCATTTGTTTCATTTGGAAAAACAAAATCACATTGAATTGTTTGAAACGTTAATCATTGCATACAGCAAACTGTTTTACACAATATTTACTAATATTTCTTTATTTATTACAGTTATTTAAAAAAAATAGCAGTAAGCAGTATTCTATTCCTAACACATTTTCACACATGCATGTTATTTCAAAAAGCTTTGCTTATGCTTTATATTCTTCTCTCTGTGCTTAGAAAAACAGTCTGCTGTTCAAAATTCCTCTGCTCGTTATCAGTCCAAGTCCCTCTATCCACTCTTACTGAGAGAGCTTACAGCCTTCAACAGTCCAAAAAACAAGTTTTACAAGGTAAACTGATCACATGTTGCATATGTGCAACACACCATGTCATAACCAGGGGCTGGCTTGCTGGCAAATATACTAGCTAGCTTTAAACACTCTATAAGATTACCTTTGCCGTTATGCTTCATTTTATACAATTACCAAAGGAAGTACATGGATTGCACTACTGTTACGTTACATAGGCAATACATATGAAGTATTTAACAGTAGCACTGCTGGACTGTCACAGGTTGATGATGTCATTCTGACCTATTATGACCGTACATCTATAGTGAGCACACTTCAACAGCCATCACCAGGTCCGGTGTCATCTGCCTGCATCAGCCACAATCCTGCAAGTATGGGCAAAAATGTGTTAAAACTTGACCTGGTTTTTGCTCTAAATAATATGAATAGTTTTATACTGATTTATGGTTTCTTTTCCAGGGTTCTTGCGTTCAAGCTCTCTATCTTGCTCTCGTGCTGTGACAGCACGCTCTTGTGCGGATGACAGGAGTTTAAATGCTCTCACTTACTACACTGGCTTCAGACTACTGAGGGTGAGACTAAAGCTCTCTTCCAAAATGTAGAGAGTTGTCTGCATAGACAGCATCCCAATGGAAAGGCTGTTCCAAACCGTAGTATATTAAAGGTACACTATGTAACTTTTGGCGCTCTAGCTGTTAATAAACAAAATTGCATTCGTCCTGCGGAAGAACATTGTACTTCTCTCTGTTAATGTATATGACGAGTCACGCAGTACTGGGCTACTCCGCAGCGGTTGGCGTCCCGCTCGGTCTTAAATAGTCTGAATATAAACATGTAGTGATTCAGGATGAGACGAAAACACGGATTGGAAGATGGATTAATGAGGTACTCACTCATTATATAAATTTTGTACATTTTGAAGAAAATAAGTTGCATAGTGTACCTTAAAATATACTGCCTTCTAAAATACCTCATTATGGCAGTACTGGATGTATTTTGCAGATAAGGGCAATCCCATAATGCATTGCCCCAACTAAATAAAAATTCAGTCAATTAGGTTGTTCTATTTCAGGATGCAGCCTTGGAAGGTAGACTCATATGTAAACATGTATGCACACTAGACACACATGTTTTATAAATGAGGCCCACTGTATTATTATTTACCCAGATTGACACAAGTTTTGAAAAATCAAGATAAATAAAAACTCCCAAAAAAGTATCTGTAAACTTTCTTCATTGAGTTAAATATTTCCGGACTGAAACACCAGTTGTCAGATGACAGTTAGAATGACCCAAATTGATTTGTTATTAATCAATCTCCGTATTCATGCAAGCAAATGACAAAAGCACTGCCTATACAGTCATCAGCTTTTCTTTTTGAGTGAAGTAAATTTTATTCATATAGCAGAACTATCCAAAGTGCTTAACAGAGTAAAGAGGAAAAAAATAAAATAGAAACACCAGAGTAAAACCAGACAAAACAAACAGTAAAAAGCTCTATCTCCCTTAGTTTTTAGATCCCTTTAGAGCCCTGTCTAATGATCTTAAAAATCTGGATGAAGACAGAGGAGTAAGAAGATCTTTAAGATAACAAGGAGCTTGATCATTAAGAGCTTTAAAAACAAACAACAAGATTTTAAACTGAATTCTAAAATGGATCGGGAGCCAATGAACTGAAGTGTTCACTACAAACTCCATGATTGTATGTTAAAGTACAACAAGGACTCAGCTGAACCATCAGTTTCTCCGTCATCCCAAACTGAAATCACACGGCTATACACTCACCTAAAGGATTAATAGGAACACCATACTAATACTGTGTTTGACCCCCTTTCGCCTTCAGAACTGCCTTAATTCTACGTGGCATTGATTCAACAAGGTGCTAAAAGCATTCTTTAGAAATGTTGGCCCATATTGATAGGATAGCATCTTGCAGTTGATGGAGATATGTGGGATGCACATCCAGGGCACGAAGCTCCCGTTCCACCACATCCCAAAGATGCTCTATTGGGTTGAGATCTGGTGACTGTGGGGGCCATTTTAGTACAGTGAACTCATTGTCATGTTCAAGAAACCAATTTGAAATGATTCGAGCTTTGTGACATGGTGCATTATCCTGCTGGAAGTAGCCATCAGAGGATGGGTACATGGTGGTCATAAAGGGATGGACATGGTCAGAAACAATGCTCAGGTAGGCCGTGGCATTTAAACGATGCCCAATTGGCACTAAGGGGCCTAAAGTGTGCCAAGAAAACATCCCCCACACCATTACACCACCACCAGCAGCCTACACAGTGGTAACAAGGCATGATGGATCCATGTTCTCATTCTGTTTACGCCAAATTCTGACTCTACCATCTGAATGTCTCAGCAGAAATCGAGACTCATCAGACCAGGCAACATTTTTCCAGTCTTCAACTGTCCGATTTTGGTGAGCTCGTGCAAATTGTAGCCTCTTTTTCCTATTTGTAGTGGAGATGAGTGGTACCCGGTGGGGTCTTCTGCTGTTGTAGCCCATCCGCCTCAAGGTTGTGCGTGTTGTGGCTTCACAAATGCTTTGCTGCATACCTCGGTTGTAACGAGTGGTTATTTCAGTCAAAGTTGCTCTTCTATCAGCTTGAATCAGTCGGCCCATTCTCCTCTGACCTCTAGCATCAACAAGGCATTTTCGCCCACAGGACTGCCACATACTGGATGTTTTTCCCTTTTCACACCATTCTTTGTAAACTCTAGAAATGGTTGTGCGTGAAAATCCCAGTAACTGAGCAGATTGTGAAATACTCAGACCGGCCCGTCTGGCACCAACAACCATGCCACGCTCAAAATTGCTTAAATCACCTTTCTTTCTCATTCTGACATTCAGTTTGGAGTTCAGGAGATTGTCTTGACCAGGACCACACCCCTAAATGCATTGAAGCAACTGCCGTGTGATTGGTTGATTTGCATTAATGAGAAATTGTTCCTAATAATCCTTTAGGTGAGTGTATATCATGCTCTGGATTCAAACTAAGGTTTTTATGAAGAAAGGGCTGTATCTGTATTTTAAAATACACATTATTATTATTAGTAGTAGTAACGATGATAAATTAATAGTAAATACATTTCATATTAAACAGCTGAAACATTTAAATACAGTGGACTGGAAATATACCAATATTTGAATTTCTTGACTGTATTTTAAATATAGTTTAAAGTAGACTACGATATTTGATCATCTCTACAGGCAGTTTTGCAGTATTAACTAACAATTAATTGATTCCTTTTAGTAATTTTAGATGTATAATTTATTAATAATAGTTTTAATGATGATTGATTATTCCTTGAAAATAGACATCCATGGATGCCTATTTTATGCATATTAATTATTTAGCTTTTGTCTTTTAGGTTCCCAGGGCCCAGGTGGAGAACAGTCCAGAGTTTATTGTGAGTTGCATAAAAATTGTTAATTATCTGTAGTGATTTACTTACGGTTTTTGATCCCAGAATGTTTACATACGTTTTGCATATGCATTGTCATAGATCCCAATTTCTACTGTGAGAGACTGGCCTGAACCGCTTGAACAAAACGGCTCATGTCTGAATGTGGTATCGAAGGTCAGTGCAGAGGTTTGTGGGATGCACATATTATTGTCAGAATGTACATAAGTGAAGTCTTTTGTTGTTCTCATAGGTGGAGTATGTGATCGAGTACACAAGCAAAGGAGAGATTGCAAAAGCTACACTGAACACAGAACTGCTGAACACAACTATAGGCAGACAACTACTGCAAAAACATGTGGTTATATTCCAGGTAACTTTATCTCTATATACAGTTGTGGTCATTTTAGATACACTTTGCAAAATCTAAAAATGTTAATTAAAATAATAATAATAGTAAATTCCATGATGTTTTTATTTTGTAAAATTACCCCATTAAAAATTAATAATCTTAATACCGTATGTCATTACCTGGATAATCCATTACTGTTTTTATGTTTTATGATAGTTGTTCATGAGTTCCTTGTTTTTCCTGAGCAGTTAAACTGCCCACTGTTCTTCAAAAAAAATCTTCCAGGTCCTACACATTCTTTGTTTTTGCAGCATCTTCTGCATATTTGAACCATTTATGTATGATTTTGAGGTCCATCTTTTCACTCTAAGGGCAAGTGAGAGACTCATACAACAACTATTACAAAGGGTGAAAACGTTGATGCTCAAGAAGTAAACAAACCTTAAGAACTTTTGAACAGAATAATCATTCTAAATGTGTATTATTTTATCTTCTGGGAAACAGAAATATCTTCCTTAGATTCTGAAGGGCAGTGCTAAATGAAAAAAAAAAAAAAACCTTTTAACAAAATAAGAAAAAAATCTTGTTTATTGTGACATACATCTGAACGGATTATTTAAAAAAAAAAAGCTTGCTTCTGTCCATTAGCTGTTGATTGGAGAAGTCTGGCATATGTCACCAAAAAGAAGTCTGTTGTTTGTTTCACCCAAAAGATAGAGATAACATTATTATTACATTAAATTATGCAACATTTTAAACACCTGTTGTTTGAATACCAGTTGGCCACACTCACTCAACCCATGGCCACACCCACACCTCCATCACCTCCAGAGGGGCTGAAACCTGAATCACCACTAGTTGGGTGGTTTGGTGAAAAATCACAACCTGTATCCTTTCTACTTTACTGTGAAATTGTTCTTGTATCAGAGTATGCTACTAATTAATCTGAGGTTAAATCAAATAAACTGAGTGTGATTATTTCTGTATAGCAAACATTCATTGGCATGGTGTGCCTAGAGTTTGTTGGAGAATGAATGATAGAGAAATTATGTCAGAGCATCTTCTGATAAGGTATCCAACTCATGTTTCTGCATTAGTTAGCTAATCATCTGCAGGCATAACTAACTTTACAGCGTCTACCTGGATGCTCTCCACCATTAGATGCTGGTGCATAGTTTTTGGTTGTTGTTTTGAAGGTGACCTTGTTTTTGCTCATTTTGCTGACCTATCTGTGGCATTGATTTCACAATTTAATACCCAATTTAATACCTAATTGCAAATTAATTTCATATTCATGTTTATAAAATTCTTAAGCTTGTGAATGTAAGACTGGTTGTATTGTTTTTGTCTATTTCACTATGGGGTAAGTTGTAATCCTCCAGTTACATTTGTGACTTAAAGCTGGAATACACTACACAACTTTTAAAATCGGAACAGATTTTAAAACACTAGGTGTCATACACTTGCCGTCTTGGCAAGTTAAGTGGTTACACATGTAAAAACTGGCCATTATTTGCTAAACAACTGAGGATCACACACTACCAGATTTGAAGTTGTTCCTAACACAATAAACTCATGCAGAAACATGTAGCTTTTTGCTAGGAGACACATGACAAAGGAAAACGTCTCGGTTACGTATGGTAACCCTTGTTCCCTGAAGGAGGGAGCGGAGACGTAATTGGGATCCCTTTGGAAAACGCCACAGTTACTACCACTTCCAGCGCCCAGCGAGAGCCCCTCAGACCCTGTCTGTTCCGGGCGGGGGAAATTCACGCAGGGAGAGTCACACTGCTGTTCCGCAAGACCCACTCAGCAGACTATTGGATAACGCTGGGAAAGCGTGCCCGGAGGGACGCTGCGGAAGCCACATCATGCCCGGAGGGAGTTACCATGTGGAGAATACACGTATGGACTGGCCGTGGGCAGTGCAACATACGGAAGTCCCAGGGGTGGCCCTGGCCAAGCAGGCGGGGAAACAACACCTGACTGAGATGGCAGAGAGCTCTGCTGAGGGAAAGACACGGGCTCGCCGTAGGGAGCCGTACCGTGGAAGAATACACATATGGGACCGCCGTGGGGGTCACAACATATGGAACCCAGCCTAACACAAGTTCCACCAATGCATACGAGTGTTAGACCTGGCGTTGGACGTTCCGCCACATCCGACTGCTGCGGGTTGCGGAGGACTCAACAGGGTTCGCCATTTCTGGGGAACTCGACTGGAGCATATGAGCGCACATATCCGTTCCATGGGGAAGGGAATGGCGCAGCAAGCCGACAATTAGAACGGGCACTTCGGTGTTACTGACTATGGGAAGTGAGCACACAGGAAGATACCGGTTCTACATGGAGGCTATAAAATCTAGCGAACGTGTTAGGTGTCGCCCAGCCCGCAGCTCTACAAATATCTGTCAGCGAGGCGCCACGAGCCAACGCCCAGGAAGAAGCTACACCCCTAGTGGAGTGGGCTCTTAACCCGAGCGGGCAGGGCACGTCTTGGGTTCATACGGCAAGACGATGGCATCCACTATCCAGTGGGCCATCCTCTGCTTGGATACAGCCTTTTCCTTCTGCTGGCCTCCATAACAGATGAAGAGCTGCTCTGAGGTCCTGAAGCTTTGCGTTCTGTCCACGTAAGTCCGCAAAGCACAGACGGGACAGAGAAAAGCTAGGGCTGGGTCTGCCTCCTCCGAAGGCAGCGTTTGCAGGCTCACCACCTGGTCCCGGAAGGGAGTGGTGGGAACCTTGGGCACATATCCGGGCCGGTTACCAGGCCTGAAATCCAGGCAAGATTCGTCGACTGAAAATGCCTGCAGGTCCCCTAACCTCTTGATAGAGGCCAATGCAATCAGGAGTACTGTCTTTTAGAGACAGGATTTTTAACTCTGCTGACTGCAAAGGCTCAAAGGGCGCCCTCTGCAGTGCGGTTGGCATCAGAGTTAAGTCCCAAGAGGGTCAGGAACCTGATGATCAGATCGTGCTTCCCTAAGGACTTACCATCTACCATGTCATGATTAGCAGCGATAGCAGCAAAAAACTTTGAGGGTGGAGGGAGACAGCCTTCGCTCCAACCCGTCTTGTAGGAAGGAAAGCACAGAACTGATCGAACATCCCTGGGGGTCTTCTCTGTGAGAAGAACACCAGTCGACTAACAAGTTCCACTTCAATGCATAGAGGCGCCTTGTAGAGGGAGCTCTAGTGGAAGTGATGGTGTCTACCACAGCCTGTGGTAGGACACCTAGAACCTCTGCGTCCTGTCCAGGGACCAGACATGGAGTTTCCAGAGGTCCGGGCGCGGGTGCCATAGGTTGCCCCGTCTCTGAGTCAGGAGGTCCTTCCTCAGAGGAATGGGCCAAGGAGGTGCTGTCGCAAGGAGCACTAGTTCCGGGAACCAAGTCCGGTTGGGCCAGTATGGAGCCACCAACAGGACTTGCTCCTTGTTCTCCCTGACCTTGCACAGTGTCTGTGCAAGAAGGCTCACTGGGGGAAACGCATATTTCGGTCAGAGAATAAAACAACTGGCAGTGGGTTGTGTCCGGGGCGGCAAACAGGTCTACCTGTGCGGTCCCGAAGCGACTCCAGATCAGCTGGACCACCTGGGGATGGAGTCTCCACTCTCTGGGGAGCACTGGCTGTCGTGAGAGCTCATCTGCCGCACGATTGAGCAGGCCCGGAATGTGAATGGCATAGGAGGAGATGGCGGGCGAGTTGTGACATGCGACAGGAGCGTAGACCACCCTGTTTGTTGATGTACGCAATGGCCGCAGTGTTGTCCGTACGGACCAGAACGTGCTTGCCTAGTAGCAGCGTTTTGAAGCGGCCCAGCGCAAGACGAACTGCTAACAACTCGAGGCAATTGATATGCCATTGCAGTTGGGGCCCCGTCCACAGACCTGAAACTGCAAGCCCGTTGTACGTGGCACCCCAGCTGGTGGATGAGGCATCCATGGAGACAACAGCGTGCCTGGACACTTGTTCTAGGGGAACTCCTGCCCGTAGAAACGAAGGGTCCGACCACGGGCTGAAGGTTTGGCGGCACCTCAGAGTCACGGAGGGATCCGCTGTGGCATGCCCATCTCGGGACTCGGTTGTGTAGCCAGCGTTGAAGCGGTCTCATATGAAGCAATCCGAGCGCCGTTACTGCGGCTGCGGATGCCATATGCCCCAGGAGCCTCTGAAAATGTTTCAGTGGTACCGCTGTCCTGCATTTGAACGAATTAAAGCAGTTCAACACTGACTGGACACGCTCCTCTGTGAGGCGCGCTGTCAGGCCGACCGAATCCAGCTCCATACCGAGATCCTCTGCGTGGGGCAGAGTTTGCTCTTTTCCCAGTTGACCCGAAGCCCCAACCGGCTGAGGTGACTGAGCACCATGTCCCTGTGTTCGCACAACTGCTCTCGCGACTGGGCAAGGATCAGCCAGTCGTCGAGATAGTTGAGGATGCGAACTCCACGCTCTCTCATGGGAGCAATGGCCGCCTCCGTGACTTTTGTAAAGACACGGGGCGACAGGGCCAGCCTGAAGGGTAGGACTTTGTACTGATATGCTCGTCCGTCAAACGCAAAGCGTAGAAACGGTCTGTGTCTGTGCACCTGAAGATGTGTTTCTGCGTTAGCATTCTGAACGGTAGCCTGTGAAGGGACCGGTTCAAGAATCGCAGATCCAAGATTGGCCGTAAACCGCCGCCTTTCTTGGGTACAATGAAGTACGGGCTGTAGAAGCACGTCTTCATATCGGCTGGAGGGACCGGCTCTATCATGTCCTTTGCCAGTAGGACTGCGACCTCTGCCTAAAGCACAGGGGCATTCTCCTTCGACACAGAGGTGAAGTGAACGGCCCTGAATTTGGGGGGACGCCGGGCAAACTGAATCGAATAGCCGAGTCTGATGGTACGGATGAGCCAGCGAGACGGGCTGGGGAGCGCTAGCCAGGCTCCCAGCGACCGTACAAGCGGGACCATCGGCACCACAGACGTACCCGCAGCGGGGCAGCGAGGCGGCATGCAGGGACCCGACTCGGACGGCATGGTAGCGGCCCGAAGTGGGGTCTGAGTGTGCTGTGCAACACTTACCTGCTTCCGCTGAGGGGGTGTGCGAGTGTGAGAAAGCCGCTTGTGTGCATCCCCACAGCCCCACAGATTGGAGAGGCGCCTGAGGGTGACAAGTCATGGGAGAGTTGAACACCGCCAAGTGCGCTCTCTTGGCACCCAGAGATTTTGGAAACTGCTCTTTCTTTGACAATTTGTGTACCGCTGGCGCTGGGGCCAGCGGCGCAACAAAAACCAATTGAGAACAAAAGATTCTCCCCCGGCCCTGAAACGTTTGCTCCCTAAAAGTCCCACAATGCACTGTGAAAACCAGGGAGCATCGATGCTCACAGTGTTCACTTAACGGAAGTTCTGAAGCATGAAATTTAAATCACACAAGCCAACTCATTAAACATAACAGACGATATACTTTTTTAAAAATACAAATCATTTTATTATATTTCAGCATAAATATACATCACTAGGCAAGGTAATGAACATAATCTAGCCAACATTTATAATTTATTTACAGCTGAAATGTTGCATGTATATGTAACAAGCAAAGTATTTATCATAAATGTACTTTAAATAACATTACAAGATATCAGCTCTGCTGTTGTTCATAAATACCAGTAGTGATGTTGTACAATGAGGATGTTGTCACGTCACCGGAAATAGTCATCAGTGCCCGAATTCGTGTGCACGATATACTGATTCACGAGTTTAGGAACTGATTGAGACGCACCCGCAGTCTAGCCACACGATTTTCTGATTCAGAAAGTGGTCAAATCCGTCTGCCCAAAATTTGCAGACTGCAATTTATCAAGACTGCAAATTAGAATTGTGTATTCCCAAAAATGAAAATTAAGTCATTTACTCACCCTGGTGTTGTTCTAATGCCGTATGCCCTTCTTGTATGCCTTTCTTTTTTAAACCACAAAAGGCAAATTTTATTTAAAAAAAAAAATTCCCTCTTGTGCTCGTTTTGTTTTTAAATGCAAAAGTATCACAGAATTATCCCATGCGTGGTGTATATTCCTAGTGTTTGGGGGGTATACAATAGGGTTCTGTGAAAAACAAACCAAAATTTTATGTATTTGGCAAAAATCCAGACCTTGGCCGTTGGTCTTCTGTGTACGACTGTGCTTTCATGAGACTCTATTAGTGCTTCAGTTTACTCCAAATCGCCCAGGAAAAGCATACAAGTTATAATAATAATAATATGTTACATTTATATAGCACTTTTCTAGGCACTCAAAGCGCTTTACATGGAAGGTGCACCAATGTGCAGCATCCACCTGGATGATGCGACGGCAGCCATAGTGCACCAGAACGCCCACTACACACCAGCTGATTGGTGGCGAGGAAACAGAGTGATGAGGCCAATCGATATATGGGGATTATTAGGAGGCCATGATGGACAGAGGCTCTTTTTCCGAAGGACATCCTGGGATTTTTAATGACCACAAAGCCAGGACCTCGGTTTAACGTCTCATCCGAAGGACGGTTCTTATTGACAGTATAGTGTCCCCATCACTATACTGGGGTGTTAGGACCCACACAGACCAGAGGGTGAGCACCCCCTGCTCACTAACACCTCTTCCAACAGCTACCTAGTTTTCCCAGGAGGTCTCCCATCCAGGTACTGACCAGGCTCAGCCCTGCTTCGCTTCAGTGGGAAACCAGTCTTGGGCTACAGGGTGATATGCCTGCTAAGTTAGAAATCAAGATGAATAAAAACTCCCAAAAAAGTATGTGTACTTTCTTCACTGAGTTAAATATTTCCAGACTTGAACTCCAGTTGACAAATGTGAACATAATAACTTCTTGCGACGAAAACAACATATGAAGAAAGTACATGGATTGTATTATATGTCCTCTTTATTATTCTTGATTTCTCATAACTTGAGTGCTTTTCTGGGTGAGTCGGAGTAAAATGTGGCACTAATGAAGTTGTCGCATGGGATCATTCTGGGATAATATTGCGTCTTTTTAAAAAAAAGCTTGATTTGCTGGTCGCTATTCACTGTCATTACATGGAAGAGCACAAGCGGAGAAAAAAAGACATCCAGCATTAAAACTACACCACGGTAAGTAAATGATGACTAAATTTTTTATCCGTTAATCTAACTAATGCAAACCAAATTGTGACCACATTTCTAATGCTGTGTTTCATTGCTTGATTTTGTTAAGAGATATTGTCAGAGAAAATATTTATACCTCCTGCATAGTACTGAGCTTTAGGGAAGGATTTAATGCATCCCTGTGATGAATATGTAAATTCTTTGACATTTGTGGAAGTTGACAGTTTTGGGGTTGTCTGAGGATGGAGGGTGTTCTGTAGATGTCAGTAATCGGCCCCCTGTTCTTTTTAAACAAGACACTGTGACTGGCTGCACCTTCAGGTATTACACCAATTTACTACATCATAACTTTTTACCACTTAAAATCTGAAGACATGATGCAACTTAGTACTTGTATATGTCAACATATTTGACAAAACCAACAACATAATGGTTCTATTTTGATTTCTGTATCTGGTTGTCTTTTTGATTTGTCTAGGTCTTTGTCCAGTGACTGTGGTGCGTTGCGGGCTGAGCTTTTGGGTATTTTAGCAGGGGTCGCAGTGCCTGATCTGATCAGTATGACTGCAGGCTCTCAGACAGACCAGAGTCGAGTAATTTCACAAGAATGCTCCACACCAGCTTCAGTGAGTTACAATGTTCTGTTGCATATTGGTTGATGACACTTTTGTCAGTTTTATAAATAATCCTTTCTTGGATTAGTGGGATTTAAATACACCTACTTGTTTAACAAAGAACATTGTGCATTGGTGAATAACAAGTACTTTATATTTGATTGCATAAAACTGTTGTTAATAATTCTTCAGATGACTGTTACGAAATGTTTTTCAGGAAGGTCTATTTTACGTGCAAATTACTCCGAATTTACGAAAATTGATTAAGGCCTAGTACTCTTCCTCTCTTTTTGCTAAATTTTGCCAATAAAAATATTACCTGTAAAGCCAGATCAGAACTGTTGTGCGTCTGTGAGCAACACGCCTAGGAAAAGGTGTCATTGTGTGTCATTTCTGAATGAAACTGTTTTGAGCAAATCAATTGGGTGTACCAATGATTTAATGGCCCATTTCATAAAGAGAGCCATTTACTTAATTCCTGAATTAATCAGCCGTTTGAATTAATCGAATTAATGAATGACCCAATTACTTACTCAGTAGACATTTACCACCACCTACTGGCGGTATTAGTTTCTTATTTAGAGTATCACTTCATTAAAAAAAATTATTTCATATTTTGGGCTAGTTTGCCCAAAATTTTTAATTCTATTTATTTACATTTACTCACTCATGTTTTTATATAAATGTACTATATTGCCAAAAGTATTGGGACACCCCTCCAAATCATTAAACTCAGGTGTTCCAATCACTTCCTTGGCCACAGGTGTATAAAATCAAGCACCTAGGCATGCAGACTGCTTCTACAAACATTTGTGAAAGAATGGGTCGTTGTCAGGAGCTCAGTGAATTCAAGCGTGGTACCGTGATAGTCACGGAATAAAAATCACAGAGCGGGTCACAGTGAGCAGAAGTCGGCAACTTTCTGCAGTGTCAATAGCTACAGACCTCCAAACTTTGTGAGGCCTTCAGATTAGCTTAAGAACAGTGCGTATGTAGAGAGCTTCATGGAATGGGTTTCCATGGCCGAGCAGCTGCATCTAAGCCTTACATCAACAAGTGCAATGCAAAGCGTCGGATGCAGTGGTGTAAAGCACACCGCTACTGGACTCTAGAGCAGTGGAGACATGTTCTCTGAAGTGATGAATCACGCTGTTTTGTCTGGCATTCCGATGGATGAGTCTGGGTTTGGCGGTTGCCAGGTGAACGGTACTTGCCTGACTGCATTGTGCCAAGTGTAAAGTTTGGTGGAGGGGGGATTATGGTGTGGGGTTGTTTTTCAGGGGTTAGGCTTGGCCCCTTAGTTCCAGTGAAAAGAGCTCTTAATGCTTTAGCATACCAAAACATTTTGGACAATTTCATGCTCCCAACTTGTGGGAACAGTTTGGGAATGGCCCCTTCCTGCACAGAGTGGGAATGGCCTGCACAGAGTCCTGGGGCCTCATTTATAGAACGCGTGTACGCACAGGTTTGATCTTAGAGTGTGCGTACGCTGAAATCAACAGCAATGTTCATATTTTAAAAAATGGTAAAATTTTTCCTTGTAGCAATAATAATAATAATAGCAGTAGCAATAATAATTATAGTAATAATAATAATACTTTTTTATTATTATTATACTGATAATAGTTATTTATCCTGACAGATAAATCTACTCTAATTAAATTAGAATAGATACATTTCTGTCACCCATTATTATTTTTACATGTGCAAATACCAGCATGGACAACAGTTTTCACATATCGTCACATTACACACATGCAGCGCTTCTGTGAAAGGAGAAAAACTGAATAAAATGTTATATATATATATATATACACTAAATTTATAAGTATAAGTTTTTGGACGGCAAGATTTTTAAATGTTTTTAAAGAAGTCTCTTATGCTCACCAAGGCTGCATTTATTTGATGCAAAAACAGTATTATTGTGAAATTAAAAAAAAAAAATTATTTTAAAGTGTAATTTATTCCTGTGATCAAAGCTGAATTTTCAGCATCATTACTGCAGTCTTCAGTGTCACATGACCCTTCAGAAATCATTCTAATTTGATGATTTGATGCTCCACAAACATTTATGATTATTATCAGTTGAAAACAGTGTACATTTTTTTTCAGGTTTATTTAATGAATGGAAAGTTCAAAAGAACAGCATTTATCTGAAATATAAAGTAATGATGCTGAAAATTCAGCTTTGATCACAGGAATAAATTACACTTTAAAATATATTCAGATAGAAAAGTTATTTTACATTTTAATAATATTTCACAATATTACAGGTTTTTTATTTTTTTTTTTACATAAATGCAGCCTTGGTGAGCAGAAGAGACTTCTTTAAAAACATTTTAAAAATCTTACAGTCCAAAAACTATATATATATATATATATATATATATATATAAGGAATAAAATGAATAGGCTTACACAAAATATGTTTCACTTAAATTAACACATTAGCAAAATGAATGAAAAAAAAAAAAGTGTAGGCTACACTGACTGACGCGCTCCAAGTTAAATTTATTTATTTTTTTTACAAATTAAAGCAATTTACAAATTTTTTTTTGTGAGTGTATAGAAATAAAAGTAAACCAGCAGTTTCTTTCTTCTTTTTTTCTCAACACAGTTTTGACTGATATTTAGCATGCCTTAACCATGCAGTAAACGTTTTAAAAATAGCCTGAAAAAAATAACTGTACAAATGAATCAATTAAAAGAATACCCTAGGCTACTTGTTCAAAATAAAACATATAGCCTGCATGTTTTTTTAAAATCCTGTTAGCATAATTACATGGCATTAAAGTTAAATTATTTAGCATGACCCTGATTTCGGCCTCGCTAAAATACTTTTTCTTGCCCCTTCGCCATTCTCAAGCAAAAAATGTGGATGTTGAATGGTGCTCTTTCATATGGTAATTATATGAATTAGGGGGCGTTTACAAGGCGGAGATCTGAAACCATTCAGCTGTGCACAATTTCAAGATCATTTGCGATTTGCAATCATTTATAGATTTCACATTCGAAAGAGAGGCGTACGTGCGTACATTCGTTTTTTCGGGATCACACGTACACACATTTGAGAAATGATCTTAGATCAAACGTAGGACAGTTTCTACGCAAAATTTTATAAATGAGGCCCCTGACCTCAACCCGATAGAACACCTTTGGGATGGATTAGAGCGAAGACTGTGAGCCAGGCCTTCTCGTCCAACAGCAGTGCCTGACCTCACAAATGCGATTCTAGAAGAATGGTCAATTTCCAAAAACGCACCCCTAAACCTTGTGGAAAACCTTCCCAGAAGAGTTGAAGCTGTTATAGCTGCAAAGGGTGTGCCAACTCTATATATTAAACCCTACAGATTAAGAAAGCGATGTCATTAAGTTAATTTGTTCTATATATAGCGCGCTGTAGCATATCCCAAATATGTCAACAAGTTTGTAAATGTTGCAGGAATCATGTGAGACAGGTTGTCTCCTGCCCGTGTCTCTATCATTGCGGGTGCTCTGGGCTCAGAGAGGCCTCAGGGCTCTGACACAGAACCATATCTTGGGTGCCAAATTCATCTTTGGCTGTCAGAGACTGAAGGTAAGCATAATTTTACTGTTGTGCCCTGGGATCCTGACATGATGCTGTGTGACTTTTTTTTTTTTAAGTATTAATTTCTTTGTGTAAAACTTTTTTTTTATTGCATAAATACTTGTACATCTTTAAGTTCAAATTTGTAGAAATATCTATGTAACATGTTGTGATTAAGCAGCTGACATTTTGTACACACAGTTAGAGGTCTCTGGGAAGTTCACATTAATTATGGTCTTCTTGTCTCCAGTGTCCCCTTCGGTCTTCAGTCCCATTGACCACTGAGGTGATGTTCTCTGATGCTACGGTTTACCCAGAAGCCCCTGCGGGGGAACGTCAATCTGAATGGAAGTTTCCATTTGCTTTTTTTTCCAGAGGGGTTGGAGAGTTGGATCAAGAATAAATCAAACTTTAGTTCCAGACAATGATGGAAGAGTTTATCAGACATTATTTAGAGAACATGTGTAATTTCTGCAGCACCAAAAACAATTGGAACGTAACGCATGGCCTCCGTGGATGTCCATGTTTGGAAACAATTTTTGAAATTTAGTTTGATGCTGCTGGTGTCAATCAAATTACACTCCTCTCAAAGCTTGAAAGATACCACAGATGTAAATAAAGATGTTTTAGTTATTTTTTTTCTCCCACACTCTCTCTGTTGACTTGAAATTATTTTTTACATTCTACTTTGATCCAATTTTACTATGATTACTGTATTTGTTTCTGTGCACATAGTTAAACAGATGAACTATGGCTGCTGGGGTGATTCCTGGCAGACGGGCAGCAGCTCCCAACTGAAAATCAAAACACAATGAGTTACTATTCTATGTAATAGCTGATTTTGTTGTCTGCCTCAACATGCACTAACAGTAATGCAGTTAAGCAGCAAATTACACATTTACAATACAACTGGGCTTAAAATAAGGGCTTTCTGTGAATACCACATACAGTCATTTCTTAAAATGATTACATATTTTACTTTTATTAAGTGTTTAAGTAAGTCATTTCTATTAGTAGTTGTTAGTTGTACAGCTGAACTATTCATTTGTTCAAACATCAAAGTCTTTGCCTATTATTATTTCTGCAGAACACATCATGTGTACTGTGCATGATGCACATTTTCTGTTTAAAAAGTAATACCTGCAATTGCAAAAAAAAGTGCTGAATACAACAGAGCTCACTACAGATGCTGTATCCCACAATGCAATGCACTCAATTTGCTCAACTGTGATTTTTAACATGTTCTTTGCTCAATTTAAAAAAACAAAAACAAATCAAATATTGTATAAATGTCAATGAACAGTTTATACTACACTACAAGTGGTACGCTAGTATTATGGTTGAAACAATGCCTTAGACTCCTGTCGAAGCTAGTTAATCTTTACAAAGAATTCTGGTTTCCTTGTTCAGTAGATTGTTCATAAATACAAATGTTGAAAATGTCAGTATTAAACCGCATTCATCCCAGGAATCTCTTACTATGTAA
Organism: Rhinogobio ventralis; assembly: GCA_039654625.1. Lineage (NCBI taxonomy): Eukaryota > Metazoa > Chordata > Actinopteri > Cypriniformes > Gobionidae > Rhinogobio > Rhinogobio ventralis. The sequence continues at coordinate 12,737,656 of CM077212.1, read as the reverse complement.
TAATACAGTGAAATACAGAATTGACCAGCGCATGACACAGCTTGCATTAAAGATACAAAGAATATAAGGTGAAGTGAGTAATTTCTGTCACTTGTAGCATCAAACTGACAATAATGACTGGATTCTTAAATTTTGTGCTGCTTGCCCATGTAAAACTAAACTAACCTAAACCAAAGTGCTGAAGTGGTGGTCAGAAGAGTCCGGCCCGAGAGTGTATCTCAGTCAGTGTGCTGCTCTGCATTTCTAGGGCTGTCAGATTACTTACTTCCTAAAAAAAATTCCCAGCAATGTCACTGATAAACATTATTTGAGGCACGATATATGTCCGTTAGATACTTGAGGTCTGTTTAAATCTTGTGCCAATAGTGTTACAGAAATTACACACTTCACCTTTATAGGCGCAGGACTTACTGTGCTTGGTCGTATGCTATCCAGAATCTCTCTGACCTCCTGAGAGAGGGACACAGGAAGAGTCATATAGTCAATGTCCTGTGGCAAATATAGACTCTCCTCTGCTTGCGTTCTCTCTATCTCTCTCCTCTGCTTCTCACAGTGTGGACGGTACGTAGCTGCAGGAACAGACAGAAGTAACCGATGCGCATTAATGAAGTTCACACATAACTGCCATTAATTTCAAAATTCTGGTTCTATGGAGTATGATAACAAAACGCAACACTAATGTTTTGAAATGTTATATTACCTTCGACTTTCAGTCTCTCTGAAAATTCTAGATATGGGCCAGAGAGTTCTGGGAAGGCAGAGGCTATCATCTGGAAAGAAACATCTTTATACTGCAGCACCTCCACTCCACTGAAACAGAAACGGGCACTTTCAGGACTAGTCAATTATTCTCATATTAGACACAGTCTTAATGTCTTAATGATGAAATTAAACTGACAAAATCAATCAATTATTTGCATGTGGACAGTTTCAAATATATTATTGCAAGTTAATTAAAGTCTTACTTGAGAATGGAGCTCTTAGTCTCGCTAATGTTGACATCTCCCAGTTTGTCCTTCCAGCGAGTGGCAGAGAGATGTATGGACTGCAGGGCAGATAAAGCATCATTCAAACTCACTTGAACCCGAAGAGCTTCATTATAGCGCTGCTCAGACACACAGCCCAATTCCTCAAAACCTGTAAATAATAAACAGTCATAGATGGTAACAGACCTATTTACTGGCCATTTATCTGTGCTACTTATATATATATATATATAAATAAAATCAGGGTTTCTGCACATTCCATTAAGTCAAATTTAAGGCTTTTAAAGTCCTCATGAAATCAAAATCGAACTTATTTACTTTGTTAGCACACATTACTGGTCTTAGGGTGAACAATTAATCCGTGCAAGTTAATACACAGAAAAAAATTGTTTGCCGTCGTAATCTTTCATCAAAATCTGAAAAGTAACTTCCGGTCTAGAATGGCGTTCCTTCTCAGAGTTTGACAGCTTGGGTTTGAATATCCTTAACCACTCCCCTCCAACCGTTAGTCTGCTATGATCGCGAGATGGAGAAGAGGAGCGCTGAAGTAAAACCCTGCCCTCTATTCAATATTCTGTTTCACTTGGAAATACGTCACAGCACTGAAATAAAATCAGTTGCAACTTCCGGTTCACTGGGACTTTAAAGACCTGAAGAAATAAAAATGAATACTGAACATTAGGGGTGTGCAATATTGACCAAAAATGATCGATATTTTCAAAGATTTTGTTGATAATAATTAGATGATATTTTACAGAGTGTGTTTTTGTGCTGGTTTAGGCCTGTTGTGGACAGCTGACTCACGAAGAAATTCATATTATTCATATATGTGGTGGTCATTTCACAGCTGTGAAAGAATTAACATTTTTATTAAGGGCAATAATTGCCAGAGGCCTTTTTACCTATATAAGGGCATTTTTTTCTAAACTTATTAGATGTATGCGTCACCTTTTATGTCAAATTCTAACATTCAAATTAAATTCAATTAGAAATGACACAGTATAGGGCTGTTACCAATCAAATTAAATCATTATCAAAATCCATCAATACAAAATCCATCTTTGCAGTGCATGACTCGTCTAAAATTGAAGACCTCTCAAAATGAAAAAGACTAAGACTTTATGGCCTTAAATTTTGGAGTTGGGAGGGTTACTTTTACTCCGTTACAGTTACAAATTACTTCATAAAAAGTTATGTAATCTGATTACTTTTGGATTCCTTCAAGGTTATGCATGTAAATAAAGGCTGCATCATAAATCTGAAGTACCCGGATGACCTTCTTCTTCTGGCGAGATTCTGAAGTGTGCATAAGATGGACACTTTTCTATCCCATGAGGCCACGAGAGAGAATTTATGCATGGCGGTAAAGTGACGTTAACTGACACTGGCTTTGTTGTGAAATCTTTACGTTTGCCCAAAAATATAACTTTTTTTGTTATAAAAAAAAAACAAGCCCAGCCCATGTGAGAAAACTATTCTAATTCTCAGTGTTAAGCGTGATGATATGGTAACATATTACACTAGGCTGCTTTTAAATTAACATTTAGCTTTTTAAAGAAAAAGTTCTTCTTTGGCAAAATTGCATTTCCTTAGTAGTCTAAACACAGGCTTTACTCCCTTCAAACATAAATTGTCACAGTTTCCATCACTGCAATTTCCCAAACACACACAATAATCTAAATACATTCATCGCAAGCAAAGGCTGGATATAGGCTTTATGCATTTATTGTCATATAGGCCACATACACTTGATTCGCCCTTGTTACAGTAAAATGCTCCCACACGGTACTTTCTTTTTTGTTTTTAATTCTCTTTTTCAAAATTTCTCTCGGATGTGTTTTGCCCCTATTACTGCTTAAACAAGTGGTTCCGGCAACTGCATAGATTAATGAGAATGCAAATTAGTGCCTGATGAAAAATTCAGCTTTAAACATTAATATTTACATCATTATGTTGGAAATATTCTTATCAAAATAATTTCTGTTAAGTTGTGTATATTTTTAGAAAGCTATTAAGTTTAAGTAGTTTTTTTTCCTTTGTGATGTATATAATGACCACTAGGAGGTGCTCCAGGCATATGTTTTCCTTGATTGGTTTTCCCTGATGAGATATACATTGTTGTTGAAAACGAAAGTAAAAGAGTGACACAGGTTCGTTGTGTTTTATGTTTCATGTCTTTATTAAAATCAACACAAACAACATTAATGATTTCTCTCTCATCAACCCATGACCCACCTGCAATTGGTTGGAATATATGTTATTTTGTTTAACTATTATTTTATTTTAATATTATTTTGCCTGCCCGACCCGATCCAAAATACTAATTTATTTAGTTTTAAGTGATACCATTGTAATCCTGACAGTATTTCCATTTTTTAACATTATTTGATTACTTTGTTTTTTGACGTAACTGTAATGAATTACAGTTACCAGATTTTTGTATCCTGATTACGTAACGCGGTTACAAAATTAATACTTTTACTCAGCAAGGAGACATACAGTGGTGGTCAGAATTATTGGCACCCCTGGTAAATATGATCAAATATGGCTGTAAAGAATAAATCTGCATTGTTTATCCTTTTGATCTTTTATTAAAAAAAATTCACAAAAATCTAACCTTTCATTGAAGTAAAAGAATTGAAAGTTGGGGTAAATCACATTATGAAGTAAATGCTTTTCTCCAAAACATGTTGGCCACAATTATTGGCACCCCTAGATTTTTTTTATAAGTAAAATATCTCTGTAGTATATTCCCATTCATATTTACATTTTTTTGCACACCAGGGTGACTAGGAACATGAAATTGTCCAGCTATGATGTCTTGTTCCACAGGAGTATAAATATGAGGAAACACAAAGGCCAAATTCCCTTAAATCAATCATCACAATGAGTAAAGCCAAAGAATTCCAATTTCCACCATCAGGGCAATAATTAAAAGTTCCAATCAACTAAAGATGTTACGAATCTGCCTGGAAGAGGACGTGTGTCTATATTGTCTTAATGCACGCCGAGGAGGAAAGTTTGAGTGGCCAAAGACTCTCCAAGGATCACAGATGGAGAATCACAGAGATTAGTTGAGTCTTGGGGTCAGAAAATAATAAATAATCTAACAACCCCTACATCACCACATGTTGTTTGGGAGGGTTTCAAGAAAAATCCTTCTTGCTCATCCAGAAACAAACTCCAGCATATTCAGTTGTCAGACACGACTGGAAATTCAAAAGGGACCTGGTTCTGTGGTCAGATGAAACTATAAAAAGAGCTTTTTGTGCAAACAGGGATAAAAAGTACCCCATGTCCACGGTTAAAAATACCGCTGGATCTTTAATGTTGTGGGCCTATTGTTAAGATATGTGGTATAATGGATTCTAGCAAATACCAACAGATAAAAAAATCTAAACCTGACGGCCTCTGCTAGAAATCATATAATGGGCCGTGGTTGGATCGTCCATCAGGACAACGATCCAAAACAAACATCAAAATCAACACACAAATGTGCCACTGAATACAAAATGAAGCTTCTGCCATGACCATCCCAGTCCCCTGACCTGAACCCTATAGAAAATGAGTGGGGTGAACTGAAGAGAAGGAGCACCAACATGGATCTGGGAATCTGAAGGATCTGGAGTGATTCTGTATGGAGGAATGGTCTCTGATCTATTGTCAGGTGTTCCCCAAACTCATCAGACATTATAGAAGAAGACTCAGAGCTGTTATTTTAGCAAAAGGAGGTTGCAAAAAGTATTTAATAAAAGGGTGCCAATAATTGTGGCCAACGTGTTTTGGAGAAAAGTATTTATTTCATAATGTGATTTACCCCCCACTTTCAATTCTTTTACTTCAATGAAAGGTTAGATTTAAAAAAAAATAAAAGATCAAAAGGATAAACAATGCAGATTTATTTTTTACAGCCATATTTGATCATATTTACCAGGGGTGCCAATAATTCTGACCACCACTGTATAATGGATCAAAAGTGACAGTGAAGATTTGTATTTCAAATAAATGCTGCTCTTTTGAACGTTCTATTCATCAAAACCCTAAAATACAATATGTTGATCATTTTTAAACCATAAAAAAAAATTTTCATGGAAAATATGTAAAGGCACAGCTTTATGTAGGAACTATTTTCCTTTCCTAGGTACCTTCCAAATCTTACTGTACCTCTGAGAGTGAGCCGTAGATCAGCATTGTCTGGTCTGAGGGAGGTTCTGAACTCAGCCCTGCTTGTGAACATACGGTATGGCTCTGTCACTCCACGTCCAATCAGATCATCAATTAGAACTCCGATGTAACTCTGAGTGCGTGAGAGGGACACCGGGGGCATGGAGAGAGATGCTCGACCTGCATTGACCCCAGCCCACAAACCCTTAACAGAGAACAGAATAAGCACACATAAGAGACAGCCAGGGAAAAAAAGTGGAAAATAACACAATACCATTCAAATGTTTGGACACATTTTAAGAGATATTTTTATGTTTTTGAAAAAAGATGGACACTTAATTCATTTGCATACATTTAAGATGCATTAAAGTTTTAAAAAAATGATTGTGAAGACATTTGTAGTGTTGGAGAATTATACTGGTTATATAAAGTAAAATCAGGTTATGTATCAATAAAGTAAGAAATTGTGCCTGTGGTAATGACTGGGCCTGCTTTAATGAGTGACCTGAAAAACATGGAAGATACTGGAAGATTACAACACTTGATGTATGGGCAGGTGTGGAGCGCTGAGAGAATGGTACATAAGATGATTTTCCACCAGTAAATCTAAAAGATGCAAAAGTTTGCATTTAAGTGTTGCAAAACTGCAAGGGGGAGCTAAAAAGAAAAGGTGGATAGAAGGGTGCCCATTGGATGTAGAAAGATAAGAAAAAGGAAAGATAAGAAAAAGAAATAAAAAGGCGCGCCATGTAAATACAAGGTAAGCAAATTTGCTTATATTTTGTTTTGTGTGGTCCCTTGTGAGCTGCTGCCTGCGGTAACTGCCTAAAAAGCCTTACCAAACGAACCAAAATTGATTATGACCAAATAAAATGTTTGAATGCATAATTGTATCAGATAAAGAGATGTCATTTCTGGGTCTCGGGGGTAGCGAATGCATAGTTTAGATTACGCAGAAGTGCATTTTGCCTGAAGTGGGGCTGCTTTGTGTGTGTGTGTGTGTGTGTGTGTGTGTGTGTGCGTGTGTGTGTGTGTGTGTGTGTGTGTGCGTGTGTGTGTGAGGTTGCACTTATCTGGGAGCTGATCCAAGAAGATAAGGCGCGCCATTTGTCAAAAACAATAGGGAAAGCCTTGTGAAGAGTGGGCATACCCAGATAAAAAGCTGAAAAAGTGTATATTGGTTTGTATATAAAGTAAAAGAGAAGAACAAAATTGTTTGACTATATTAAAACTGTTTTTGTACATATAAACTGAGGTAGTTTGATAAAATAAATGTCTGAAAGAGGCAGTGCATCGTGGAAAAGAGTTGTTCCAATAACAGTAAAAGAGCACGGATTAAGAATAGCAGAAGGTCACAATTTCGCATAGGACAAACAATTATATTGGTTTGTAGTGCTCTTCACTGGAGACCTTGTTTAAACAGAGAGACGGGAAAAATCTGCCTAATCTACCTAATCTGTAAATGAATAGTAAAACCCAAATTGAGGAGCAAAAAGAAATACATTTTGTAAAAACTGCTGTAAGAACTAAAAACATTCCAAGAAACTGGTTGTCGTTTATTTGGACTTTTTCCATATTGCAAACGCTGTGATCCAGACAGAGAGACAGTTTCTAACTAAAAAATAAAAATTTGTGTCCTTTCTGCTTTCCCAAAACCATTGAAAAGCTGCATATTTGAAAGTGTGTGAGTGAAAACCCGGGTGTGTATATTTTATATATATATATATATATATATATATAGTGTGTGTGTGTGTGTGTAAGCACTGAAGTATAAAATAACTTGTGTGTGTGTGTGCAAGTGTATGACTGTGCAGAGTATGAAAGTGAGTGTGCGCACACATTGGAGAGACTGAGAGTTAGATAAGGAGAAAGTTTGTGTGTGTGAGCACTGAAGTGTGAAATAACTTTTTTTCCTATTCCAGCATGTGGAAGATGCTTAATGAATTTGAGCAAAATAGGCTTAGAGAGAGAGATAGAGAAATCCGTGAAGAGTGCGAATTCAAGGAAGCATTAGTAGAATCCAAAGGGATTAAGAGACATTTTTGGCTGGAAATTGAGTACGTAGATAAGAAGGGACAGAGAAGGAATTAACAGCTGAAAAGAAAAACTATTGGGAAAACTCACTAAGGTTACAAATTTACAACAAATTGAAAAAGAATGGCCACTAAATTGATTGGCGGTATGAAGTCAAAAAACACATAACTTCGCAAAACTTAAAAATCACATTTGGAACAAATTTGCTCTCCTAGAGCAGTGTTTCGCAACCCTGTTCCTGGAGGCACACCATGCACATTTTGGATGTCTCCCTCATCTAACCCCTTTATCTCCCCGTCTTGAAGTCTACTAACGAGCTGATGAGTTAATTCAGGTGTGTTTGTTCAGGAAGAGTTGGAAAATGTGTAATGTTGGTGTGCCTCCAGGAACAGGGTTGGGAAACACTGTCCTAGAGTAACTCTCTTGGAAACACTGCTAACAGCAGCAGAACTGAAATTGGAACCATTGATTGTCCCATACTTGAAAAAAAACGTGGGGTGCCGCTGGCCCCAAGATCTAAGAGGAGCAACCATACTGCAAAACACTTACATCATAGTAGGCTTTGGCATGAGGCAAGTACAGTGTCAAACACTGTTCAAGACTACAAACTGGACACTTGAGAGGCTGGCTGTCTCAGTGGTCTTTAAAAATAACCCAGAGCACATACGCCACCTGTGGATAGAGATACGCAGGAGCAAGAGAGAAGCTGAAAAGCAGCTGGAGGTGGAAAATGGAAGACAAGAAAGAGAAGAAGAAGAAAAGGAGGGGGAGTAGGGAGAGACAAATCCTAAACCAACAAGAGAGGAAAATTTTGGTTGAAGTGTTTAAGCCATTGGATTTTATTATCTGTACAAAACGTGAATTGCATGTCTCAATTAATATAGCAGGAGGATTTGATGCTAAATTAACCCCATGTCTCACTTATTCATATTGGACAGGAGGAATTACGCTGAGAAGTCAGAAGCTTGATGAGAGCAAGCTCTGGAGTTTTGACCTGATCTGTCTGGGAGGGGACATTATTTGGAAACGCAACAACCACAACTGGCTAGAACTGGAAGGCGTGTCAACGAAGCCATTGACCGAGGTACAAATAAGAGCAATTTTGAAATACATTTGAAGCCCTAAAACAAGGAAAATATTGTTCCAAAAAAATTTTAAAAAATAAAGATATTGAGTGATTAATAAAAACAATCTCAATATCAGATGAAAGCTGACAAAAATAGAAAGAATTTTAAACCTTTTTTTTTTTTAAACAAAAAACCTTGAGACAATGGCTTCAGTGTCACAAGATTTAGAAATCCCTGTAGAGAAAATAACAACACAATACCCAATATGTAGGAATACCATTAGAAATGTATCCAAAAAGTGGGAAAAAAAGAACAAAAAAGTTCAACACAAAATGGCCAGCAGAGGGAACATATGATCTACCCATGTGCAGAGAAATGGAGGCATTGATAAAAAAAAACACAAAGCTCATGACAAAACAAAGAAAAGGGAAGATAAGAGAGGGAAGGAACAGGAAGTGTTGAAATTATTCAAAGATTGGGGAATAAAGATAGTTAAAGAAAGAAGGGAAGGAAAAAAGAAAGAGGGAAAAGAAAGCGTAAGAGAAGAGAGGCCACCCCCATAGGTACCATCATATGATTCAGCTAAAGTCAAACAGCGACCAATTGTGGATGCACAACTACATGTCACAGGGAATGTAACATTTGAAGGGGAACAGAAGGAAGACATGGACGAAGAGAGAACAAGATTCTATGGAGATCAAGCCTATGGGGAACAGTCAAGAAAGGGAGATTTTTCGAGTGACTACAGCAAAAGAAGGGACTATACAGACCAAACCATGGAGAGCCAAAACACAAGAGAAACCCCAACAAGACTGTAAGATAAATCTGATGAAAGAAGAAAAGGAGAGAGTACTGCAAACTCAACAGCAGAGGATCCATATCAACATGCAAGTCAGGCATTGAAGCAGCTCAGCAGAACAACTATGGAGAAAGAGGTAGAAGAAATAATACAAGCAGCAACTAGAGATGGTTTATTAGGGGATCTGGAGCAAATGAGAGGAGAAACCGAGGAAATGAAGAAGCAAATCAGAAAAGATACCCAGGCGATGAGAAGGAGCTTGGAAAGAATGGACAGACGAAAACAACCCATGACAAAATCTGTCTCTGGCAGCCCCTCCAGGGAATACAAGCATATTTCAGGAAAACTAGAAGATGCAGAGCCTGAGGCACGCTGGCAGAGAGGTGACACCTTGAGAAGCAGACCATCAAGTATCATGATGAGACAAAGAGGATATAGTACAGTGCCTAATCCTAATCAAGGGACGACAAGGAGAGTATGTGCCATGGGCAGGACAGGATGTAGAAGGCCCGATAGCCTGTTTACCAGACATACACGAAGATGGATCAAGCAAGTGGAAGAAGAAACAATGGGAAAGATCCTGGCCATTGGAGATGTCAAGGCTTTGCAGGCAAGAAGCGTGGGAGGAGCCAAAACAAATGAAATCCTTGAGGAAGCAGGGCTTCGCGCAGCAGTGGCCCAAACAGGGCTCGATGCTCTCCCACTGGACAGATGCCGTTGCCAAATGTGGAAAGTTCTCAGAAAAATGGACCCAACACAAATGGACCCAAAGCTCCTGAAAGGAGAGCTAATGGGAGAAGCAGAGAACCCAACAACCTACGTCCAACGACAATTAAGAAGATGGAAACAGGATCTAGAAAGAGATCCAGAAAAGGACCCAGTGATAACATACACTGTTCAAAAATGCCATAGTGGAAGCTATGCCACCTGTGGTTAAAACAAAACTGGAAGATGTAGTGGGACTCAATTCCAAGACATCAAATGAATTCTGTGACCATGTTGCTCATGCGGTAGAACAATACAGAAAAAACGAACAGAAACTAAAAGAACGAGGAAAGAGAGCTTCAAAGAAGATTGGCTCAACTACAGCTGGAGGAGCTGACAACCAAAAAAAAGAAGGTACAGGCAGCACTGAGAGACAGTGACGACCAGTCAGCAGTGATGGCTCCAGTAAACACACCAGGACTAACTGCACAGCCACCAGTGGCACCTACTCAACTGATGACACCGATTCAGAATGCAATGATGGCACCAGCACCTATGCCACAGAATGCGACGCCGGCTAATGTACAGCAGCCCAATGCACCAATAGTCATCTATATGCCAGAGTAGAAGAATAATAAAAATGAATCGCAACAACAAAGAGGAAGAGGAAGACAATACAACAACTATCAGCAAAGAATGAATGATCGACAAGGAATTTGCTGGGGATGCAATCAACCTGGACATACTAAGAGAGACTGTCCCACCAACCCATGGCCGCAGGAAATGCAACAGACAAACCAAGCACAGCGGATATGGCACCAGAACCCACAAGCTCAGATCCAGGGACCAGTCAATCCGTGGCGTGGTCCTGATATGGGTTACTAGGGATACCCAGAGAATCCTACGGGGAGGAGTCAGCTGCCAATAATATCTTACAATGCTGACCAAAAACCAATGCTGCAGGTTGAAGTAGAGGACAAAATGACACCAACGATGCTTGACACAGGGGCCACATTCAATTGTGTGGGTCCCGAATATGCCTCTCACCTCCAAAAGTCTGGTAAATACGTTAAGACAGTAGGATTCTCGAGACAAACGCAGCCAATTCCAATGACGGCTCCAGTCAGCATAAAAGACAAATGACTGTGACACAAGAAAATAACAACGAGCAAACATATTTTGGGTAGGGAATTTGAAGGAAGAAGTAGAAAAACATTGAATAAATGGGGAAGGTACATAAAAGAACAGTTAAGAGACTCAGAAGAACCAAAGACTGAGTTCCATTGTACAATGATATATGACCCCTTGAGAAACTCTAAAATAGAAAAAGACTGGCTAGAACAAACAGAGAAACAGAAAGTACAATTGGTTTCAGAACATTTAATAGCATTAGTGAGTAGCATTACAGATAGAAGAATGTGACTTTATTAAAAAATGGTTAAAGGTAGAAAAATCAACCCCACATCACTCTATATGTAGAGATTTAGACAAGCTAGAGATTTAGGGCCAATGATGAAGGAAGCCAGAAAGAAAGAATGGAAAACTACAGAAAATCCTTTCATTTTTCAGACATCAGATGCAAAGTACTTAAAAATTCTATGTTATACAAAGATGGAAGGCACCCCCAAAATGGTAGTAGACACAGCAGACACAACAGTAGAAAAGAAAATTGTAAATTTCAAATTGGAAGAACTGACATGTGAGATGGAACAGAAAGTACCAACAGATTTGTGACACAGATGTAGGGCTAGTAAAATCTGCAAACCTAGTCGGAATTGGAACAAAACCAGGAGCTGTATTACCCAGAAAACACCAATACCTTTTGAAGTCAACAGCAGTGGAAGGCATCAGAAAAACAATAGAACAGAAAGGTGAGAGAGACTCTAACACTGATCATAGTGCTGATACACATGCTGCAGTGCCTCCCCCAGAGTCAGGACCGTCAACAAGTAGATTACAACAATACAAGGAATTCCCCACACTCAGTTTACAAGACATTGACCTCACAGGGATCAACTGCTAAGACACTGACCCTGGAGACATTGACATACCAGACCTTGACTGGATTGAACCAGCGTAGTGTAACTATACAAGAAAAAGGTACTGATTCACACAAACACATTAAAAAAGGTCTTGGGAATGGGCTAGAGCTGCTGAAGACAACTACACTGAATCAGAGAATGAGATTGACCCAGAATTAAGAAAAGAGAAACTGTTAGATATTGCACATCATAATGAATGGTATAAGTGGGCAGAATACACAGCAAAACAAGCTAAGAAGAACACCTGTATGGTATGTGCACCATCACCATTGCAAAAATTAATAGTAGCGCCAAATCAATATGATAGTATACATTGTGCAAAACTCTTTTCAGAGTACTGCACCTTGGCTAAGAAAAAATGTCCATATTGTCCAGTAGAATGTTTGACAATGCTTGGAAACTTGTACTATCAGAGGTACTATTATCAGTCTGGATGAAGAGATGAGTGTCAAAAGTTAGATGTGAGAATAGATCAACGAAAAAGAGAAACCCCCCAAAATTATGTATTGGATCCATCACTAAAATGTGAATGCTTTAACAAAACTAAGGGCCACACAGGTGTGGGAAAATTTAAAGGCAAGTGTGCTGTTGTCTGGCATTTAGATAGAGACATGTATAACAATCCACGTGTCCATAGGTCCACTAGCAGAATATATGCGACAGCAACTGTGAACACCAATATGGCAGTGATCCAGGCTCATGAGAATTGTAAAAATGCAACTCTGCATTTTCCATTAATAGAGCCATTAGAAAATCAGAGTGAGACAATAGCTGATTATTTTTGGCTATGTGGAGGAAAAAGATCCTTATACAAGGATAAGGTTGACCCAAGAAGTGGGGATAATAGATTGGGAGACAGATGAGAACAAAATGCCAGAACAGACTAACAATTTGCCTGCCAATCAACACAGAGCAAAAAGAGCTTATGAACCAGACCCCAATATAAAACTAGATGCAATTGGACAACCAATGGGAATACCAAATGAATTTAAAGCAAGAGATGAAATGGCCTCTGGTTTTGAGTCCATATTTGTATGGATAATGCCAAACAAGAACGCAGAAGGGATAAAATATATTTGGGAGGTTTATTAATCACACAGACCAAGCATTGGATGCATTAGGACATCAACTTTTGTTGATATTAGTAAAATGACATGGCAAAATAGACAAGCACTGAACTGGTTGTTGGCCAAAAAGGAGGTGTATGTGTAATGTTTGGAGCTGACTGTTGTACTTTTATCCCAAATAATACAGCTCCGAATGGATCATTTACTAAAGCCATGAAGAAGCTGAAGGCGCTCAGACAAGAAGTCACAGAGAATGCGGGTAGTCAAAGAATAATCAATGATGTCCAATGCTGCTGCCAAACAAATGATCAATATATCGGTGAGAAGAACAGGAGTGGATATTGGAGCCAGGTCTGGAGTATACCCAATAGGCCCTGGAGTGGATGAGCTGGATGACTTTCTGTAAAAGGATCTAAGCAAGAGTGAGGAAAAGGGTGCTATGTTATTTTTTCATTTTATTTCTGTTGTTTGAACAATGTTTTTGAAGAAAAAAAAAAGGGGAGTTAGCCCCACTGTGTATTTTATTTTGAGAAAAATAGAAAGTATCTTAGAAATATGGGTAGAGTAGGTAGAAAGATTAGGAGGGTGCTTTGTTTGTTGTTTTGATAAAACTAGTCCCCTTTCAGTATAACTTGTTTTTATTACTTTTACTCATTTTTATTCATATCATTATATCAATAATATTTACTCATAATATTCTCAACTGTAACCAAGAGGGGTCAGAAGCAGGTCATTACCCGTGTTACGAGGTAATGCAATAAGATTTAAAGGGAATGATTTGAAAGGTTTTATATTTTCTATATCACATAAAAAGAACATATGAAAGTTTATATTGCATTTTTTAAATATGATGTTAAGTTCTGTGAAAGCCAAAGAAGAAGAGGATCGATGAGCACATCAGTGCTTAGCAGCTGGGTTGACTCTACTGGTGGTTTAAAAACCCACTGTCAGCTCCAACACCAGGTAGCACTCTAGGCAGGACCAGAGTACACCTGCCAACGATGGAGCAGCCCGGATAGCACTCCAGACCACCGGAAGCGTCTGAGAGTTCCTCTGGCAATGTGGGACAATTATATAATCAACTACTTATGCTACAGGTCACTGAAGAATAGTCATCTATTGAAATGATGATTCACTGAAAATGTTAATCTACTGTAAGGAGTATGCAACACTGGTTTAATGAATGGTTTGATGAAATGATATCCCCTGACAGATGTTTTAGATAGGGAGATGAGGTCTTTTACTCCTTTCTATCCAAAAAGGGGGGGAGAAGTTTGGCCTCATACACTAATCAAAGTGTGTCCACATGAGGAAGGTGAGTTGAAAAGATAGGATGGATGGCTGAATTAGCCATAAGTAAAATGGAGAAGAAAAGGCTGGACTTGTCAAACTTTGGTGAGAGGGCATAGGTGTGGGAATATGACAAAGTCCCAAAGAGGAGATGTGTTGGAGAATTATACTGGTTATATAAAGTAGAATAAGGTTATGTATCAATAAAGTAAGAAATTGGGCCTGTGATAATGACTGGGCATAAGATAGTACATAAGATGATTTCTTAAAAAAAAGAGAAGCGCTGGGGATTTTCCACCAGTAAATCTAAAAGATGCAAAGGTTTGCATTTAAGTGTTGCGAAACTGCAAGGGGGAGCTAAAAAGAAAAGGTGGATAGAAGGGTGCCCATTGGATGTAGAAATATAAGAAAATAGAATAAGAAATGGAGTTTTACCGTAGAAAATTCAGATGATCAGCTGGCATCTCACTTTGTTTTTCTTACAATAAAGTTAAAGGAGTAGTTCACTTTTAAATAAACTTTTGCTGATAATTTACTCACCCCCATGTCATCCAAGATGTCCATGTCTTTCTTTCTTTAGTTGAAAAGAAATTAAGGTTTTTGATGAAAACATTCCAGGATTTTTCTCCATATAATGGACTTCAATGGGCACCAAACGGTTCAAGGTCCAAATGACGGTTTCAGTGCAGCTTCAAAGGGCTTTAAACTATACCAGACGATGAATAAGGGTCTTATCTAGCTAAACGATCGGTCATTAAAAAAAAGTTTAAGTTGTAAGTTTTATAAGCACAAACGCTCTGTTCTGTGATGCACGTTCGTGACGTCACGTAATACGCAATTACGTTGAAAAGAACGTGCACATACTAAGGTCAAGCGTGACCTTTTCAATGTAATTGCGTATTACGTGACGTCGCAAACGCGCATCACAGAACAGAGCAAGTCGAGCATTTGTGCTTATAAAACGTAAACTTTTTTTAAATGACCGATCGTTTCGCTAGATAAGACCCTTATTCATCGTCTGGTATCGTTTAAAGCCCTTTGAAGCTGCACTGAAACGGTCATTTGGACTTGGACTGTTTGGTGCCCATTGAAGTCCATTTTATGAAGAAATACTGAAATGTTTTCATCAAAAACCTTAATTTCTTTTCAACTGAAGAAAGACATGGACATCTTGGATGACATGGGGGTGAGTAAATTATCAGCAAAAGTTTATTTAAAAGTTAACTAATCCTTTAATATCTTTTGAGACCTGGAACTTCGACAGAGATTTTCTTCAAATGCTGAACTGAGAGAACCTTGGAGACTTACAACAGTAGTTGCAAATGACCATTTCGATTTTAAATAAATGCTCAAACATTTCTGCAGTCTTTTTTTGTTTAAGATACTCAGCTTGATTTACACATCATGCTTTCCTCCCATCGATTTGTACAGACCTTGTGATCAAACTGTTCCCACAACAGCTCAATATCTAAAGCTAGCAACCATCTGCTATAGTATCGCAATATACAGTACACTATAAAACACCCGAGAAACAACTCTGATATAGGAGAGGATGAATTGTCATGTCACGACATGTTTCCTGAAGTTGTAGAACCTCTTCTTAATACTAATACATTGTTGCTATTATTAGGACATATCCCAAAAACATTCAAGCTGGCTGACTACTTGATCCTGGAGAATTAGTTAACAATAGACAGATCAAGATTTCTAGAAAAAGGTGCATATTGCCAACTACAGTATGTTCCTTTTAAAGAGAAATTATATCTATGAAGTACAAACCCAATTCCAAAAAAGTTGGGACATTGTACAAATTGTGAATAAAAAAGGAATGCAATAATTTACAAATCTCATAAACTTATATTTTATTCACAAAAGAATATAGATAACATATCAAATGTTGAAAGTGAGACATTTTGAAATGTCATGCCAAATAATGGCTCATTTTGGATTTCATGAGAGCTACACATTCCAAAAAAGTTGGGACAGGTAGCAATAAGAGGCCGGAAAAGTTAAATGTACATATAAGGAACAGCTGGAGGACCAATTTGCAACTTATTAGGTCAATTGGCAACATGATTGGGTATAAAAAGAGCCTCTGAGAGTGGCAGTGTCTCTCAGAAGTCAAGATGGGCAGAGGATCACCAATTCCCCCAATGCTGCGGCGAAAAATAGTGGAGCAATATCAGAAAGGAGTTTCTCAGAGAAAAATTGCAAAGAGTTTGAAGTTATCATCATCCAAATATTCAGAGAATCTGGAACAATCTCTGTGCGTAAGGGTCAAGGCCGGAAAACCATACTGGATGCCCGTGATCTTCGGGCCCTTAGGCGGCACTGCATCACATACAGGAATGCTACTGTAATGGAAATCACAACATGGGCTCAGGAATACTTCCAGAAAATACTTGTCGGTGAACACAATCCACCGTGCCATTCGCAGTTGCCGGCTAAAACTCTATAGGTCAAAAAAGAAGCCATATCTAAACATGATCCAGAAGAGCAGGCATTTTCTCTGGGCCAAGGCTCATTTAAAATGGACTGTGGCAAAGTGGAAAACTGTTCTGTGTTCAGACGAATCAAAATTAAGTTCTTTTTGGAAAACTGAAACGCCATGTCATCCGGACTAAAGAGGACAAGGACAACCCAAGTTGTTATCAGCGCTCAGTTCAGAAGCCTGCATCTCTGATGGTATGGGGTTGCATGAGTGTGTGTGGCATGGGCAGCTTACACATCTGGAAAGGCACCATCAATGCTGAAAGATATATCCAAGTTCTAGAACAACATATGCTCCCATCCAGACGTCTCTTTCAGGGAAGACCTTGCATTTTCCAACATGACAATGCCAGACCACATACTGCATCAATTACGGATCCGGGTACTGAAATGGCCAGCCTGCAGTCCAGATCTTTCACCCATAGAAAACATTTGGCGCATCATAAAGAGGAAGATGCGACAAAGAAGACCTAAGACAGTTGAGCAACTAGAAGCCTGTATTAGACAAGAATGGGACAACATTCCTATTCCTAAACTTGAGCAACTTGTCTCCTCAGTCCCCAGACATTTGCAGACTGTTATAAAAAGAAGAGGGGATGCCACACAGTGGTAAACATGGCCTTGTCCCAACTTTTTTGAGATGTGTTGATGCCATGAAATTTAAAATCAACTTATTTTTCCCTTAAATTATACATTTTCTCAGTTTAAACATTTGATATGCCATCTATGTTGTATTCTGAATAAAATATTGAAATTTGAAACTTCCACATCATTAAATTCTGTTTTTATTCACAATTTGTACAGTGTCCCAACTTTTTTGGAATCGGGTTTGTATTTCAGTCAGGTATCATATTTTCAGTTAAAATGACTTTGACCACATTATTTTGGATAAACTCAAAAATTATGTTGGCATTAATGGAATGGCATTTGTATGGAGTGCTGCAAGGCTCAGTACTAGGAAAATTACTTTTGACTTTATATATGCTACCCTTGGAATATATTATTAATAAACATGGAGTTAGTTCTCATTGGACAGCTGATAATACTTACAAAATCAAAATCAAATAGGGGTGGTAAATCTTAAACTTTGGAACAGTCTTCCTAACATTGTTCAAGGTGCAGAAAGACTCTTATGTTTTCAGTTTAAATCTTTTTTTAAAGACCCCCTGTACTGTCAGTAAAGACCCCAACGACTAGACAAGCCTTTGGCAGGGATCCCAATGGCCAGCTACAGCAAAGCATCATGCTAGGACCAGCTGGGACCACAATGCAGATTTTAACAACTAGGAACTAACAACTAGGATTTTAACAACTCTGTCTCTCTCATTCGCTGTCTGTTTAGGCTTGTTTAGTTCAAATCTACGGAGCCTCACCGTGGCTCCGTAGATCACCGTGCAAAAAGATAAGCCAGTCATCTAAGCTGCAACTCTACCTTCATGTTTCAACTTACTGGACAGACTACAACCCACCAATGTTCTCACCTAATTCATGTCTCCACCTAAATCTGAGCTGTATTAGTTCAGAAAAAGACAGACTTGTAATAAATTCATTCCGATTGATGAATCCGAAAAAAAAAAAGAACATAAACCTGACAATAAGCTTGTTGGGCTATTGATATATGTATAACAGTTAGTTCCGATCCTCGAATTTGACTGGATGAGAGGCTTTCTAAGACTACTGCTATTTCCTCAGTATCAGAAGCACTGCTCTGTGCGTTCTAGTCAGGCGTTCTAGTGCAGGTTACATAATTACGCCAATAGGTGGCGGCAAGGGACTATCTTTGAGAGTCATTAAATGGTTCATTCAACTAATACGATCAAAACTACTGATTCATTCATTAATGAAACAAGGTGTTCAGATTATTTTTATTTTATACTTTGAGCAATACTTTGCAAGGCTCAATCGACCAGAAATGCGTCGCCAGGGTAACGCTGAAGCTGATGCTTCACTTTATTGAATCAATGCCATTTGGTCTCTATGCATTGACCAGCCCTGACTCGATTCATGGGAAATGGACATATAACTTGACCTGAATAAGGACAGATGCAGGTAATCGCACGTCCTCAGTCGATCTCTGTCTCTCTCATTCGCTGTCTGTTTAGGCTTGTTTAGTTCAAATCTACGGAGCCTCTGTACAAAATCACAATGGTACACATAATTGAATAAAAAAAAGAGCCAGTTGGTGGGAAAAAAAATGACATTATTTACTCGTTATTATTAAATGATTTAAAATTCAATACAAATGCATGAAGTGTAAAACAAGAAGGGTATAGCCTTATGAGAAGAAAAAAAAGAAAACACGTGAACATCGCGGGTTTGCGGTTGCTTGCATTCCTTTGCAGTTGGTTTGTCAGTATCGCGGTATTACAATATTGCACGACAGCCCTACCTGTGCTGCTGCCTCCTCGTATCCTGTGGTGCCATTTATCTGCCCAGCCAAGAAGAGACCCTGAGTGCTCTTTATCTGCAGCCACGGGAAGAGTTGTGTTGGACAGACAAAGTCATACTGCACTCCATAACCTGGAGCAAAACATTAAGACAACTTATGAGCTTTCTGTACAGCCCATTGCAGATCAACACAGTGTATTACCCATTTAATATTTACCTGCCACATTGTTTACTGTCTTAGTGGGCAGTTCTTTGCCAGAAAAAAGCAATACTAATATATATATATATATATATAAAATCCTGGCTGAGTGATTGTTTATATCATCGCAAAATGTAAACCATATCACACAGCTCTATATACATCATGTTTTATCTATATTATATCCGCATACAGATGATGCACTCATGTAAAGCGATATATACGGTATAGCAAATCTTAGACTTCTTTTTCATTGCATATTGTAACTATATTATCCTCCAACTCTTTATATAAAGTTGGATATAAAGGTATGTCCAATACACGTAAGGCGATTTATACTATATACTTTATAGCCAGAGTTTGAAATTAACTTTTCACTCACCAGCTAATTTGGCTACTAAATTTTAAGTTACCGGCCATTCAGAACTTCTAATAGCCAAGATAAAAATATCAGAAATAAAACAGATGATCAAATTACCAGCTTAAATTTAAATATATTTATTATTAAATCTGATTCTGAATCATTGAATGGCTTTCAGCTTTCAATGTCAGTCACTGTTTGCGGATACCATAAAAATAATATAAAATCAAAATAAAAAAATAATGAATAAACATAAAAACATAATTCTCAATAACTTTTATAAAACAGCATACATTTTGTTGTAATTTCCAGCTCACTCTAAAATTAATGTTTAATGGTAAACACGTTGAACATCAGCAGACATGCTGCCAATTAAAAATAAAGTGATCAGCTGTTTCCTTATAAAAGTCAGTGTATTGAAGCCTCACCTCTATTGACATCCATTCAAAAAAGCCAACTTGTTCTCACTCCAAGGAGTCTAATAATAATAATGAAAATCATGCCCCAAAATATCATGTCATAATGACAAAATCATATCCCTACATAGGGCCGATAGACGTGGTGACTCCGGTGTGCGGTTACTGCAGTACACACATAGAAAACAATTTTAAAGACATGGCATGGCACTTTTCTTAGTGTGCGGCCCTTTTTAGGCTTTGTTTTGGGGAGGGGCTCTGATAGCGATGTCATGCAAAGTGATAAGACATAATTTATGAATCATTACCCGCCATGTGCCAAATTGGCTAGAGAGTCGATATTACCTGCCATGGCTGATTTTAAATCACCCACAATTGGCGGGTTGGCGAGTGCTAATTTCAAACCCTGTATTGCATATCTCAATGGCTTTATTGCTTTTATCATCGCATAATGTAAACTGTATTATTTCTTCGCTCAAATTTACTAAATACAACAATACGGAACAAAGATATAAATCTCAACATTATAATTTTCTGAAAAGTGCTATACAAATAAATTTTACTTAACTTGACTATAAATGTACCTGGAGAGCAAATTTTTGCATGTTGCAGCCCAGGGATCTCTCTGATGAGGCAGAGCTGCTTCTCAGGGGGCATTGTCATAGACAAACCTTGAGGGTACATGAGGTCAGAGGTCAGACCCTCCGGTTCCAGCCATACCTGGTGTTGTCGCCCTGGAAACCGAAGCACCTTTGACTCAATGGAGGGGCAATACCTGTGAAAAATGCTGTCAGATTCAACATTTGATGCAAGCATTCACTCTGAATAATGCCCCATTCACATCTTGTTGAAATTAGCTTAATGCAATACATAATCAGTATACAAACTTAAATGCTCCTCTAATGCCAAAACAGAGCTAAGAGCGTGCAACAGGCAACACTGGCTGTGCTAAAATGATATATAAACTAATGTGTGTGTGGTAATGTACCTAGCTACCTTTGAATGCTGAAGCCACTGGCATTTTGCTTTTTACATGACAATAGAAAAGTGGTAGAGGTTGAAGTTTTCATATGATTTGGAGCTCCAGCTTGAATTTATGAGGATGTTAACAGCTTTACTAGTCAGAAATTCATTATTATGGTAATTACAAAAAGACTTGAACCCACCTTAAGCCATAGGAAAGTGTTAATTTTGGTGTTCAAATATTACCTGGGTCCTTTAGTGTCTTGCTGTATGTGTGAGTTAAGGTGGCTGCTCTCTTTCACCACTCTTTCTACCCCAGGAGTGGTGTACGTCAGAAAACATGGAAGCTGCTCTTCAGGCTACACAAAAAATTAACAACATGTCGGTTTACTAATCCAAACTATGATGACACTGAGATCAGTACCATATTTTTCAAGGCACATCATATGACAGCTTTGTGTGAGGAACCAAGGGGTTGCAAGGCTAAAAAGTTTTAATTGACAGGCATTTAGAAGTAGCCATGACAAATTAAATATTTTCTAAAAATATATATATTTAATTGTTTTTCCAGTGCCAAAAAATGTCCCTGTCTGCTCCCTTTGACAGCTCAGTACAGTCACAAGCAGAAGAGTTTTGTTCTTGTGGTGCTATCAGCTAATCATTGTTTCCAAAACGCAATTTCCCTGCAGCTCAAGGGCCTAAAACTAACTTTTTGCCACGCCTGCCAATGGCCGGTGACTTAAGAAAATGTACCAGCTATGAAACCGTTTTCACAAAAACAGCCAGTTATGACACCAACATTTTAGATCAGGACCAGTGAAAATTCACAATTCTCTATTCCAATTTCGATCAGCTAAAACTACTTCCCTAACTAATATAAATTAAAAACATTATTAAAGACAAGTAACAATAGTTTTCAGGTAGAGCCATTGAATAAAGTAATCAAATATAAAATAAAACTGTAGAGTCATCACTGCATAAATTAAACAGATTAATACGAGTTTCAAAAATCAAGAGCATTGAGTGATTTTTTCTTTGTCCTTTTTTGTTTAACATTAAAAACATTTGTGTTTGATTAACATTGAAAACAGACAGCAGCAGGAATATTAGGCTGCTGTCACTTTAAGAGCTAATGCACAGATCCACTGATACAGTACACATGCATTGTCTTTCTCGACTGCTTACGTTCACTCAAGCCATAACAGACTGCGTTTACTAGGATACTCATCGAGACTGAATTTTTTAAATATAATTTTGTGTGAATATGTCCGTTCAAGCACAAGAAGACTTGAAACAGAGCTCATTTCAGTATTTGTGGATGTGCGCACACTAAACTTCCCACACAGCACGTGAGTAACGAATTGAGCTCCATTTTGCGTCTTCTTGTGATTGAATATTTAAATTAGCAAAAGGCTTAAACTTTCGTGACGATGCAGCACTAGCCCGTCAACTGTCCCGAGCATAGTTTACAATTATTCACGTTTATGTTCTCACAACGTTGCATTTCTTAGAATTCATAAAAACGTTACTGGCCAACTGGCGATTCACTCCGCTTCAAATACTCGCATTTAGCACTTGGCGAGTGTTCATTTTAGGCCCTGAGTGAGTAAGCAAAGTAACCAGAGTGAGCACAGATGGAAGCATACAGGTCATGTACTTCTATGGAGACCTGTGCCCACCAAACAACTGCCATTGAGATAACTGAGAATGCTAACAGATAGCTTTCAGCAGGCATTATAGACCTCCTTGTGAGGAACAGACCAAATTTGTGTTTTTTGTTTATTCTTGTTATTTTGTGCATAACATTTTAGTCATGATTTAAATTGGCAGAATGCAAGCTTACCAGTGAATAATAACTAATATTTGGCTCTGCTGCTCACACAAAGCTGTTGTATAACTTCAGAAAGCTTGGAACATAGCGCACTACTTTTATGTAGTGTTGTTTTTCATATGTGGTCACTATGTTATATGGGGGGGGGGGGGAGCTTTCTTTCTTAAAAGAGGAAAAATTGTCCTTATGCATTTTATATTTAGTCAGTCATACAGATTTGGAATGACAGCTTTGGTGAGTAAATGGGGTGACCTATTCCCTTAATACTTTAAACGATTCACTAAGAATATGACTGGTAATTCATACCGTGCAGTGTGTGTGTGTATTGATGAAGCTGAATGGAGTGGGACTTGGGTCAGGCAAACGAATAAGGGTGAGGGAGAAGTCGATCGTATCCTTGATGATACGGGGAGGAGTACCAGTCTTCAGCCGGCCAACCTTCAACCCCAAAACTTCTTTCAAGGTATGAGAGAGACCAGCACAGGAAGGCGGATCCCCCATTCGCCCCCCTGGAGAAGTGTTTTGGCCGATAAAGAGAGCACCAGACAGGAAGGTGCCAGTGGTCAGAACCACTGAGCGGGAATGGATTTCACCACCTCCATGAGCTGCTAGAGATGACATTTGGTCAAAACATGAATCGGTCACTCTGTTATTAGGAAAAGTTGAATATATTGAGTAAATGATGTTCCTCACCCAAACGTATTCCGTAAACTTTATGTCTTCCTGGTTTCTCTGGATCAGCTGTAGTCAATAGAAGGTCCTGCACAGAGCCCTCTAGGATGGTCACTCTCGGTGTAGATAAAAGCTCTGACTGAAAAACAGAAGGTCAAGATGGTGTTACTATGAAACCCATGGAAATGTACACGTAGATGTTTCTTGGCGGCTGTTCCTATAAGCCGCTATCATCGCTTTAAATCTCCACCATTGGGGTTTTCCGGACTTTGGTATTTTTAGCCAAGATAACCAAGTTTCTAATGAGCTGCCTCAGCAGTCACTTGTCAAGGTTGAAATGTTTAAGATAACCAATCAAAGTAGGCAGGTTTTACTGTTCACAGAGGCTGCTGGTTGCGAGATAAGATGCAAGTAGCTAAACATTTAATATTTAATAGTTTTTAGAACATAAATGTTAAATGACTTACAGAAACTATCAGGGATATAAACTAATCAACTTTTGTCTAATTTCTCAATTTTTAATTGAAAATATACTATAATTTACATGATTCATGACATGTAATTTGTAATTGTTAATGTGATTAGACCAGAAACATTAATAGAGCTCTTTTCTACGGAGCCCCACAGATGACATGCGGACAACAATATACACTATATTGCCAAAAGTATTGGGACACCCCTCCAAATCATTGTATTCAGGTGTTCCAATCACTTCCATGGCCACAGGTGTATACAATCAAGCACCTAGGCATGCAGACTGCTTCTGCAAACATTTGTAAAAGAATGGGTCACTCTCAGGAGCTCAGTGAATTCAAGCGTGGTACCGTGGTAGGTTTCCACCTGTCCATTCGTGAAATTTCCTCACTACTAAATATTCCACGGTCAACTGGTATTATAACAAAGTGGAAGCAATTGGGAACAATAGCAACTCAGCCACTAAGTGGTAGGCCACATAAATCACAGAGCGCACAGTCAATAGCTACAGACCTCCAAACTTTGTGTGGCCTTCAGATTAGCTCAAGAAAGCTTCATAGAATGGGTTTCCATGGCCGAGCAGCTGCATCCAAGCCTTACATCACCAAGAGCAATGCAAAGCGTCAGATGCAGTGGTGTGAAGCACGCCGCCACTGGACTCTAGAGCAGTGGAGACGTGTCCTCTGGAGTGACGAATTTTAGTTTGAAAACATAACCTGCCCTGGAGAAGGTTAGCCGTGGAGCGTAAGTTACTATGGAGATGAACACTGCTAAAAGCCAAACCACTTTCATGGTACCTAAAACCCAGGATTGGCACAAACTAAGCTTAAACATATCTGGCTAGCCAGCTAAACCGGCTTCATGGTATAGGCCCCTGGGTGCCTTCAGTAAATATTCTTGTATAGACAATAGTAAACACTGGTCCTCGAACCTGATTGGCTGAGAGGGGTTCCAAAAATGCTGATATTTCTCCAGTATCGGCACTGGGACTTTTCACCATTTACAGCACTCCTTTTTTCGGTGTTTGTGCGTTCCATATAGATTGAGACTTAAGGCAAATTCACACCAAGAACGATAACTATAAAGATATAGTTCTAAAAATCGTTCTCAATATCATAGAATAGCACAGTTCACACCACAGCTATAACGATAACAGCACAGAGAAACGATATAGTTGGAATCACTTTCAGAACTATTTTATCCAGCTGATGAATAATAAAAACATCGATCAATCAGAATCCATCCTGCTGTAACGAGCTGTAGAACACACTTCTACAATTTAAATTTTGGGATCTCTGTACTTATAAAATCCTGTGTACAGCTGCTATACATAGAAATTAACCATATTGGAAATGTCAACGCTGGTCCATGAATCCTCGAGAGCAAGTTGACTGTCCATCTACAACCTAATTATTAACATTTATCTATATTTGCAATAGTCGTTAGCTGCTGATTTTTACAGGAATTAGTTGTCATTAATTGTTTGTTACATGATTCTGCACCTAGTAAATAAAAAACTAATATTCATTAAAGCTCTTACATATATAATATTGATTATCGGAGAATCCTACAGTCAAAAAGGATGCCACGGGCTACAGCTATAGGTTGCACAAGGATCAACGCACATTCATAGAGCTCATCAAATATGGTCAATATCAGCTCAACCATACTTTTTTGATGTGTGAGAACCAGTGAGGTTTGTTCTAATGCATCAAAGTATATTTCAGCTGTAATTTATACTTTTGTTAATCGATGAATGAGAAAAAATACATAAATTAAATCTGTTTATCATATGAAGCATCTCTTTCTCTTTAAAAGACATGGATTAAACTGCTTGATTCATATTGATTTTTATTTCATATTGAAACGTTTTGGAGATTGAAAATTTGGTAGCGTGGAGTCTCAATGGATGGACAAAAACGAATAATTATTTTCTTTAGTAATGCTGAAAGAATGGAACCTGTATAAAGTCTTTATAGCGTTGGCGGTCCAGCTGGGTTCTGGGGCCCCACACCGCAGGCCCCTTACTGCGGTTAAGAATAGAGAAATGAATCCCAGCCCAGTCTCCTGCCCGTCCCATCACACCATCCAGAGCATCAATCTCCTTCACCAGATGACCTTTCCCGACACCCCCCAGCGATGGGTTACACGAGAGCGCCCCTAAAAGACAAATAGAGAACTGTTTAGAGGTTGATGTGAATAACATTTAAATTTGCTATAGTAAACCTTCAACTCACCGATAGCTTGGATTTTCTGTGTGATGAGAAGCGTCTTTGCTCCGACTCTGCTGGCAGCGGCCACTGCTTCGGTCCCGGCATGACCACCACCCACCACGATGACATCATAATGTTGAGTGTGAACATCAGAGGCCTGAATGGAGCCGGTGGAGAGAGTCTTTGGAAAGCGCAATCTTCTTACCAACATTTGCGATGATTGTCAAAGTGGTACACTGCCTCGTATGGTAAGGATTTTCGATCTGTGATCAAAAGGGGAGGTTACATGCAGTTTCAAAAGCTTCTTTAGTCATCAAAATACATCTATATTCAAAAGCAGCATAAAACACTTTCCAGCTGAAATACTAAATGGATGGTTATTTTAAACCGCAAATCTTATCTCTTTCATAAATGTAGTATCTGCAAAACCAGCTGTATTATCCAGACAATTGACCACTAACAAAAAAAAAAATGTTTGTAGAAATTGCACCATAGCAATATCATGGTTTTCTAGACACGTACATCCCTTAAGAAAATTAAAAATGGTTTTACTATATAAAAAAAAGAAAAGAAAAAAAGGTTAATATAGTTAAACCATGGTAACCACAAATGAACCATGGTTTTGCTACACTTACCAGAGTTTAACCATGGTAGGTAAAAATTATACAATTGGTAACCAATCCGCAAAAGAAAAAAAAACATGGTTACTACACTTTTACTATAATAAAACCAAGGTTAATTTTCGTAAGGGATGTTTTCTGGAAATACGCACTGGTAAAGTTATACGAACTACAATGGTATGTCCATACGCGATCAATCTATGTTCTGCTCTGAGCTTGCAGGACTGCAAAAGGCATTCCTGTTTATTACGGTAAAGCTGCTTTGAAACTGTCTGTATTGTATAAAGCGCTATATAAATCCTTGACTTGATTTAACTGCATGTTATTTGACTTATGACTTGATGCTCACAACTGTAACTCTAACATGACAATGAAACTGCAGTTCAAGAACTACTCACCACTGCTCTTGATGTAATTTCTCCTGTTTAAACGAGTTATTCTTTATCGTTACAGTGAACATCCTCACGATGATCAAGGACAGGACGCAGCCATGTCTTAAATTTTTTTTTACCCTAATAACTGTCATAGATACGCAAATTACCGTAACAACAGACGTAGGCATTTGTTCAGACAAAGGAGCTTATCAATGATGGTTCTCTCAGGTTTTAGACTCTTTGCATAACTTCATCCATCTTTTCTGACCATGTAGGTGTTTTGTGTATGTATGTTTTATGTCTGTTTAATCTTGTCCGTGAATTAGTTATTACAATTTGTGCAAAATATATGTTTGGTTCTGACTCCCTGCTACAAACAAATTGTCACTTAAATGATTGATCTTGTTATGCGCTCTAAGCGCTTATGTAAATACAAAGGAAGAATTATTTTTCTGTAGCCATGAAAAATATCCTTTTCTTAGAATTAATGAATCAATACTGAACATTCACATAATGAACTGATCGATTGATTGTAATGTTAATGTAGCTACACCGTTAATCTAACTGATTCAGTATTCATAATTAATCAATAATGAATAATCATGAGTTATGAATAATTATTAATTTTTCCCCTCTGAGCAAATTCGCTACAGCATAAAACGTGCATCACTGTGAAAAAGGTTCCAAAAGTGGGTTATTTTTAAGAGTGTATTGTCATTATTTTATTTAAGCAGTAATACAAATAGTTGTAAATAGTTTTATAGGATAAAAAAAATATATATATATATATATATATAATTACAAAAATATAGTTTTGATCTCAGAATTTTGTTGTGTCCTTATCCTGATAATTATTATTAAAAAATGTCCCTGCTGAAAAATCCAGCATTGCTAGTCACCAGCATAAGGTATGTTTTGCACACTAGGATTAGCATAGACCCTTTTCACAGACTGTGATGACGCGTTTTAACGGTCATCAATATTATAAATCCTGCAAAGTTTTTTGTATTTTCATTTTTTGTTTAAATGTATGTACATTTATGTAACAATGTTCAAAGTGAGGTGAGGAAGAAGACAAGGGGTCGGCGTTCTGGGACTCGTGAGTACTCTTTATTTCCCTTTAAATCAGTAAACAAAACGGTGTGCACAAAACATAAAGCAATCCAAAAACTCTCTTTGGTTCAGTCGTCGGTTTGAGCAGTTCCTCTCTGCATTCGTGCATTCGTCCCAGGGTAGTGTTTTCTCTCTCTCCTGGTCCTCGTTTCCTGTTGGCTTTTATCCTGTCTCTCCACGCCAATTACTGCAACAAGAGACAGGTGTTCATCATTTGCACTTAACCTACGACTCTCTCTCCCGTCACAGACCTCGCTAGACCACATCCCCCTCGCCACAATTTATAACACTAATACTTTGTATTATATTACTTTTGCATCAAATGACAAAAAATGAGCTACCACTGCTGTGAGGGTGTTTCTAATACAGCGCCATTGCCGTTATCAATCTTACTCTATTTTTTCTACTTTGGAGTTTTTCTTTTGCTATTTGAACAAATGGGGACACAAAAAATATATTTAATGTGTACTCTCATTCACCGCTATAGAAGTTAACCCAACTATGATGACTTCCGCTCTGAGAAACCCGGAAATGTGAAAAGGGTCTATTGGATGCTGGTTGCTGGTGGACCAGCATATGGTGGACAGGCATATAAATACACAAACAAAGGGAACTAATTAGGAAACAGCTGAACAGAATGATTAATCAAATGAGTAACCAAGGTAACAAACTAGTGGCGGGAAACTGAGAACAAAGGAGACAGGAAACTGCAAACTAAAAGTCCATGAAAATAAAATGATCCAATATTGGCAGCTCCATTTTTTCCCATCCAGTAAATCAATTTAAGTGTTGCATCGTCAAGAAAGGAGTGCTGTGCCAACACACAAAACCGGGCAGAACAATTAAAAAAAGAAAGTCCGTCTCGGGCAAGAGCAATAAACGGTGCTGCCTTTTCCATTGTTGTTTTTACGGTTGTTTCTTCTGTCACTGTTGGTTGCAGAAAGACACACAATGATGAAGAATCAGATGTAAACAACCCCTAGAGGTCGAAGATCACGCCAGCACGACTCAAATAACTCTGTTTATTTTTATCATTCAGGTTATACATTGTTATACATCATTATAATCTGTTAAGTTCTAGTTTTATTTGTGTGTACAGTCACAATAAAAACTAAATGTTGTGCTTTTTGCAAAATAAAGAAAAGAAACATGATGCACGATCTGCAGCCTCTGTCAATGAAGTCTAATCTGATTCTCTTCAGAAAATGAACTGTAACTTAGTAAATACTTGTCACACAAACATGAGACATATGTCTAAAGAAACGTTGAAATGTCAGGTTTTAAATAATGTAAATCAAATCGAAAACAAATATTCTCTGTTGATATAATGTTTTTGAAAAGAGAGAGATGTCAGTCGTTCTCCAGCTTCTTCATTATCTGCTAATGCGGCCACGCCCACGGAGCGCGCGTTCTTTTGAAATTCAAATACTGACGCGATCCATGAGAGCAGAGTCAAGGTCCACATCAACTCGAATAAACACATCAAGATTAGTGCATGTAGGCCTACTTTACATCGTTTTGAGACGTGGTGAGGAATAATCCTGGAAGAAAAGCTGTTTATTTCTAAGAGCAACAGATTCAGCCGATGATTTGTGAGGTAAGTTTATTCTGTTAGTTTCTGTGAATATTAATCTGCAAAACAGGATCGTTTAAATATGAATCCTGCTGCAACATAAAATGTCATAGACGTAAGACTGTTTAGACAAGATTTCTTTGGCCTGTTTTGGACAGATTATGAAGTGCTTACTGTAAAATAGCCTAGTGTCACATCAATAAAGCTTTTGTTCGCAAATTTCTGCTCAGATGCTATATGTTTTGTGTACAATAGGCTACTTGTTGTAGCCATTAAAATGTATTTTGTTTCATATTGATGTTTAAATATTATAGCCTAATGTTATTTTTTTATTTAATCTATGTTGATTATGAAAAGTGAACAGCACGAGTAATAAAGGAAACTTCATAAGATGCGCAATATGTCAGAAGACATGGAGTTTGACCACTTCATTAAGTTTTGTTTTGTAGAAAGCCTTTCTTTAAAGTGAATTTTCGTTTTGTATAAATTGTATCTTAATTTTAATCAATGTTTCATCAGCCAATTGCCTGGATTTAATAAATAACCGACTAACCGACTAATATCAACTAGACCAGCACTATACTAACCAGCATTATATCAGCACCAACCAGCCTGGACCAGCATGGAATTCATGCTGGTTTGTGCTGTCGATGTTTACATTACCAGAATATGATGAGTTATAATATTTTTAGAATTAATTTTTTTTTTAACACAATAATTTTCAGATATCAGGATACATGTGTTCATAGTCAGAAGTATCTCACCAGGGGCAAAAATTTGTAGTTGTAGTTCATAAGGCAATAGATGATTAATGCTCTAAATATATTAGGTTAGAAGACAACATTTTTTAGTGTTTCATTGAATTATTTATTTATTTTGTACATTATAAGCAAGTCGATTGAAGGAGAACAAAGTTTGTACAGTATGTGTTTATGGTTGGTCTTGTGGGGTTAATGTGTGTGGGGAGTTTGACTTTTGACATAACTAAAACTTGTAGTACAAAGTTAACCCATGCCAGATGAGGGAGTGTCTGTAAGTGGACACTCTTGATTTGTAGATGTTATTTACATGTGAGTTAATATTAAACAGAAGGGTTGAAACTCTGTCATTTATGATATTTAGTCTTTCTTTGGTTTAGTTAACATTTCTTATTAGGCCTGTGTCTTGCAGAAGCAGCATCATTTTAATGTCACAGCAGTACATGAAGCAAAATGGAAATTATGTTGAAATACTGCATACTGTTTTTGTTTGCCCATAGCCATACATAAAAAGGTAGCCTATAGAAAATGGATGGATGGATGTTTGGATGGATTTCAAACAAATATTAATTGCTTACTTAATGGCAGACAGACAGACACATGTTATCGGAATTTACCAAATTTTATTAAATATAAATTGCTTAGTTTTTCTTCGGGATTAGTATATACTGAAATTTTGTTTTCTAAATGGTCACATACATTGTTTGAGGTTTTTTTTTTCTAATTCTCTGTGCTTTAAGAGGAATTCTGGTCTGTACACTTTTTCCATTTAAAGTGATACTTGTCAGACACTCCCTTGAACTCAGATTAACAGTTAAGATAACATTGCTGAAAGATTGGAATTCAGCCCTGCCTGTCCAAGTTATATAAGTGCCCTGCACTTCAGGAACTCATTACAGTAACGCCCAAGGAGTAGAAAGAAATATAGGGACATGGTTAGGAAAAGCAAATAGACTGAGAAAGAACACTAAAAAATCACAAGAATACTGATAATAAAAATGCTAAAACTCTAAAAGAAAAAAACTTTGGACAGCAAACAAAACATGAAAACAATTCAAGGACGTTAAGCAAACAACAACAATTAACTTTAGGAGTAGGCAAAGACAGTGAAGAGGTAAAAGTGTAGATTTAAGGCTACTAATCCAAGGATCATTTCAGAAAAAACATAAGTGAAATTTAAAAAGCAGAGCCTAAACATAAAGGAACAAAACAGGAACACTCAATATACTTCAAAGCTAAAAGAAAGATTTCAACAAGAGTAAAGAGAGAGGACTAAAAAGGATAAGAGGATATTCCAGAGGACGTTTTTGTGGTGATGGAAAAGGAACTGCTGAGCTATGAAGAAGCCATTAGGAGGGCAGGTGATGCTATTCGTCGGTTTCCTCTAATAGATGTTCAGGGTGTCCCTCTCATGAGCACCATTGCCGACAACTGGAAATCAGTCTGGGAATTCTGTCCTGACCCATCAGACCTACTCATCTCTACTTATCCAAAAGCAGGTAAAAACAGATAATCATCCGAAAGTCTAGTGCTTTTTAATTTACACATGTAATGACCAGACTACACTGTATACTGTGTACTTTGCACTCTTTCTTGACACCATTTGAGCAATGGATTTAAAGGAACAGTCCACCCAAAATTAAAATTCTTTCATCATTTACTCACCCTTAATATGAATGGATATCTGTCTTCTGTTAATGTAATAATGTTTAAGATCCACTGATTCCATGTCCTGACATGACATCACATGGAAAACAAATGTGAACTACGTATATGATAGGTGAACGTAATGGCGTCAGTTTAATGATTAGATTAAATCGTTTCCATTCAGGGGGTTCTGCCAGTCTCTGATCTTCCTACTGAGGGAAGTTGTGGGAATGTTGACATGTCTCTAGTTCTCATGACCAGATTCTTAAACCATTTGGAGGTAATGTTATCTTTAGGGACTAGGTCTGCTGGAGCTCACAGTCAGGGGTAATTTCTTGTGTTGTCTTTAGATGTTTTGACAAAAGTGGTGTAAGAGCAAAACCTTTATGGACTTCTCACTGAATGCCTGTAAAATACAATGTATGTATGCTTTAGACTTGATGACTGCAGTAAGAAATAAATCCATAAAATAACAGAAAAAGTACTGGCAACTCATTACCTGGACATTATCCATTAATATTACGGACATTTCCGTTAACTCTAAAACACAACACAATGCAGTGTAAAATTCAAAATACAGGTAAAACACCTGTAAAAAATTCCTTAAATTCCTTCAAATTAGTACAATAAATTGTGCCTTATTTTTATGGATTTTCTTTAGAGTAGCACGTTCTTAACAAAGAATCCTGTTGAAGAGATGGGTGCCCAGTTGCTCTTTAACTCCCCCCAAAAAAGAAAGAAAAACTTTTCTTGTGACTTTAGCACTATAGTCCAAATCTCTGAATGATCACATCTTCTTTTTTTTAGATGTAACATTTTTTTTTAAATGTTCCATGTAAACAACCTGAGCAAAACCTTTCTCTAAGCAAACATCTCATATCATACACAGGGTTTTTCCTGGGTCAAAAATGGTGACGAACACAGTCATCCACACACACACACACACACACAGTACAAAGTACCCTACCCCTGTGAACTGCAAGCCCAGTACTGACAATCAATCCTGTGACTGATTTGAAAAGTGAACAACAATTTAGCACATTACATAGAAAAAGTGTCAGGTCTATTATTTTGCATTTACACTCCAAGAATTAATGGACAGATCATTTGACATATTTTGACATCATATTGTTTTGTTCTGTCCATTGCTGTGGTTACCACTGTCAATTGGATTAAATTGCGCATTTAAATACAGCTGTCAATCCAGAAACACTGCAATGTGTGGTTAGCAGCATAAAAAAATATATATCTATACAGAAAGCGAGCGAAGATCGCTGCCATTATAATCACTGAAGCTGTCAATTACAACACAAGGTACACAAGTTCAAGTTTATTATATTTATAAAGTACATTTAAAACAACCTTGGTTGACCAAAGTGCTGTACAAAGTTACCTATATGTCCATCACCGAAATTAAAAATAGACATTCACAAGATGTTAAACGCACAAGAAAACAGAGTTTTCAAAACACTTTTGAACTCAGACACTGTGGGCGCCATTTTAATAGATAAAGATTTGTTCCACAACTTTGGGCCAGCTACAGCCAAGCTGCATTCTTGCAAAAACTACCATTATAATCAATGAAGCTGTGCAATGAATCTCTTATTGTCACAACTGATGTGGTAGTTAACAGAATCATGCTATGATGATCAAATACTAACTTTCTTTAATAAACACAAAGAGATTACATAGCTGAAGGCACAGAGAATCATAACATAAACTACTCACACTACAGACGAGAACCGACTATGAACTGTATGAGACAGAGTATAAATAGAAAGGAAACTTAACAGAAAGCTGAACGTAATCAGTA
The DNA here is from genome assembly GCA_039654625.1 of Rhinogobio ventralis. Lineage (NCBI taxonomy): Eukaryota > Metazoa > Chordata > Actinopteri > Cypriniformes > Gobionidae > Rhinogobio > Rhinogobio ventralis. The sequence continues at coordinate 12,703,597 of CM077212.1, read as the reverse complement.
ACCAAGGATACTAACTAGGAAGTAATTAAGACACAACATAATCCTGACAGTACTCCCCCCTCCCGCAAGGCGCAAACTGTGGAGGGAACGTTGGAGCCTGACTCTAGTGGCCAGTCTATGAATTGCAGTTTAAATCACTTCCGTGTTGGCTTCAAGAGAGACCGGGGGAGGTTGGCGCTTGGACAAAACACATGTCTGACATTCGCTGGACAGTAACTCCATTTGAGCTTGATTTTATAATATAATGGCACATGCAAGTTTCTGATCATACAGTATATAAAGCCACAATATCAACTTTGAAAACACAGTTCATTGTTTAAAAAATATAGTGTTTTTTTTTTCCTGAAAAGTAGTGGTTTCAGACATACAAGGTTTCTGTCCAAATGTATATGCAGTACTGGGTAGATTACATGCACATTGTAGTTGGTTACCGATTCCAAATTGCATGACAAGAACTGTAGTTAGTAATGTAATCCATTTCATTACACATTATAAGATATTATCTACAAAACTACTTTTTGAATACTGTTAGATTACTTCTGACCTAACTCATTCATCACATTGATTTTAATAGGATAATCTTGTATATTGTGTAGTATAGTGATGGAACTGAAGGGGTTTCATGAGTTTAATGAAAAGTTATTAAATAATTACACCATAAAATAAAAAAAAAACAATTATAAATAGTTTTAAAATAAATTCAAATAAAACACTCACTAAAAAAGATTATAGAAAATTAAACAATATATATTTTATTTGTTTACCTGCATGTCATGTGACGATTAACCAACATCAAAGAACCATGAAGTGAATTTTATTATTTGTTATCATTATTGACAAGTTTATTATTGACAACCTATTAAAGGGTCATGAAACCCCAAAACACATTTTTTTAGATGTGAACAGATATGTACAGGCTGCACATCACTGAAAACACTAAAAAAGTCACGGAAGTCACGGAATGTGAGGTGGAAACGTGCCTTCGGAGTGTGTGACTGGCACGATTCTACGTCAGCTGGCCCTCTGCATTTATTCATGAGTATGAACTCTTTTAATCCAATCACTGCTCTGTATTACGCATGAGATCGCATTACAGCGGAGGATTTAAATAACATGCGGCATGCGCATGAGAACGATTTCTGCGCATATTTGTCATTGCATGTAAATATTAAATGAAGTAAATTTGTACATTTTAGTGTGTTTGATAGACAAAAGTCTTTCAAAAGTTATGTTTTATTGCAGTAATGAGCAAAATGGAGTAATTCAGGTAAGTAAAAAGTTATAGCAGTTAAGAGTATAGAGTAACTGGGTATGCACACACCTTGTCTTCTTGTAAGTATCTAGGTAATGCCAAACACAAGGAGACACAGGGGAACATTGGAGATATGAAGGAGACAGGAACTTTGTAGAATACAGTCTTAAAGAGAAAAGACAAAGTGAGTATCCGAGGTGTGTGCTTAAGTAGAGGGAATTAATGAGGTGATTGGTGTCCGGTGTGGTTCAAGGCCAACTGAGTTGAGTGCAGATGTGGATCAAGGAGCAAAATGGGAACTGTAGTGCAGATGTGACAAGGCAGCAGACCGGAGATTGTAACAGTACTCCTCCCTCCCAGAAGGCGCATCCTCACACCAGGAAGAGTACCACCCTTATTACCTCCTATGAGGGAGGGTGGGCACCCTGGATACTCCAGCAGATCGGCCCAGGCCTTCCCTCGTGTCACAGATCACTCCCAGCTGTGGGGTTCGAGGGGACGCGTTACTTCGCGATCTGGGAGCAGGAGGAGAGGGGTTGGAGAAAGAGAGGTTAGGGAGGGGCTCGCCTGATTCAGCGACGTAGGGCGGTGGCACTGGACCCACTTGGCCGTTCCTCGTGGAAGCCGAGCAATGAACTTCTCCAGTACCACCAGATCGACCACTTCCTCGACATCATGTGTCTCGGCCATCAGCCTCTTGCGGCAAGCGACCCAGAGCTGTTGGGCCATGATGAAAGGTTGGCCGCTGTCCCCCAGATCCACTGAGTGTTGGAGGATGGATTAAGTCAAGTCAAGTCACCTTTATTTATATAGCGCTTTTTACAATGCCGATTGTTTCAAAGCAGCTTCACAGTGTTAAACAGGAAAATAATGAACAGAATTTGATGCGGCTGTACAGCCGCTCTGGAGAAAACAGTGATGTCATCCAGCTCATTTCAATTATCGTCTAGTGTCAATGCGGGCAGATCAGTAATATAATTGAAATTTTAGTGTCCCCAACTGAGCAAGCCAAAAGACAAAGGCGAGGGTGGCAAGGAACCAAAACTCCTTCAGTGGCCAGAATGGAGAAAAAAACCTTGGGAGAAACCAGGCTCAGTCGGGGTGCCAGTAGTGTATGATTATGATTCTGGCAACATTACAGGTCAGAAGTCATATTAGATCGAAAGATATTCGAAAGATTGGAATCATCACGCCGGAGACGGGTTTAATGAGGATTTTGTGTCGATGCGGCATTTACCGAGTGGAGTTTAATTGATACGGTCTCTGCAGACATTTCAGGGATGCGTTGGTCATGTCTAGGGGCAGGTCCACCATCTGATCCTAAAACGGCCCGGATCCGGCTGACTGCAGTAAACCTCGGGATAAACAGAGAGACTAACATTAGCGTAGATGCCATTCTTCTTATGAGGTAACGAGTACATCAGGTTTTATGGGAAGTGTTCCCAGTTCCGACTGACCTAGTTAATGCAGCCTAAAACAATAATTTAACTGATTTAAATAATAGAAATTGATAATGTTCTATGCATATGCCATAGTAAAGAAAACTGACAGTGTGTCTGCTTCCCGAACAATGCTAGGAAGACTGTTCCAGAGTTTAGGTGCTAAATAGGAAAAGGATCGACCACCTGCAGTTGATTATCAACTGGCCAGAATTTTGAGACTGTAATAGACATGGAGTATAATGCGTTAAGAGCTCGCTCAAGTGATCTAAACCATTTAGTGCTTTATAAGTAATTAGCAAGATTTTAAAATGTATATGATGTTTAATATCAAGCCAGTGCAGTGTTGACAGAACTGGGCTAATATGGTCATACTTCCTGGTTCTAGTAAGAACTCTTACTAGGAAATTAATAGTCATCCAATTTTTTATATCAGTTATGCATTCCTTTAATCTTGTGAATTGGTAAGTTTCGTGAGGAAATATGGAGCTGAGTATCGTCAGCATAACAATGAAAACTAACGCCATGCTTCCTAATGATATCTCCCAGTGGTAGCATGTACAGGGTGAAAAGCAACGGTCCTAGCACTGAGCCCTGCGGTACTCCATACTGAACTTGTGATCGGTGTGACATCTCTTCATTTACTGCTACAAACTGATAACGGTCAGATAAGTATGATTTAAACCATTCCAATGCCAACATAATTTTCAAGTCTATTTAGAAGAATGTTGTGGTCGATAGTATCTAAGATCGAGTAACACTAATAGCGAGATACAACCACGATCGGATGATAAGAGTAAATCATTTGTAACTCTGATGAGAGCAGTCTCAGTACTATGATACGGTCTAAAATCCTGACTGGAAATCCTCACAGATACCATTTTTTTCTAAAAAGGAATGTAGTTCTGAAGACACTGTCTTTTCTAGTATTTTTGACAGAAAGGGTAGATTTGAGATTGGCCTGTAATTGACTAATTCTGTAGGATCAAGTTGCGTTTTTTTAATAAGTGGTTTAATAATAGCTAATTTAAAAGTTTTCGGTACATATCCTAATGACAAAGATGAATTAATGATATTAAGAAGAGGATCTATGACCTCTGGAATGATCTCTTTTAGTAGTTTAGTCAGTATAGGGTCGAGCATACATGTTGTTGATTTAGATGATTTAACGAGTTTAGCAAATTCTTCTTCTCGCCCTTGTCGCCTTTGGCTTGGCTTGCTCAGTTGGGGACACTAAATTTTCAAATAAATATCCAAATAAATTACTAAACTAAATTAACTATGTCAACTACATTACTTGAATATACACTCACCTAAAGGATTATTAGGAACACCTGTTCAATTTCTCATTAATGCAATTATCTAATCAACCAATCACATGGCAGTTGCTTCAATGAATTTAGGGGTGTGGTCCTGGTCAAGACAATCTCCTGAACTCCAAACTGAATGTCAGAATGGGAAAGAAAGGTGATTTAAGCAATTTTGAGCGTGGCATGGTTGTTGGTGCAAGACGGGCCTGTCTGAGTATTTCACAATCTGCTCAGTTACTGGGATTTTCACGCACAACCATTTCTAGAGTTTACAAAGAATGGTGTGAAAAGGGAAAAACATTCAGTATGCGGCAGTCCTGTGGGCGAAAATGCCTTGTTGATGCTAGAGGTCAGAGGAGAATGGGCCGACTGATTCAAGCTGATAGAAGAGCAACTTTGACTGAAATAACCAGTCGTTACAACCGAGGTATGCAGCAAAGCATTTGTGAAGCCACAACACGCACAACCTTGAGGCGGATGGGCTACAACAGCAGAAGACCCCACCGGGTACCACTCATCTCCACTACAAATAGGAAAAAGAGGCTACAATTTGCACAAGCTCACCAAAATCGGACAGTTGAAGACTGGAAAAATGTTGCCTGGTCTGATAAGTCTCGATTTCTGTTGAGACATTCAGATGGTAGAGTCAGAATTTGGCGTAAACAGAATGAGAACATGGATCCATCATGCCTTGTTACCACTGTACAGGCTGGTGGTGGTGGTGTAATGGTGTGGGGGATGTTTTCTTGGCACACTTTAGGCCCCTTAGTGCCAATTGGGCATCGTTTAAATGCCACGGCCTACCTGAGCATTGTTTCTGACCATGTCCATCCCTTTATGACCACCATGTACCCATCCTCTGATGGCTACTTCCAGCAGGATAATGCACCATGTCACAAAGCTCGAATCATTTCAAATTGGTTTCTTGAACATGACAATGAGTTCACTGTACTAAAATGGCCCCCACAGTCACCAGATCTCAACTCAATAGAGCATCTTTGGGATGTGGTGGAATGGGAGCTTCGTGCCCTGGATGTGCATCCCACAAATCTCCATCAACTGCAAGATGCTATCCTATCAATATGGGCCAACATTTCTAGGTGAAAGGGGGTCAAACACAGTATTAGTATGGTGTTCCTAATAATCCTTTAGGTGAGTGTATATGATAATTGAAATGAGCTAGATGACATCACCGTTTTCTCCAGAGCGGCTGTACAGCCGAATCAAATTCGGTTGCATTATTTTCCTGTTTAACACTGTGAAGCTGCTTTGAAACAATCTGCATTGTAAAAAGCGCTATATAAATAAAGTTGACTTGACTTCTCCTATAGCAGTGAATGATAGGATTTTTCCTCAGTGACACTACAATGCACTGTCTGATGTGATACTGTAGTAGATGGTTGCATAGTTATAATTTTTTTCCTAATATTATCAATCTTGCACAAAGAAGTTCTTCTACGGAGATGAAACTGATGAGGAAGTTTATTTTCAAACTTTATTTACAAACTTCCGATTAAGACCTTCCGGCCGAATAAGCTCCGGATAGCCCGCCGGTCTTCCTGGACTTGAACCAGCAGGCGGAAGCAATTCTCTTGTTCCAACCTGAGTTCCATCAGCGCTTGGCGAGCGATTTGACAAGCTCCGCAAGCGGTGTTGGTTGAGCTGGCTGCATGGCACTGTACTGACCTCTTCACAGACAAGTTCACAGACAAGAATGACGAAGTTGTCAGAGTGGTGAGCAAATAAAAAAATACAAAAGCCTTTATTGACTCCTCAAAACAAATTTAGAAATATAAACTTCTTGGCACACTGCCACGTATAAACTCAAAATCTAACAGTTCAAACACAATCAGTGCAGCATCAGTCTCTCTCTCCCTGTCCCACTTATCACCGCTCGTCTCCGCACTCGTTCCTCCGCAGCGGATCTCGCTTTACCATGCCCCCCTCGCCACTAATACTTTTAAGTCATCTTGTGGCCCACAGAATTTTCCTGAGGCCCCCTGGTGGGCTCCAGCCCCCTGGTTGAGAACAAATGGTCTAATGTTTGTCTCCGTGTTAAGGCACAACTTGGGTTCAAGAGATAGTTGATCTTCTGCTGCACAATGGAGATGCTGAGGTGTGCAAGAGAGCGCCAACAGCTGTCCGTATTCCATTTCTGGAAATTTGCGCTCCTCCACCTATACCATCAGGTACACATTTCTGTGCATGCTTCATCTATACTTATTACAAGGTTTTTGTTAAATTAAGGACATGTCAATGAACCTGTGTCTACACATCACTCATGCCTTGCACACATTTATCTTTTATGCTTAATTTAGGGCTTGACTTACTTAGACAGATGAAACCACCGCGGGTCATCAAAACTCACTTGCCCATTCAACTAGTGCCTAACGGATTCTGGGAAAATAAATGCAAGGTAATAATTCAATTAGAACAACTAAGTATAATTTTGATCATTACGAACACAAGGTAAAATTTGGGTGTATTTTAATTCCTCCTCTCCAAAGCAGAAGATAACAAAATGACCTGTCTTTAGAGTGTACTGGTGTATGCTGAAACCCCTTGAACTGCCTCTGACCACAGGGTACCACAAATAATGTCCACTAGCTCCTCTGCTTTTTTCTAGGTCATCTATATGACCCGAAATGCTAAGGATAACCTTGTAAGCTACTTCCACTTTGATCGTATGAATCTTACCCAGCCAGAGCCAGGACCTTGGGATGAATACATTCACAAGTTCATGAGGGGGCAATGTGAGATAAAACTACATATTTAAATAGATAATTCACCCAAAAACGAATATCCTGTCATTATCTAATCCTCTACTTGTTGTTCCAAACAACCATAAAGCAAATATTTTGACTAATGTTTCAACCATTTCAACTGAGACCATGTTCCATTTTTGTGGTGAACTATCCCTCTATTATACAATAATGTAGAATGTAATGTTTAATATGGAATCTTTGGTTACTCTGTCCTCTAATGTTTTTTACAGTAGGTTGGGGCTCTTGGTATGACCATGTAAAAGGTTACTGGAAGGAATGCAAGGAAAAGAATATTCTCTACATGCTATTTGAGGACATGAAGGAGGTATTTTTTAGTGCAACATATCCATTCAAGTCCTGACATTTTCCTAAACTTTGATTTAATATCTCTTTTATTTTATGTCTCCTCCTTTTTTGGCTGACTTTCTTGTATCTGTGTTTTCCTTTTTTTCCCCTCACCAAGAATCCTCTTAGGGAGATTAAGAGAATCATGCACTATCTGGACCTGTCTGTTTCTGAGGATGTCATAGAAAGGATTGAGCAGCTGACATCCTTCCAAGTCATGAAAGAAAATCCAATGGCTAACTACTCCTACATCCCAAAACCTGTGTTTGATCAGTCCATTTCTGCCTTCATGAGAAAAGGTTAATATAAAACCATACTAGATATCCCTTAGGATTTTTAGGGGTGTGACAATACACTTAGCTCATGAGAAGAGATGATGCACGATATTGGGTTCACCAGACATTTTAACACTATTTTTTAAGAAATCTTCAATGACAAACAAATGACTGGAAAAATAGTATTTTATTTGACTGTAAGTCAAAAAATGCAAAACAATGCAGATGCATGTTCAAATGTGTTAACTAATCTTCAGTACTACTTTCTGAGTATAAATTATCATATACAGTAAAATATAATGCAAGCACTGTAAAAGGTTTTGTTACAAAATTAACTCATCACGCTATCGCGAGACAGCTTTTCAACTCGAGGATAAATATTGTCATGCCTCAATACACCCCTACTTATTAGATGATATTTATTCTTAGTTATTTAAACTTGTGAATGTTTTAAATTATAGAATGAGGAGCAGGACCTAATATTGCCAAAAAAAATAAGACTGGTGTACCCCTTTTATGGCTGCCTGAGAGTTAGATACTGATATAGCCAATACAGAAATATTTTTAAACTGTAAGGAAAACGAAAGAGTAGACACTTAAATCCTGCTTATATGGCTATATGAAATATTGATTTGATGTAAAATGTTCTAGATTAGCTAAGACAAGTAGTCCATTGCAGCATAGAAAACAATCAGCCTATAGCAAGATGAACATTTAAGCAATATTCCAATTTTAACTTATTGTTGCAATCCAAGTTGTTTTCTATGTTAGCTAACATATTTAGCTAGAAAGTTAACAGTTTGTTGTGGACAACAGTATAGAAACTAAGAGAAATCCAACAACGGTGAAGAGAACTTAATTATTTATCAAGAAATACTGATGCGTTTCGGCTTGAGAACACAATACATGAACATTTTAAAAACATCTCTATATTAAGCTAATCCTTCAGTATTAGGAACCAAAGAAATTCACAACAGCTGACAAGCTCCACTCACAACGTCACATTCCATTTTATGGTATGTTTACGCGACAACAATGTACTAAAATCAGATGTCAAAATGATCCCCGTTCACATGAATCTGCGGAAATTACTAAAAAGGCTGTATTATGCATGCCAGACCAGTAGTTGGAGATGTCGCTTTGTCAAGAAACACCCCGCGAACACGTAATACACATGTGTGAACATGTAATACGCATGAACCGTTTTCACAGATTCGCGTTTTTATTGTTTACATATAGACGGTAAATGTATCGTTTTCAAAACCTTGCACTTTCAATCACGTTTTCAAAAGCTTGCGTTATCAGGCCCCCAAAACACTTTTGTCGTGTAAATTAACGGCCGAAACTCGTTTAAACATATCCTTAGAAAAAAATTAGTTAAAAGAATGAATGATCAAGATGAAATCTTGATGCATCAGAATACATCCTTATCAAATTGGCATGTCTTACACAATCCTAAATCGTAAGGGATTCAATCAGCAATCATCAAGGTAACAATTTCTATTTAAAAACACACCAGAGCCATATAATATATTACAACAGTCAATATAGTTTAGCTGTCATTATACAAACATATTTAATTTTACCACTCAATATGGCAGTTGAGCAATCATAATCAAGTATTCCGAGGATCATGTATATAATAAGCTATTGTGTTCAAAATGAATGACTAAGCATGTCTGTTTTCACAGGAGAGGTCGGTGACTGGGTTAACCATTTCACCCCAGCTCAATCCAAGATGTTTGATGAAGACTATGCAAACCAAATGAAAGATGTAGACATTCCTTTCCGCTTTAGCATCCCTTAGTAATTTGTGCAACATTAAATATATACACTCACCTAAAGGATTATTAGGAACACCTGTTCAATTTCTCATTAATGCAAATATCTAATCAACCAATCACATGGCAGTTGCTTCAATGCATTTAGGGGTGTGGTCCTGGTCAAGACAATCTCCTGAACTCCAAACTGAATGTCAGAATGGGAAAGAAAGGTGATTTAATGGTGCTTGTTACAGTAGTGTCCCCATCACTATACTGGTGCGTTAGAACTCACACAGACCACAGGGTGAGCACCCCCTGCTGGCCTCACTAACACCTCTACCAGCAGTAACTTAGTTTTAGATAATTCATTAATGAGATGGCTTTTGTATAAACATAGAAAATAAAACAAGCAAATAAAATAGTGACAAAAATCAAAAGATAGAAACAAAGTTAAATATAAACAATAAAATTAATGTTTACAAATAGAAAAACATTTTACAGCTTTCTTATTTTTCAAACATAGGCCTATATTGTTTTTAGGTAGGCAAACCTGTCTTTAAAATTAAAAAAACAACAGCTTATTTCCCCAAAATGTACATTTATGAATACTAAATTTAGCTAAAAGAAGTAGCAAAATTCCTTATGTCATAGGAGAAAAAAAAACAAACAAATACAGCATTTTCAAAACATAGTTGAAAGCTGGGTGTCATGGTGTGATGTAGGCAGAAGACGAAGAAGACTGAAGTTCCAAAACATGTACTTTCACTCACATAAAGATCCAAAAACAGGCAGAAAGTACACAACATAGAGCAGACAAAGACTGACTGAAGAGACAGAACTTAAATGCAAACAGATGACACTGATTAAATGAAGCACAGGTGATACAGATAACGATGATTGACAACTGAATACAAACAAGGAGCGGGAAAACTGAGACAAAGGAACATGTGACAAGTAAACTGAAAGACAACAAAAAACTGACAGTCATGTTACACTGGGCATGATGTGAGCATTAAAGATGCACTATGTAAAATCTTTTTCAGTAAAATATCCAAAAACTACTAGGCCAGTGTTATATATTTTGTTCAGTTGAGTACTTACAATATCCCAAATGTTTCCAACTATTTGTAAATCGTGAGAAAATTGCTATTTTAACGAAGGAACCGGGACGTGTGAGGGAGTCGCCTGTCAATTGCGTAAAATCTGCGTTACCCTCGGTTTCTGGTTTTTATTTAGTGCTTTACTCTTACTGCAGCGTGCAACAAGTGTCATAGCAGCCGCCAAGCGAACGCACAGAGTAACGTCATAACATAATTTTCAACACACTCAAATTTATCTAATATGATAATAAGCTGCGTTACCTAATACTCATGACCGGAAAAGCGAAAATGGCGCCACGACTGTGGCATAATAAAAGTCCCGCTGCTTGCGAGGCGTGTGTTGCGTTCATCTTATTAACAATCGCTCCAGCGGCCTTGCTCAGTTCCCACACCACTCGGGTCTGCTCTGCTTCATACTACTGTAACGTTAATAATTGCATCCATTAACATGATTTCTGCCAGAGTTCTATCCTGATTTTTTTTCCACCAGCTGTGAAGTGAAGACTACATGTCCCAAGATTCTGCGCTCAAACTTGGCGTCCTCAAACTACGCCTTTGTTTTGAATAGGCGACCTCTAGTGGACGGAAAAGTTACATAGTGCACCTTTAATAAAAGAACAGAAATCTGAACAAAAAACTAATTGAATGAGGACAACTTCAGAATAAATGAAAGCATGTTTCTGCATGTAAACCACATGTGTACAAACCAAATGTACAAAATATATCATCACAGTCAATGAACAAAGATTATACATCAAATAATTACAAATAACATAATATGAAAAACAAATATGAAATTAATAAATTAACAGAAAAAAACTTACAAACTTCATTAATGATAAGGATAACAGGAATTTTTAATTGAACATTTTTGAGTATATCAGTTATTAACATAATTTACCAATTTAAGAGACTCAAAATATATGTCAGTTTCACTTTGGAATAAAAAATAAAACATTTAAAACATGGTCTTGATTTAGAAAATTTTGCTCTATGAATATGGAACTTAATAAAATAAAGAGATTTACAATATTACATTAATTTCTATCTTTACAATCAAAATAGGTAATAATCTGTTTCCCTTCAAGTGTGATTGTATGTGTTGTTTTAAATAATTCTGTATCATTTTCAACACTTTTCCAGAATGTCATACAAAATGAACAACCATAAAAGAGATGGGTTAACGATTCTTGTTCTGTCTTACAAAAACTACAATAATTATCAACAGGTGTGAATTTTGAGATAAACAAGTTTGTGGGTTATACACTCACCTAAAGGATTATTAGGAACACCTGTTCAATTTCTCATTAATGCAATCATCTAATCAACCAATCACATGGCAGTTGCTTCAATGCATTTAGGGGTGTGGTCCTGGTCAAGACAATCTCCTGAACTCCAAACTGAATGTCAGAATGGGAAAGAAAGGTGATTTAAGCAATTTTGAGCGTGGCATGGTTGTTGGTGCCAGACGGGCCGGTCTGAGTATTTCACAATCTGCTCAGTTACTGGGATTTTCACGCACAACCATTTCTAGAGTTTACAAAGAATGGTGTGAAAAGGGAAAAACATCCAGTATGCGGCAGTCCTGTGGGCGAAAATGCCTTGTTGATGCTAGAGGTCAGAGGAGAATGGGCCGACTGATTCAAGCTGATAGAAGAGCAACTTTGACTGAAATAACCACTCGTTACAACCGAGGTATGCAGCAAAGCATTTGTGAAGCCACAACACGCACAACCTTGAGGCGGATGGGCTACAACAGCAGAAGACCCCACCGGGTACCACTCATCTCCACTACAAATAGGAAAAAGAGGCTACAATTTGCACAAGCTCACCAAAATTGGACAGTTGAAGACTGGAAAAATGTTGCCTGGTCTGATGAGTCTCGATTTCTGTTGAGACATTCAGATGGTAGAGTCAGAATTTGGCGTAAACAGAACGAGAACATGGATCCATCATGCCTTGTTACCACTGTGCAGGCTGGTGGTGGTGGTGTAATGGTGTGGGGGATGTTTTCTTGGCACACTTTAGGCCCCTTAGTGCCAATTGGGCATCGTTTAAATGCCACGGCCTACCTGAGCATTGTTTCTGACCATGTCCATCCCTTTATGACCACCATGTACCCATCCTCTGATGGCTACTTCCAGCAGGATAATGCACCATGTCACAAAGCTCGAATCATTTCAAATTGGTTTCTTGAACATGACAATGAGTTCACTGTACTAAAATGGCCCCCACAGTCACCAGATCTCAACCCAATAGAGTATCTTTGGGATGTGGTGGAACGGGAGCTTCGTGCCCTGGATGTGCATCCCGCAAATCTCCATCAACTGCAAGATGCTATCCTATCAATATGGGCCAACATTTCTAAAGAATGCTTTCAGCACCTTGTTGAATCAATGCCACGTAGAATTAAGGCAGTTCTGAAGGCGAAAGGGGGTCAAACACAGTATTAGTATGGTGTTCCTAATAATCCTTTAGGTGAGTGTATATTATGCAGTATTTTCAAATGTAATTCCTTAAGTTTGTGGGATATATATTATGCAGTATTTTCAAATGTAATTCCCTAACTTTGTTCATGATACAAAATCTAAAAGGAACAAGCCACGCCCCATGCCAATTAGGAATTCCAGAAAAATTTCCCACAAGGTGTTATTTTCTTTAAATTTAGAAAACATTTTCTGATATGCTTATTAGTACAATTGCTGCTCATTATATCTATACCGTTTATGTAAAGATTAAAATTAAAGCCAGGAACTTCATTTTGTTTTTAATATGCCATTAGGTATATATATTTGAAAACTGAGTTGTATTTTTTGAACGTTATCTGAAATGCCTTCTCTCTGAGAAATGATTCATAGGTTATTGTAATTGGTTATTACAGTCAAAAAGGTCTTTTAAAAAGATAATATCTCTATCGATCCATTTCTGCAAATAGAGTGACTTGTTCCCTTTAGTGATGCATTCATTATTCCATAAGATGGGCTTGTGTTGAGAAAAGTTATGAGAATGACATAGCTTCCAGGCCAAAAGAGCTTGCTGATAAAATTGGGATAGTTTTAGCGGCAATATTGTAATCAAGTCAAGTCAAGTCAACTTTATTTATATAGCGCTTTTTACAATGCAGATTGTTTCAAAGCAGCTTCACAGTGTTAAACAGGAAAATAATTAACAGAATTTGATTCGGCTGTACAGCCGCTCTGGAGAAAACGGTGATGTCATCAGCTCATTTCAATTATCATATATATTCAAGTAATGTAGTTGATATAATTTAGATAAGTAATTAAATTTGGATATTTATTTGAAAATGTAGTGTCCCCAACTGAGCAAGCCAGAGGCGACAGTGGCAAGGAACCAAAACTCTATCAGGTGGCATAATGGAGAAAAATAAACCTTGGGAGAAACCAGGCTCAGTCGGGGTGCCAGTTCTCCTCTGGCCAATTAACAAACAATGTATGTTTATTATTTTGGCAGCCTTATAGGTCAGAAGCAATATTAGATCGGATTATTGTAGTTACATTTCAATAAAGATTTTTAGGCCACCTACACTATTAAAAATGTTGTTGGGGATAAAGTACCATAAGGACTCTGGTGCTCTCAAACATTCCTTTAACAATTTCACCTTAAAGGTATAATTCAAGTCCCAAAAGTCCAAAAAGTTCAAATCCACCTTCATCCTTAGAACCAGAGAGCACCGCTTTTTTAACATGATGGTGTCTGTTTTTCCACACAAAATTCTTAAATATGTTATTTATGTCTTTACATGTTGAATCATGGACATTGAGAGAGAGGGTCAAGTCAAGTCAAGTCAACTTTATTTATATACCGCTTTTTACAATGCAGATTGTTTCAAAGCAGCTTCACAGTGTTAAACAGTAAAATAATGCAACAGAATTTGATTCGGCTGTACAGCCACTCTGGAGAAAACGGTGATGTCATCTAGCTCATTTAAATTATCATATATATTCAAGTAATGTAGTTGACATAGTTAATATAGTTTAGTAATTACATTTATTTGGATATTTAGTTGAAAATTTAGTGTCCCCAACTGAGCAAGCCAAAGGTGACAAGTGGCAAGGAACCAAAACTCCATCAGGTGGCATACTGAAGAACAATAAACCTTGGGAGAAACCAGGCTCAGTCGGGGTGCCAGTTCTCCTCTGGCCAATTAAAAAACAATGTATGATCGGAGGCATCACGCCAGAGACAGGTTTACTGAGGATGACGTGTTGATTAAACAATTATTAAATAGGGATATTCGAAAGATGACCAGGGTCAGGTAGATGACCAGGGTGGCACAGGCCGGACAGATGACCAGGGTGGTGCAGGCAACCAGGGTGGAGCAGGCCGGGCAGATGACTAGACTGGCGCAGGCCGGACAGATGACCAGGGTGGCACAGGCAGCCAGGGTGGAGCAGGCCGGGCAGATGACTAGACTGGCGTAGGCCGGACAGATGACCAGGGTGGCACAGGTAGAGCAGGCTGAACAGACGGACCTGCAGGTGGGCTTGAAGCCCCCCACGGCACAGCAGACGACCACCACAGCAGTGCAGGTAGTTCAATAGACCATGGTGGCTCGGGCAGTTCAGGGAGCCATGACCGGCACAGACCCTTCAGGGCCAGCCTTCATGGATGGGTAGCCCCCACTCAAGCTCTTCTTGAGAGGCACTATGGACACTGGAGCGAGGACAGGGTCCTTTCTGGACTCGTGACAGGAGGCGGAGCCCTCTCTGGACTCAGGATGGAAGGAGACGGAGCCCTCTCTGGACTCAGCACGGAAGGAGATGGAGCCCTCTCTGGACTCGGGATGGAAGGAGACGGAGCCCTCTCTGGACTTGGGACAGGGGACGGAGTCCTCTCTGGACTCGGGACAGGAGACGGAGTCCTCTCTGGAATCGGGACATGGGACAAAGTCCTCTCTGGAATCGGGACATGGGACAAAGTCCTCTCTGGACTCGGGACAGAAGACAAAGTCCTCTCTGGACTCGGGACAGGAGACAAAGTCCTCTCTGGACTCTGGGAAGGAGACAAAGTCCTCTCTGGACTCTGGGCAGGAGACAAAGTCCTCTCTGGACTCTGGGCAGGAGACAAAGTCCTCTCTGGACTCTGGGCAGGAGACAAAGTCCTCTCTGGACTCTGGGCAGGAGACAAAGTCCTCTCTGGAATCTGGGCAGGAGACAAAGTTGATGTGTGTGCAGCCCACACACACAAAATGGCTGTAGCCATAACAGTCAGTGCATCATTGACAGGAACAGACACAGGTTCAGGTACAGGAACAGGAAATTCTCTCTCGGCACAGGCTCTGGTGTGGCGACGGCCATCTGGGCCGAGGGCTCTGGTGTGGCGGTGGCCATCTTGACAGAGAACTCTGGCGTGGCGGCGGCCATCTTGGCAGAGGACTCTGGCGTGGTGGCGGCCATCTTGGTAGAGGGCTCTGGCGTGGCAGCCATGACGGGACAAGACTCTGGAATGGTGGCCATGACAGGACGAGACTCTGGTGTGGTAGCCATGACGGAACTGCTACATTCGTCCTCTGTGACTCCCACAGTGAATGCAGAGCCGCTTACCTGAAGGGCATAATCAAGGAACTCACTCAGGGACCCTCGAGGACCATCACAGACAAGTTTGGATTGTAACTGTTTGTTGAGTCCATGGCAAAAAAAGTCAATCAAAATAAAGTCCGGGAGGTCGGTGATGTTTGCGATGTTCAGAAAATCTCTGATGTCCGGGGTGGTGTGCCTCTTACTCTCACTGGTGAATCGTGTCAGAGGGCAGGGTAGACAAATCTTGAATCCCTTCTGCTTTAGTCAAAAGAATCCTTCCTAAAATAGAAATGTCTCTTTGAAGCCATAAATTCAGTATTGTTTTAGTTTTCTTCAATTTAGGCGAAAAATTAAGTTGTTGATGTTCCTTGTGATCCTTGCAGATATGAATACCTAAATATTTTACACATTTCTTATCAGGTATAATAACAATTTTTTCCTCTTCAGTCTGATACAGACATAAGATTTCACATTTAGATTTGTTAAGCGTTAAACCCGAAGCAGCTGAAAATTGGTCAATTAGGGTTATAGCATTATCAATCTGATGTTTATCACACCGCTACTTAAGCACTCATCGCTCTAATTTCCTGATCTGATCTCAGTACAGGAAATCTATTTGTGGTGTTTGGATATAATATCACAGAACTTTTAATATTTAATATAGATATAACATTTTGTACGAAATCAAAACTCTTAAGTGCTTTAATTAAAAAATTATGTTCTACCCTATCAAATGCTTTATAAAAATCAAGAAATGTGCCTCAGTATTGATGTTATCAGAATAGTCAAGCAGGTTGAAAACAATTAAGTCTTATATTAGAACTAATGTGACGGTTACACTTAAAACCTGTTTGTGTTTCATTTATTATCTCATGAAGACCTCTTTTTAACTGATTAGCAAAAATTAATGACACAATTTCGGTCAATATTTAACAGCGTAATAGGTCTGCAATTTTCTATCATTAAATTATCTTTATCAGGCTTAGGTAGAAGACATATTAAACCTTGCTCCATACTCGCGGACATTTCCTTTTTTAAAGTGCAATGTTTAAATAGATCAAATAGAGGATTTTCAATAATTTCCCAAAAAATGCAGATAAAATATA
Organism: Rhinogobio ventralis; assembly: GCA_039654625.1. NCBI lineage: Eukaryota > Metazoa > Chordata > Actinopteri > Cypriniformes > Gobionidae > Rhinogobio > Rhinogobio ventralis. The sequence continues at coordinate 12,686,702 of CM077212.1, read as the reverse complement.
CACAACGTGTAGATTAAAGGAGCACTAACCTGGCGACGTCATCAGAACGTGTGTTTGCTGGGAAGTGTTCTTGTTCATAAGGTGAAATCTTATATATTTTCATTTTGTCACTTACTCACTCAAAATATGAATAATAATATAAATGTAATAAAATATTTGAGACTGTGATGAACTGGCCACCGACACAGGATAAGCGCTTTGGAAAATGGATGGATAGATGGCTTGATGGACGATCTTTGCGAGCCATGGCGCGCCCTCTCTCGGCAGCCAAGCATGGCTGCTTTTACTCTGGTATGTTTGTTTGTGCTGGAGGCGGAGCATCGCGTGACATACTAACTGACGGGCAAGGTTGCGGAAGTTATCGACTCCACACATTAAGCCCATATTTTACTTTTTTATTTCTTCTCTTTTGAACTCTGATCTGATTTTAATAGAGCGGATGGAGTCTCAGTGTAAAGAGGAACCGGTGCTGCACATCGTAGTGGTGGGATTTCACCATAAAAAGGGCTGTCAGGTAAGAGACTGTCCTCATGTTTGTTTATTAATATTAATCTGCTTCAAACGTGTCGTGCACTTCACTATCACCATTTACAAAGAATTTATGTGGTTTTACTATTGTATAATTTATTATTTACCATTGGTACTTTAATGTAGAAACGCAACAAAAAACAATATGCAAAATTAAATCTGCTGAAGGAGCTCGACTTCACTGAATGATCATAAATTATGAACATCGCCTGTAATTCAATACTGATGGTGTGAGATCCAGCATTACTGCCCTCTTCATCTCATCCAAAAAGAAAGAAAAAAAAAGAACAAAAAAACAAGAAAAAAAAAAAAAAAAACATACAACACAACAACAACACATTTCTGTCATTTTTGAATGAATGGCACTTATTGTTTAATATGATGTCCATGCACATGAGAAAATTTTAGTCATATCATAGTGTTATAGCAAAAGCTGTTTTATTCTTTATAAAGGTGTTCCTGGTGGCTGCCATGTTGATATCATATCACATGATCAGCTGAATAATACTCACTGTTTCAAAAAGAGGTAGGAGCCATAGACTGTAAAAAAATAACATATCAAAGCATCACATACAAATGTAAATATTGTACATAAAGATAAAATATAGTAGGAATAATACATTCAGTTAGAATAATAAGACATGACATTATAATAAGGCTGTTATAAATCAAATTAAATCAGTATAAAAAAATCCATCTTTGTGATGTGGCATTTAAATGTATTTAAACTGTTTAATACAGCTAAGAGGTAACATGAATTAATTGACACTACAATTACAATTTTTGCATTTTAACTGGTGTGGGACCAAGGCTGACATGTTACATGAGAAAAGATATTCAGCTTCAGTTACAGAAGTGCAAGCCAAAATTCACTGCATTTAGACCTTTAAAGTATTCCATAGACGTAAAAGTATTCCTAATATGTTGGACCTTTTGTTGAAAGTAGCCTAGCTTTACCGAAACCAGGGTCGAGGCCAGGAATGTTCAAGTAGGCGGTAGAGTATGAAAACTGCACACCAAAATATAAACCGGAGAGCTTCATAAGAAAAAATATAATTCATAAAAAATACTTATTTCAACTTAAAAAGTTAAGTTCTATAATCATGTTGGCTATCCAAGTCATTTGTACAGATTCTAGATTTTCAATTAGTTGTATATATTGTCTTATCCTAACAAACCATACATCAATGGGAAGCTTATTTTTTCAGCTTTCAGATGCTGTATAAATCTCAATTGCAAATAATTTACCCTTATGACTGGTTTTGTGATCCAGGGTCACATATGCAAAAATGATTTAACAGGCCACAAACAAGTGCAATGAAGAGGCATTTATATTCAATGTAGCAAATAAGGAAAACACCACATAACACATTTTATATCTCATTCATACCATTAGTCTAATATCTGTGAAGTAACAGGCAATCCAGATCATGGGCACTGGAAACATTGTATGTGGGTGGGACAAGACCCATCCACTTTTTAAGACCAATGATACTGGACCCACTCACTTTTATCGTCTGTAATTCAGCGCATATGTCTGTTACTTTTCAGAACGCTGTCAGTCAAATCCATTCCACTTGAGGAATGCCCTAATAAATTAAACTCCATTACATGTTTTAACTACAGCCTTTACTTCCACGCTGCTGCTTCTTCAAATCCATTCCACTTGGCTCATTCATATAAAGTCCATATAAATTAAAGGGGTCCTTGATTATGATTTTACTTTTTTAACTTTAGTAAGTGTGTAATGTTGCTGTTTGATCATAAACAACATCTGCAAAGTTATGACGCTCAAAGTTCAATGCAAAAGGAGATATTTTCTCTTATAGAAATAGCTTTTTAACCCCTAGAGGACTGCACAGTTTTGGGGCCCTTTAGAAGTTTTGACAGGCTCTGACATTTGTGCTTTTTTCAGTTGCTTATAAACATATTAATGGCAAAAATATCATTACACTGTATTCAGCACAAACTGGGCTACCATAATATGTAAGCAACATGTATGTACATGCTTGTATTTTTGAGAGAATAATGTTTATTCATGGTTTTAAACAATAGATATGTGTCCACAAGACTTTTGTCTAATGGGTGTTGTTGCCTAGAGTTTTTGCTTCAAACTGTTGTGAGAATCATTGTGCCTTCTCATTCACATAAAACATATTGAAAAGCTGTTATTTTTTTTTTACCCCTTCACGGACTCTGCCATATTGGCATAGACGAGTTGCGCGAATCATTTTACACCAGTCTGCTTTGTGAATGAGAGTCAATACAAAGGGATAATACAAAACACAATCTTTGTTAAAAAGTTGTTACACAAGGATGGATCAGTACCAATTGTTCATGATCCAGCTTATAGAGCAGTACTGGTCACAGCAGTAATGAAAGGAAGAACACGCACTTTATTACAGTTCATCTGAGTTGTTTTATGGATATAAAGTATACCAGATTATTAAGCACCCTCTGAAAAGGTTTTAAGGTCTGTTTGTTTACTGTTAGTTATAACGAGTGTTTTTGTGTATTTCGTTTTGTATGTTGATGATAATGCAATGGAGAGAGTATTTATAGACAAGACTTTAATGCTAATTAGAGCACATGATCTTGAAGCTCCGCCCTCTTCTTGAAAGGGAGTCGGGAACACCAGCTCATTTGTATTTAAAAGGAACAAACAAAAAAAATCACATTTTTGCTCACCCCCAAAAATTGCCAATTTTAACATGCTATAAAAAGGGTAGGGTATTTTGAGCTAAAAATTCACATACATATACTGGGGACATCAGACATCAGTAAAAAGGGGAATAATAGGGCCCATTAAACTCCATTCTGTGTTTTACTCGTGCCTACTCGCACTCACGACACAGCAAAGAAAACAAAGCTTAAGCCCTATCTGGACGGGATTAATTTTACAAGTACGTCCTGGAGCCTCTGTAATATTAATGGCCAATTTGCACGGGATAAGAAATCTCAGTAAAACTAGCAGAAGTGGGAGGGGTAACTCGATTTGTGCACCGCCGTCACTTCCCTGTATAATGCTGCTTCCTAATATCACGTGCACAAACACATATAATCTATATATAATTATAATTTGTTACATTTATATAGCGCTTTTCTAGGCACTTTACATATAGAAGGGGGGAATCTCCTCAACCACCACCAATGTGCAGCATCCACCAGGATTATGCCGCGGCAGCCATATTGTGCCAGAACGCCCACCACACATCAGCTTATTGGTGGAGAGGAGACAGAGTGATGAAGCCAATCAGTATATGGGGATTATTAGGTGGCCATGATGGACAGAGGCCAAAGGGCATATTTGGCCAGGATGCCGGGGTTACACTCCTACTCTTTTCAAGGACATGGGATTTTTAATGACCACAGAGAGTGTTGTATGCTGTATTTGTTGTATGTATGTGTATATATATATCACACTATTTAATTTAAAGATAGTAAATACACATGCATAACAATTGCTAAAATGAAATTTATATTTATTTTACAATATTTACTAATTTAGAAATATTTTGAAAATGAATATGAAAAAAATATACTTAAGATGGCAACTTCTTGATTCTGTAATCCTATTATAGTGTTTTTCATAAATAAAGAAATTGTTAAAAATATGAATAAAAAGGAAGATAACACTAACAAAGTAATCTGGTAAGTCTGTGTCACAGCCGGTTGCAGCAGTAATGAGGAGAAGGATCTAAATGCAGCAGTATAATGGTTTATTAACAAAGAAACTTAGAAAAAACACTATGACTAAGAAACAAGAACAAACAGGACAGACATAACTTTCAGAAACGACCCTCTGGGTCAACACGGAACAGGCAGACACAAGCAGGCCACCGCCGAAGAGGTGGGAGTGGGAGGCAGGGCGGGAACACAAACTCTAACAATTCGGTGCTGGGTGAAGAAACAGGCAAGAGTTTTGGCGGCAGGATTTTGAGCATCCTGGCAGCTGGACTCAATGAAAACAATGTGTTCGAAATTTAGGACGCTCCGTGTTGTCCATCAGACTGCATTTAATAATCACCATAATTCAAATATTGTAGTACAGCTGTATAGTTTAGTAAATGGTAAACTTGTTTAAAAGTCAGTAGTCCGTTATGTTCGGTTTATTGTGGGAGATTTTGTAACTATAGCAACCGCTTCTCCATTGCCGTGTTTTGCCAGAAGCTATTGCAAAATGCTTAGTATAAACACTTAGGTAAGGATGACGGTTAAGATGTTTGTTGCAACGTTCTTAAAGAAATCCCTTGCCTCAGGGACTTTTTCCCCCTCAGGGATACCTTTAAGTCAAACCACTTAAGAGGTTTCATGTAACTGGGCCCAGATCAACAGTTACCTTTCCTTCTTATACCCTGATATTAAGGGTTACCTTTCCTTTTGCACATTACAGCACATGCAACGTAGCATTCATTGCTTCCCAGAATTTTGAAGTCCCCTAACCTTAATCCCAAATGAAAACCTTAGGGAAACATTTTTTATAGGGATGCACGGTATTATCGGTACGACATCGGAATCGGACGATAAACGCTTAAAATATAAAAATCGGCATTGCAGCAGTATAATGGTTTATTAACAAAAAAATTATGCTGATATGCCTTGCCAATATGATAACGTGTTGATAGACGCCTGCAATAACTCACGTGTGCAAGGAGTGCTATAGCGATAAGATCATGTCAGCAGTGAGCAAAAACAAGCAAATACATTGCATGTATGGTGATTTATATTGACAGTTTTTAAATGCTGCCTTGAATTTGTGAATGCGCGTACAGAAGGACGTGACCGTCAACAGTGACTCCCCACTCTCTAGCGCGTACAGGCGCAGCAGCCTTCACAGCAGCAGAAGCCTCCTCCAGGTCCTAGTGCCCGCCTGGTAGAATGTTATATATATTTAGCTGTTATAGTAATAAATTGAAAAATAGAATACACAAATAAATTAGAAGTTACTTCTTTTTCTGAATAAATTAAGCAGTAATGATGTCATAAATCACAAGCATGACATTTGTAAATTAAATACTTTTATATACAGTTTATTAATCTGTAAAATTATGAAATTGATGATGAAAAATAATCCAAGGAGCTCTAAAACTATTTTTTATTTGAAGCTAAAGACAGTATCAACTGATCTCATGCCACCCCCACTTCATGTGCACAAACGTTAAATCCAAAAATAAAATATTTAGGTTACAACTACTGCATCTGTCTGGTGTGAAAAATTACTGACTTTATTATTGTTATTTTCAGAGCTTTTAATATACTCTTATTATAAAAAGAACTTTATTAACATTTATTTATCTTTAACAAGTGTCCTTTTAGAAAGGAGACCTCAGAAATCTGAAACCAGAATGAAAAAAAAAAAAAGGTGCTCAAAATGGTGTTGTTTCCAAAGAAGGGAAAAAATAACTGTATATCGGTATCGGCATTGGCCAAAATGAGTTGAAAAATATCGGCATATCGGCAAAAATCCAGTATAGTGCATCCCTACTTTTTTATATGCATTTTTGTATACACTCACCTAAAGGATTATTAGGAACACCTGTTCAATTTCTCATTAATGCAATCATCTAATCAACCAATCACATGGCAGTTGCTTCAATGCATTTAGGGGTGTGGTCCTGGTCAAGACAATCTCCTGAACTCCAAACTAAATGTCTTAAGGTGGTTTAAGCAATTTTGAGCGTTGCATGGTTGTTGGTGCCAGACGGGCCGGTCTGAGTATTTCACAATCTGCTCAGTTACTGGGATTTTCACGCACAACCATTTCTAGAGTTTACAAAGAATGGTGTGAAAAGGGAAAAACATCCAGTATGCGGCAGTCCTGTGGGCGAAAATGCCTTGTTGATGCTAGAGGTCAGAGGAGAATGGGCCGACTGATTCAAGCTGATAGAAGAGCAACTTTGACTGAAATAACCACTCGTTACAACCGAGGTATGCAGCAAAGCATTTGTGAAGCCACAACACACACAACCTTGAGGCGGATGGGCTACAACAGCAGAAGACCCCACCGGGTACCACTCATCTCCACTACAAATAGGAAAAAGAGGCTACAATTTGCACGAGCTCACCAAAATTGGACAGTTGAAGACTGGAAAAATGTTTCCTGGTCTGATGACACTCGATTTCTGTTGATACATTCAGATGGTAGAGTCAGAATTTGGCGTAAACAGAATGAGAACATGGAGCCATCATGCCTTGTTACCACTGTGCAGGCTGGTGGTGGTGGTGTAATGGTGTGGGGGATGTTTTCTTGGCACACTTTAGGCCCCTTAGTGCCAATTGGGCATCGTTTAAATGCCACGGCCTACCTGAGCATTGTTTCTGACCATGTCCATCCCTTTATGACCACCATGTACCCATCCTCTGATGGCTACTTCCAGCAGGATAATGCACCATGTCACAAAGCTCGAATCATTTCAAATTGGTTTCTTGAACATGACAATGAGTTCACTGTACTAAAATGGCCCCCACAGTCACCAGATCTCAACCCAATAGAGCATCTTTGGGATGTGGTAGAACGGGAGCTTCGTGCCCTGGATGTGCATCCCACAAATCTCCATCAACTGCAAGATGCTATCCTATCAATATGGGCCAACATTTCTAAAGAATGCTTTCAGCACCTTGTTGAATCAATGCCACGTAGAATTAAGGCAGTTCTGAAGGCGAAAGTGGGTCAAACACAGTATTAGTATGGTGTTCCTAATAATCCTTTAGGTGAGTGTATTATGCATATATACATTTTATGCATATGTTGTATTGAATAAAAAGAATATTCCATGATATGCCATTCTTTGCCATTTTTACCAAAAATTCCTTCTTTTTTTAATTCAAGTTTGGAGTTTTCTTCTCAGTATAACAAAAAACTGTAATATAAGGGCGTTTTCACAACAGGGACTTAATTTGTTACAATGTGGTATTTTCTTCTTGGTTTGGTTCGCTTTCACAAGGCAACCTTTCAAAGCGTACCAAAATGTGTTTGTGCAAGTCACGTGCGAGTACAACAGAGTTTCCTCTGCGTGATTCATCAAGATGATTGTTCGCTCCATGAGCTTATTGAGGGTTATACACAGACTTGATGGTACGTTATTGCGATGCTCCGGACCTCCCCATGGAGCAGGTTCTTCTCTCGTGGAAGCTGTGATCTGATCATCGAGAGTCCACTGGATCGGGGACACAGAGATGGCTGGAGGGAGAATGGTCTCATGAGGTTGTTGAAGCACATCTGGAGAGTGAAGGCGGGAAAGGGCATCCGCTTTGATGTTCTTGTCACCTGGATATAAGTAACTTTAAAGTCAAAGCAGGTGAAGAATAAAGCCCACCGGGCTTCAGGATTAAGACGGCATGCATTCTGCAAATATTCCAAGTTACAGTGATCCGTGAATACCAGGAACTGGTGTTTTGCTCTCTCCAGCCAGTGTCTCAATTCCTCTAGAGCTAGTTTGATAGCGATAAGCTCATGGTTGCCAATGTTGTAATTCTGCTCTGCAGAATTTCGAAAGAAGGCGGCACATTAATGAAGCTGGGCTTGTTCCCCTTGCTGCTGTGATAGCACCGCTCCCACAGCATTGGTGGAAGCATCCACTTCCACAACGAAGGATAAGTCAGGATCAGGGTGTTTGAGGATGGGAGCAGTGCAAAAGGCTTCCTTCAGCTATTCAAATGCTTCAATGGCAGCTGGGATCCAAGACAAAAACTTGGGCCGGTTATGGAGTAATGAGGTTATAGGACAGGCAATCAGGCTGAAGTTGGTGATGAATTTACAATAAAAATTGGCAAAGCCTAAAAATCATTGCAGCTGTTTGATGGTAGGTTGTGGCCAGGTTCTGAAGGAGCGTGAAACTTCCCCTGGTCAATCTGAATGCCACATCCGTTGATGTACCCCAGGAAGTGGACGGATGGGCGATAAAACTTCTCCAGCTTCAAGTAGAGTTGGTAGTCTCTGAGGCATTGAAGGACCTGCGCAACGTGTTGGTGGTGTTCATCTAGGTTTCGGGAGTATATGCGGATATCATCAATGTAAATGATAACAAATCTCTGGAGCATGTCCTGGAACACCTCATCCATAAACACTTGGAAGACTGAAGGTGAGTTAGCATAACCCAGTACTCATAGTGCCCGGATGGGGTGATGAAGTCGGTTTTCCACTTCGGTTTTCAGCCTTACTGATACGTACTTGATTGTAGGCGCTGTGCAGGTCTAGCTTGGAGAAGATGCCAGCGCCTCTTTGTTGTTCTAGGGCCATTGGAACCAGGGGAAGAGGATAACGGTACTTTATGGTTTGATCATTCAGAACTCTGTAGTCAATACATGGCCACAAGTTCTCTCCGTCATTCTTTGCCATGAAGAAAAAGCTTGAAGCAGCAGGGGAAGTAGATGGTTGGATGGACTCTTGTTTGAGTGCCTCCGCAATGTTTACACCATAAGCTAGATTTCCTCCCTATGCAGATTACCACTTACTGTGGTGTACAGTGAGTGATTATTCCTCACATTACCCAAGATGGAATGGATGTTCTGGGTTTGTGAACAGGGGAGTTTCTTGATCCGGAGATGCTTGAGAAGTTCTTTTGAGATAAAATTCCCAGCTGAACATCGATGAGGGCCTGAACTGCAATAGAACATCGAGGAGTAGTCACTGATACTGTATTGCGTTTTAGGGTGGAGATAATCAAGGGGAGCTGAACCGCACTCACCGCTGGTCGAAGAGGATGAACCAGACATTCTGGGATGAGAAGACCGTTGGATCCACAGTACAGACACAAGTTGTTATGGATCCGTTGTTGACACTGAGGTGGAATGTTTGGGTGAGATGGAATGAGTCAACCTGCATAGGCTCGCTAGGAGGTACTGTTGGAACGGCTGATGGCATGAATGGCGAGGATTGCAGCGGTGATGTCTCTTGGTGGCATGCTGAAATGTGTTACATGGATGGATCGCTGAATCAGATTCTGTAGTCCCATAGCGTCATCATAAATCGGCATTTGTAATATCAAGTTAGGGGGAAAACCCTGTCAAAAGGCAGTGATTTAAAGCAGCCTCATTCCACCCGCTAGAGTGCGGAATTGGACAGCATAATCACCCATGGATGATTTACCTTGACGGAGATTGAAGAGTTGATCATGGACGGAGATATTGTGGCTGGTTTGGCCAAAACTTCCTTGAAGTGTTCGGTAAATTTGTTGAGGGCCGTCTTGGTACCAGATGGTCTGTGTCCACTGAAGAGCACTTTTCAGTGTGGAAACGGTGAGCTTGTATTTCAAATTTCAGAGAACATTGCAACAGGAGTCCGCTGCAAGGTCCGCTCTAGAGAAGGTCGCTGGCTGGATGTGACTAATGCTGAATAATTGGAAGATGTGGAACTGGTGACTGTCAGAGAGGTGGAACTGGTTCTGCAAATGATCGGGAGTTTGCATTGTGAATCCTTGTAAAGGAGTGACAATAGCACAGCCTAGCTACAGTAAATAGTACATATATAAACAGATGTATATACAAATATAGACATACAAGATTATTTCTGTAACTTGTACTGCGAAATAAAAGCAAGAAAACAAATTACTCTTATGAGCCAGTTCTTTTTTAAATGAATCTTTCAGAAATACTCACAAACTCAGGACTTGGATCAGTCTGATTAATCCTTTACTCTATGAACTACAAGTTATCATTCCTTTGAAATGAGGCATGCAATGTATTTAACATAACCTCATTTGCATGTGACTTTTATATAGATATTGCCACCTGGACACATGATAATGCAAAATTTAACTGTACTTGAAATCCACTCCACCATGTTTTCTTTTTTTTTTTCTGTTATAAAGTTTCAAATGAACATAATGGAGTCATAAGTCAAAAGCCATCCAAATAGTAATCATCAGATAAAATAAAATAATCCAGTTTAAGTCAGGTGACAAAAAAATTATAATTACTTTCATTATTTACAGAAAATATGGCAATTTCAATAGATGAAACCTTACCAAGAGCGCATTAAAAGATCCCAAGGAAAAATCAGGCTCCACCAATATTATAACGTGTATGTTCTGTTTTGTTCTGTTTTTATTATCATTTGTTATGTTACTGTTATTGTTATGATTTCCCTGTTTGCCTGTCTGCCTGCCTGTCTACCCTAGTTTGTTCCCTTGGTTACTGATTACGTTAACCTGACGTGCTATCGGAATTATCAGAATTATCAGAATTATGGGTTTCCTAGGTAAAAATTGCACATGAACGCCCACTGATGTCGTGTTTGCCAGAAATAATTTTGATACCCAAATTCCCCAGATGGGCGTGACATAAACTTTAAACATGGTGGCGGGGAGAACTACTGCTGTGACAGGTATGATTTATTATTAAACAGCTAGATCGTCTTGTCATTAATGTAGTGCATATTTACATATACAAGTAATCTTTTGAAGCGTACTGTATGTTTTATACACAGAGAAAATAGCCTGCATTTGACCGAAATTACAGAATCAACAGAAAGTGGATCTGGCATCATAAATGTTTATATGGTTGTCAGTGCATGTGACACTACATATAAGTTTGGTTTAAAAAAGATTTTCCCAATAAATAGGCAAGAATAAACCTGGTGTCCTTCATGATTCCTGTTCAGTCCGACAACAAAGCACTTGAATGCAATAAGCTCGTAATTACAGCTTCTGAAGTAGGAATTATGAAATATCCGATAGCACGTGAAGGCAGCATTAAGCCCTGATATTCCCTAGTTCTGTGTCCGGTATCATCTATGTTTATGTCTAAGTTTTACGGTGTTGCCAGTTCTCCTGAGTTTTCTTGTTCTGGATTATTGGATTAAAGAGTTGTGCGATTCACTGCAGCAACATGTGACAAATTTTTCCTAAACTTTCATGCATTTAATCTGCCATTTTACATGTCGAATTTTACAATGAATGGAAATTTAATTATCTGTACATTTTACAAAATTGATCTGTACATTTTACAAACACCCAGTAGACTGTTCTGAAAAACCAAACAGTGAAATAAAATGAAAGTTAATTTTCAAAACACTTCACTGCTCTACTAATTAAAATGTTATACATGCAAAGGTATTATATTATTTTCAATGCATATTAAGGTCACACCACATGCCATGACAGGTTAACTTGGAAAAAAAAACATTTGGTTTTATTAAAATTGTTGAGTACAAAGCTGTTCAAATATTTGAGCTATGCTAAAAATATGCTTGATTTTTATAGTTTTCAGGTAGCTCTTTTCCATTATTGACCTCAAATCAGTCTACTGTTGTATTTTTATTTCAGGTAGAATTCTCATATCCTCCCATTATTCCCAGCGCGGGTCATGACAGTAACACTCTCCCAGAGGAATGGAAATACCTGCCTTTCCTGGCGCTGCCCGACGGAGCACACAATTATCAGGAAGGTAAAGTCTCAATCTACACTACACTTGATTAAAAATTGAGAAGAGTTTTTGAAATTCTACTCTCATACCTTTATTTCTTTAGTTGTATATTTCTATACAATCTGGTACCATTTGTGCAAAATATCTTGAAAAGCCAATGTGAAATATTTTTGCACTTACAGATCATTAACTCACTGGTTTGTTTTATTGCCCTTAGACTAGTGATCAATCATTTTTTAATTTTCGGCATCGGCCGATACGTTTTTTTAACCATCATCAGTCAAACAGGTAAAACTCATCTTCTCACTAGTCTGCTTTCACGGCACTCTGTCCCTCACTGAGCTCAGTCACGTCAAGCTGTTTTTTAAGGATTTGTAGGGTTTTTAGTTCAGTAGTTTTCCTTAAGTGTTCATTAGAGTTTCATTATGATTCATCAGGGTGTTTTGGGGTGTTTAGGGTGTGTAATGTAAGAGTGTTTGTAGAGTCAAAGTGATACTGAGCATTAATTAATTATTTTCTTGTTAACAATAACTTGATCATTCAAATCTTCATATTATTGGAGGGGGAAGATGGCAGCTTAGAAGTAGCAGCAGTTTTCACTCACATTTTTATCATATACTCTTTTGAATGAAGATGCAAACTAACGATTTCGGTTATGTATTTAGAGTAGTATGTCCCTAGAGACTTTTTTTGCCATAATTCCTGGCGGGACTTGCCACAAAAATGGAGAAAAAAGGTTCTGACTGCAGATACATTGGCTGATGGGCCAGAGAAAAATTAGGTGGATACTAATAAGGATTACGAACTTAGCCCAACGTTGGAAAAAGCACTTTAAACTATAACTAAGAAAATCTCTAATGTAATAGAGAAACCTAGACGAGAATGAACATAATTATAGCGAAGTCATCAGAAGGCGCACAGACCTGGGAACTAGCCCTTGAAAAACAAATTGCTATAATTACCGAACACAACAAGGACTTGTAGAACAGAAGTTGGCTCAAAAAAACATACTCATTTTAGGTATTTGCAAAGATGCTGAGGGCTCTAACACTGGCACTTCAAGCATGGATTCCTAAATGTATTAAATTGCAGACCAAGAGTGGTCGCATTAAGACTGAAAGGAGTGCATCATACAATAGGTGATTTTACCAGGATTTGTCTGCCTCAGTGATGTGGAGGCATAAAGGAATGCAATCCATTCAAACAGCTATTGCAACAAATGGGAGCCTGCTATGCAATGCTGTATCCTGCCAATCAGTGTAGCGTAGAGCTCTAACGTTTCTGTGCTTCATGCTAACCTCGTAGCAAGAGTCCTCCGATTTCTCCAAGCCGCAGGAGTGGTCGCGATGAATCCAACAATTTGAATGATTTTGTCAAGTAACCTGTATTTGTCTACGGAGAGAAACCAGGTGAATACTCTTGTCTATTGAATGGTTGATGAGGCTGATGACATTCTGCAAGGACTAAAGCTCACGGAAGAGCAGAGAAATGTGTATTGTGACAGTAAGTGACACATTTGTCTCGCACTTTGTTGTGAAAAAGAATGTGATTTATGAAAGGGCTAGATTTAACTTGTGGAAGCAAGGGGACAATGAAACAGTGGAACCATTTGTGGTTAGTCATTCAAAAAAGTTAGTCATTCAAGAGCAGTTAGTGTCATTAATGTTAATTAAACAAAAAAAACAGAGACAGCAGCAGGATTATTAGCTGCTGTGACTTTAAGAGCTGCACGGATCCAATCTGTTCTCAACCGTTTACGTTCAATTAAGACAAAACGACTGTGTTTATGTGTGTACTCATCAAGACGGTAATTGTGTACATACATTTGTGTGTATTTGACCATTTTTGTGCAATTTGGTACTCGTGAGCTGTTTGTGAGTCGGCCTATGTGTGTGCACTTTGAGTGTGCATGAGCATGAGTCTAGATTTAAGGTTTAAACACTGGCAAGACTTAAAAAGAAATAATCATCCCATAGCGATTATTGGCTGATAGCGATCGGTAGTCGATCAATCAGAGAACCCCTAAGTATAACATTCAGCCAAATGTATTAAGCAAATTTTAGGCCAGTGCTTGGAAAAGTCTGTGTGGATCTGAGTAGGTGGATGACTTTTTTTTATAAAGCTTTATAATCTTATGCTACAGTTAACAAATCGAATCTTAGGAATGAACAATTTTAGAAGAAGAATGAAAGAGGGTTTGGACTCTCAGTATGTTATGCACCTTATTTTTCAACGCGGAAGTAAGGTGTTTTATGTGAATGTGCACGACTTATTAGCCGCTTTAATAATGAAGAATATACGTATCAAAGTGCAGTAAACTGTAAAACTGCTTCAAACTAGCATGTTTATAATTAAGACAATACATTAAAATAATTTGCAATATCAAGCAGCATAACACGCTGTGTGACTCCAGTGGTTCAACCTTAATTTTATGAAGCGACGAGAATACTTTTTGTGTGCAAAAAAAAACTACTTTATTCAACAATTTTGTTCTAGCCTATGTCAGTCTGCTACGCAGTTTACGTTGTAAACAGTGCAACACTTTCGAGTTCTACGGCTGCCTATGCTTTTCACGTGAGCACGATGTATGCGTGTGATGATGTATTTACAATGTAAACTGCATAGGAGACTGGCACAGGCTAGAACAAAAGTGTTGAATAAAGTTTGTTTTTGAGCACAAAAAGTATTCTCATCGCTTCATAAAATTAAGGTTGAACCACATTACATGGACTATTTTAATGATGTTTTACTACCTTTCTGGGCCTTGAAAGTGTTAATTAAATTGCCGTCTATTAAGAGGTCAGAGAGCTCTCGGATTTCATCAAAAATATCTTTGTGTTACGAAGATGAATGAAGGTCTTATGGGTTTGGAACGACATGAGGCTGAGTAATTAATGACAAAATTTTCATTTTTGGGTGAACTAACCCTTTAAGATCTTCAGGAGCACTTGACAATTACAGACAGGTGTATTGGATTAGGGTTGGATCGGAACTCTGCAGGTAGGTGGATCTCAAAGAACAGGGTTGGGTACCCCTGAGGCAAAGATCTTGTACAGAATGAGTGTCACACCTTATGTCAGGCATAAATTCAACCCATTTCATTCTCCACTCTGCCTCAAATGCAAGGTGGATACAGAGGATTACACTAAATTGTTTATGGGATTGTCACATATTTATTAATACCTATTGGTCTAAAGTTGTGATTGAATTGATTCGCATATTTGGTTTGGTCTTTGAGGCCTTTTCCACATTAATACTTTTTTATTTGAAAATCTTTTTCTTTACGTTTTGGCCTTCTGTCCACACTGTGACAGTGTTTTTGTCCTATAAAAAAATGAGCTTTTTGAAAATGCTTTCCCAAGTGGATAAATTTGAAAATGCCATTTTTGCGTTGTAGTGGGAAAACAGAGGTATTTGAAAATGACAGCGTATGTTTAGTCATGTGATGCCTATTGAACCGATATACATGTGTTTATACCGCTATTGTGCCTGTTATGTGCTATTCACTTTTACACTGTAGCTAAAGATATGTTACTTTGTACACTCTTCATATCGCAGTCCTGCAAAGATGACAGAAAATGTACTCGCATGCTGTCCTGCGGCAAAACATGAGAGCAGTTGCTTTTTAGAGCAAACATATAATAATAATAATAAATAATTAATAGTTTGTTACATTTATATAGCGCTTTTTTAGGCACTCAAAGCGCTTTACATGGAAGGGGGAAATCTCCTCAACCACCACCAATGTGCAGCATCCACCTGGATGATGCGACGGCAGCCATATTGCGCCAGAACGCCCACCACACACCAGCTGATTGGTGGAGAGGAGACAGAGTGATGAAGCCAATCATATATATATATATATATATATATATGGGGATGATTAGGAGGCCATGATGGAAAGGGGCCAATGGGCAGATTTGGCCACGATGCCAGGATTACACCCCTACTCTTTATCGAAGGACATCCTGGGATTTTTAATTGACCACAGAGAGTCAGGACCTCGGTTTAACGTCTCATCCGAAGGACGGTGCTTGTTACAGTATAGTGTCCCCATCACTCTACTGGGGTGTTAGGACCCACACAGACCACAGGGTGAGCACCCCCTGCTGGCCTTACTAACACCTCTACCAGCAGCAACCTAGTTTTCCCAGGAGGTCTCCCATCCAGGTACTGACCAGGCTCAACCCTGGGAAACCAGTCTTAGGCTACAGGGTGATATGGCTACATATAATGGTGACAGTGCGACCTGGACGCATCAATGAATGGTGAGATATTTTGCTAAATAAAATGACCCTGCCAGAAGAACAGCATGAGAACTTTATGATGTCTGTATTATCTCAGTGAGCTTTTATGAGGTTTTTACGCTAGCCTGGATGCCAGCCAAGCTTAGCCCCGCCCACAACATTTGAGGTCGGGAAGTTCGGTCTGGACTTGATCCGTTGTGGAGTAACTATGCCTGAACAGGAGCTGTTCGGACCAATCAAATAGTCAGGGCGGGCTTTATACAATGATTGACAGATGATCAACAGTAACATAATCAGCCACGTCACCAGAGAGCGTTTGGGTTGAATTCGTTCTAATCCTAAACGTTCGTATATGCATTCACCTTTACTATTTCTCTCAAAAATGATGATTGTGTTGGTAAGTACTCTGTGTATCCTTAAATTATTTTTACAACACCGGCAAAGATCGTTTACACTCATCTTCTACTTCTACTTCTTCCTCCAGCGCACGTGCAGTTGAATTCTGTTGACAACTATGCGTTAGTGATGTGTCGTTTGTGAACGATTCGTTCTTTTTTAACTAATCTTAAATATGACTCGGGAACAACGAGTTGTCTCAGAGAGCGATTCGTTCATTTTGTGTTGACAGCGCATCAGTTCTGTACAGGATCTTCTGCAATTCATCCTATGGGGCTGTGAGTTGGTGAACGAATGACTCGAATCCGAAAACTCGAGAGGTGAACTAATCAATTTTGTTTTTGGGACTGCATGCATTGCATATGGGGCTGTCACGGCCCAGATCAGACACTGATGACGGAACTAACGACTTGAACCCGAAGACAGGAGAGGTGTACCGTGTACTAATCTTTCCAGGGAACAGACATGATTAAATGTGAAGTGACAAAAAAAACAACGACCTGGATTCGGAGGTGAGGTTAACTAACAGACTGCATAGCCTGAAGACCCAGCTAAGCAATTAATGAATCATTTCTTTCTTAAAGTTTGGCCTTGGCTGCATTAGCTTATAATTAATTTTTTATTCTAAATGATATGCACGAAATGACTTGAAAAAAGATTTGTTCATTTTGCTAAACGAGATTCAAAGATCCGAGTCCGTAAAATGATCCGAACATCCCACTACTACTATGCGTCGCTCAACATACACACTTACTCCGTTGCTCTGATTGGTTGTAGGTCTATCCAAATGAGTGCAGAGGCATTTTCTTTCCTGGTTCGGTTGAAACACACCCCATAATCACTGCCCAATGGAGCAGTATCAGACTCATATTCTGACTAGAATTGAGTATGACGACGTCAGGCTAGTTTTACGCATGTACAGTAAGGTGAATTTAGCGTTTTCGATGTTTCAGTGTGGATGAGAAACTTTTGGAAAGCGGCAGTGGGGACAGAGAGCGTTTTGAAATGAAAACGCTGTTTTCAAATGTATCCGGATTAATATAGACGTAGAGTTGAATTTATTTTCAATACTTCCAGGTCTTCCTTGTAAATTAATTTCCAATAAACATTCCAGATGGCTTTATAGCTTTTTAAATTTTGCTGCCAGGAAAAATATTTTGATGTCTTGGATCAACGATAAGTCACCCTCTACAAAAGGCTGGCATAAAAATTTAAGAGAAATTCCTTTGGTTTTATTCACTCCTCATCGGATATTTTTACCGTATTTAGACTCCATATCTCAATAATATCAAGGCTTTTTTCTGTGCTATTTTATGGTATGGCATGATTATAAATGTTATGTTAGGTTTTCGTTCTGTTTGGTGGATATTTTAGGTTGTTGATTATTTCTGTTTAATTTTGTCCCTGTTTCCTCTGTGTAGTTCCTGCCTTAGTTGTCATAGTGACATGTTTGTCTCCATAGTAACCTATGATTTGCACCTGTGTCTCATTTAGTTGCTTGGTTGCCTGTGTATATACCCCTCAGTTTTCAGTTGTGTTTGTCGGTTCTCGTTTATGTATAGGTTGGATTTTGTTCCTGTGATTATTCAGTGTTCTTAAGTTTTTAAGTTTAATAAAGACTGTTATTTGTCATCTTTGTCGTCATTGTGCGCTGTTACTATCATAGTGTGAC
Source organism: Rhinogobio ventralis (assembly GCA_039654625.1). NCBI lineage: Eukaryota > Metazoa > Chordata > Actinopteri > Cypriniformes > Gobionidae > Rhinogobio > Rhinogobio ventralis. The sequence continues at coordinate 12,668,495 of CM077212.1, read as the reverse complement.
AATGACAAAGTGTCATCATTTTTCTGTGTATTCTCGACAGTTTAATTTGCTCCAATTGGTGTTTGTTTGTTTGTTTTTAAAGATGTGTTAAAGTTAATAAAAATATTAAGAAAATGCTTATTCTTTTTTATATTTTGATGCAAGATGATGGGGTGTGGTATGCTCAGAATGAGCTATGATCATAGATGCAATCAATGTCAAGTCAAGTCAAGTCAACTTTATTTATTCACAGTGTTAAACAGGAAAATAATGCAACAGAATTTGATTCGGCTTTACAGCCGCTCTGGAGAAAACGATGATGTCATCTAGCTCATTTCAATTATCATATATATTCAAGTAATGTAGTTGATATAGTTAATTTAGTTTAGTAATTAAATTTATTTGGATATTTATTTGAAAATTTAGTGTCCCCAACTGAGCAAGCCAAAGGCGACAGTGGCAAGGAACCAAAACTCCATCAGGTGTCCTAATGGAGAAAAATAAACCTTGGGAGAAACCAGGCTCAGTCGGGGTGCCAGTTCTCCTCTGGCCAATTAACAAACAGTGTATGATTATTATTTCGGCAGCCTTATAGGTCAGAAGTAATATTAGATCAGAATATTCGAAAGATCGGAGGCATCACGCCGGAGACGGGTTTATTGAGGATGCCGTGTCAATTAAACAATTATTAAATAGGAATATTCGAAATATCGGAGTCATCACACCAGAGATGGATCCATTGAGGATGCCATGTCGATGAGCAATTTCAGAGAGTAGACTAATTGACACGGTCTCTGCAGACACTTCAGGGATGCGTTGGTAATGTCTGGGCGCTGGTCTACCATCTGATCTGGATACGGCCCGGATCCGGCTGACTGCAGTAAACCTCGGGATAAACAGAGAGACTAACATTAGCGTAGATGCCATTCTTCTTATGATGTAATGAGTACATCAGGTGTTATGGGAAGTGTTCCCGGTTCCGGCTGACCTAGTTAATGCAGCCTAACAATTTGAATAAAATATAAATAAAAAATATTTGATGTGTATGCCATAGTAAAGAGATGTGTTTTTAGTCTAGATTTAAACTGACAGAGTGTGTCTGCTTCCCGAACAATGCTAGGAAGGCTGTTCCAGAGTTTAGGTGCTAAATAGGAAAAGGATTGACCGCCTGCAGTTGATTTTGATATTCTAGGTATTATCAACTGGCCAGAGTTTTGAGACCGCAATAGACCGCGGCTCGTGTTTATAACAATAATCTTGTGGGGTGGACTCATTAAAAGTAATGTAGTCGTCAGGTTTTAGCCAGGTTTCTGTCAAACACAGCACATCTAGATTATTATCTGTAATCATATCGTTAACAATAAGCGTTTTTGAGGAAAGGGATCGAATATTCAGCAGCCCGAGCTTTATCATTTGTTCAATTGTATTATATCTGTTGTTTATTTGTTGGACATCAATAAAATTTTTACCGTTGAATAGTTTTGGTGTTTTTTTGTATTTACTAATTTGTGGAACAGACACAGTCTCTATGTGATAATATCTAGGTGAAAGAGTCTCTATGTGTTGGGATTTATCTGACTTCTGTGACGCGAGACAGCTAGCAGACGGTCGGGTAAGCCAGTCCGTCTGCTTCCTGACCTGGGCCCTAGTTAGTCAAGGTTTAGCTTTAAGACTGTGTGCCAAATTACTAGAGAGAAGAGCGGCACCACCCCAGGAGGGATGGATACCATCTCTTTTCAACAGGTCAGGTCTGCCCCAAAAGTTTTTCCAATTGTCTATGAGCCCTATGTTATTTTGCGGACACCACTTAGACAACCAGCCATTGAGTGATGATAGTCCGCTAAGTATCTCATCACTCCTTTTAACGGGGAGGGGACCAGAGCAAAAAACGCTATCAGCCATCGTACTTGCGAGTTCACACACCTTTTTAATGTTAATTTTGGTGATCTCCGACTGCCGAAGTCGAACATCATTAGTGCCGACATGAATAATAATCTTAGAGAATTTACGATTAGCATTAGCCAGCACTTTTAAATTTGCTTTGATGTCAGGCGCTCTGGCTCCCGGTAAACATGTGACTATGGTGGCTGGTGTCTCTATTTTCACGTTCCGTGTAATAGAATCACCAATAACTAGGGCACTTTCAACAGGATTTCAACACTTTCAATGAAGAATTTTATCAGCATATCTGTTTTTAAACTCCACATTGTGTTATTTTTTTATGGACAGACACTGTCTACTTTCATTTGCCTCCTTTGGATGGACAGCTGAAATGTGTTTATGGAGTGTCTTGCTACAGACAGATGGAGGCTAAGGTTTGTCCATAATAATTTATGCTTACAATGCTTTGTGTAAAATTTATTTTTTAATTGAGTTTAAGCCAGGGAAATGCAGTCTGGTGCCATCATAATGAACTATTTTGAACTATTTTACATCATAATGAAACAGTTTCCTCAATCCAACATGAATTCCTCTAATTAAATAAATAAGCAGGGTTGTTTTTAATAGATACTGTAAAAGAATCACATTATATGTAGTCTTATATTGTAATGCTGTGTATTACAGGCACTGAAAGTACGAGAGGCAGATATCACGAGAGAGACGGTTCAGAAGAGTGTTTGCGTTCTCAGTCGATTGGTGAGATGCGTATGCTAGAGAATCCTTGATTTACATAAAAATACAGATTATTAATTGTCTGCATTGTTGTTTCAGCCACTGTTTGGTATGATACAGGCTAAACTTCAGCTCATAACTCACGCTTACTTTGAAGAAAAAGATTTCTCTCAGATCTCCATCCTAAAGGCAAGATCTCATTTCACATTTCATTGTCAGATATTTTAACTAATACAGCTAGAAGATGTAAAGGACCAGTAAGTTAAAATGATTGACACTTATAAAATTAATAAAAATTAGTTTAGAATTACCACATGAGATATAGAACTCCAGTCATGTCAGCTGTCTAGAATTTTTTTATTTTGCATAAAGTATTTTTTATTTATTTTTTTTACAATTTGTTCATTTTAAATTCTAAATTACATCTTTAGACTCACGTCTGCAGTTAAAATGATCTTGACCAGTGAAAAAATCACATTGTGTGTATTTGGGATTTATTTGCAGTGCTAAAATCAAGTACATTTTATTTTATGTTTTACGTATGAAATGTTTGTTAGGCTAACATACATTGCTTTAAAATCTTATGAGGTATGAAATAACAGTTATTAGTAAAACATAAAATAAATGATCAAACTCAGACGAAACTGTCATACATATTAGGGGAGTTTGAGGTATGTATATACCTCTGTAAATATAATATGAATTAACACAATGAAACTAAAAGACTGTGGATGTAGCAAATGGTCTGTATCCACCCATTTTCAGTTGCAGAATAAATTAATCATGGGTGTCAAATACATCTGTATTTTTACAGTGACATCAGTAACTGCTGCATCAACACAGATGTCAGTATAAAGACCATTTTCAAATCAGCCAGAAGCACAAAATCACTTAGTACACCTCTCATGTATGATTGTCTTTGTTTCTCTGTAGGAGCTCTATGATCATATGAACAGATCTTTAAGCTGTACAGCACTGGAAGGATCACAGATATATCTGGGTAATTCAAAAACACACATCTGCATTTCACAACTATAATAAACCATTTCTCCCTTAACTGACCCTGATTGGATGAGTGTGATGTCAAATTTAACTCCTATTTACTTTCCAAATACACATTCTAGTCTTATTGTGTGTGACTGATCAGTGCACATTATTGTAAAATTATTTTTTACACATATTTTTTTCTTTCGTTTTTCTAAAGGTCTGTCTGCCAGAGATTTAATCCTGCACTTTAAACACAAGGTAAAGGACTAGAATCTTTTTAAATGCTGCTTCATCCTTTTGGATAATACATATTTAGTTTGATCTTTATGATGAAATTAGTCTGATTGTGGACTAAATGTTTGGGTTGTTTCTCCTTATTTGCTGTAGATTCTGATTATTTTTAAACTGATTCTGCTAGAAAAGAAGGTAATTATTACCATCTCAATACACACTTTGTAGTAAAGGATGAGTCTAGTCTTAAATACACACATACTGTATTTACTATCTCCCTATAGATCCTGTTTTATGTGACTCCGGTGAAGAGATTAGTAGAAACTTTGATGACTGTCCTGTCATTATTTCCAGGTAAAAATGCTGTAAAACAGGTAATGTGATATGGTGTCAGATTTGTATTGGTGGGTGTGTTATTCTAAAAGTTAATAGAGAAATAGTAACATTGCGGAGCAACTTTAACAAGATACTGTAAATGTTATAAAATTTTCTAATTGTCACATATTCCCTTTCTGTTTGTGGACTTTTATGTTATTTCCTGTTGTGTGTTTTGCTTTTTTAGTTCTTTGTAGTTTTTAATGCTGATTTAGTTCTCCAGGTGTTTCCTATCTGCCACGCCTCTTTTTAATGAAACTATTCCATAAATAAAACAAGAAAATCCAGGAACTCAAAACCCAAGAAACAGACAGGTTAACAGCAAACAACGACCGACAAAAGACGTGAATTACAAACCCGATTCCAAAAAAGTTGGGACACTGTACAAATTGTGAATAAAAAAGGAATGCAATAATTTACAAATCTAATAAATTTATATTTTATTCACAATAGAATATAGATAACATTTTGAAATGTGATGCCAAATAATGGCTCATTTTGGATTTCATGAGAGCTACACATTCCAAAAAAGTTGGGACAGGTAGCAATAAGAGGCCGGAAAAGTTAAATGTACATATAAGGAACAGCTGGAGGACCAATTTGCAACTTATTAGGTCAATTGGCAACATGATTGGGTGTAAAAAGAGCCTCTCAGAGTGGCAGTGTCTCTCAGAATTCAAGATGGGCAGAGGATCACCAATTCCCCCAATGCTGCGGCAAAAATAGTGGAGCAATATCAGAAAGGAGTTTCTCAGAGAAAAATTGCAAAGAGTTTGAAGTTATCATCATCTACAGTGCATAATATCATCCAAAGATTCAGAGAATCTGGAACAATCTCTGTGCGTAAGGGTCAAGGCCGGAAAACCATACTGGATGCCCGTGATCTTCGGGCCCTTAGACGGCAGTGCATCACATACAGGAATGCTACTGTAATGGAAATCACAACATGGGCTCAGGAATACTTCCAGAAAACATTGTCGGTGAACACAATCTACCGTGCCATTTGCTGTTGCCGGCTAAAACTCTATAGGTCAAAAAAGAAGCCATATCTAAACATGATCCAGAAGAGCAGGCGTTTTCTCTGGGCCAAGGCTCATTTAAAATGGACTGTGGCAAAGTGGAAAACTGTTCTGGGGTCAGACGAATCAAAATTTGAAGTTCTTTTTGGAAAACTGGGACGCCATGTCATCCGGACTAAAGAGGACAAGGACAACCCAAGTTGTTATCAGCGCTCAGTTCAGAAGCCTGCATCTCTGATGGTATCGGGTTGCATGAGTGCGTGTGGCATGGGCAGCTTACACATCTGGAAAGGCACCATCAATGCTGAAAGGTATATCCAAGTTCTAGAACAACATATGCTCCCATCCAGACGTTGTCTCTTTCAGGGAAGACCTTGCATTTTCCAACATGACAATGCCAGACCACATACTGCATCAATTACAACATCATGGCTGCGTAGAAGAAGGATCCGGGTACTGAAATGGCCAGCCTGCAGTCCAGATCTTTCACCCATAGAAAACATTTGGCGCATCATAAAGAGAAAGATGTGACAAAGAAGACCTAAGACAGTTGAGCAACTAGAAGCCTGTATTAGACAAGAATGGGACAACATTCCTATTCCTAAACTTGAGCAACTTGTCTCCTCAGTCCCCAGACGTTTGCAGACTGTTATAAAAAGAAGAGGGGATGCCACACAGTGGTAAACATGGCCATGTCCCAACTTTTTTAGATGTGTTGATGCCATGAAATTTAAAATCAACTTATTTTTCCCTTAAATTATACATTTTCTCAGTTTAAACATTTGATATGTCATCTATGTTGTATTCTGAATAAAATATTGAAATTTGAAACTTCCACATCATTGCATTCTATTTTTATTCACAATTTGTACAGTGTCCCAACTTTTTTGGAATCGGGTTTGTACAAGCATATACAATCACCTAAAGGATTATTAGGAACACCTGTTCAATTTCTCATTAATGCAATTATCTAATCAACCAATCACATGGCAGTTGCTTCAATGCATTTAGGGGTGTGGTCCTGGTCAAGACAATCTCCTGAACTCCAAACTGAATGTCAGAATGGGAAAGAAAGGTGATTTAAGCAATTTTGAGCGTGGCATGGTTGTTGGTGCCAGACGGGCCGGTCTGAGTATTTCACAATCTGCTCAGTTACTGGGATTTTCACGCACAACCATTTCTAGAGTTTACAAAGAATGGTGTGAAAAGGGAAAAACATCCAGTATGCGGCAGTCCTGTGGGCCAAAATGCCTTGTTGATGCTAGAGGTCAGAGGAGAATGGGCCGACTGATTCAAGCTGATAGAAGAGCAACTTTGACTGAAATAACCACTCGTTACAACCGAGGTATGCAGCAAAGCATTTGTGAAGCCACAACACGCACAACCTTGAGGCGGATGGGCTACAACAGCAGAAGACCCCACCGGGTACCACTCATCTCCACTACAAATAGGAAAAAGAGGCTACAATTTGCACGAGCTCATCAAAATTGGACAGTTGAAGACTGGAAAAATGTTGCCTGGTCTGATGAGTCTCGATTTCTGTTGAGACATTCAGATGGTAGAGTCAGAATTTGGCGTAAACAGAATGAGAACATGGATCCATCATGCCTTGTTACCACTGTGCAGGCTGGTGGTGGTGGTGTAATGGTGTGGGGGATGTTTTCTTGGCACACTTTAGGCCCCTTAGTGCCAATTGGGCATCGTTTAAATGCCACGGCCTACCTGAGCATTGTTTCTGACCATGTCCATCCCTTTATGACCACCATGTACCCATCCTCTGATGGCTACTTCCAGCAGGATAATGCACCATGTCACAAAGCTCGAATCATTTTAAATTGGTTTCTTGAACATGACAATGAGTTCACTGTACTAAAATGGCCCCCACAGTCACCAGATCTCAACCCAATAGAGCATCTTTGGGATGTGGTGGAACGGGAGCTTGGTGCCCTGGATGTGCATCCCACAAATCTCCATCAACTGCAAGATGCTATCCTATCAATATGGGCCAACATTTCTAAAGAATGCTTTCAGCACCTTGTTGAATCAATGCCACGTAGAATTAAGGCAGTTCTGAAGGCGAAAGGGGGTCAAACACAGAATTAGTATGGTGTTCCTAATAATCCTTTAGGTGAGTGTATATACACACACAGGCAGACAAGCTTAACAAGATAACAAGGGGGTGTTGTAAATGGGAAACACCTGGGGAGACTAATCAACATGAAAAACTACAAAGAACTACAGAATAAATCACAGGAAACTCTTCAACGTAAAATTTGAAGGGCAAATTTAATAATCAAATTTGGACTTTTGTTACTTGATTAGTTAATAATTTTATAATATTTGTTAATGACTTATTAACATGTTGCATGCTAGTTTTGGACTGGACATTGGGAGCACTGGAAGAGTTTAGACTTGTGAGCAAATGTAAATAATTAATTACGTCGTAAAGTACAGGTCAAGTCCATTTAAAAGTATTATCGTTATGCATGTAGGGCCTGAGGCCTGTTTCACAAAGCTGGTTTCAGTGGTTACGTTAGTTTGAGTTGATATTGAGCAAACTCAAGAAGATGTATTGTTTTAGTAACACTTTAGTTTCCAATTCTAACCCTCTGGCCCTCTTTGTTTAGGGGTCACACTTGGCTCCTTAACAGTCAAAAGTGACCGAAGCCTTGAAATATAACTTCTTTTGTTTACAGGAAAACCCATGTAATATATTTTTGTTCAATAATATTATAATTTACAATTTTGATTGATAATTATGCAATATTGATATTGATACATTGATATAGCAGCTCTCATTGTTTGGTCATCTTGTTCGTTGACTGGAGGAAAAAATATTGGAAAAAAAAGGGGAAAAAAGTATTTTCATTGCTGTTCTGGTGTCCCAAAATAGGAAGGCACAGTACTGACAGGTTTATTACCAAAAGTGACTTTTATTTTGTGAAAGATACCAGAGTTCTGGCCCGTCAAGACGCCGCTCATCTATTTCAGATAGATCCACCCCTAAATCTCTTCCTTTCTAATTTGGCAGTTCTTCTAGAGTAAGCTGCAAAGTAGATTTCATATTGATGTTTGTGTAGAAGGAATTATTTTAAAGAGTAAAATTTAAGAGTAAACAGAATTACTTCATGAATATTATTCTTAAGTTTTATAAAGTCACTTATTAATTTTTTTCCAGGTATAATAGAGCATGGGTTGGCAGATTCCTCTCATTATCAGCCCCGGAGGAGCATCTCAGATGACTTTAGTTCACCAGAAATCATATCTGCAGACGAAGAATCATTTTCCATGTCTGCTACAGATATTACTGACATACCAAAAGAGCTTGATTGCAGGTATGATGTCAATGACCAGCCAGATCAATCAAAGCCTTGTAACACTGCTCTGGACACACACTACAGTCAGCCTCACACAGGAAGCTTGCTGGACTCCTCGGAGTGTGAATGGGAGACACTGGAGCCTCATGTGATGGACGATATTGAAGAGAAAGTGGACATAGATCATTCAGAGATGTTTGACACAGACTCAGCGCTGCCAATAACAGTACAGCCACAGTCAGCCACAGGACAGGGAACGTTGACCTCAGGCCTTGTATCTGGACTGCAAGAAGACCAGTATGGACTACCACTTGCTGTCTTTACAAAGGTTTTCACACACAGCCACACAAAGACACAAGCCACATCCACCATACTCTGTAGAGTAAAACTAGTGCAAGTTCAGTAATTATAAAAAGCTTGAATATATTTATCATAACTGTTTATACTATAATTAATGAAAATTGGCATGCTTTCTCAAAGTCCTAGAAGTTTTTTTTTTAATTCAATGGATTCAGAATTTTAATTGTACCCTATAAGGTTATAAAAAAATATATATTAACGGTCTGTTTGAGAAACAGACAATGCTCTGTAAATTTTAAAACGATAGGAAAAATGACTCTGAAGATACACTTGCATTTTCGATTTTTGCCAATTATAGAGTCATCTATTGAGTTGGTTTTTCCTTTTCTCGACAACACAAACCAAACTCTTCCAGTCTTAGCTACAACTACAGTGTTTGAGGGCAGTCAAAGTAGACATTGTTCGTGGGCAGCCAATGAAGACCATAGGCTGGCATTATGCAAATTTGTTACATTGTTAAGTAGGTTTGTAACAGATTTTTAAAGACTCGTTTCAGCAGTTCCGAATCGATTCTTTTTTAGGAGAAAAATTACTTTATTTTTCATTTACATGGATCTTTAATACTTTACAGACTTTTACATACACAAACAGCTATATTACACACTGCATGAAAAGTGATATTTGAAAAAAACATAATGGGGCACTGTCATCATAAAATCAAAATGGACATCTTATTTTTTATGGAATATTACAGTATTTATTATTAATTATTTATCCGTGCCAAGTGGCAGCCTCCCCCAGGTTCTCTTGAAGGTTTTGGTCTATACAGCTAATTTTGCCCTTCATGACAACTGTGAGGGGGGTGAATTTTTTTCTAGCCACTTTGAGCAAATGTTTTGCGAGAGAATGCAAAAGTATTGAAATATTTTTTCCCTCCCATCTCATATTTTTTCCATCACCATGTCCCTTTAGGGGCTCTGTAGAAATGCAGTTTCTGATTTTTTTATATTATGGGCCAGATTTACTAAACAGCAAATTAGTGTGAGAGTGCAATTCTAAGCACCAATGGGAGTGAAAAGTTCTGCATGTGATCTACTGACACTGCGCAAATTAAAGAACACAGACGCAGCCGGTTAATTTCCATAAATCCACTACCTAACAAGAGTCACGCAAATTAGCATCTGGTTTAAGTGTTTTTTTTTTGGCCGCAAACACCAGTTAATTGATGAGCGCAAACCTTAGTAAATATCCTTGCATGATTAATTTAAATACTCCTCCCATAAATTGTGCATCTAAAAGGGAAACTCCTACAAAGGCATATGCAATAAGGTCAGCCGCAAAAATAACTGTCCACTCCTTTTCAGCGCTAATTTTTCAGTGCGTGTCTTTAAATCCTGACAGTAGTTTGCCAAAAAGAGGGTTTGCACTGTTGCATGCTGTTAGTAAATCTGGCCCTATATTTCTCGAGGTTAGTTCATAGACCGACGAATTTCTGGACCATTTTCTGAGACCAGTCTACTTAGAGTGTTTAAAAATGAGCCAATGAACATTGGCATGTGGTTCACGCATTCCATGCTCCGCCGGGGAGATAGGGCTCTAAGCATAGAAGGTCAGTCACTGCTGTTCCTGCAAGACCCACTCAGTGTGACTATTGGATAACGCTGGGAAAACGTGCCTGTCTCGGGAGATGGAACGCTGCGGAGCCACGTCCTTCAACGGGAGGATAGGTGGCAATTACACATAAGGACTAACCTAGCAGGGTAGTGCAACATATGGCAGTTTCTGGGGTGGTTCCAACCTGGTCCCAGGGGGGAAAGAACACCATCAGAGACGACAGAGCGGGCTCTGTCAAGGGAACTGGTACTGTGGAGGAATACACATATGGGGTTGCCGTAGGAACCGCTACATATGGATACCCAGTTTACACACACGTTCCACATGCATACGGGTGTAAGCCTGGTGCCAGATGCCCGCAACGTCTGTCGCCGAGGGGTGACGGAGGAGCTCGACAGGGTTAGCCATTTTTGGGGAACACAACTGGAGACAATAAACGCACGTATCCGGCCCAGGAGGCGGGAGTGGCATTGCAAGCCGACACTAGAACGGGTCTTTCGCGTTAGTGGCCACTGGGGGCGAGTACACGGGAAGATACCGGCTCTACACGGAGGCTATAGAATCTAGCGTATGTGTTAGGTGTCGCAGCTCTGCAGAATTCTGTCAGCGAGGCACCTTGAGCCACCGCCCAGGAGGAAGCTACACTCCTAGTTGAGTGTGCTCGCAACCTGAACGGGCAAGGCACGTCTAGGGACTGGTACGCCAAGACGATAGCATCCACTATCCAGTGGGCTAACCTCTGCTTGGAGACAGCCTTTCCTTTCTGCTGGCCTCCGTAACAGACAAAGAGCTGCTCTGAGGTCCTAAAACTTTGAGTTCGGTCCACGTAGGCACAGAGAGCGTGGACGGGACAGAGCAAAGCTAGGGCTGGGTCCCTTAGGCACATATCCAGGGGTCTCAGGATGACTTGAGAGTTAGCCGGCCTGAACTCTAGGCACGATTTGCTGACCGAAAGTGATAGAGGCCAATGCGGTATTCCACTTCCTTATTTATACCTGCGCTGCGGGGCGGAGCGTGGAATGCGTGAACCGCATGCCAATATTCATTGCCTCGTTTTTAAACACTCGAAGTAGATTGGTCTCTGAAAATGATCCCCAATTTGTCAGTCAGTTCCGACGTACGTCGAACGTGACCGACTGAAAGGGAACTCTCACAATATTCACCCTAAAACTATCTTTGTTAGCAGCAAATGCACTCTTGCAAGAATTTCGACAGCACAAAGGTTAAGATGGAACTGAGAATTTGTTGTGTCAAAGTTTCTTCATTGATTGGACAGTCAGAAATGATGTGATCATACTCATAAATAAAAATATATTGATTTAAAATACTGATGCAATGTCATGAGAACAAGAATCAATGATTTATTATTGTATCGCTCCAATAAAATGTGTTAATCATAAATATGCAATATGCTATTTAATAAAGTTTCAACACAAGAAAAAACCCTTAAGAAGTCAAAATGTAAGCAGACAAAATTTCAACAAGAATGACAATGCAGAAAGATGCATTTTACTACAGAAAGTAGAACTTCTACCAACAGGGACTAACTGCTAACTAGCCGAACCCTGACCACTGGATTAAATATGCAGGTTTGATTTGCATTAACTTTTGACTTCTTTGCCCTGTTTCCAGGGTTACCTGTGCATGCCATACATGGCACTCCAACAGCACCACCTGCTATCAGACATAAGTGTTCGAGGTTTTGTTGCAGGAGCAACCAACATCCTCTTTCGTCAACAGCGCCACCTAAGTGATGCCGTTGTAGACGTGAGTCCATCCATTATTTTGTCTTTGTTCTGTAATGGAGGCCGACATATGAGATATTATTTTGGTGAATCTCACAAAGCCTGTCAAGAATGTGTGTAGCTCATATTTCATGTATTCAGTGTATTTTTTGGCATTGTGACATTATATTTATGACAGTTAAGCATGATCCTCTAAATTTTCATTACTGTAATGCGTCAGGGTGGTTTACTTTTGATTGTAATTCTCTTTATTCTCGATGATGATTCTCAAGGTTAATGTAATATAGTCATGAAAATGGTTCAGCTGCTAAATTGAAAAAAGCTCTGGATTAGAGGTAAAGGTTGGAGATATGATCATTACAATTATGTGTTTTAGATAATAAATTGACAGGAGAAAATATGGCCGTTTTAGTTAAGCATTAGTGCAGTCACACTATGATTATGCTGCAACATTTTCGTTTAGTGGTAGTAAATTAACCAAAAGGAAATCGCAGACTGCTCAAAATAAGTTATGCAGGGTTATATTGAAAGTCGAATCTGAATGATGAACATTTTAGGGAACTTGGTTTTTTAAATGTTGAAAAAGGGTAACTTTTCTCAAGTATTCCTAGGTACCTGACTAAGTATTATGTACTTGTGAGAGATGTGCATAGTCATTCCACAAGGGGGAGTAGCACTGATATTTATCCTTGTAGATTTAAGAGTTCAGTGGTGAAGAATGTATAGCAGCAGGTGCATAAAATCAACTCCTCAGACATATATTTCAGTAGAATGAAGCGTATGACCTGAGAAGACATAGAATAATTGTCTTATAGTCTTCTGAAGCTATATAGTATTTTTTTGTGAAAAACAGGCAGTTTAAGTTGTTATTCATTGATAGTTGCCCTTTGGTGAACTGTTAACTGCTGTAGATGGGTCACTGAGAAGATCTGATTCAAATAAAATTTATCTGATTCAAAATCATTTATCCACAAATAAGACATTACCAGATATGTGTTATTATGGGGAAATAACAACCTCCATGGCTCTACCATTACAGAAAGCATAACGGTCAACTTCAAATCATGTTGTCTAAAATTAATTTATAACCTTGATGTCACTGAATCGCTGTCAGAGTACAACAGTCATTCACTGTTGAGGATACCATAGAAATTAATGAGATGTTGTAAGCCAATATATGCCAATAGGCTGTAGATAAAGTTTCCAAAACTATCCATTGAAATAAAAACAGAATCTCATCTCCCCACCCCAGTGTTTTTTTTTCCCTCTTGGAGGCTCACTTTAAAACAACTACGGCATTACTATTTCTTTTTATAATGATGCAAAGAATAGATTAGACTTATTTGAAGATTTTCACTGAACAATGACTTAAATTACCAGTATGGCTTCAGAAGACTTGGAATATAGCAAATTGTTTGGCCACTTTTATTATGCTTTTAAGGTACTTTTAAGGTAGCATCCTTTTGAAAACTTTAATGCTTTAGTCCCTATTCTTTGTTATTGCATTGAAAAGAGTGACTAGCAAAGTCACAGTGATGACAGAATATTTTGTTCATTTGTGTAAACTATTTCTTTAATTGTCATAATTTATGTCCTGGTGCAAAACACAATTCTGTATTAGTGACCCTTAAAATAGGCTTAATTTTCTTTATGCAATATATACAAATTTTTATTTCCTTATAGTTTTGGGGTGAAATATGAAACTGGCCTGTTTTGTAGGGAGAGATGTTAAGTCAACCCATTAAGCTGTTAATATCTTCTCAGATGTTGTACAGCTGTTGAGAGTTAATTGTTTTAAATTTGCCTGTGTGCAGGTGGATGAAGCACGTATTCAGATCCATGACCCAGAGCTGCGCAAAATGCTGTATTTAAGTACAGCTGATCTGCGATTCGCTGATTATCTGGTGAAACATGTCACTGAAAACAAAGAGGATGCGTTTCTAGACGGGACGGGCTGGGAGGGTGGAGACGAGTGGATAAGGGCGCAGTTTGGCCTATATGTACACTCGCTGTTATCTTCTGCTCTACAACAAGGTGCATTACAACAAACACACACAGACACACACACACTTACATTAATTTGTGTAAAATGTTTTAGTTTGTATTATGAATTAACATGAATTAACAATAAACAATAGTAGGGGTGTAACAATATATTGTGTCACAATATATCACAAAAATGCAACAATATGTATCATGGATGGTGAAAATATGTATTCTGAATAGTTACTATGTGAGGAAAAAAAAGTTTTAGTGTCAGTACTACATTAAACTACTATATAATGTTGAATATAATATATAATATTGCAAAGGGGGAATATCTGTGGGTCCTGATAATGCCAAATGTCTTATGTTACCAGTAAAAAGTGGCCTATATAATTTAAAATGTATCTAGTCAGTGACCGAGTGCATTTTTCGTCTAAAATAATTCTGTATTTTCAGCTTCAGAATCATGAATATTTTTATGCTGGTGTCACCATTGTCCTGTGAATTGGGTTACCAGCACCAAGTCAAGCCATTCATTTCCATCCCCAATGTAATACCAAATGTAGCATTTTTATCAACAATACATTATTTTTTGTAAACCTTTTACCATATGTCTTGGTGTATCGCAATAATATCGTATTGTGAGTTCAGTATTGTGATATTTATCGAATCGTGACATAAGGGTATCGTTACACCCCTAAACAATAGTAATTAAAGTAATGGAATAAGGGTGCATATGATGACATTTTTTGAGTATTGAAATGGAGACAATCTGTTATCTCCAACTTGTGAAGTGATGTGCAAAACACCCACAAATCTAATCTCCAAACCACTTATCCTACAGTATGTAGGGTCATTGGGATGCTGGAACATATCCCATCATGGATGGATGGCCAGTCCATCACAGGGCTAACACTAACCTATGTACACACATACACAATCACACTCATATCTAGTTTCCAGTTCACCTAACCTACATGTCTTTGGATTGTGGGGGAAACTGTAGTATCCAGAGGAAACCAACACCAACATGGGGAGATGCAAACAACAAAGGGCCTCTTGGCTCAGCCAGGACTCAAGCCATATCCCTTCTTGCTTTGAGGCAAGAGTGTTACACATTGAGCCACATATTTGTTTCCGCAGGTCTTAAAAAAGTCTTGATTTGACCTTCCACAATTTAAGGCCTTAAAAATTTCTTAAATTGGAGCAGAAAGTCTTAAAATAAATATCATGGCATTAAACTTTTATTTGTTGTCAAATTTTGGATTAATAAATCTAAAGTAGATTAGTACACCAAAAATGAAAATTCTGTCATCCTTTACCTAATGTCGTTCCAAACCCATAAGACTTTCGTTCATCATATAAAGCAATCGATTCTCTTTGGAATAATTTAATAGCAAAATTTGGAATAAACCCCTCGATTTGTATGGATTAGTTTTACGATCTCTTTATGAACGTTTTGAAGCGTCAAAGTGGTAGTTGCTTAGACTGTCAATGCAGGAAAAGAAATCATATCTTCATTTGTGTTCCGAAGATGAACGAAAGTCAGTAAAATTGAATTAAACCATTAAAGCAATAACAGACCCCAATAAGTCAATAACAGAATAAACTATAAAACAAAAAAATAAATAAAACAGATTTCATAGGGCCCTAAATTTAATTGCAAAATTAAATTGCATGCACTGCAAACAATGATGTTCTTCCTCAGGATTTTTGTTTTCCAGTACAAATTCAAACACCCTTAAATCAAGATACATTTACTTGACATGCAAAATGTCTTGTTTTCTGAGAAATTGGAGTATCTGTCATTGGGTATGAAAATTACAAAAGTAGATTTTTATGAACTCATTGGCAGATATTTGATCTTGTAGGGTTATTTTTAATAATAAAATAACTTTCACAAGATCATAAGATTTCCCAAGATTTCTTATATCAAACTTTAAGCAATTTTTTGTACAATTAATTAAAATGTAATGGAGATCTATTGGAAATTGTATTTTCAAACTTTGAAGTGTTGCTAATACAAGTCATTGTGTGCTTAGACATTTACATTCAGAGAACATATTGACGTGTTATGTTCCCTTCAATTTATCCCTTAAATTGGTTTTAAAAAGGTCTTACATTTACCTCTATAAAACCTGCAGAAACTCTGTATTTATTTAAAGGGATAGTTCACCCTAAAATGAAAATTTAGTCATCATTTACTCACCCTGGTGTTGTTCTAATGCCATATGCCCTTCTTTCTTTTTCGTGAAGAATTTTTTTAAAATGGGTTTGGTGGAAAAATTGAAATATAATGTAAATCCTCCTGACCTTGGCAGGTGGTCTTCTGTGTACGGCGCATGTTCATGACACTCTATTAGCACCGCAGTTCACTCTGACTCAAAAATAAAAAAAATCAGGATTAATAAAAACGCATGTAATACACTCCTAGAAATCCCCCCCAAAAAGTAGGGTGAATTCAGGGTGATTGGGACACTTTTTGCCGTTGAGATGACTTGGTAGTTGGTAGTATCTAAATACTTTCTCCACCGAGTTAAACATATCCGAACTCCAGATGAGAACTGAGATGTTTTTCACCAAACCCTATCGTACACCCCAGAATGCTTGGAATACATTACACATGTCGTGTCACCAATCTGTGATACTTTTACATCTTTTTTTTAAAAGCTTGGTGCTGGTCGCTGTTCACTACCATTTATATGGATGAGCGCAAGCGGGACTTTTTTTTTTTTTTTTAATCCTGTTGTTGTGGTCCAAAAAATAAAGAAGGCCATATGGCATTAGAGCAGCAACAGGGTGAGTAAATGATGACTTGATTTTCATTTTAGGGTGAACTATTCCTTTAAATCATCTGTTATCTTTGCCTTAAGCCGGGTGCACACTGTGCGATTTTGGCCACGATTTGGCCGTCTGACAAATTTTGCAAATCCTAAAAGATTCCTCTGATCCTAGGCTAAAATCTGAAGTCTTTGATCATTAGTTTGACATGTTCACTGGCAGCCGATTAATGACCTTGTGATGATTAATTTACCTCAGACGAAATTCTGGCAGTGTTAGAAGATTTGGTGCACAGTCCTGCAGTGTGAC
Organism: Rhinogobio ventralis; assembly: GCA_039654625.1. Lineage (NCBI taxonomy): Eukaryota > Metazoa > Chordata > Actinopteri > Cypriniformes > Gobionidae > Rhinogobio > Rhinogobio ventralis. The sequence continues at coordinate 12,651,239 of CM077212.1, read as the reverse complement.
TTCTTCTACGACGACCGTCAAATTATCTTAGTTTTTCAAGACAAACCATGACCAAAATGAGCGCTGGAGATTTCTTTGTAGCCACCATTTCAATCCCACGTGTATGCAGCTCACAGTCACCGAACGCGTCATCAATTGATGATATAAAACTCCGTAAGAGTTCTCTTGCGTGCGTCCGTTTTTAGCTCGCCTTGACCATCGTACAGTCTGACATTAATGACAACTTAGATCTTACAGTGTGACATGGCTTACAGCGGGGATCATGTTCGTACAGTCTGACAAGGAACAATCGTTAAGGACGATTATAAATCGCACAGTGTGCACCCGGCTTTAGAGCAGTGGTTTTCAAACCTGTCCTGGAGGCACCCCAGCCCTGCATATTTGTGTGTCTCCCTCATTTATCACACCTGATTCAACTCATCAGCTCATTAGTAGAGACTGCAAGAACTAAATTGGGTGTGTCTGATAAGGGAGATATACAAAATTTGCAGGGCTGGGGTGCCTCCAAGACAGGTTTGAAAACCACTGCCTTAGGCCACATCCACACAAAGCCAGAGCTTTCCCTATAAAAAAAATGTTTTCCCTCGTCTCAAGAAATATCTGTATACACACGAAACCACTGAAACCGACTCAAAACAATGTAGTATACATGCCAGACCAGTATGTGGTGCTGTAATTCTGCCACAGAAATACACTAAAAATGGAGAAGAAGAGTTGTGGCTAGAAGGGGTACAGCAACGGTCGGAAGTGAGGCAAAATCTCACGATAAATTAACAATAAATACATTTGCTACTTACAGATTGTGTTTTATTAACACCTATACCTACCCCAACCCTAAACCTACCCTTACAATAATGCAAATACAGTAATTAAATGATGCAGTATTGATGTGTGCATGCCCAGTAGCTGTAGCTGTATCCCTTCTAGTCTTTACCGTGCGGGACGTGGTGTAATGACATCACCATTTCACAAAATATAGGGATTGGCTGTACACACGAAAATGCAAGGGCGTCAGTTTCAGATTTATCCACTTTGGGACCTGGTTTAAAAAAATACCGGTTTAAGGCTCCTAAAACGCTGGATCCGTCTGTACGAAATGCTTATACGATACAAAAATTTTACGTATACAGCTAAACGCATCTCCATGTGGACGGGGCCTTAGAGGATCACTATTTTACCACATCCATGAATTCAGTGCAAATTTTTTTCTTTAACAAGGTCAAGTTACCAACTGAACACACATCACTCCGGGTTCATGTATGTGTAATGTTGTGTCGTGACTGTGAGGTTTTATTTAGTATTTTTGTTGAATATTGTTTGTTATCAGATCATGAGCGGCTGTTGGCGGATTATGGACCTGCGTTCACATCAGCCTGGAAAATCACACACAACTACAGACTGTGGATCAGCAACAAGCATCCAGCGATGGCCAAGATCACTCCAGGGTATGATAACTGAGACAAATCAGAATAGAATACTAGCAGTAATTCTGCTACTGCTTACTATTTTTTATAGTTGACCAAAATATTTAAAAAAGGAGCTAGCTCATTCAGAAAAATATGTTAGACCGGGGATGGTGGTAACATGTTTTGCTTTAACATTTGTAACAATTTTTTTTGTTTTTGTTTTTTTTATCTCAAACTTTGTTATTAATATTCCCATATTTGTCTACTAGTTGTTTTGAAATTTACAACTTATTCCTAAACTGTTATTCCTAACTGGAAGTTAAATACAAATAGTGCTGTTTTTACAAGCTAACCCACTACCGGGAGTAATAACAGTCTGGGTGGGTTATTTTTTTTAAATAAATGACCTTGTTAAACATCGATCCCCAACGCAAATGAAATATTAAACCAGATAATTTTCCCCCTATAATTGTTTTTTTTCCTGTAAATCCTTCATACACTATATTGCCAAAAGTATTGAGACACCCCTCCAATCATTGAATTCAGGTGTTCAATCACTTCCATGGCCACAGGTGTATAAAATCAAGCACCTAGGCATGCAGACTGCTTCTACAAACATTTGTGAAAGAATGGGTCGCTCTCAGGAGCTCAGTGAATTCAAGCGTGGTACCGTGATAGGTTGCTACCTGTGTAATAAGTCCATTCATGAAATTTCCTCACTACTAAATATCAACAATATACTAATGTCAACTGTTAGTGGTATTAAAACAAAGTGGAAGCATTTGGGAACAACAGTAACTCAGCCACGAAGTGGTAGGCCATGTAAAATCACAGAGTGGGGTCAGCGCATGCTAAGGCACACAGTGTGCAGAAGTCGGCAACTTTCTGCAGTCAATAGCTAGAGACCTCCAAACTTTGTGTGGCCTTCAGATAAGCTCAAGAACAGTGCGTAGAGAGCTTAATGGAATGGGTTTCCATGGCCGAGCAGCTGCATCCAAGCCTTACTTCACCAAGTGCAATGCAAAGCGTCAGATGCAGTGGTGTAAAGCACGCCACCACTGGACTCTAGAACAGTGAAGACATGTTCTCTGGAGTGACGAATCACGCTTCTCTGTCTGGCAATCCAATGGACGAGTCTGGGTTTGGCGGTTGCCAGGAGAACGGTACTTGCCTGACTGCATTGTGCCACGTGTAAAGTTTGGTGGAGGGGGGATTATGGTGTGGGGTTGTTTTTCAGGGGTTGGGCTTGGCCCCTTAGTTCCAGTGAAAGGAACTCTTAATGCTTTAGCATAACAAGACATTTTGGACAAAATGTCCCAACTTTGTGGGAACAGTTTGGCGATGACCCCTTCCTGTTCCAACATGACTGTGCACCAGTGCACAAAGAAAGGTCCATAAAGACATGGATGAGCGTTTGGTGTGGAGGAACTTGAACTTGCCTTCTCGTCCAACATCAGTACCTAACCTCACAAATGCGCTTCACAAAGAATGGTCAAAAATTCCCATAAACACTCTCCTAAACCTTGTGGAAAGCCTTCCCAGAAGTGTTGAAGAAGTTATAGCTGCAAAGGGTGGGCCAACTTCATATGAAACCCTACGGATTAATAATAGGATGTCATTAAAGTTCATGTGCATGTAAAAGCAGGCGTCCCAAAACTTTTGGCAATATAGTTTTAAAACTTTTACTGTAACCTCAAGAGGATGATGGTCATGTCTGATAGCGATGTCATCCCTGTAGCTAATTTTAAGTATTTAAATTGGTCAGATTGTGTTACAACAGTCCCTGGTCTCCACTATTCAAACATGGAAGATGTGCATTATCACATAAGGAACTCAGAACATTAGGTCACAAATTGTTAAGAACATTTAAAGAACCGTGATGTGAACTACCTTCAGTAGACTGTGGAAATTAATGTACTATAGACACATAGTTACAAACTTACTCATTTATAAATTAAAATGTGTTCAGTAACTTCATGTTCATTTGCAAAACATGTTTATCTGCACCCTCCTTCACCAACTACAATTTTACCAATTACTTGTAATTACGTTTTGTTATCTTTTATGCAACATTAGCATGTGTTGCTGAATGTGTAGCAATTTTGACATTTTAGCTGTGCCGAAATTAGCTGTGCCAAATTTTTTTTTTAACTTTCAAAGGGAGGCCAAGCATGTTTCTCTCAAAAAAGTAATTTTCAACAAATGTTTTACCATAACGCAGAAAACTTGAACTTTGACCTCAGATCACTGACTCTGTGTTCTTAGACATCCATTCCAGGGTCAGTACAGTGTGGCCGATGTAAAGATCCGCTTGTCACAGTAAGTGTTACACTGTTATTCTCTTGTTTACATACTCCTTCATAGGGTAGTTTTAATATCCATATACTATGTATATAGAATTTATGTTGAATACAATAAGGGAGACATCCAAAATGATTCACTAGTAAATGTGCAGTACTTATAAAAGGTATTCTCCCTACTTGAGCTTTAAATAATTTTTATCAAAGTGAAACTACAGTAGTGGCCAAAAGTGGGCCAGAGGGGATATTTGTTTTTAATGACCCTACAAGTTCAATTAAACCATCAAAATATGAGGAAAATAATTTATATTTTTTAAATATTTTAAATATGAGGGATGAAAAAACACTTAAATTGGTTAAGGTATTTATCTGCCAAAATTATTTGGCAAAAAAAGGCAAACTACAGCTACAGATTTTATTTTACTATGAAAAAAAGAAAACCAGGGTTCCCACTCGTCCTGGAAAACCTGGAAAATTGATGAAATTTTTTTTTCAGTCCTGGAAAACACATGGAAATTTGAGAAAATGTCAAATGTCCTGGAAGATATGTTGTTGTCCTGGAAAATAGTTTTTTATAAAGTTCTTTGGTTTTTCTTTAACCGAGAACAGAGTTCATTACTGGCCCCAAAAATGTAATAGTTGCACAAAGTGCTATATTCAGGAATGCTGAGTGTTGACATGTGAGAGTAGTATTTTGAATGCTAATGTTATTAACTGCTCAGATGTATGTAGTGGATGTCAACTGGTAAGCAGCTACCTAATTCAGTAACTTGCTAACTAATAATTTCAATGCCATTTAAGGTCAATAAGAGATTCATTGTGCAGTATAGCCAGCTTCATTGATTATAACAGTAGTTTTCACAACAGTGCAGAACTCTGTGAGCTTGCGCTGAAGTTATTGACAGCTACAGTGATTATAAAGTGATATAATGTGTTATAAAGTCAGAATTGCGTGATATAAACTCACAATTGCGTTATAAAGTCAAAACTGCATGATATAAACTCACAATTGCGTGATATAAACTCACAATTGCGTTATAAATTCAGAATTGTGTGAAATAAATTTTCAATTCTGACTTTTTCTCGCAATTGCAAGTTTCTTCTTTTCTCAGAATTGTGAGATATAAAGTCGCAATTGTGAGAAAAAGTCAGAATAGCAAGATAAAAAGTCGCAATTACCTTTTTTATTTTTGATTCTGTGGCGGAAACAAGCTTCCATATTCATAATGTATGATTAAGAGCTCATATTAAAACTTTTTTATAGTTAAGTCATGGCAAAAAACTCTATGCCTTTTAAAGACTTATAATATTTGGCATGATCCTTGTCTTTTATTCCCGCTATAGTAAAATTGAAAATGGCCTGGAAAAGTCCTGGAAAAACCCTGAAAATGCATTGAAAAAAAGTTGACCACAACATAAGCAGTTATTAATATTTCATCAGTTCTCTCTTGTTTTTGCATGCGTTCATAATTTCTTTGTATGCCAGCCTGGTCAAAAAATATATTTGCAGATTCTGCACGTTTCATTGCGATATCACAAATAAAACAATTGATTCCAAGCACAAATATGCAATATGCTTACAAAATCTTTAACAAGACATCACTTTTGGCCACTATTGTAGTTTTATTGCCACTGATAAGCAGACAAAGGCTACTTCAGTGAAATATCTCTACAAAGTCATCTAAAATAATTGCAAATAAATCCAATATAATAGATTTAATGAGACACCTAAATCATAAATGGTGCAGCCGATGTATATTTTGAGAGGCCACATATTAAATGGGAATCATTTCTTTAAAATGATAGTATCCCTGTGCATGCAGTTGAGATCTTGTCTTCTGCAAGCTCTTGAAAGCTTGTGAGAGTAGAAGTACAATAAATACAATAAAATACACAAGAATGCAAGATACCTTTGACTCAGGGGAACATATGTTTTCAATAGTTCAGTGATCCAACTTCAGATCACATCTCTAGACATTGCTAAAACAATGTCGCTAAAACCTGCAGTGTTCCCTTTCAGTCGGTCACGTTCGACGTACGTCGGACGTCACCGACGAATTGGGATCACTTCTGCGAGCCCCTATCAGCTTCGAGATATAGAGAACGGGCCAATGGCCATTGGTGTGCGAGATTTGCGTCTTGCGCTCCGCCCCGCGCCGCGGGTATAAACAGGAGGCGAATGCAGCGCACCATTGTTATTCACTTCGGAGCCGAAGGAGACTGTTCCTGCTTCAGCAGAGAGAGAACGAGTGAAGACGCTTCTTTGAGTGCTGGGAGAGAAGGCACGATCAGCAGCGGCCGCGAGCTCACTGGTACAGTGATAAAATGCTGTTTTTACAGCACTGTTTGGTCTGTTGGTTTGGTGAGGGTGTTCCCAACGGTGAGTGCATACACAGGCTGCACTACTCTCCTGTGTTTTGCCACGGTCGTTCCTGGGTGCTTCAGCACATTTAAAAGAGCTTTCTTCTAAAAGAGCAGCGCAGGTGTGACACTGCGTCTTTTTCAAGACGTCATTCCACCCGTGCGTTTCTGGATGCGGTTGTTTCCTGTCCTCATTTGATGGCCACAATCCCTCTCGCATAAGCATGTTGAGATTGCGTTCGTGGGTGATCCATGTTCTCTCAGGAGTACGGGATCACGTCGTCGCGTTGTTTCGCGTCTCGCCTTCCTCGTGAGGGTTTGAACGTTCAGTGCACCGTGTGCCGTCTAGCTGTCGGCTGACAGCGCGGATTGTCACGGCAGCCCAGCACGTCACTCGGCGCTTTAGATGCGCGGTCGAGACTTGACTCAACCGATCTAGTTTCTTTTCTGGTGCACCAGAAAGGGGCTACTTCGGCTAATAAGCCTTGGTGACCTAAGGATTACAGTGGGGCTTCCCTGCCGAGTACGTCTCCATGGGCCCTCACTCCTCTATCGCACCGCAAGCATGTTGAGACTGTGTTCGTGGGTGGTTCATGTTCTCTCATGAGAGCATGACCACGTCAGCGCATTATTCGTCTTGCCTTCTTCATAGGGGCTTGAGTGTTCAGCGTGCCGTGTGCTATCTTGACGGCCACGCTCACGGTCTCACGTGCCTGCTGGTAGCTTACAGGTGGGATTGCTGGTTCCAAAAAAAAAAATGGGACCTAGCGTTTCATCTGGGGCTCTAGCAGAGGACAGATATCAATCGCTGCATCGGAGAGAGGGCTGTTATAAGCTGGAAATAAAGATGATGCTGAGTTTCCCACTATAATGGTGTGTGCTCATGCTGAATCAGATTCAGACTTGACAGCCATGGTTTCCCGGGTGGCTGAGGCGTGGTGCAACGCGTAAATCGCCTTGCCCGCCCCCTTGCCTTTTCCCGGATATGCATTGGAAAGCTTTGGCAGTGTGGAACTATTTGGTGCCAAAATATGGAGCGCCAAAATGGCCATAATCTGGATAAAGTTTTCCTCTCTCTCACTACCCTCATCGGTGAGGTGGCATTGCATCCTCCCAAGAGGAGCGTGTCCAGTTGGTGTTGAACTGCTTGAATTCGTTCAAATGCAGGACAGCGGTACCACTGAAACATTTTCAGAGGCTCCTGGGGCATATGGCATCCGCAGTAACGCCGCTCGGATTGCTTCATATGAGACCGCTTCAACGCTGGCTACACGACCGAGTCCCGAGATGGGCATGGCACAGCGGATCCCTCCTTGTCCCCGTGACTCCAAGGTGCCGCCAAACCTTCAGCCCGTGGTCGGACCCTTCATTTCTACGGGCAGGAGTTCCCCTAGAACAAGTGTCCAGGCATGCTGTTGTCTCCACAGATGCCTCATCCACCGGCTGGGGTGCCACGTACAACGGGCTTGCAGTTTCGGGTCTGTGGACGGGGCCTTAACTGCAATGGCATATCAATTGCCTCGAGTTGTTAGCAGTTCGTCTTGCGCTCGGCCGCTTCAAAACGACCACTACTAGGCAAGCACGTTCTGGTCTGTATGGACAACACTGCGGCCGTTGCGTTCAACAACAAACAGGGTGGTCTACGCTCCCGTCGCATGTCACAACTCGCCCACCATCTCCTCCTATGGAGTCAGAAGCATCGGAGGTCGTTTCGTACCATTCACATTCCGGGCCTGCTCAATCGTGCGGCCGACGAGCTCTCACGACAGCCAGTGCTCCCTCGAGAGTGGAAACTCCATCCCCATGTGGTCCAGCTGATCTGGAGTCGCTTCGGGACCGCACAGGTAGACCTGTTTGCCACCCCAGACACGACCCACTGCCAGTTGTTTTATTCCCTGACTGAGGGGACCCTCGGCTTGGATGCTCTGGCACACAGCTGGCCCCGGGGCCTACGCAAGTATGCGTTTCCCCCAGTGAGCCTTCTTGCACGAACTCTGTGCAAGGTCAGGGTGGACGAGGAGCAAGTCCTGTTGGTTGCTCCGTACTGACCCAAACGGACTTGGTTCCCGGAACTAGTGCTTCTCGCGACAGCACCTCCTTGGCCCATTCCTCTGAGGAAGGACCTCCTGACTCAGAGACGGAGCACCCTATGGCACCCGCGTCCGGACCTCTGAAAACTCCATGTCTGGTCCCTGGACGGTACGCAGAGGTTCTAGGTGGCCTACCACAGCTGTGGTAGACAGCATCACTTCCGCTAGAGCTTCCTCTATGAGGCGCCTCTATGCGTTGAAGTGGAACCTGTTCGTTGAAGGGTGTTCTTCTCGACGAGAAGACCCCCGAAGATGCTCGATCAATTCTGTGCTTTCCTTCCTACAAGACGGGTTGGAGCGAAGGCTGTCTCCCTCCACCCTCAAAGTTTATGTTGCCGCTATCGCCGCTAATCATGACATGGTAGGTGGTAAGTCCATAGGGAAGCACGATCTGATCCTCCCTCTATACCCTCTTGGGACTTAACTCTGGTGCTAACCGCACTGCAGCGGGCGCCCTTTGAGCCTTTGCAGTCAGCTGAGTTAAAAATTCTGTCTTTAAAGACAGTACTCCTGACTGCATTGGCCTCTATCAAGAGGGTAGGGGACCTGCAGGCATTTTCGGTCTACGAATCGTGCCTGGAATTCGGGCCTGGTAACTCTCATGTAATCCTGAGACCCCGGCCTGGATATGTGCCCAAGGTTCCCACCACTCCCTTCCGGGACCAGGTGGTGAACCTCCAAGCGCTGCCTTCAGGAGGAGGCAGACCCAGCCCTAGCTTTTCTCTGTCCCGTCCGTGTTTTGCGGACCTCAGAGCAGCTCTTCGTCTGTTATGAAGGCCAGCAGAAGGGAAAGGCTGTCTAAGCAGAGGATGGCCCACTGGATAGTGGATGCCATCGTCTTGGCGTATGAAACCCAAGACGTTCCCTGCCCACTCAGGTTAAGAGCCCACTCCACTAGGGGTGTAGCTTCTTCCTGGGCGTTGGCTCGTGGCGCCTCGCTGACAGATATTTGTAGAGCTGCGGTCTGGGCGACACCTAACACGTTCACTAGATTCTATAGCCTCCGTATAGAGCCAGTATCTTCCTGTGTGCTCACCTCCCATAGTCAGTAACACCAAAGTGCCCATTCTAGTGTCGATGCCAGGTGTAACACTCGTACGCATTGGTGGAACCTCATGTTGCAGCATGATAATGCACGGCCCCATGTTGCAAGGATCTGGTGGAACTTGTGTTAGGCTGGGTTCCATATGTTGTGACCCCCTCGGCGGTCCCATATGTGTATTCTTCCACGGTACGGCTCCCTACCGCGAGCCCGTGTCTTTCCCTTGGCAGAGTTCTCTGCCGTCTCAGTCAGGTGTTGTTCCCCTGCCTGCTTGGCCGGGGCCACCCCTGGGACTTCCGTATGTTGCACTGCCCACGGCCAGTCCATACGTGTATTTTCCACATGGTAACTCCCTCCGGGCATGATGTGGCTTCCGCAGCGTCCTTCCGGGCACGCTTTCCCAGCGTTATCCAATAGTCTGCTGAGTGGGTCTTGCGGAACAGCAGTGTGACTTTCCCTGCGTGAATTTCCCGCCCGGAACAGATTCGTCAGTGACGTCCAACGTACGTCGAACATGACCGACTGAAAGGGAACGTCTCGGTTACGTATTGTAACCCTCGTTCCCTGAAGGAGGGAACAGAGATGTACGTCCCGTCGCCACAGTTGCTGTACCATCACTGCATGGCCGAGTCACTAGTTCGGCTCCTCAGTGAAAAACAATGGTGCGCTGCATTCGCCTCCTGTTTGTACCCGCGGCGCAGGGCAGAGCGCGAGATGCAAATCTCGCATGCCAATGGCCATTAGCCCGTTCTCTATATCTTGAAGCTGATAGGGGCTCCCAGAAGTGATCCCAATTCGTCGGTGACGACATTCTTCAGGGAATGAGGGTTACCATATGTAACCGAGACGTTTTCAGTGTAAACGTATATATTCTGTGTTTGAAGTGGGTCGGTGAATATGGGGCTATTCTATAAGTTCTGGAAATTCTTCTTCTGAATTAGAAGTTGCTTATGTCATACATTTATTCATGAAGCATGACTTTTTTTTCCAAAGCAATTTGTTGTTCATAAGAGCAACAATATTGGCAAGTTCAGATGGAGGTTGGCAGCTCATTTTACCAGAGAACAACAGAGACAGTAAAAGTGACTTTGTGCCTTGTTGTGAAAGATCAACCAGCCACCACAGCATACGCTTATAGGAGTGCACCCCCATGTATTACAGTTTGGTCTCAGAAGGGGTTAATCATGGAATTGTGCAAGAAATTGTAAAATTGGGAGTTTTTGTGATAGCTCACTCCTGTTATTTCAGTTCAATGCAGAACAGCGAACGTGGGAAGAAGATCGGGAATGCTGTGATGTCAACGAGCAGAAGTGTCGTGCAAACAGGAAAGGCTGTCGGTAAGATTAGCAATAGATTAAATTGTTCACTTGTTAATTCTTTCTTATTTCACATGAAACTTATTTTGCATACAATCTGTTCCAGCAGTACAAAACAGCCGCACCCTTCATAGAGCATGTAGTACATGCCATGTACAGTGCCTTGCGAAAGTTTTCATACCTTGTATTTTTTCACCACATTTAGCATGTTGCAGCCTTATTCTAAAATGCTTTGTTTTTTTCACAACTGCACTTCACAGCCCATAATGACAAAGCAAAAAAAACTGATTTGTGAACTTATTGAACATTTATTAAAAAGCAAAAACTGAAATAATTACAATAATTTACATTGCTCAAGTATTCAACCCATTAACTCAGTACTTAGTTGAAGCATCCAAGCTTTGCACATCTGGATTTGGGGATTTTCTTCTCTGAAAATCCTCTCAAGCTCTGTGAGGTTGGATGGGGACTATTAGTGAACAGCCATTTTTAGGTCTTAGGTTTAATTGGGTTCACCTTCAGGATATGCCTGAGCCACTCAAGAACATTGAGAATTGTCCCTAAGCCACTTGCATTGTCTTGGCTGTGTTTTTCCATCTGGTCACTCTGCCATAAAGCTGGTGTTTTGCAGGGATGGCTGTCCTTCTGTATGTTTCTCCCATCTCCAGATATGGGAGTTCAACCAGAATTAGGGTTGCACCATTTGGGGGGGAAAAATCTAATTGTGATTGCGATTTAAAATGTGACTAAAAAAGTATATACACTGAACAAAATTATAAACGCAACACTTTTGTTTTTGCCCCCTTTTTTCATGAGCTGAACTCAAAGATCTAAGACTTTTTCTATGTACACAAAAGGCCTAATTCTCTCAAATATTGTTCACAAATCTGTCTAAATCTGTGTTAGTGAGCACTTCTCCTTTGCCGAGATAATCCATCCACCTCACAGGTGTGGCATATCAAGACGCTGATTAGACAGCATGATTATTGCACAGGTGTGCCTTAGTCTGGCCACAATAAAATGCCACTATAAAATGTGCAGTTTTATCACACAGCACAAAGCCACAGATGTCGTAAGTTTTGAGGGAGCGTGCAATTGGCATGTTGACTGCAGGAATGTCCACCAGAGCTGTTGTACATCCAACCGGCCTCACAACCGCAGACCACATGTAACCACACCAGCCCAGGGCCTCCACATCCAGCATCTTCACCTCCAAGATCGTCTGAGACCAGCCACCCGGACAGGTCGGTTTGTATAACCAAAGAATTTCTGCACAAACTGACAGAAACCGTCTCAGGGAAGCTCATCTGCATGCTCATCGTCCTCATCTGGGTCTCAACCTGACTGCAGTTCGTCGTCATAACCGACTTGAGTGGGCAAATGCTCACATTCGTGTTCTCTTCACGGATGAATCCCGGTTTTCACTTTACAGGGCAGATGGCAGACAACGTGTATGGCGCCGTGTGGGTGAGCGGTTTGCTGTTGTCAACGTTGTGGATCGAGTGGCCCATGGTGGCGGTGGGGTTATGGTATGGGCAGGCGTATGTTATGGACAACAAACACAGGTGCATTTTATTGATGACATTTTGAATGCACAGAGATACCGTGACGAGATCCTGAGGCCCATTGTTGTGCCATTCATCCACGACCATCACCTCATGTTGCAGCATGATAACGCATGGCCCCATGTTGCAAGGATCTGTACACAATTCCTGGAAGCTGCAAACATCCCAGTTCTTGCATGGCCAGCATACTCACCGGACATGTCACCCATTGAGCATGTTTGGGATGCTCTGGATTGGCGTATATGACAGCGTGTTCCAGTTCCTGCCAATATCCAGCAACTTCGTGCAGCCATTGAAGATGAGTAGACCAACATTCCACAGGCCACAATCAACAACATGATCAACTCTATGCGAAGGAGATGTGTTGCACTGCGTGAGGCAAATGGTGGTCACACCAGATAATGACTGGTTTTCAGTTTTCTAACATTAAATCATTAGAAAGGTTTTATTATAAAATATTAAATTATTTTGATAAAAATCTACTGACACTAATTTTTTGTCAGGAAATCTTAAGAAAAAAAATCTGTAGGCTTCTCTACACTGGAAAAAACTTATTTATTAAACCAAATTTATTTTGGTTTAACCGTGCAGCCCTAACCAGAATGACCATCATGTTCTTTGTCACCTCTCTTGCCAAGGCCCTTCTTTCCCAATTGTTCAGTTTGGCCGGGCAGCCAACTCTAGGAAGAGTACTGGTTGTTCCAGACTTCTTACATTAAAAATTATGGAGGCCACTGTGCTCTCTTCAATGAAGCAGAAATGTTTTTGTAGCCTTCCTCAGATCAGTGCCTCAACACATTCCTGTCTATGAGCTCTAGACGCAGTTCTTTTGACCTTGTGGCTTAGTTTTTGCTATGATATATGTGTTTTCAGCTGTTAGACCTGTAAATCAGCGTGGATTGCAAACACTCACAAAAAAGACGAAGACAAACAAAACATGACTGCAAACATAACAGGGCTATATAAACACAGTGCAAACAAAGAAACTAAACGAAATACAGGTGAAAGTAATGGATAAAACTGGAAACTAACTAACAAGGAAGTAATGAGTAACTATGGAAACCAAAACTAAACAGAGTGGAGAAACAGGAACTAAAGGAAACAGAAAAAAAATGTCAAATTAAAAGGTGTGTGCCTTTTTCAAATCATGTCCAATTAATTGAATTTGTCAGCAGGTTAATTCCATTTTTTTTAATACATTTGCTAAGTTATCACAAATCTGGTATTTGCTTTGTCATTACGGGGTATGGAGTATATATGAAAAACAAAATTATGATTTAAAGCATTTTAACATGAAGTTGCAACATCATAAAATGAAAAAAAAAAAATACTTCCGCAAGGTGCTATACAATGTGTTTGTTGTGTGCACTGAAATAAGTTGCTGAAACAAGGAAAATGAAATTGTTTGATTTTGAATTAATTAGAATGTGATGCTTTCCAGATGCAGGATATAACAGATCTTGGCTCATACTAATTGTATTGTACTAGTATTATTGCTGTAATGGTTTTATTTATTTATTGCACACCATGTTTTATAGCTTCTGCAATTATTTCTTGCTTGGCTTTAATTAATTTATTTATTTTTTTTAGGTCAGTCAGTAGGTGGAGCTTTGACTGTCGCTAAATCAGCCATGTCGTCCTGGTTCTCCATGCTGGCTCAGCCGACCGCAGCAGTCAGTGCATCTCCACAGTCTACAGACTGATGTCTAGTATTAAAGAGAAGACAGTACTGCAGACGTTGCACACATCTTTGTTGTTAGGCTATATGACAATGAAGATTTTTATAGAGAAAGAGAAAATGTAAATAAAAAGAGGATTAGAGCAGCTTGATTCTAGTCTAGTCTTGATTTTAGATTTAGTACTCATTCTAGTTGTTTCATGGTAATAAATACTGTAATGAAAGCCTTTACCTCTGACAAAATCCACTATTTTCAGGTGTTCTGTTTGGGATTGTTAATGGTTTTGGGACTCACCTTTGTAAGTCATGAAACCTGTATATTCTGAGATCAGGTTACCAAATGTTTTTATAGGTATTTTTCCGAAAAATGGCACACTGATAATCTCTAATGGCATATTAAAAATAAACATTGTGGTCACAATTGGCCTATATTACTTAAAGCTGTCGCTGTCCACTTTTCTCACAAATAAAAAACAGTGGCACTATAGAGTCTGTGTATAAATTGGACCTACATCGTGTTCAGATCAATCCTATAACTCAATAAAGAGAATGCAGTTTAACAAATATTACACAATTTTTTGTAGTTTACATTTATTGATGAAAATGATCCAAGAGTAACACTGTGCCGTAACCAGACCCAATGCGATAAGATTCCCATGACATGCAATTTGTCTGCCCACACCCGACGTGACAAAAATCATTAAAAAACCACTGCCAATCAGAAGAGCGTGTGGGCGAGCTCTCTCTGCAAGCACACTGCATTTAATGAAATAGATAAGTACATAGTCAAATGAGAGATGGATGGATGGATGGATGGATGGATGGATGGATGGATAGATAGATAGAATGCCCTGATACATACACTATATTGCCAAAAGTATTGGGACACCCCTCCAAATCATTGTATTCAGGTGTTCCAATCACTTCTATGGCCACAGGTGTATAAAATCAAGCTCCTAGGCATGCAGACTGCTTCTACAAACATTTGTGAAAGAATGGGTCGCTCTCAGGAGCTCAGTGAATTTGAGCGTGGCCCCATGATAGGTTACCACCAGTGTTAATTTTGACAGCAAATTTTGATTTAGTTTCAGTCATAGTCTTTTGACTAAAATGCCATTTAGTTTTAGTCATATTTTAGTCACCTGAATTGTTTTTAGTTTGTACTACAGTAGATTTAGTCGACTAAAATCAAATGAGTTTAGTTAAATTGTAATGCATTAATTGAGCATTTAAAGGGTTACTTCAGCGATTAGCATTCAAGTCAAGTCAAGTTAACTTTATTTATATAGCGCTTTTTACAATGCAGATTGTTTCAAAGCAGCTTCACAGTGTTAAACAGGAAAATAATGCAACGGAATTTGATTCGGCTGTACAGCCGCTCTGGAGAAAACGGTGATGTCATAAAGCTCATTTCAATTATCATATATATTCAAGTAATGTAGTTGACATAGTTAATTTAGTTTAGTAATTAAATTTATTTGGATATTTATTTGAACATTTAGTGTCCCCAAGCCAAGCCAAAGGCGACAGTGGCAAGGAACCAAAACTCCATCAGGTGGCATAATGAAGAAAAATAATGAAAAATTATTATTTTGGCAACCTTACAGGTCAGAAGTCATATTAGATCAGAATATTCGAAAGATCGGAGGCATCACGCAAGAGACGGGTTTATTGAGGATGACATGTTGATTAAACAATTATTAAATAGGAATATTCGAAATATCGGAGTCATCACGCCAGGGACGGGTTTATGAGGATGCCGTGTCAGTGAGGCAATTTCAGGGGGGAATCTAATTGACACGGTCTCTGCAGACACTTCAGGGATGCGTTGGTAATGTCTGGGTGCAGGTCCACCATCTGATCTGGATACAGCCCGGATCCGGCTGACTGCAGTAAACCTTGGGATAAACAGAGAGACTAACATTAGCATATATGCCATTCTTCTTATGATGTAACGAGTACATCAGGTGTTATGGGAAGTGTTGCCGGTTCCGGCTGACCTAGTTAATGCAGTCTAACAATCATTTAATTGATTTGAATAAAATATAAATTAAAAATGTTTTATGTGTATGCCATAGTAAAGAGATGTGTTTTTAGTCTAGATTTAAACTGACAGAGTGTGTCTGCTTCCCGAACAATGCTAGGAAGACTGTTCCAAAGTTTAGGTGCTAAATAGGAAAAGGATCGACCGCCTGCAGTTGATTTTGATATTCTAGGTATTATCAACTGGCCAGAATTTTGAGACCGTAATAGATGTGATGGAGTATAATGCGTTAAGAGCTCGCTTAAGTACTGGGGAGCTAAACCATTTAGTGCTTTGTAAGTAATAAGCAAGATTTTAAAATTTATGCGATGTTTAATAGGGAGCCAGTGCAGTGTTGACAGAACGGGGCTAATATGGTTCTAGTAAGAACTCAAGCTGCTGCGTTTTGGACCAGCTGCAGTTTGTTCATTAAGCGAGCAGGGCAACCACCCAGTAGAGCATTACAATAATATAGCCTTGAGGTCATGAACGCATTAACTAACTGTTCAGCATTTTGCATTGAAAGCATATGCCGTAAATTAGATATATTTTTAAAATGGTAGAATGCAGTTTTACAGATGCTAGAAACGTGGCTTTCAAATGAGAGATTGGTATCAAAGAGCACACCTCCTAACTGACGACGAGGACTTGACAGAGCAGCCATCAAGTGTTAGACAGTATTCTAGGTTACTACATGTGGAGTTTTTTGTCCAATAATTAAAAATTCTGTTTTTTCTGAATTAAGTTGCAGGAAATTACTAGTCATCCAATTTTTTATATCAGCTATGCATCTTGTGAATTAACGGAAGAGTATGTTTCGTCAGGGCGTGAAGAAATATAGAGCTGAGTATCGTCAGCATAACAGTGAAAACTAACGCCATACTTCATACACTAGTGATATCTCCCATGTACAAGGTGAAAAGCAACGGTCCTAGCACTGAGCCTTGCGGTACTCCATACTGAACTTGTGATCGGTGTGACATCTCTTCATTTACTGCTACAAACTGATAACGGTCAGATAAGTATGATTTAAACCATGCCAATGCAATTCCACTAATGCCAACAAAATTTTCTATTCAAAAGAATGTTGTGGTCGATAGTATCGAATGCAGCGCTAAGATCGAGTAACACTAACAGAGAAATACAACCACGATCGGATGATAAGAGTAAATCATTTGTAACTCTAATGAAAGCAGTCTCAGTACTAAGATACGGTCTAAATCCTGACTGGAAATCCTCACAGATACCATTTCTTTCTAAAAAAGGAGCGTAGTTGTGAAGACACTGCCTTTTCTAGTATTTTTGACAGAAAGGGTAGATTTGAGATTGGCCTGTAATTGACTAATTCTGTAGGATCAAGTTGCGTTTTTTTAATAAGTGGTTTAATAATAGCTTAATAACTTAAAAGTTTTCGGTACATATCCTAATGACAAAGATCTATGGCCTCTGGAATCATCTCTTTTAGTAGTTTAGTCGGTATAGGGTCAAGCATACATGTTGTTGATTTTGATGATTTAACGAGTTTAGCCAATTCTTCTTCTCCTATAGCAGTGAATGAATGTAATTTTTTCTCAGTGACACTACAATGCTATGTCTGATGTGATGTCAGTAGTAGACGGCTGCAAGGTTATAATTTTTTCCCTAATATTATCAATCTTACAAGTAAAGAAGTTCATAAAGTCATTACTGCTGTGCTGTTTACAAACATCAGAAGTTGAAGCTTTAATTTAGCCACTGTATCGAATAAATACCTAGGGTTGTGTTTGTTTTCTTTTAAGAAAGCAGTTTTTACGGCCTTTCTGTATGCAATTATGCTCTCTTTCCACGAAATGCGAAAAACTTCCAGTTTTGTTTTCTTCCAGCTGCGCTCCATTTTTCTAGCTGCTGTTTTAAGGGCCTGAGTGTGCTCGTTGTATTACGGCGTTGGACTATTTTCTTTAATCTTCTTTAAGCGCCAGGGAGCAACTGTGTCTAAAGTGCTGAAAAAGAGAGAGTCAATAGTTTCTGTTGCAACATCGAGTTACTCTAGGCTATCTAGGATGCTGAGGAGATTAAACTGATGAGGAAGTTTATTTACAAAGCAATCTTTAGTCGCAGCAGTGATAGTCCTGCCATATTTGAAGCGAGGGGACGGCTTTGCAGCCTTTGCTAAATTAAGTATACATGATACTAGGTAATGATCTGACATGTCATCACTTTGCTGCAGAATTTCAACGGTATCAACATTTATTCCATGTGACAATATTAGGTCTAAAGTATGATTACGGCAATGAGTGGGTCCTGATACGTGTTGCCTTACTCCAATAGAGTTTAGAATGTCTCTAAATGCCAATCCCAATGCGTCTTTTTCATTGTCTACATGGATATATCTGTAGCCAGTACTATCTCTGATAGAAAATCAGCAAATTCTCAGGTAAAGTCTGTATGGTGCCCTGGTGGCCTGTATACAGTAGCCAACACAAATGTCAAACGGGATTTATCAATTTCACTACATAACGTTACGTAAAGCACCAAAACTTAAAAGGAATTATATTTGAAACTAGACTTCTGAGTAATACTGAAGATATTATTATAAATTACAGCAACACCTCCCCCTTTACCTTTCAGACACGGCTCGTGTTTAAGCTTTGTATCAGTAGAAACCCGGTAGTATATTCGAATGATTGTGCTTTCCCCCCTTATATCCCCTGAGACGAGAGATTTATATATTTTATGTCTGGAAAAAAGCCTTTGATGACGCAAATATCGTCATTTTGCGTCCTCTGAGGCTTTTTTGGCCAGAGGCTAGAGACTACAGCCAGTAGTAGGAGCTAGTTCCGCATGTTTTCAACCCGCCCACAGGGGTGGGATCTCACTCACAGAATGTAAATGCGTACGGACCAAAGTGAGTGTTTTCAATGAATTCCTATGAAAGTTAAGCTTCCATAGGCATGAACTGAAAACGCGCCAGTGCACACACACCGTGAATGACTGTGCGGCCGTGAATGAACGACAGTGTGGCCAAGAATGAATGCCGGGCAGTCGTGTTCATTTTAGTTTTGATTTTGAATTAGCGCCAATTCAGGGGCGGGTTACTTGAATTGTAGGTTCATTAGCCTATTATTCTTAATGAAAAACACAACAACAAAACAGTACAATAACAAACTCACTTAAATAGGCGCTTTTACATTTAGCTTTGAAACCAAATCTTCCGTGATCATCTTGTCTGTCAGCTCCTCACTCTGATGAATGAAATCTGACTCCTGCTGCGACACTCATTCGGCTCATGCTATATTGGGCAGACACGTTCAGTTTTTAATTGTAGTATCTGTTCTCTAACTGAACTAAATGATTTAATTACTATAAAAATCAAAACGACGGTGGGGTGGTGCCACGGTGGGCAAGTGATGTAACAGGTGGGAGTGGCCTCATAGGGCAGCGAAGTAAGTGCATTCTGGAAATTGTTGTCTTTCATCTATGAGCCAAAAATAAATTTTCTCAGTCTAGAAGGCACCAACTTCTAAAATAATTTCACATTTCTACTACATAAATGACTCAATTTAAATACACATTCATCTTTCCAGCGTTGAAGTACCCCTTTAAGCATTACATAACTGTTACTTGAATTCATGTCAAAACTGACATAATTGTGTTTTTGACCGTTCAAGCGCAAAAAGACACGAAAGAGCTCAATTCACTTTTTTTGTTTGTTTTTTAAAAACATCTATATAGTTTTTATAATGTTGTATTTCTGTTTTAGTTAGTATATCAGGTTAAGCTAAAGCTTAAGTTTACTTAGTTTAAGTTTTTTTAATGGTTTTAGTTAACTATTATAACCCTGATACTTTATTGAATAATATGTGTAAAATACTGTTCTTAGTCTTTCCTCCTGACTATGAATTGAATGGGAATTAAATTAAATACAGTTTATTGTGTAACCAAAAACATATATATAATGCGTGACTTTTAATTATAAACAAGCTCAAAATACACATTGACTCTTATTTTGAAATGTCTGCACCTTACTATTGCAGTTGCAGGCTGCTCATTCAAGTTCAGATGAGGGAGATAAAATATGCATTGTTACAACATATTACTATATAAACATCATAAAGTAAACATTGTCATTATTCCTCAGCATTAATTCATAAACAATTACCTGGCATAAATGTGTGCTATTCATTGATCGTGACCTGCTCTGAAGCGCTGTTGCGTGAGCCTGTAGAATGCACAACAGCGCCGCATTTTCCCACAGTTAGATCAGCACATTACAATTCAAATGTGCGCATCTATTACACAGGACATCAGTACTGACTGGATCTCTTCCCTAATCATCCCTCCCTAACATTTTCATCTTGTTTTTATTTGCTGACGAAAATGACAGTAGATTTTTGTCATAGGTTTTGTCATCCAAAACTGGTTTTTATTTAGTTATCGTCTCGTTTTCGTCAGTGAAAAAACTTCGAAATTAACACTGGTTACCACCTGTGCAATAAGTCCATTCATTAAATTTCCACAGATCCACGGCGGGACCCACGGAAGAGGCAGGCAGGGCACCATCCTCTCCACTTCTCAGTGTTGATCTGCAAGATGTTTGCAAACACGCTGCAGAGAAACAAAATATTCCATGGCCGACCATGGTAGCAGAGACTGCAAAGTCTCGCTACGAGGGCAAGAGGCTGTCGAGAGCGAAACGGGCAGCACGACAGCTCCTTCCAGTATTTCCAGAGCTCCTGGAGGAAGTTGCGGTGACCTGGAAGGAAAAACCATTCACCAGCAAGATGCCCATGCAGGGAGGATTCGCTCTCTATGTAGAGGGGATGGAGAAGGATGGCCTTCTCCGAATGCCCCCCATGGAGCCATTAGTTACTTACACTTACTTTGAACAGGATCTCTATGCTGACCACGAACCAAGTGGAGCTGCAAGACGAAGCGTCGACCATGCCAGGTTAGACACATTGGGAAGAGATCTGTGTCGTTACAGATCTCTCTCTGCGTCTTCAGAGATGCACGGTTCAAGCCACGGGCAAGGCCATGGGCACAATGGTTATTCAGGAGAGAGGACGATGGCTTAACTTGGCTAATCTCTCTGACGGAAAAAGAAGCCATCCTGGACACATCGGTGGTCGCAAAGGGCATTTTTGGCTCAGCTCTGACACTGATGCAATGAGATGTGAGGAAAAGAAGAGGGATGATAAGGCTTTGCAATTCTCTATGCCTAGAAGTTGTAGACTGCACCCCCTCTGCCACCTCGGCAGACCTTCGCACAGCCTGCTCACCCCCCAGCTTTCGCATTCCTAAACGGCAGAGACCGAACGTGAATGCAGCAGGTAAGAGCGGAGTACTGGAACAGAGAAATGCCTGATCTAGGAAGAACTATCCGCCTGCAACAGCTCAAATGGTTCAGCCAGCTCCTCAACCTCATCCTCAGGGAGTGAGGAGGAAGAAGAACAGTCCACCTGTTCGCTAGCTCCTGACCCTCAAACTTTCAGTGTTCAACAAGGAACGAGTTTCGAAGTTCCCAGATGTTCTGTGTGGAAAGCAGAGCCCGGTTGGCAGAGATGATGCAGTGGTGCACACCCACCCACTAGTCACAAGCACTTTCCATGTTCAAAACTCAACAAAGTTTTCACAGTACCCCCAAAACATGTTGAAAAACATAATGCCACAAAAATGTTGCAAAACATATTAACAAAACACAATATAACATCACCTCGGGGTGTTATCGCCCCCCTTAGAGGTGATGAGACACTTAAACTCTAAGTGCCCATGTATGCGTAGGACAGACCACAAACTTGTTCACCACATGATGGCACCAGAACGCTGCAAATAAACAAGTGGCGAGAATGCGCACAGTCCCGCTGGGTATTGAGAACAATACAGTTTGGGTACAGAATGCACTTCTCCCCCGCATTTCAAAGGGATAATTCATTCTCATGTGCGGGAAGAATTAAAGCATGTTCTTCAGGAAGAAATGTCCTCTCTGTTGAACAAGAAGGCAATAAGAGTGGTCCCACCCAAGCAAAGCCACAGTTGGTTTTATTTGAAACACTTTCTCGTTCTAAATAAGGGAACTCAGGCTCTTCGTCCCATATTAGATCTGTGTGCACTGAACAAATACTTAAGAAAGTACAAGTTCAGAATGCTCACTCATTCTACACTCCTAAAAACAGGGCGCTTGGTTTACGTCAATCGACCTGCTTTTGGAACACATACAGAAACTGGGCTTAAAATTAAACACAGAAAAGAGTGTTTTAATTCCCACACAGTCTATAACATATCTGGGGCTGTCACTGGACTTGGTGACATTCGGAGCACAACTATCGGAGGACAGGGTGGGAAAATTCACTCGATGCCTGGCCGAATTTCAGAAGGGAAAAAGTGTCTCTTTCCGCACATGCTTCAGACTATTGGGACTCATGGCCTCAGCCCTGATAGTCATTCCCTTAGGCAGACTGTTCATGAGAGAGTTTCAACACTGGGTAGCGTCTCTGAGGCTGGATCCATTACGGCACTCCCAGAGGAGAGTGACGTCAGAGGCGGTCTTGGCACTGTGCCAATGGAGACTCCCGACCTTTCTGGTTCAAGGGGTACCCATGGGCGTGGTTCGAGCCAGGAAAGTCATAACAACGGACGCGCCGTTGTCCGGTTGGGGGGCATTCACGAGGGCAGGATAGTGAATGGGAGATGGGGTCATCATCTGACCAATCTTCACATAAACTATCTGGAAATGCTAGCTGTTTTTCTGACGTTGAAGCATTTTCTTCCTTTTCTGAAGGGACATCATGTCCGTGTGAGAACTGACAACACTACAGTTGTAGCTTACATAAATCGACAGGGGGGCCTCAGATCACTTCCCTTGCACATGTTAGCACGCAAACTGATTTTATGGGGCAATGTCAATCTTCTATCCCTGAGAGCGACACACATACAGGGTGTCATGAATCAGGGTGTATATCTGTTGTCCAGGGGTAATCCTCTATACAGGGAGTGGAATTTGAACAGGGAAGTGGTCGAACAGATTTGGAGCATATACGGCAGAGCAACAGTGGATCTGTTCGCATCTCACGACAATGCTCAGTGTCCTCACCGAAAGACCAGAGTGCGCCTCTGGGGATAGATGCGCTGGGGCACGAAAGGCTTTGCACTCTCCTTTATGCTTTCCCACCTATAGTGTTAATATCCCCAACACTCTATAGAGTGAGGGAGGAGGGATTGAAGCTGATATTAATAGCTCCGAGGTGGCCAGGGAAATATTGGCTGGCGGAGATCATACATATGCTATACGAAGATCCGTGGTCTCTCCCGTTGAGATCTACTGTCTCAAGCAGAGAGGGAGATCTTTCATCCTCATCCAGATCGCCTGGCGCTATGGGCCTGGCCAGTGAGTGGTTCAATTTGAACACAACCGGTCTGTCTGACAGCGTTATCAGCACCATACAAAATGCTAGAGCTTCATCTACTAGGTCTCTTTATGAGTGCAAGTGGGGTGTGTTTGAACGCTGGTGCGCGAAATTCCTAAACATGAAATTCCCTTTCAGTTTTCAGTGGCAGTCGTTTTATCATTTCTGCAGGATTTGATAGACCAAGGGAAAGCGCTTTCAACCATAAAAGTGTTTCTGGCTGCTATATCTGCTTGTCACATAGGTTTTGATAACAAAACTGTTGGACAGCATCCTTTAGTATGCAGGTTCATGAAGGGTGCATGCCGCACTTTGCCAGTTTCAAAACCTCTTTCCCCTTCATGCGAGATCCATGCACTTTCGGTGCATTCAGCGTGTATGCAGTTCATGCCTGGGGATGCAGGGGTAATTCTGAAACCTAATTCTGCATTTATGCCCAAAATAATTCATTCTATCATCCCTCTTGAGTTGAGAGCTTTCTCCCCATCGCCTTTTGCTTCATTAGAACAGCAAAAGTTGAATGCGCCGTGCCCAGTGCGCGCTTTACACATTTACGTAGAAAGAACCAGAGGGTTCAGGGAGAATGATCAGCTGTTTGTGTCTTGGGCGAAACCACGTACGGGGAAGCCGATTACTAAGCAGTGTTTATTGCACTGGATAGTGGAGGCGATTTCATTGGCATATTACAGTAAGGGTCTTGTGCTCTGGTTTACGTGCACACTCAACAAGGGGAATGTCAACGTCATGGGCTCTATTTAAAGGAGTCACGATACAGGATATTTGTGAAGCGGCGAGTTGGTCCTCGCCACAAACATTTGCAAGGTTCTATAAACTGGATG
Organism: Rhinogobio ventralis; assembly: GCA_039654625.1. Classification (NCBI taxonomy): domain Eukaryota; kingdom Metazoa; phylum Chordata; class Actinopteri; order Cypriniformes; family Gobionidae; genus Rhinogobio; species Rhinogobio ventralis. Next base: position 12,627,237 of record CM077212.1, on the reverse strand, counting down.
TTACAGCTCAAACTTTAGCACATGCGGTATTGAGCATAGGAATTTAAGTCACGACTGGATGCAGTGATTGTGGTTGGCAGGGGACTTTGAGGCAGGCTATCTGGTAATATGGGAGTTAGGATATCCCATAGTGAGACACAGAAACGTATGCTTGAAAGAGTAATCCCGTAACCCCGGTTCTCTGATAGCATTAAGTGAGGTGTCTCACCAGATCACCCTCCTTGCTGTGTGAAGCAAGGAAGAAGTGTGCTTGTTTTGAATGTCGTAGTGACGTTGTGTCGCCCCTTTTATACTGAGGGATGGGGAGGCCACTTCTAGACTCAACGTCACGTCTGCCAGCCAATTGGGGCTGGCGTAATGTAATAGGGCTTCTGAGGAATACGCGGAAGGGGCGTATCCCATCGTGAGACACCTCACTTAATGCTATCAGAGAACTGGGGTTACGCAAGTAACCTATTGTTTCTGTCATTGGAAAGCACCACGTGGTGTCATGAATAATTAAGAGACAGTGTCTTCTCATAGGATATGAAAACTCACTCGCATGAATAATTATGAGACACTGACGCGTCATCGAAGTATTGCTGTGCGTACAGACTGCCGCTGGCAAGAGCATCAAAATTTGCTCTGGTTGCCCTAATAACAACCCTGTAGAAAGATTTGTGGAAGCTCTGACGTAGATCGAATGCTTGGTAATCTTTATTTCTCATGTCATGACCCCTAATCTAATCTCATATCATGACCCCTTTAAAATACTATAAATTACCATTGAACTGGTGTGACTGTAACAATATGGCAAAATTAAGCCAGAAGACTCCAATAAGAGGTTGACATCAGCTCAGACCCAGATGGATTAAGCTCTGATAAAGCATTCCTGTTCATTTTTGTTACATTTGTATTGTTGCTGTTATTGAAACAAAATGCATTCTCTATATTCAGGTTTGACTAAAAATAATAGGTAAAAATCTAACAAATCAGTAATTCAAACAAAAAATATTTAAAGTAGTGTCTAAATATATATCCAAATTAGGGCTGAAACGATTAGTCGACATCATCGACAACGTCGACAATAAAAACTATTTTTGTTGTCAAATAATCGTTTAATCTTATATAACCTATTTTAAGGGCCTGCAATGACATGCTTTGACCAGTGGGGCGCTGTATCGCAACTGTAATGCAGAATTCCCCGATGCAATCGAATTCTGATTCATGCGGTTCTCACGCACACCACACGTCCATTTTCTCAAGCAGGGAAATATACATTGCAGAGCAAAGAGGACACTGAAAACGCACCAAAAAAGCAGGTTACTTTTGACATGAAACAAGTTTCAGCTTTTAAGTTCTGCAAGTTTTACTGCAAAATTCAAAAATAAATGTGGTTTTGTGGCTCTTTAATGTGTTGTGACAGATTGCTGTAGTGGCTCAGTTCAAGTGGCATGTGAACCGATCATCTCTTCCACTTTACTACTAGTTACAGCACCAAATAAACATGAATAAACATTAAAGGTTTGTTGAAAAAGACAGTACAACTTACTAAAATGAATCATGTCTCATGTAATCGCTCAACATAACATCACATTTACCTCCAAAAAACCATTCAGTGACCATAAACTCAATATTCAACTAGAAAAATAAACTCTTGAGAGGACCATTTTTCAAAAAACATGCACTATATTATATATTTATAATTTTTACTCTCATAAAAACTCAGTCACATGTCATGTTCTGTTTGTTTTGGTTTTCAGTCATCACATGTGTTCCTTTGTCCCATATTCCCGCCAAATCTCTGAAGATCTCAGCAGATGAGGATTAAACAACTCCACAAACAGCATTACCAGCTTCACGCATTACTAACCAGACTGACTTTATTTCTTTCAGACGTCTACAAAAGCTCTTATTGATAATTAACAGGGGTTTAACATGGTTTGTAGTGTAAATATATTATTAACACAACACACTTGTTAGACTCAAATAACACCAAGCGATAAGGCTGTGGCTGGTCAGTTGTAGTTCTTGTCTTTCTGCCATCTCTTTTTCTGTTCTCTTAGTTTCTTCAGTGATTCTGCTTGTTAACAGGCTTATTAAGGCTTAGATGACTCCATATTTATTATACATTTACATTTATGCATTTAGCAGACGCTTTTATCCAAAGCGACTTACAACTGAGGAGCACAGGAAGCGATCCGTTATGAAGAGGCGTAGAAATGCAAGAAGTGCCTTAAATACTACGTTTCGGGCATTGCTCAGAGTAGCGTAAGCTAGAATAGGGAGGGTGTAGAGAAAGGTAGAGGAAAAAGAGAATTTAAAAAAAAAAATTTTTTTTTATTATGTTGAGATTAAGTGCTCACGGAGGAGATGGCTTTTTAGCTGTTTTTTGAATGATGTTAGTGATTCTGTCATCCGGATGGAGGTGGGAAGATCGTTCCACCAGCCAGGAACAGTGAATGAAAAAGTTCTGGAGAGGGATTTCATGCCTCTCTGGGATGGTAACACCAGCCGCCGCTCTTTGGCTGAGCGGAGGCTTCTGGTAGGGGTGTAGACTCGTAGGATCGAGTCGAAGTATGCGGGTGCTGAGCTTGTGGTGGATCCATAAGCAAGCGTCAAAGCCTTGAACTTAATGCGGGCAGCGAGTGGTAGCCAGTGCAGAGAGATGAAGAGAGGTGTGACATGGGCCCTTTTGGGCTTGTTGAAGACAAGACGTGTCGCTGCGTTCTGAATCAATTCAAGTGTTTTGATTGCACACGATGGAAGACCAGCCAGAAGCGCATTGCAGTAGTCAAGCCTAGAAATGACCAGGGCTTGGACAAGAAGCTGTGTTGCATGCTCTGTAAGGAACGGTCTGATCTTTCTGATGTTGTGCAGGGCAAACCTGCATGACCGTGCTGTCTTTGAAATGTCAAGTCAAGCCAAGTCAACTTTATTTATATAGCGCTTTTTACAATGCAGATTGTTTCAAAGCAGCTTCACAGTGTTAAACAGGAAAATAATTAACAGAATTTGATTCGGCTGTACAGCCGCTCTGGAGAAAACGGTGATGTCATCAGCTCATTTCAATTATCATATATATTCAAGTAATGTAGTTGATATAATTTAGTTTAGTAATTAAATTTATTTGGATATTTATTTGAAAATTTTGTGTCCCCAACTGAGCAAGCCAGAGGCGACAGTGGCAAGGAACCAAAACTCCATCAGGTGTCCTAATGGAGAAAAATAAACCTTGGGAGAAACCAGGCTCAGTCGGGGTGCCAGTTCTCCTCTGGCCAATTAACAAACAGTGTATGTTTATTATTTTGGCAGCCTTATAGGTCAGAAGTAATATTAGATCGGATTATTCGAAAGATCGGAGGCATCACACCGGGTTTATTGAGGATGGCGTGTCGATTAAACAATTATTAAATAGGAATATTCGAAATATCGGAGTCATCACGCCGGAGATGGATCCATTGAGGATGCCATGTCGATGAGCAATTTCAGAGGGCAGACTAATTGACACGGTCTCTGCAGACACTTCAGGGATGCGTTGGTAATGTCTGGGCGCTGGTCCACCATCTGATCTGGATACGGCCCGGATCCGGCTGACTGCAGTAAACCTCGGGATAAACAGAGAGACTAACATTAGCGTAGATGCCATTCCTCTTATGATGTAACGAGTACATCAGGTGTTATGGGAAGTGTTCCCGGTTCCGGCTGACCTAGTTAATGCAGCCTAACAATTTGAATAAAATATAAATTAAAATGTTTTATGTGTATGCACATAGAAATGTGGTCTTTGAAGGACAGCTGGTCATCAAAGATTACTCCGAGATTTCTGACCGATTCTGAAGGGGTAATCAAAGATATACCTAGCTCGATGGTGAAATTGTGTTGTAGAGTTGGGTTAGCAGGGAAGACGAGAAGCTCAGTCTTTGCCAGGTTGAGCTGCAGGTGATGTTGTTTCATCCATGACGAGATGTCAGCTAGACAACGTGAGATTCGTGCAGCTACTGTGGGATCATCTGGTTGAAATGAGAGGTAGAGCTGTGTGTCATCAGCATAGCAATGGTATGAGAAGCCATGTGACTGTATGATGGGTCCCAGTGATGTAGTGTAAATGGAGAAGAGGAGAGGTCCAAGCACTGAGCCCTGGGGAACCCCCGTGGTTAGTTGATGTGCTTTGGATACCTCCCCTCTCCAGGCAACCTTGAAAGACCTACCTGTGAGATAGGACTCAAACCAGTGGAGTGGAATCCCTGTGATGCCCAGTGATGAGAGGGTGGATAGAAGAATCTGATGATTCACAGTGTCAAACGCAGCAGATAGATCGAGGAGGATGAGGACTGATGATTTGGAAGCAGCTTTAGCAATCCGCAGGGCTTCAGTGACCGACAGTAATGCAGTCTCTGTTGAGTGGCCCTTTTTGAAACCTGATTGGTTTACGTCCAGCTGATTAAACTGTAGGAGGAAAGATGAAACCTGGTTGAAAACAACTCATTCAAGTGTTTTCGCTATGTATGGTAGGAGAGAAACAGGTCGGTAGTTATCTACAAGTGATGTGTTGAGTGTGGGTTTTTTAAGCAGTGGAGTTACTCGAGCCTGCTTGAATGTGGTAGGGAAGATACCAGTGCAGAGAGATGTGTTGATGATGTGTGTGAGTGCTGGTAGGAGTACAGGAGAGATGGCTTGTAGGAGGTGTGAGGGGATGGGATCTAGGGGGCAGGTAGTAGGATGGCTGGAAAGGAGAAGTTTTGATACTTCCGTCTCAGTGAGTGTAGAGAAGTAGGAGAGAAGATGTTTGTCTGTGGATGTGGTTGATCTAAGATCCTGTGTGTGTGGAGGTGAGAACTGACTACTGATAATAATTTTATCAGTAAAGAAATGGGCAAAAACGTCAGCAGATAAAGAGGTGGTGGAGGGGGACAGAGAAGAGAGTTGAATGTTCTGAAAAGTGTGCGTGTGTTTAAGGGTGCTATTGATTTTGTTGCGGAAAAATGAGGATTTAGCTGCATGGACATCATCTGAAAAGGATGAGAGCAGAGATTGGTACTTACCCAGGTCAGATGGGTGGTTTGATTTTCTCCATTTTCTCTCTGCTGCCCTGAGTTTGGTCCGGTGTTCGCGAAGAACGTCAGATAACCAAGGGTTAGAGGGAGTAGGGCGTGCTGGCCTAGAAGATAGAGGGCAGATACTATCGAGACAGGAAGTTAAGGTACAACATAAGGTGTCTGTTGCAGTGTTGACATCCATAGATGAGAATTGTGTGGGTGAGGGAAGGGAGGATGACACAACAGAGGAGAGATGAGAGGGAGAAAGAGAGCGCAGGTTTCGTCTGAAAGTAACTGGTAGAGGGACTGGAGGTGCACGAGTAGTAAGTTGTAGATTAAATGTGATGAAGGAATGGTCTGAGGTGTGTAAAGGTTTCACCAAAGTGTTGTCCGTAGTGCAGTTGCGTGTGTAGATGTGGTCAAGTTGGTTGCCAGATTTGTGGGTGTGTGCAGTGATGAGGCGTTTGAGATCAAATGAGGTTAGGAGGGAGTGAAAATCTATAGCATAAGGTTTGTCCAGGTGAATGTTGAAATCGCCAAGGATTACAAGTGGGGTGCCATCCTCTGGGAAAGAGGACAGCAGCACATCCAGCTCCTCAACAAAGGTGGCCAATTGACCTGGGGGGCGGTAAATGACTACAAGATGGAGTTGTAACTGTAATAGCATGGTATTCAAATGCGTTGTTATTGCATAGAGAGGTGTGGGTTGCGTATTTCCAATTGTTAGTAATGAGAAGACCTGTGCCTCCACCCCTCCCAGTGTGGCGAGGGGTGTGGGAGAAGGAGAAGTTGTTAGAGAGAGCAGCAGGGGTTGCTGAGTCTTCTGGACGGATCCAGGTCTCAGTCAAGGCCAAGATATTGAGAGTGGAATGAGTGGCTAAGGCTGGAATGAAGTCAGCTTTGTTGACAGCTGACTGGCAATTCCATAGACCCACAGAGAAAGAGGGAGGAGTATTAGCGGAGGAGGGAATAGGGCGCAGATTAGAACTTTACTGTTATACACAGATGTTGTGGCTCAGATAAGGTCCAATCTGGTTAATTTATTTGCTCTTGGCTGACATGTGGCATTGCTATGGCCTGCTTGTGGCCCAGATCTGGCAAACAGGAGTGGGCCACCCAAGGGCCGTCATTCCATGCAGCATGTGGGCCAGATCAGCATTCCACATGTGCCAGATGTGGGCCGACACAATGTTGCTACGTGGGAACTGACTTCCAGCCACAGTTGATGAAATCAACTGAAGTTAAAATACATTAAATCTCTGATCTCATATCTCATACTGTTATGAAACTGACCATTATTGAAAACTCATACCCGAACAAAAATGTCCATCATTTAAATCTCATAACCGAACAAAACTAACCATCATTGAAATCTCGCAACCAAACTAAACCGACTAATATTGAAATCTCGAAATTGAACAATACCGACTGACACTGACAAACTTACTGTCATTGAATCTTATTAAAAAACAAAACCAACCATCATCGAGATCTCGTAACGGAACAAAGCTGACCGTTATTAAATCTTGTAACAAAATTAAACCGATTTTCATTGAGATCTCATAACCGAACAAAGCCGACCATCATTGAAATCTCGTAACCAAACAAAACTGACTGTTATTGAAATATCATTAGGTAACAAAACCGAATGGCCTTCAACAAAACGAAGCAGATCGGCATTGAAATCTCGTAACAGAACAAAGCCAACCATTATTAAAATCTCGTAATGAAATAAAACCGACTGTCATTGAGATCTTGTAACCGAACAAAGCCAACTATCATTGAAATCTCGTAAACAAATAAAACCGGCCGTCTTTGAAATCTCATACTGTAAAGAAACTGACTGTCACTGAAAACTCGTAACCGAACAAAGCCAACTATCATTGAAATCTCATAAACGAATAAAACCGGCCGTCTTTGAAATCTCATACTGTAAAGAAACTGACTGTCACTGAAAACTCGTAACCGAACAAAAGTGTCCATCATTGAAATCTCATAACCGAACAAAACTGACCATCATTGAAATCTTGCAACCAAACTAAACCGACCGACATTGAAATCTCGAAATTGAACAATACGGACTGACACTACTGTCATTGAAATCTTATAAAAGAACAAAACCAACCGTCATTGAGATCTCATAACGGAACAAAGCTGACCGTTAATTAAATCTTGTAATGAAATGAAACCGGTTTCCATTGAGATTCTGTAACGGAATAAAATCGAATGTCATTGAGATCTCGTAACCGAACAAAGCCAACTATCATTGAAATCTTGTAACCGAATAAAACCGACCGTCTTTGAAATCTCATACTGTTAAAAAACTGACTGTCATTGAAAACTCATAACCGAACGTAAACCGACTGTCATTTATAGCTTGTAACCGAACAAAACCGACCGTTATTGAAATATCATTAGGTAACAAAATCGAATGGCCTTGAACAAAACTAACCATCATTGAGATCTTGTAACCGAACAAAACCGACCGTCATTGAAATCTTGTAACCGAACAAAACCGACCTTTATTTGAAATATCGTTAGGTAACAAAACCGAATTGCCTTGAACAAAACCAACCATCGAGATCTCATAACAGAACAAAGCTTACCATTATTAAAATCTTGTAACGAAATGAAATCGACTTTCATTGAGATGGAACAAACTTACTATCATGGAAATATCATTAGGTAACCAAACCGAATGGCCTTGAACAAAGCCAACGTCATTGAAATCTCTTAAACGAACAAAACTGACTGTTATTAAAATCTCGTAATGAAATGAAACCGACTGTCATTGAAATATTGTAACTGAAATGAAATTTATATATATATATATTTCAATATATTTCAATTGAAATCTTATAAAAGAACAAAACCAACCATCATTGAGATCTCGTAAAAAGGAACAAAGCCGTCCGTTATTAAAATCTTGAGAATGAAATGAGATCTCAAAGACGATCGGTTTTGTTCGCTTACGAGATTTTAGTGATGGTTGGTTTTGTTCAAGGCCATTTGGTTTGGTTACCTAATGATATTTCCATGACAGTCAGTTTGTTCCGTTACGAGATCTCAATGAAAGTCGGTTTCATTTTGTTACAAAATTTTAATAATGGTAGGCTTTGTTCTGTTACAAGATCTCAATGATGGTAGGTTTTGTTATATATATAATTGAAATTAAACTTCTAAAAAATCTCGTAATTAAATGAAACCGACCGTCATTGAATTATCATACTGTAATGAAACCTTTTCATTGAAATCTCATAACCAAATCAAACCAACTTTCACTGAAATCTCGTAAAGGAACAAAACCAACTTCAGTGACATTTCATAACAAAATGAAACAGACCATCTTTGAAATCTCGTAAAGGAGCAAAACTGACCGTCATTGAAGTCTTGTAACCAAACAAAACCATCATAGAAATCTTGTTAAAGTCCACACAGTGTGGACCTCGAGCCCGGGTCTCCTGCATTGGAGTCGGACACTCTAACAAGGAGCTAAAGACAGCAGCCCCCAGTGTCAGTCGCCAGAGCATCGTTATGCCTAAATATTGTATTAATATATATCCATACATGGTCAATGCATATATTGCAGTGCATTGAAAAATATAAGCACTGGTTTCCCATATATGGAAATGTATTATGTAATATATCACATTATATTTTGCAGTGTATATATTTTTGTTATATTGAGTGGTCTGTGGTTGAAGAGCATTTGAGGAGGCCTGCAGCACCAGCCAACAGCAGTCAACTTGAAGCACTCTCACCAAAGCTAAGCAGGGTTGAACCCGGTCTTTATCTGGATGGAAGACCTCCTTGGAGACTGGGTAGCTGCTGGAAGAGGTGTCTGATCAACCTGTGGTCTGAGTGGGTCCTAACGCCTCAGTACAGTCGCAATAAGCTGTACTGTATAAAGGGTAACCTTGGTGTAAAATAGTCCCTACAGCACATAACATATCGACCAACGCCCCAGTACAGTCGCCATAAACTGTACTGAATAAAGGGTTAAAATAAACTCCAGAATATAAGGAGTGTAACCCTGGGGCAAAAATAAACACTAACATCACATACCATGCAGGTAGTTAGTTAGTTAGTTATGTAAGAACTCTGTATAAGGGAAACAGGTCTTTTAGCTCAAATCAATTTATTAAATAACTCATAGGGAATTTTGAAAGAGTCTATTTTACAGCCGAGCAAATAAATTGTCCAGCTGTCATTTGAACGGGCCGTAACTATCAACTCTGCAGCGGATATTAATATCCACACAATAGTGAAACACTATTAATAGCCAGGTAACATAGATCAGCAGTTTAAGACATTAAATTTGTAAGCACATAACACAAGAACACATCTTTAAATACAAACAAAACTTTATTGATTACTCTAACACGTAAAATGTATATCTAACACACACACACACGCACTGCAGAAAGAAAGAAAGTGAGGAAAAAATGAGTTTTAAGAGAGTGAAATGATGAAATCCCAAGTTTCTAGCAATATATGAATTTATAACACATGACCTGAATGAACCATCAATCATTAATTTACCCTCCTATCATTTCTTAGGCGGGGTTATTAAATTTGATATCAATGCACCAGTTCAGTTTAGAATCTGGAGGTTACTTGCGTTTGTGTCTAGTGTCATCTTTGAATGGGGAATTCCCTTTTCCTTGGTCCTGGTTGCAGGGGTTTCCCAGGTTCTGTGATTCGCTGACGACCTTGTCGTGTCTTTGATGGACGTCTTGGGAAGCCAATCACGTGGCGTGTTGGCGGCTGGATGGAAAGTCTTGTGGGTGTTGTTTGAAGTTGAAGCGAGCATAGATTCGTCGAGAGAAACTTTGCTGCGAAACTTAACTTAGAACACGAGACTCAGCAGAAAGAAAATAAACTTAGGTAAAAGAAAGGTGAGAGGATGACTTAATCAGATGGCTTGAAATGAAATCGTTAACCCATTTTCTCAGATCTTGGTCTGCCTCCGACCGGTCTCGATCTCTGTTGTCTGACCAATTTGAACTGATTTCTCAACTGCACCTTTGTTAGTGTTCTGAGATTAATACTCAAATGTTTGCCCATCCTCCTGGATGGGTTCTAGCCAATTAGGGATCATCTTGGTTCAGGTGTGCCTGTGTCCCCACCCTCACCATAAATGATCTGTTATCTCTGGTCTCCTAACTTCCCGCTCTTAAGCAGAGTACTATTAGACATGATTTCTTATTATAAGAACACTATACATTCTACACAAAATTCAATCAAGCCATCTTTTGAAATATGAACAGAGATTTACAGGTGCTGGTCATATAATTAGAATATCATCAAAAAGTTGATTTTTTTCACTAATTCCATTCAAAAAGTGAAACTTGTATATTATATTCATTCATTACACACAGACTGATATATTTCAAATGTTTATTTCTTTTAATTTTGATGATTATAACTGACAACTAAGGAAAATCCCAAATTCAGTATCTCAGAAAATTAGAATATTGTGAAAAGGTTCAATATTGAAGACACCTGGTGCCACACTCTAATCAGCTAATTAACTCAAAACACCTGCAAAGACCTTTAAATGGTCTCTCAGTCTAGTTCTGTAGGCTACACAATCATGGGGAAGACTGCTGACTTGACAGTTGTCCAAAAGACAACCATTGACACCTTGCACAAGGAGGGCAAGACACAAAAGGTCATTGCAAAAGAGGCTGGCTGTTCACAGAGCTCTGTGTCCAAGCACATTAATAGAGAGGTGAAGGGAAGGAAAAGATGTGGTAGATAAAAGTTTACAAACAATAGGGATAACCGCACCCTGGAGAGGATTGTGAAACAAAACACATTCAAAAATGTGGGGGAGATTCAAGCCACTCTTGAACAACAGACAGCGTCAGAAGCGTCTCACCTGGGCTAAAGACAAAAAGTACTGAACTGCTGCTGAGTGGTCCAAAGTTATGTTCTCTGATGAAAGCAAATTTTGCATTTCCTTTGGAAATCAGGGTCCCAGAGTCTGGAGGAAGAGAGGAGAGGCACACAATCCACGTTGCTTGAGGTCCAGTGTAAAGTTTCTACAGTCAGTGATGGTTTGGGGTGCCATGTCATCTGCTGGTGTTGGTCCACTGTGTTTTCTGAGGTCCAAGGTCAACACAGCCGTATACCAGGAAGTTTTAGAGCACTTCATGCTTTCTGCTGCTGACCAACTTAATGGAGATGCAGATTTCATTTTCCAACAGGACTGCACCTGCACACAGTGCCAAAGCAACCAGTACCTGGTTTAAGGACCATGGTATCCCTGTTCTTAATTGGCCAGCAAACTCAACTGACCTTAACCCCATAGAAAATATATGGGGTATTGTGAAGAGGAATTTGCGATATGCCAGACCCAACAATGCAGAAGAGCTGAAGGCCACTATCAGAGCAACCTGGGCTCTCATAACACCTGAGCAGTGCCACAGACTGATCGACTCCATGCCACACCGCATTGCTGCAGTAATTCAGGCAAAAGGAGCCCCAACTAAGTATTGAGTGCTGTACATGCTCATACTTTTCATGTTCATACTTTTCAGTTGGCCAAGATTTCTAAAAATCCTTTCTTTGTATTGGTCTTAAGTAATATTCTAATTTTCTGAGATACTGAATTTGGGATTTTCCTTAGTTGTCAGTTATAATCATCAAAATTAAAAGAAATAAACATTTGAAATATATCAGTCTGTGTGTAATGAATGAATATAATATACAAGTTTCACTTTTTGAATGGAATTAGTGAAATAAATCAACTTTTTGATGATATTCTAATTATATGACCAGCACCTGTACACTCTAGGCCTGTACACTCTAGGCCTACTTTCAATCAACCATTCAATAGTTATAACAATTACAGGAATTGTGAGTGAGTTTAAGCATAATGGTCATGTGTATTGGTTATAGACATGATATAGAATTATGCAGTAGTAGGCTGTTTGAATGTAAGTCCGAAAATCATCCTTTTGAATGATTTGATGCAGTTTATATGTAACAACAGTTTGTGGATTTTCCTGTGGATTTTACAGTGTCACTCAGAGTTCATCTAAAGGTCGTTGAAACAACAGGGATCTGGTTTGACTCTTTTTCTTGAGAGTCAAACAGCTTTGGCCGTTATCTTGTTGTGAATCAACTTTTGCAAGGCAATAAAGTAATTAGCTGGGGGTTTTGTGGCTTGGCTGCAGACAGAATGGAGTCTACATCTTTTCGTTGATAGGTGGTTGATTTTGGGTCTGGAGTGTTGAATCGTTATCTTTGTGTGGAATTATGTTTGAAAGAATCATCTGGAAGATTCATTTGTGTCTGATGTGCCCTCAATTCCTACAGTTAGTTTCACAAATGATATAGTACTTTATTTAGTTCTTACAACTTACATGGATGCACTCTATTTTTTTTTTCCATTACTATTTTTAATGTTTTTTAAAAAAGACATGCTTGTTTCAATGTCTTCAGTGGCATAGTCAGTTAAGCATAATGCTCAAGAAACTATGTTTTGACGCAATCGACCCAGGTTCGAATCCGCCTTTTGTCAAGCTTGCTCTTCTTGCTTTTCCATCACATATCACATCGGTAAGGCATTTACTTTCAATAAAAATGAAGAAAATCTTCTAAAGGTGGAAATAAAGTGCGTAACGAAATGTTTAATAATAACATTTATTGAGTAAGGTTAGGTGGAGGTGGAGGGAGGGCTTTTATTGTACCAGAGGTGGCATCCATTTAATAATATTAATAAATATAATAATTTACACTATGTTATTATTGTATCCTGTTAATGTACAACAATACTGGGGTGCAAATAGTATGTATCTGTCAAAAGAAAGTATAAATTTACACATATTGCAAAGAACTGCTACTGGTGTAAATATCACTATTTTCACTTAAAATAGCATCTACAGCTATTTGCACTTATTGTAAATATCATCTTTTTCGCTAAGAAAATGTTATTTTCACTTAGTGTAAATAGCATCTATTGCTATTTGCACTTTTAAAATTGTATTAATATTTCACAGTTACTTTTTTTTCTTTATTTTTTTTATCAAATAAATGCAGGCTTGATGAGCATATGAGACTTCTTTCAAAAACATAAAAAATAGTAATGTTTCCAAACTTTTGACTGGTGCTATGGATTACTGAATCAGTCTGTGCCTTGAAACTATGATTGCTTGGTTCAGTCATTACACAGTATTACAAATATTACGATCAATTATAATGTGTACACAATAGCACATCTGTCAGCGAGGTTTCCAGGTGTTAACAACAGACACATAATCTTAATCATTTACATGCATCTTGTTTCTACAAGCTTAATAAATTCTAAGGGCGTAATCAAGTGTAAACTCAGTGTCAGTCGGTTTTGTTAAATTACGATATTTCAATGATGGTCGGTTTTGTTTGGTTACGAGATTTCAATGAGAGTCATTTTTTTTCAGTTGTGAGATTTCAAAGACGGCCTGTTTTGTTCGGTTAAGAGATCTCAATGACAGTAGGTTTTATTTTATTACGAGATCTCAATAATAGTGGGTTTTGTTCCGTTATAAGATTTCAATGACAATTGGTTTTCATTGTCAGTTGGTTTTGTTCAATTACTAATTAATTAAATAATCTGTTCCACTACGAGATCTCATTGATGGTTGGTTTTGTTCCGTTATAAGATTTCAATGACAGTAGGTTTGTCAGTGTCAGTCAGTTTTGTTCAATTACGAGATTTCAATGACAGTCGCTTTCGTTTCATTATGAGATTTCAATGATGGTCTGCTTTATTCCACTACAAAAAATTGTATATTCAAATGACATTATTGAATCAGGCTATTTCATGATGAGTACAAAACCATCAACAGGTAACCATCATCACTTGATCTCATTTCACTTTAGCTTCCTTTGCTATAGCAAACTTGTTTGACAAACACACTATCACAGCAGCCAAAAACAGACAAATATATATTAAGAGTTAAGAGCCCAACTAATGGAAACACTGATCACTGTTATGGTGACTTCAAATGAAACACATTAAGAGTTAAACACCTGTTAATTATCAGTAAGAGCTTCTGTAGACTTCTGACAGAAATAAAGTCAGTCTGGTTAGTTATCAGTGAAGCTGGTAATGCTGTTTGTGGAGTTGTTTAATCCTCATCTGCTGAGATCTTCAGAGATTTAATGTCTTTTATCTTCAGTTGATTTCATCTAAGGCTGTGGCTGAAGTCAGTTGTAGTTCTTAGTCAGTCGTAGTTTCTGCTAGTCTCTTTTTCTGTTCTCTTCTTTCCTTCAGTGATTCTGCTTGTTAATTAAAGCTGAGATGACTCCATATTTAATATACACAGATTTTGTGGCTCAGATGAGGTCCAGTTCTGGTTTATTTCTTTGCTCTTGGCTGACATGTGGCATTGCTATGGCCTGCTTGTGGCCCAGATCTGGCAAACAGGAGCGGTTCACCCAAGGGCCATCATTCCACACAGCATGTGGGCCAGATCAGTATTCCACATGTGCCAGATGTGGGCCAGATCTGGGCCGACACAATGTTGGTATCTGGGGTCTGTGCTATGTGCACAGCATGTTGGCTGTTATCTTGGAATCATCTATTAAACATTGTTGCATCATCTTCGTCTTCCTTAGAGCAATTATATGCAATTTTACCAACCAGTATAATCAGCAAAATCTGGGTTCCCTGTATCCCAGATAGCAACATTGGGTCGGCCCAGATCCGGCCCACATCTGGCACATGTGGAATACTGATCTGGCCCACATGCTGCGTGGAATGACGGCCCTTGGGTGGCAGATTATTGATTTCAATGGAAAAAATCAGATTAAAAAAATCACAATTATATATTTTGAGAAGTCAAGATGAAGACTCCCCCTCAATCGATAGCATGATCACCTGTTGTGCTTGATTTTACAGTCATACTATTATATATACAGATCATGAATACGTAAAATATTTGAATTGTGTTATTAATGTATTTTTTATTATTATTTTAATCTATTAATTCAATTATTTATTTTTCCTACATGAATATTATGTTAATTTGCAAATGTGTACAATATTTTTATATTAAACATTACACGTGTAACCAAGTGGGGTGAATATAACAGGCATAAATTGATCATAGGTTCTTTAAGAAATGGTGTTGTGACGCTGGCTTTACGGCACTTCGAGAGCACATGGTTTTGTTTAGATAGCCCTATTAACGATTTTCCAAGGTAGATATACATTTTCACAACGAAATGCATAAATTATGTGTTTGGGTATTGTGTGTTAATGGTGAATGTTTCATCGATCATCTTTTAAGGGCACCTGTGATTGTATGTGGATCGGGTTTGATCACGTTTTGGACACGTGCAACTGCAAGGAATGGGTATGTAATGTAAATGTTAATCCTATTTGGTTTGCTTTATTCAAAGCTTTTGCGTTTCCCAGTTGCTTGTGAACATGTTTAAAAATGTAATGTGCATGTTAAAAACTATTTAAAACATGTAATACCAGGTTAGAACTATTGGAATTTATTGAATGATGTTTGTATGCTGAACTGGTTATTTTTTTTATTTTTTATTTTTTAACATGTATTCAGGTAACTGAAGTATAATGTGAAGTTTGATGGTAGGCTAATGTAATGTTTTGCCTTTATTTGGATATTAGCCTCTACTGTATTTCATTGTATTTCATTTGAATTCATTCAAATGTGTGCTACTATTTGTTTTTCATACCAAATAAGCACACCAGAGAGATCAGTTTGACGCTGTCCGTTCCAGAGGCAGCAGTCAGAATAAAGCTCCAAGTGTAATTTTTTTTTATCCTGTGCTGCTTCATTCAACTGGCTACATAAGTTGGTACCAGGAGTGGGGTATCTGACTGTTGGGAGCCTATAGGTCACTTTTTAATTTTGAAATACGGTAGAGGTGAAGATAGGTGCCCGTGGGACACAGAGTGGAGGCTGATTTCCTGGGTACCGTTGTCCAGTGAACAGACATCGGCTGGAGGTGACCTGGTGAGGTGACGATACTGCTGGAAGAGAGGAGAAGAGTTCCTTATACCCACCGGAATCCACAGAGTGCGGTGTGAAGAAACGCCTTTCAAGAGACTGTCTAAAAGGGAGATAGAAGTATTATTCGAACAGTTGAAAACATATCCTTTGGCTTCTAAGATCTCTATTAGTTCATAACTGAGTTAACTGTGGTTGCTTGCTAGTTGCCGATGTCCTGAGTGTGTATATCACGATGGACAGGAGTCATGGTTATATTTATAAAGAGTCTTCGAGTCACTGGTGTAATCCACGTTTTCAGAGTTGGGTCACTCTCCCACTCTTTACTGTAGATACAACTTATATATGTATGCCACTTTAGCATAGCGATCACTTGAATATACAGCTACGAGTTATCGCACTAAAAACCTGGCTGTCGTCAAGTCAAGTCAAGTCAACTTTATTTATATAGCGCTTTTTACAATGCAGATTGTTTCAAAGCAGCTTCACGGTGTTAAACAGGAAAATAATGAACAGAATTTGATTCGGCTGTACAGCCGCTCTGGAGAAAACGGTGATGTCATCAGCTCATTTCAATTATCATATATATTCAAGTAATGTAGTTGATATAATTTAGTTTAGTAATTACATTTATTTGGATATTTATTTGAAAATTTAGTGTCCCCAACTGAGCAAGCCAGAGGCGACAGTGGCAAGGAACCAAAACTCCATCAGGTGTCCTAATGGAGAAAAATAAACCTTGGGATAAACCAGGCTCAGTCGGGGTGCCAGTTCTCCTCTGGCCAATTAACAAACAGTGTATGTTTATTATTTTGGCAGCCTTATAGGTCAGAAGTAATATTAGATCGGATTATTCGAAAGATCGCCGGGTTTATTGAGGATGGCGTGTCGATTAAACAATTATTAAATAGGAATATTTGAAATATCAGAGTCATCACGCCGGAGATGGATCCATTGAGGATGCCATGTCGATGAGCAATTTCAGAGGGTAGACTATTTGACACAGTCTCTGCAGACACTTCAGGGATGCGTTGGTAATGTCTGGGTGGTCCACTATCTGATCTGGATACGGCCCTGATCCGGCTGACTGCAGTAAACCTCGGGATAAACAGAGAGACTAACATTAGCGTAGATGCCATTCTTCTTATGATGTAACGAGTACATCAGGTGTTATGGGAAGTGTTCCCGGTTCCGGCTGACCTAGTTAATGCAGCCTAACAATTTGAATAAAATATAAATTAAAAATGTTTTATGTGTATGCGATAGTAAAGAGATGCGTTTTTAGTCTAGATTTAAACTGACAGAGTGTGTCTGCTTCCCGAACAATGCTAGGAAGGCTGTTCCAGAGTTTGGGTGCTAAATAGGAAAAGGATCGACCGCCTGCAGTTGATTTTGATATTCTAGGTATTATCAACTGGCCAGAGTTTTGAGACCGCAATAGACGTGATGGAGTATAATGCGTTAAGAGCTCGCTCAAGTACTGGGGAGCTAAACCATTTAGTGATTTGTAAGTAATTAGCAAGATTTTAAAATGTATGCGATGTTTAATAGGGAGCCAGTGCAGTGTTGACAGAACCGGGCTAATATGGTCATACTTCCTGGTTCTAGTAAGAACTCGAGCTGCTGCGTTTTGGACCAGCTAAAGTTTATTTATTAAGCGAGCGGGGCAACCACCCAGTAGAGCATTACAATAATCTAGCCTTGAGGTCATGAACGCATTAACTAACTGTTCAGCATTTTGCATTGAAAGCATATGCCGTAATTTAGATATATTTTTAAGATGGTAGAATGCAGTTTTACAGATGCTAGAAACGTGGCTTTCAAATGACAGATTGGTATCAAAGAGCACACCCAGGTTCCTAACTGACGACGAGGACTTGACAGAGCAGCCATCAAGTGTTAGACAGTATTCTAGGTTAAATTCTGTTTTTTCTGAATTAAGTTGCAGGAAATTACTAGTCATCCAATTTTTTATATCAGCTATGCATTCCGTTAATCTTGTGAATTGGTAAGTTTCGTCAGGGCGTGAAGAAATATAGAGCTGAGTATCGTCAGCATAACAATGAAAACTAACGCCATGCTTCCTAATGATATCTCCCAGTAGTAGCATGTACAGGGTGAAAAGCAACGGTCCTAGCACTGAGCCCTGCGGTACTCCATATTGAACTTGTGATCGGTGTGACATCTCTTCATTTACTGCTACAAACTGAAAACGGTCAGATAAGTATGATTTAAACCATGCCAATGCAATTCCACTAATGCCAACATAATTTTCGAGTCTATTCAAAAGAATGTTGTGGTCGATGGTATCGAATGCAGCGCTAAGATCGAGTAACACTAACAGAGAGATACAACCACGATCGGATGATAAGAGTAAATCATTTGTAACTCTAATGAGAGCAGTCTCAGAACTATGATGTGGTCTAAATCCTGACTGGAAAACCTCACAGATACCATTTTTTTCTAAAAAGGAGCATAATTGTGAGGACACTGCCTTTTCTAGTATTTTTGACAGAAAGGGTAGATTTAAGATTGGCCTGTAATTGACTAATTCTGTAGGGTCAAGTTGCGGTTTTTTAATAAGTGGTTTAATAATAGCCAACTTAAAAGTTTTCGGTACATATCCTAAAGTCAAGGATGAATTAATGATATTAAGAAGAGGATCTATGACCTCTGGAAGCATCTCTTTTAGTAGTTTAGTCGGTATAGGGTCGAGCATACATGTTGTTGATTTAGATGATTTAACGAGTTTAGCCAATTCTTCTTCTCCTATAGCAGTGAATGAATGTAATTTTTCCTCAGTGACACTACAGTGCTCTGTCTGATGTGATACAGTAGTAGACGGCTGCATGGTTATAATTTTTTTCCTAATATTATCAATCTTACAAGTAAAGAAGTTCATAAAGTCATTACTGCTGTGCTGTTGGCAGACATCAGAAGTTGAAGCTTTATTTTTGGTTAATTTAGCCACTGTATCAAATAAATACCTAGGGTTGTGTTTGTTTTCTTCTAAGAGAGTCGAGAAATAAGCAGATCTAGCAGTTTTTACGGCCTTTCTGTATGAAATCATGCTCTCTTTCCACGAAATGCGAAAAACTTGTTTTCTTCCAGCTGCGCTCCATTTTTCTGGCTGCTGTTTTAAGGGCCCGGGTGTGCTTGTTGTACCACGGCGTTGGACTATTCTCTTTAGTCTTCTTTAAGCGCAGAGGAGCAACTGTGTCTAAAGTGCTGGAAAAGAGAGAGTCAATAGTTTCTGTTGCAACATCAAGTTCCTCTGGGCTATCTGGGATGCTGAGGAGATGAAACTGATGAGGAAGTTTATTTATAAAGAAATCTTTAGTCTCAGCAGTGATAGTCCTGCCATATTTGAAGCGAGGAGACGGCTTTGCAGCCTTTGCTAAATTAAGTATACATGATACTAGGTAATGATCTGAGATGTCATCGCTCTGCTGCAGAATTTCAACGGTATCAACATTTATTCCATGTGACAATATTAGGTCTAGAGTATGATTACGGCGATGAGTGGGTCCTGATACGTGTTGCCTAATTCCAATAGAGTTTAGAATGTCTCTAAATGCCAATCCCAATGCGTCTTTTTCATTGTCTACATGGATATTAAAATCACCAACAATTAGGACTTTATCTGTAGCCAGTACTAACTCTGATAAAAAAGTCAGCAAATTCTCTGATAAAGTGTGTATTGTGCCCTGGTGGCCTATATACAGTAGCCAACACAAATGTTAAACAGGATTTATCAATTTCACTACATAACGTTACGTAAAGCACCAAAACTTCAAAATAATTATACTTGAAACTAGACTTCTAAATAATACTGAAGATATTATTATAAATTACAGCAACACCTCCCCCTTTACCTTTCAGACGCGGCTCGTGTTTATAACAATAATCTTGTGGGGTGGACTCATTTAAAGTAATGTAGTCGTCAGGTTTTAGCCAGGTTTCTGTCAAACACAGCACATCTAGATTATTATCTGTAATCATATCATTAACAATAAGCGTTTTAGAGGAAAGGGATCGAATATTCAGCAGCCCGAGCTTTATCATTTGTTCATCTGTATTATATCTGTTGTTTATTTGTTGGACATCAATTAAATTTTTACTGTTGAATAGTTTTGGTGGTTTTTTGTATTTACTAATTCGTGGAACAGACACAGTCTCTATGTGATAATAGCTAGGTGAAAGAGTCTCTATGTGCTGGGATTTATCTGACTTCTGTGACGCGAGACAGCTAGCAGACGGTCGGGTAAGCCAGTTTGTCTGCTTCCTGACCTGGGCCCTAGTTAGTCAAGGTTTAGCTTTAAGACTATGTGCCAAATTACTAGAGAGAAGAGCGGCACCACCCCAGGAGGGATGGATACCATCTCTTTTCAACAGGTCAGGTCTGCCCCAAAAGCTTTTCCAATTGTCTATGAACCCTATGTTATTTTGCGGACACCACTTAGACAACCAGCCATTGAGTGATGATGGTCTGCTAAGTATCTTATCACTCCTTTTAATGGGGAGGGGACCAGAGCAAAAAATCCGATTTGCCATCGTACTTGCGAGTTCACACACCTCTTTAATGTTAATTTTGGTGATCTCCGACTGGCGAAGTCGAACATAATTTGTGCCGACATGAATAATAATCTTAGAGAATTTACGATTAGCATTAGCCAGCACTTTTAAATTTGCTTTGATGTCAGGCGCTCTGGCTCCCGGTAAACATGTGACTATGGTGGCTGGTGTCTCTATTTTCATGTTCCGTGTAATAGAATCGCCAATAACTAGGGCATTTTCAACAGGATTCTCAGTGGGTGCATCACTGAGTGGGGAGAACCTGTTTGATGTTCTAATCGGAACGGAAGAGTGGTTTTTTGATCCGCGACTATGCCGTCTCACCGTCACCCAGTTGCCCTGCTGCACGGGCTCTACAGCCGGAACCGAACAATGTACAGATTTCACTAAGCTAGTCGCATCCAAAGCAGTGTCTAAAGCTGTTTTGTTCTCACTACTCTCAAATAAAGTCTGGGTGCGTGTCTCTAATTCTGAAATCTTCTCCGTCAGTCTGACTATCTCCTTACATTTATCACATGTGAAGCCCTGTTCACCAACGGAGACAGATATACTAAACATGAAACATGTAGTGCAGGTGACAATAAAAGGAGAAGACATGGGTTACCATATTTGTTGATTAATCCAACTTACCACAGTTGTTTGATGGACTAGTAAAGGCACTAGAGACAAAAACAGGAAACCCGGATGCACAAATGGCAGGCTAACAGGCTAGTGAAATGCTAACACGTTGTGATAGTGATTTAAATTAAAAGCTAACAATGTCAATTTTAACGTGATAGGCAATATTAAACAATATATGGTGACGAGTAACTTATATTTAGCAGTATAAACAACAAGAAAAGATATCAAATAGAGATTCAAAAGCAAAGCTGTACAGAGCTGCAAACACTGCGACCGGCAGACAGGAGGCAGACAGGAGCAATCGATCAGGAGGAGCAATTGTCAGTCATGAATGAGCATGTCTGCCTGCTGATCGCTGATTGGCTGAAAGTGCGTGCTCGTCGACGGAAACCCACCAAATCTGGCAACACTGTGTGTGATTTGTTGCATCCAACCACAATCAAATTCACAGATGGATGGTATTTGTACTTTGTTACTTGACACCTCTGCCCATTGCTAACCTCAGTATTAATTGAATGAGTGTTGCTTGTTTACTGGATACAGGTAGCCAAGTCAGCACTATTTCTGAGAGTTTCTTCAGGGAACACCTGTCTGGTGAGGATGAGGATATACTTTTGACAGTAGGCTGGCTGAAATTGACTGCAGACAATGGCTTGGACATACCTTATCTTGGGTACCTGGAGTTGGAAGTTAAAACCCTGGGTTTTGTCCTTCCGGGATGTGGTTTCCTTGTAGTCAGAGACGCACAGAATATCTCTTGTGCCAGCATTAATTGGCATGAACATTATCAGCAGGTGCAGACAACTTGTTCATGCAGAGTTTGATACCACGCTTGGTGGGAATTGCAGTCCAATTGGAGGGAGGCATTCCAACAATTACACACTGCCAGTAGCCAAGAGAAGAGGACAGCAGTCCGGGTAGCTGGAAAAGACATGGTCCACATACCTGCTGCTTCATTTGCAACGGGGATGGCTAAAGGTGCGAAAGATGTGCTACATGATGGTTCATCCAACTACCTGTTGGAGCCCTTGAACACAAAATTACTGGGTAGAATTATTGTTGTTCCTTCTCTGGTGTCTTCAGGGACATCGTTGTTTCCTGTGCAGGTGGTAAATCTTTTCCCTGAAGACATCTGGTTGCAGGCCCAAACCAGGCTTGGGACTCTAACACATGTTGAGAGCCTGAAGTTAAATGAGATATATTAGGTTAAATTCCAGCATGTTTCCGTTGATTAGGAGCCGATCAAGGTTAATGCCAAAAGCAGTCAGGTATTGGAGAGTAGCTCAAAAGAGTTCCTCAGCAAGCTTCATATGGGTGGCACCAGTGAGCAGCAGACAGCACTGTGTGATCTGTTAATGCAATATTCTGATGTTTTTGCACTTGAGGATGAAGACCTTGGTTTTACCGATAAGGTGCAACATGAGATCCATGTAACCGATGATGTCCCAATGACACAGCCTTATAGGTGTATTCCACCCACACAGTACAGGAAAGTTAGAGAACATATCAGCAAGCTTCTCAAGAAAGGAGTGATTCAAGAAAGCACCAGTTCTTATGCTTCACCTATTTTATTAGTGAGGAAAACCGGAAAAGTGTCACTTTCTGCAAAAAGAAGTAACCTTCTTAGGTCATTGAATCTCAGCTCAAGGTATTGCTACCAATCCAGGGAAAATTGAGGCAGTAAAGCAATGAAAAGTCCCCAGCACAATGAAGGAACTATGCTCTTTCTTAGGGTTCTGTAGCTACTACAGAAAGTTCATTGGGTTTTTTCCTGAATTGCTGGGCCCCTTCATGATTTAGTGAATCTGTGTATTACACAGTTTGACAGTGCTAGGAAGGATTTCAGTGCTTTGTGGTCATCTGAGTGCCAGTCAGCATTTGAGCTCCTAAAAGAGAAAGTTAAAGTCCTAAAAGATGCAGTTGAGCAAAGGTAGGTAGCTCAGTTATCTGTATTTAACTTTGAGGTAAAATACTGCCCAGGCCAACACAATACAGCTGCTGATGCCCTGTCCAGGCAGCAGTCAGAATAAAGCTCCAAGTGTAATTTTTTTTTGGATCCTGTGCTGTTTAATTCAACAACTGGCTACATACATTTCTGTTGAAATTATAAGTTTTATTGAACTATTTTGTACTTTTATTTATTATTATTACTATTATTGTTATTGTTAGATTAATATTTGTATGTATGTGTACTTTGGCAGAAAGGGTTATTGTGGGAAAAAATATAATTTGATTAATTGTATGGTTTTTTTTGTTTTTGTTAATGCTTTAGAAAAGTTTACAAATATTGTAATATTTATGCAATAATTATGATTTCTAAAAAATCTTTATTAGTACCATTAAATTCCCTCAAATACAAAAAAAATATATATAAATATATATATAAATTAGAAATATATAAATAGAAAATATATTACATTGATTTTCAGTTTTTATTTTTATTTTTTTTGTTACATTTCAGGTGTTCTGACACTTTTGAATGCGAAGACCATGGGCCCTATAATACAACTGGCGCAATGCAATGCAAGTGTTTTTTGCTCATTTCAGCCCAACACAGTTATTTTCACGTCCTGCGCCACGTTGTTTAAATAGCAAATGCACTCGCACCCATCTGTTCGTCCATGGGCGTGCTGGTCTGAAAACGAGGTGTGTTCAGGTGCATTGTTGCTATTTTGAGGCAACTGAAAACAACTGCACAGTATTTTTTGTGTTATTTAAAGGATACGCAGGGGATTTAGTGATTTGGGGGCCCCAAGCAAAATACATGAATTGGGCCCTATACAATTGCACATTTACAACCTTGAGGTTCCTTTCACGGTTGTGATGATTGCTGCTGCACGCACCCATGCTTTCGTCATGTTGTAGATCCCTTGTTCACGTGTAAACGGTTTATAACAGTATTAGAGTAGGTTGGGCACTTGTTGGTCATTTGTGGTCATTTTCACTGCCCAATTGTTTACACAACTGACTCATTCTAAACTTTAAGATACCCCCCATTTAAATTAAACTGAAAGAAATGATTACACACATAAAAATTATTTCAACCAAAAATGAAATGTGCCTGTGTGGAAAGTAACTGCGCAGGACAGTCTCTGATTGATTTAATGCAAGTTACGCTCAAAACACACCCATGACTCATTAAGAGACTAGGTACAATCCTTTTGGACCATGCGCCTGCTTGCGCGCCGGCTGTTTTTTCCACCGTTAAACTAGCAAAAGTGGATTCAGACACGCCCTAAGCGCTTTAGACAATGCGCTCAGATCGTTAAAATAGGGCCCCATGAGCGTGACTATGGAGACAGACCAGTCTCATTACTAATTCACGCAAAAAACAGGATGCACACGTGTAGCCAATTTCACATGCATGAAACCAAATTCACGTGCACAAAAAACAATTCACGTGCTCAAAATAAAATTATATATTCATAAAATACATTTCACAAATGCAAAACACAATTTGTAGATTTACAACTGTGCACAAAAACTTTTGAATGTTTAAAATGTGCAAATCGTCGTTCACGTGTGAATTGCCTTGGATTTGTGTGTGTGTATTTTTTAGACTTTCCTGGCAGCGCTCTTCTCCCACCCAGATCAGTCATACTCTTTAGCCAATCAGATTTAAGCTTATCAATCAGCCAATCATAATCGCGTGAGGGCGGGCCCACCTGGTGTTGCCATCAGCTTTCGACCACAGTTCAAGTCATGGCTGAGCAGAGGTATGTGCAGTTTGATCGGTTCATTTCTGTGTTCCATGAAACCGGTACTATTTGGATGTACCGGTTTCTTTTTTTTTATACCAAAATGTATTACTTTTCTGAACACCCCACAACATTAATGACATATTTAACTCAGGCATCAAATCCCTATTATTATTATTGGTTACTTTAAGATATGGGCACTATTAATCCTCAACCCCGTTATGGACACTTTGGGAGCTCTCTGAATACGATTATAAAATGTATTTGTAATAAAATCCACATTTTCCTATTCACACTAATTCAGTAATTGCAAATATAAAAGTTACATAAAATCTCACACTTTTGCTGTACTAAATCCTGAAATGGGCACTTTTTGTGACCGGAACCTCATAATTTTTTTATCAAAGATGCATCTTAACTTCAGAATTTGAACTAAAATCAGTATTGTTATGATTGCTCTGAACATTTCAGATTGAGTTCAACAAAAATGAATTTACTTTTTCATAAAAGTAAAAAAAAATTAATAAAAATGTAGGTGTGATGGGGTTGAGACTAGAGTAACAGGGCTGAATATGGTAACGGGGTTGAACAGACAAATACAGCTTAACATATTTGTTGTTCTTTTACTTAAAATTAAATGTAAGATTTTCTATAAACACTATTTCATTATGTAACCAAGAATAACAACAGATATAAATTGCAATTGAACTGAGTTTTATTAACCCGACTGCAGGAAAACAATAATGTATACAATAACATGGTATACATTAGAACATTATAAACTGACTGAATAGGTCATCCAAAAAAAACATTGTGTGTGTGTGCTTTGTGGCATTCAAAGTCTGGCGCAGACCTCTTTCAAGACCTCCACATGGTGCTTTATCACAGACTTGGGGGTGGAATGATTTCAAGGACATCCTCAAACAGGTACCAGAGGATATCATCCCAAGCCGACCAGAAGAATCGGTTTGGCCCAACACGATGCATACATTTCACTTGGACATGTGTTTCATCTGTGCTAAGGATGATGCCTGGATACAGCTATTGATCATATTGGAGCATGCACCACTTCCCAAGAAGCTCTGGACTTCCCCCACTGGATTTCCTTTTCTGGCTGTGGCAGTAGATTGCCTTAACTGGCTGGCTGTGGCACAGCAGTTGGTACCTTCCGGCCAAAACTGAAACACTGTGTGTTGAAGCACTTGCAGTTAAACTGCTTCCGTGTTGCGCACATGCAGCTGACATCACGGTGTATCAGTTCTCCTGGAGCAAGAGTAATCACCTGGTGGATTTTCATTGTTCCCGGGACTGCTGGCATTTGCTTTGGCATTTTCTCCATTGCACTCTTCAACATCCTCACTCTTCACAAAGAACAGTTTCACTGTTGTATTTGTCTCGGTCAAGGCCTTGAACAGCTCCTGTGCATCCGGGATATCACGTCCCTTTGCCACCATTGTGTCAGCTGTTCCCCCGACGCCATGTCTTGAATCCTCTTCTGTCTAATTCTGTGCTAAAAAGGAAGAAGTTGCCTCTTTGTTTGTACTGAGTACAGGGGCCATCGCTAAAAAAGTGCAATGTTTCGTGGAATGACTCACATACTGCAAAGTGACATCATTTAGGATTTCAATCAAGGCCATACACTCATGGCATGCAAGTTTGAAATCTCTTTTTTTCTCTGTTTGACCATTTAAAAGTCATTATTACATTTCAGTGAATGTTAAATATGTAAATGTATTATTTTTAAAAAATGCTTTTACTCAATATGTAATACTGTAATTCTATATAGATGTGATTTTATTTTCTTTAGAATGATGCACAGTAGTAAATTCATACACAGTTTACTATGAGTTTTTCCTGAATTGAAGCCTTCAGAAAGTGTCAAAACCTTTATTTTCCTGCTGTTGGTCATCAATTTGGTCTTGCCATATAATATTGAGAAAACTACTCCCTGACCATCCTTGATGTGCAGAAAGTCTGAATACAGTAGGCTACATATGCAAACAAAAGATGGGAGTTGTTTATTTTTAAAACATTTGCAAAACATGTTAAATATATGATCCAACTGCAAAAATTGAGGCACAGCGCTGTATGAAATCTCTCTTTACATTATTTTATCATACAAATAGGTTAGGTTATGTATTTGCCATCCATATGATTATATTAATCAACTGGGAAACATTTGTTTGTAATGTATTTTATGGTTTTAAAATTGTTTTAGGGAGGCGGGGAGGTGTGCGTTCATATACACTCACCTAAAGGATTATTAGGAACACCTGTTCAATTTCTCATTAATGCAATTATCTAATCAACCAATCACATGGCAGTTGCTTCAATGCATTTAGGGGTGTGGTCCTGGTCAAGACAATCTCCTGAACTCCAAACTGAATGTCAGAATGGGAAAGAAAGGTGATTTAAGCAATTTTGAGCGTGGCATGGTTGTTGGTGCCAGACGGGCCGGTCTGAGTATTTCACAATCTGCTCAGTTACTGGGATTTTCACGCACAACCATTTCTAGAGTTTACAAAGAATGGTGTGAAAAGGGAAAAACATCCAGTATGCGGCAGTCCTGTGGGCGAAAATGCCTTGTTGATGCTAGAGGTCAGAGGAGAATGAGCCGACTGATTCAAGCTGATAGAAGAGCAACTTTGACTGAAATAACCACTCGTTACAACCGAGGTATGCAGCAAAGCATTTGTGAAGCCACAACCTTGAGGCGGATGGGCTACAACAGCAGAAGACCCCACCGGGTACCACTCATCTCCACTACAACTAGGAAAAAGAGGCTACAATTTGCACGAGCTCACCAAAATTGGACAGTTGAAGACTGGAAAAATTTTGCCTGGTCTGAGGAGTCTCGATTTCTGTTGAGACATTCAGATGGTAGAGTCAGAATTTGGCGTAAACAGAATGAGAACACTGATCCATCATGCCTTGTTACCACTGTGCAGGCTGGTGGTGGTGGTGTAATGGTGTGGGGGATGTTTTCGTGGCACACTTTAGGCCCCTTAGTGCCAATTGGGCATCGTTTAAATGCCACGGCCTACCTGAGCACTGTTTCTGACCATGTCCATCCCTTTATGACCACCATGTTCCCATCCTCTGATGGCTACTTCCAGCAGGATAATGCACCATGTCACAAAGCTCGAATCATTTCAAATTGGTTTCTTGAACATGACAATGAGTTCACTGTACTAAAATGGCCCCCACAGTCACCAGATCTCAACCCAATAGAGCATCTTTGGGATGTGGTGGAACGGGAGCTTCGTGCCCTGGATGTGCATACCACAAATCTCCATCAACTGCAAGATGCTATCCTATCAATATGGGCCAACATTTCTAAAGAATGCTTTCAGCACCTTGTTGAATCAATGCCACGTAGAATTAAGGCAGTTCTGAAGGCGAAAGGGGGTCAAACACAGTATTAGTATGGTGTTACTAATAATCCTTTAGGTGAGTGTATGTCAAGCAATTGTATGCATATACAATCTCTTAATGCAGCCATCAGATTTTAGAACTTTAGTAGAGACTTAATAAATACTACACTAATAAATAGGTTATTACATATTACCGATTTTAAAAATTCCAAAAGCTCAGCCACCCCAAGAGGAAATGCAAGTGTCAGCAGTCAAAGTCTGGGCCCATATAATGATATAATTATGCAGAAATCTGTTCATGCAAACTTCTTTTGTTGTCTGTCTGGCAAAAAATATACTCTACCCAGTGAACATAAATGCTTCAAAGTACACAACCTTGAATTAAAATGTTCACATTCAGAAAAAATGTTTTACTCTCATTTCAATTCATGGTGAAGCAAGTGTTGTGAAGATTCTGGTGAGCAAATTAGATCAATCAAAGCACATACAACGGATTCTTCACTCAGATTCGAGGATAAACATCATCTCCTTGAGGTCTGTTAGTGGCACAGTAATGAAAGAAAACAAGATGAACAAAAACGAAACATTGACAGCTGATTCGGCATACTACTATAGCACAGTGATTATAGCTTACAAAATTATTAAAGAAATGCTTACAACTAATTTTGGAAGTTTCTTTTTAAAATAATATATTACTATTCATTGAAAACAATGCTGTCAGAAAACAGCCATCCATGTGAACCTAATGTTTTGGGCCTTGAATGTCCCAAGAAACACAAAGAGTCAGCAATATTCATTCATAACCAGTAATTAAAAATAGGAGTATGAAATAATAAAAACTAAAGGCAAGGGTTCAACCTAGCAGGAGGGAACAGCTTTGTACACATATTTACACAATAACAGCAGGAAAAAAAAAAAGTAATAACCATAATATTAGAACAACGGTTATGATCAGGGCAGATAAACACGGAGGACAATATGGGGTGGGGACGGGGGGCACATGGTTTGCCACTGCAAGGACGATCAGCTGTCCTTCCTGTCTCATTGTAGCACTGTCTTAGATTACATACATTGCAGTTATTACTCTGACCACATCTGCAGCAGGACTATAGCATGTTCACGCAGGTGATCAAGAACCCTGGGCATCTTTCTCCTGGTGTTTTTCAGAGTAAAAGGTCTCTTTAGTGTCCTAAGTAATTGGAACTGTGACCTTAATTGTATGCCATCTGTAAACTGTTAATGTCTTAAGGACTGTTCAACAGGTGCACATAATCATTTATGATTCATTGAACAGGCATACAAAAAAAACTTAAACCCTTTCCAATAGTGATCTGTAAAGTTTACTTCCATTTTACACAATTATCTTTAAAATATAGTATCTTGAAAAAGGGACGTTTCTGATTTACGGAGACTATGGTGGGTGGATACTGGTCCCTCTGGAAGAAAATTGTGTATATTTTAAAAGTTAAACTTATCAATCTGGTGCACTTAGAGTTCGAAAATTAAGAGTTCCAAGCCTCCAACCCATGTTCAGTGTGAAAATTGAAAAAAATTAAATGGTGAATTGGCTTGTACTTTAAAAAGGACTCAACCCTCTTTTCAGTATCTTAATCTACATTGCACTCACACTGGTGTTTTAGGAAGCCGAACAATTAGAATATTATAATAATGTAATATGTAATAGTCATATATCATAAAATAAATGCACTGTAAAATACGTGAAAATGAATATTTCATAATGCTACAGTAGGGAAAATATAATACTTTTGTCCTAATTTCCTCACTTCAGCCTTAAACACTTGAGCTTTTATTTTGACAAAAACTGCAGTTGAGCTTTTGTTTTGGCAGAAAACTAGTTTCTGTGAAAACAGGTTTACAAAAGCATCTTCTTACAAATCTAGTGAAATGCTGTAATTATCTTCCCACAAAAATGAAACGTCATTATTTCATTATGAAACCCTATTATGCTTTTTTGATTGCCTTTCATGCAATGTGTAATGTAGCTGTCTGTGAATGTAAACGATCTGCAAAGTGAAGCCGAAAGTGCACGATAAATAAAGTTATTGTCTCTCAAAAGAAAGAATCGACTCTGAACCGCCTAAACGAGTCGTCAGGAATTCGAATCTCTTCATAATCACTTCCGTTATGACTACACGTCACTACATTTGCCTAATGCCCGCCTATTTTCTACATTATCCGCTCTTAAACAACTTGACCCGCCCTCAAACGCTGTAGCTAGCTGCTGTTTCCTGTTGTGTACATGCCGAGAAGATGCTGTTTTCTGCTCTGCAAAAGCAAATTCTCATTGCAAACACTTCCAAATGATGAGAATGTGAAGAGTCAGTGGTTAAAATTACCACAGCGATGCAACAGCAGAATAACCTTCTGATGATTGCTTCTCAAATCTCTGAGGTCTAAATGGGATTTACAAAACGCTTATCCATTAAAGATGGGACAGTACCCACTTTATTTGTACCAACTTGCTCCTCAGAATCACAACCTGCAAGTATGATGTATATATTTTCTACCAAGTGTTCAACCTAGTTTTGCATTTTATATTGTGCATGTCTCCGGCTAACTCACATTATTACTGTCTTCTTACTGAAATACTTCTGCAAATTAGCTGTGGGCCCACTTTTACATATAATTGAGTCCATTGGTCTGTTGTTCTTACTTTACTACTTTGAGTAATAATAAAGGATGGATGAATTTTTTTTTTTTTTTTTTACAAACTTTAATGTTACATCAGTCATTCGCGTTAGTACTCGGCTAACGTATGCACTGTTATGATTTAGTTAATTATGCATTTCCCACATGTGCACCACAATAAATTAGAAATATACACATCAGTTTGTTGATAGGCATACACTTGTTGATGCTGATGGTGAGCAATTACAGTTGCAACATCATTAATGTACGTTAAACTGAGTAGCGCATCACTGAAAAACGTCCCGCTCAAGTCGTCCTTGTGATGGAGGTTCGTGTTGAATACCTAGTTCTTCCAATATTTCATCATCGGACTTGCGCTCGAATTGATATGGTAAAATTGACACCATAGTAACGGTCTTTACAGTGTGTACAATCTGAGCTTCAGGAAACCTCCAGGGCTGAAATTCAGTTTTCGACATGCGTTGTGAGCGGTAGACAAAATCGCAACAGACTGTGCCGCCTGGCCAGTCAGAGCAGAATAGGTTCGCGGAAAGGAGGGATTTAGAGACAATGAATCATCGGACGAGTCGTTTGAGTATCAAAATGTGGTGATGTGCAATGTATATTATGAGAAAATTAAAGTGCTTTTTGACCTTTGATGCATGTAAACTTGTTGTAGGAGACCTCCAAAACAAAACCAGAAGCCTTTAAAGATAGCATAATAGGGGGACTTTAACTAACATGAACAATGAGCAATAAATCCAGCTGTTCATTGATTGTTCATGTTAGTTCACAGTGCATTAACGTATGTTAACAAATACTACATTTGATTTTAATAAATGTATTAGTAAATGCTAAAATTAACATTAATATATATAATGAGGCTGGAAAAGCACCCTGAGGTATTACTAGTGTGTTTGTGAATGTGAAACTTACCCTTCTATGGGTTCAACAGATGTCATATCCAGGAAGGGTCAAGCAAACAGACCACAGAGAACATGTGTACTATGATGATACAGATGAAGAACAATGCAGACAGCAACAACAACGTCAAGCAAGTCACCAAACCAGCGGTGAACCAAAACATCATATACCATTCGGTACAAAATCTCTCACCAGACCCTTGACCCTACTGACATTTAGGAGAAAGGGGATTCATTATTAGGAGGAAGGCAAATCATTTATGGAAGATGAACCAGACAAAAGAACAGTGAGAAATTTAATAAGTCAGGGTGTACAGTTGCCATTTTCCACCAAAGGTTTAATCGCATCATCATCTGTTTACACCATCAAATCGTTAAAACAGAATGCCAAACTTGTAATGGTGACAGAAATTAAATATTTATGTTCTCAAACTCGCTATGAGAAAGATAAAAAAAAAAAAAAAACATGTCTGAGGCGGGTCAAAATTTGAATTAAATGTTTCAGATTCCAATTAAATATTTGATCTACATGAGCACGTTAGGCATTTAGGGAAGACCGTCCATCAGCTCAATCCCCTTTCAGAACAGTAGATAAATTACAGGTTAAGTTTCAAAGATGATGCCATTAACTATACATGAGGCAGTGACACCATGTCCTCATCCACCTCAAACTCCTCAGCTCCATCAGGGGAGAAGAGGTAAGTGGGTGGCTTCCAGGGCGATTCGTCAAGGCAGGACGGGTATAATTTTCCCACGGCACAGCGGAAATCTTTGCCGAGATCCCAGAGCACACGCTCTGACACAGGCTGCCGCAAGGACCAGCAATCCAGCTCCAGGTCGTACTGATACAAAGCATACTTTGCCCGTTCGTTTAAGTGCGTCTCGCGTATAAAGATGCATAGCGTATTCAGTAACACCACGGCGCGCACACAGGGGTCAGAGTACCGCTTGGCTGGGATGTTGGCAGCTAGACGCCATTCGTTTTTGTTGACATCGTATATCTCTACCGTAACAGAGGAGCCATCGATAGTGCTCGTTGGCAGACGCAAACCCGAGTTGCCCACCACATGTAGACCACCGATATAGAAGAGGAGATCTCCTAATGCAGCTGCGGAAGCAAAGCAGCGACTAGTCTGCCGCATGGCCATTTCCACCCAAGTGTCGGCACGAGGGAAGTAGCAGTACATGAGGTCGTGTGTCATGACATAAATGCAGTCCCGAGCTGTTACCGCTGTGCTCCAACTCCACGCGCAGGGAAGAGGGCTGGTTACGCTCCATTCATCCCGCTCGCAATCGTATCGCTCCACTGTGCGTTTATTCAACTCGCCCCCCACGTTATCACCACCTATAGCGTAGATGAAACCCTGACAATACACCAGTGATGGTTTAGTGCGAGCATAAAGCATGGGCGTTTTAGCCACCCATGCATTCTGCTGGGCATCCAGCCAGTAGAAGCTGTCCACTGAACAATAGGCGGCTTGCAGCTTGCCGCTTTTGCTGCCGTGGGTAGCTAGCGCACCCTTCAGTGGTATCTGTCCACCGCCAATGTAGACATCATTGTCTGGGGTGACCAATGTCCCAACCTTCTGCAAATCTCCAGGCAGGCTACACAGTTTATAGACCTTCTCTGCTTGAGGACTATAACAGACCACTGTGTGACGTGGACCTATCACAACCGGATGGCTTTCAGCTGGCGGTTCAGCCTCTACAAAAATCAGCATTTCCTCCTTGGTCATGCCCAGTCTGGGCTTGAAAAACTTTGGCATAGACTTGTACAGGCCTTGCACTACCACTGATTTGTCATTCGGTGGAAGACCTTGGAACCAGGCACGTTGGGTCACTTCAGAAAGTGCATCAATTCGAATCTGGCTGAGGACGGAGGAGAGATACTGAGAGCGTGCTTCCATGTTGTATTCCAGCCACAGCATGGCCGCCTCACGTACCGTTTCCTCTTTCTCCACATTGAGATTATCGCTGCTCAGGAGGTCCAGCAGGAGCTCGTGCGAGAGCTGCAGGAAAGCTTCCTGTCTGTAGACGACAGAAAATTTGTGTTCCACCATGCGCTTAGCACTTTGCTTCAACTCTGTGCAACTGAACAGGTCGCCAATGCTTAGCATGCGGACGCAGTTTTCAGCGGTGATTTTCTTGACCAAGTATTCTCGACACTGCAGTAAAACATCTTCCACCTGAGAGAAAATCAATGAAAGACAGAAATAAGACGACATCAAAATTAAATAACTGTATTGTAGATATTAAGATTCTCTAACTGGCCCTCTACTAAAAGGTAGTTGGTTACATTAAGAAAAAAAAATTGAAATGCTCCTTGTGGCCAATTCACAATGCTTGAACGTCATGCACATCCCAAATTTCACGATGATCAGCCAGTCACCTTATTGGCTGATGACCATTTCTTTTGTGGACATTTTAGAGATGAGAACCCTACAAATGCCAGACTGTGCTGCTCAAGGTCTGCAACAATGGCATATAACAGTAATGTGTGACCCATAGGCTTTGTGAGTAAAAACATTCTATGTATATGTGAGAGGAATGTTTGACCTCTTTTAACGCATTAACCTGTGGAAAAGTGTGTGCATGTCTTTCTAACCTGAAGAAAACAGGCCGTCTCGTAGAGAGGTTCAACAGTGGCGTCGTTGATGACCAAGTTGCCGGTGTAAGCATATGTTATGATGGTCTGCAGTGTGATGGGGTCAACGTTTCTAAGATGAACATGGGTCTGTTTGCTCTCACTGAGCCCGCTCATAAACATGGCCCTAGAGGAAAAACAAAAAAAAACAGATCAAACCAAATAACTACTTAGAATATGAAAAAAAAAAAACTTGACTGAAGATTGAGTATTCAAAGATATTTCAAGAAAGTAAGGCGTTAAAATGAGGACGGGAGAACAGCAGCACCACAGGTTACTGCTAACGTTAGTGTTTAACATGAAATGGCAATAAATAAATGCCAAAGCCTTCTAGTGGTTCGCTTCATTTGACGTGAAATTACAAGCAGTCAACAATAAAATGAAATGCGAGACAAAACTAAGATTCAAACTTGTTCTCAGGTCCAGTTGGCCAGTGACGCTGCTGGAATAAAGTAGTGAGAGTGCCGAGGGAGACGCAGCAGCGGGGTATTCCAGAAAGCAAGGTTAACTTACCGTCACATATACCTTGAACAGGTTTATTAACCCAAACCTTGCTTATTCGAGGTATGCTGGTTCCAAAAATGCGTCCGTAAGTAAGTTCAGACAACTCAGAGTATGTAACAGGCCCTGAAATATACTCTGGAGCAATAACAAGACCTTATATTGCACTCTAAAATCAACAGGAAGCCAGTGCAGAGAGGCCAGCACTGGAGATATACTAGAGCATTTCCTCGTGCCAGTCAGCAGTCTGACCGCAGCATTTTGCATCAACTGCAACCAAGCAAGAAAATTTTTAGACATCCCCAGATATAAAGAATTCCAATAATCCAGTCTGGATGAAATAAAAGCATGAATCAGTCTCCATATCCAAGTCAAGAAGCTCTTCAATTTGGCAAAGCCTCACAATTGAAAGAAACTGTGTTTAACCACAGCATTAATTTGTCTATCAAATTTAAGCTAAGAATCCCCAAAAAAAATATATATCACCCCAAGGTTTCTTGCTTGCATGGTGACATTAGTACTAAAGGGCCAAGGTGAAGTGTGAGCTTTCCAGCAAACTTCGAAGGACCAAAGATCACCACTTCTGATTTAGATTTAAAAAACTAGATGCCATCCAGGCCTTTATTTCATCCAGGCAATCAAGCAAAGATGTAAGTTTGGAGTCACCATCACAATTCAATGGTTGATACAGCTGGGTGTCGTCAGCATAATGATATGCCACATTATGTTTTTGACAGATTATTCCCAGTCAGAGCATATATAAGGAAAAAGGACAGGGACAAGACATGAACCTTGAGGAACCCCTGATAGGACAGGCTGAGGATGAAATAGAATTCCCTAGTTCCACAGCAAAGGTTCTTTCACGCAAGTAAGAAGAGAACCATTTTAGAGCATGCCCCCCTGATACCCCCCCACTGAGTCAAGCGGTCAAGAAGAATCCTGTGATCCACCGTATTAAATGCTGCGCTAAGATCGAGAAGCACTAAAACAACACAATTCCCAGCATCTACCGACATCAACAAGTCATTTGATACTTTGAGAAGGGCAGTTTCGGTGCTGTGCCAAGACATAAAACCAGATTGAAATTGATCAAAAATTGTGTTAAAAATTTCATTTTAGACTCGAGGTATGTTGAAAGTTGATTAAGAACTACCTTCTCCATCATTTTAGCCATGAAAGGCATTTTGGAAATCGGCCTATAATTGTTTAAAATTGACGAGTCCAGACTTTTTTTTATTTTTTTTTTACAAAGGCTGCACCAAGGCATGCTTAAAATAAGATGGAACCAGCCCCTCTAAAAAACTCTGGTTCACTATAGACGTGATTGAAGAACCAACCACATCCCAGACCTGAATTAACAGGCGCGGTGGAAAAACATCAAGTGAACAGTAGGCTGGTTTCAAGTGATGAATCATTTTTTAGCAGATAAGGTGTAACCGGCTCAAACATAGATAATTGGCCAGCAGTCAGAGTTAGGAGGGGCTAAGGGGTCCAGGACAGGAATAGAGATACTAGCTCTAATAGTAGAGATCTTATCCATAAAAAAATTCTAAAAGTTTTCACAGGCTCTCCCAGAATTATCAACAACAGTCGGATAAACAGGATTCAAGACAGTATTTATTACATGGAATAAGACTTTCGGACTGTGAAGGTTCTTTGTGACTAGGTCAGAAAAATATTGCGCCTTGGACGATTTAAGAAACTGCTGATAAGTGACCATACAATTTCTGAGTATCTCATACGAGACTTGGAGCTCGTCTTTTTTTTTCCATTTCCTCTCTGCTTGTCTCCAATTTTGCCTAATTAACCGACTCTCTGCATTAATCCAGGGCTAGTATACAGCTTTAGATTTTACCTTTCTAAGTGGAGCTATACCGTCCAATATAATGTTACACTCAGTGTTAAAATCAGCCACCAACTCCTCTAAACCCCGGCTAGATAAAGTTAGATCAATGGCTAGTGGCTGCGTAGGAGAATTAAATGCCTCAGAAAACATAGAAGCCACCAGAGCATTAATGGGCCTGGCACGACGATCAACTGACTCAGGGCCTATAGTAGGCTCAGCGAGCCTTACATTAAAAATTATTTTTAAAAAATGGTCTTGAGAGCCCAATGTTTTCTATCAACAGCTCACACACCGGAATCCCCCAGGAGAAAATAGTGACGTCTTCGTCCATCTCAGTTAAATTCTCATACAATGGTGTCAATACAGACGTCCCGGGTCGCTAAAGACTCGAGGTATGCATTTAAGGGTTAAACTTTGACCTGCAGGGGGGTATTCCAGAAAGCAGGTTATGTGACATACCTGGGTATGTTTAAGAATATGTAAGAATGATTGGCGAAACAGTCATGCATTCAAGCAACATAAACGGTTGTTGTTTTGTTTTTTTACATTGCCTTACTTTTCCCCATGTGGGAAGGGTTCGATCTGTGAAATACTGTATATTGTGTAATCAAAATTAATTTCAAAAAGTAAAAATATTGTTAAAAGTCACACATTATTAGTTTGTCACATGTAGTAGACCATTTTTGTGCCGTGGGTAATTGGAGGATTTTCCACCTGGCAACTACCGCAACTTACGCAAGTCTATTTCAAACCTGTGGGAAGCGCTGAACATTTAAGAATGAATATAACAATATAATATGAAAATAATATTTTTTATTTTACAGAAAACTTATTTTACAAAAAAAACTGCAGGGTTACCTGTTAACTAAAATATTATTATATGGAACTGGACAAATGTTCTGAATGTTCCGATCTAATCTGACTTCTGATCTGTAATGTTGCCAGAATCATAATCATGCACTGTTTGTTAATTAGCCACAGGAGAACTGCCACCCCAACTGAGCCTGGTTTCTCCCAAGATTTCCTTTTCTCCATTCTGTCACCTGATGGGAGTTTTGGTTCCTTGCCACCGTTGCCTCTGCCGCCTTTGGCTTTTGGCTTGCTTAGTTGGGGACACTAAATATTCAACTATATTAATGATCTGCCTGTATTGACACCATTGTATGAGAATTTACCTGAGATGGACGAAGACGTCACTATTTTCTCCAGAGCGGCTGTACAGCCGAAACAAGTTTTGTTGCATTATTTTCCTGTTATCACTGTAAAGCTGCTTAAAAACTTGATCTTGTAAAAAGGGCTATATAAATAAAAGGTGAATTGACCATTATAAAATATTTTATTATCATGATTATGAAATAATCATTATTATTACCAATTAAAAAAAAAAAAAAAAATGCAGCCTTTGCGATTATATAATTGTCGAAAGCCATTTCGGTTTAATTTCATGCAGCCATTCATTGTAGACAATCACAGACATTTCTGTTGAGTGCGTGAGTGCAATGGCCAACCAGTGGTGTTTAAATTAGTCAGAATCCGGTCAACACTGCTCAAAACACCAGAGTTGTCGTACACTGCACACTCGCGAATCCTTTCATTATTACCAACAAAGTGTAAATACTATGTATATAAGAGATTTATTATATAGCGTAGACCTTTTTTTTTATTATAGCGGGAGTGTAGGTCTCAGTGAGCTAAAGATATTGACAGCTTAATTGATTATAATCAATTATAATTTGCCTGCTTTCTGTTTATAACCCATATGCAATTTGCAAAGGTACACAGCAGTTTCTGGATTACAACTGCATTTAAATGCACGAATTAATCTGAAACTGCAATGATTGACAGTAGATCAGTGTCTAAATGAAAATTCTTGGCCGAAACCGAAAGTTCTGGATGCACTTGGCCAAAAACCGAACCCGAAAATGACTTTAAAAAAAAAAAAATTATTAATTTCTTTTTTTAAATAAGTTTTTTTTAAATAAAATATTATTATTATTATTATTAGACTTAAATTCAATAATTTTACTGAATCGGAATTTTAAAAAAAATTCAAGCCAACAATAAAAAAGATAAGCACACTTTTATTTAAAGTAACACACCAAAATTGGACAGAAATA
The DNA here is from genome assembly GCA_039654625.1 of Rhinogobio ventralis. NCBI lineage: Eukaryota > Metazoa > Chordata > Actinopteri > Cypriniformes > Gobionidae > Rhinogobio > Rhinogobio ventralis. Next base: position 12,588,298 of record CM077212.1, on the reverse strand, counting down.
TATTAAGATAATATTAAATATCAATATCTAAATATAATGTCGTTTATTTAAGCCATTAGTCGACTAATCGCACGTTTCTATTAATTTAATTGCTTAAATATACGGGGGGAGGAATATATGCCTATTCCACACTCAATCGCACACAAAGCTTGCAGCAAAACACTGGCAAAAGTAATGTAATGATTATGTATGTGTCAGGGAAAAAATAGCAGAGACATTTTAATTAAACCAGTGTTTACTGTGTCAGTTTTGGCTACAAAGATGAAGTTGGCGATGCTGACTCGTCATCTCAATAGTATAGTGGACACTCCTTTAGAGAGTATTTTAAGTATTTTTGGTGGCCAAAATTTCAGGTGCATCCCTAAAAATTTATTTCGCATAAATAATTTGCGAATAAAGCACCATTTCCATCCAGAGACGAAAAATTGTCACAATTGTCACTTCCTGATAAAGTGGCACCAAATATCACTAAGAAAAATGTAAGTTGCTGTAGTCGGTGAAGCCACTGTGGGTCTTTTTTCATAAATAATAAATTACTTCATGTAATTTGCATTCAGAGGTGAATGCTTGCTGTTTGAGAACTTCAGTTGAGCAAGTTCTCTGCGGTCATTATATCGAACCACTTTGATGAAAGACTTTGGATCAGGCATTTCAGAATGACCGAAACAAGATTTCAGATGAGATCCAGTCCACATTTCCACTGGTTAGTCCAGTTAAGCTGTCACATTGTGCAAAGTCATATGACTTTTTTGAAGCATATCAAAGAATTTATTTCGGTAAAAGGGTTTCCATCGTATTTTATGTGCATGTTTTCTTATCAGATAAAAACATTTATCCGCCTAAATTGAGCGCATAAGCTTTTTATGTGCATTTTTAGAATTTGTGCACATCTTGGTGTTTTCATCCAGCGTTTTTTGTGAAATATCTCAAAATACACATAAAAACAGGTGGCTGGAAACATAGCTACTCATATAACCATAGCAACAGACAGTACAAAACAATCTGATACTGTACGTCAAAAGAGATGCATTACGTCTTAAGAGTGTAAATGCAAACAAATAGACCCATCACTAGTTCTATGAAATGTGTGTTTCTTTGTCTTTATTACTCATTTTTGACTTGATCTATTTATAAACTGTTTACTTATAAACATTTGAAGGCTACGTGCTGTTTAAATGTTTTCTTTACTTATAATTAGCATCATCATAAATAATAAAGTCATTTAATTAATTTTTTTTTATTTTCAAAGAGTTTAAACAGTTTTTGCTATGGTACCAGTATTTGCTATGGTACCATGAAAGTTTACTGCCATTGGACCGACTACTGGAATTTTGGTCTAAGTTTAACTTTGAGGTTGGTGAGAGCTGAAAGCAGGTTCCAGAAAGCAGGTTATGTGACATATCTGGGTATGTTTAAGAGTAAGTGGGCACACTAAATTTTCAAATAAATATCCAAATAAATGTAATTACTAAACTAAATTAACTATGTCAACTACATTACTTGAATATATATGATAATTGAAATGAGCTAGATGACATCACTGTTTTCTCCAGAGCGGCTGTACAGCCGAATCAAATTCTGTTCATTATTTTCCTGTTTAACACTGTGAAGCTGCTTTGAAACAATCTGCATTGTAAAAAGCGCTATATAAATAAAGTTAACTTGACTTGACTAAGTAAGCGGATAACCTCAACTTTCGGTTCCAAAAACGGAGGTAACTTTCAGGAAATGCAAGTAGCAATAGCAACTCACTCTCTGAACATAACCTGCTCCGGAGCATTCTATATGTATATAGGTGTGTTTGAGTTGTTTTAAATATTAAAAAAAAAAAATTCATATATCAGAGTTGTTTGTGGTGGGGTAAATTAAACGCGATATGCAGTGACGTCACAATTGTGTTGCATTGTGGTATATGGAGCTGCCTGAAGTGCACATATGAAGTAGACAAAATCGAGGGAGCGAGGGTCTGTCCATATCTTCCTCGTCCACTTCACGAAATGGAACGCACTTCAAAATGGCGGCAGGGATTCCCCCGAGGGGAAGTGCTTAGGGAAGTTCGCATGTGCGTATCAAAAAGTGGAGTGGAACGCGGCCAATGTTGTCTGAACTTACTCATGGACGCGTTTTTGGCATACCTCGAGTAAGCAAGGTTTGGGTTAATCAACCGGGAGTTCAGGGTATACCTGACAGGGTATACCTTGCTTTCTGGAATACCACCGATTAGCAAATATATTGCTGTCTTTGTTTTTGTATTTAGACCAACAGGGACCTATGATTTCTGTGATGCAGAAAACTCAAAATTGTGAAATAGCATCATTAATATAAATGGCAGAATTAAAAAAAAAAGTCAACATTTTGTAATAATTTTATACATACACAAAAATTCTAAAGCTTTATTTTTTAAAATGGTTGATAGAACAATCAATTAAATGGTCATATATTCATAAACACCTGCTCTACCCACCTGAAGTAAGAGCTGCAGGTGGCCAGCACCATCTTATGACAGGGGAACTCATTCTCCTCCACCAGCAGAGTGATATCAGTCAACAACTTCTGCTCATAGAAAAACTTCAGCTGTTCCAGCACAGAAACCGCATAATCTTTGTTAACTGGCCGACGCTCTCCAACCTCCGACATTTTCGTATCCCATGAGTTTTCAACCAGATTTCTGATGTCAAAGCGTAAAGGTTCCTTTCTGCAATGGCCTGTTCCCAGAATACTTTGAAATTAAGGTTATTCCTCTACCATGCTGAGTCACAACTTTTACAGCACTCCCCGGTGTTCAGCTGTCTTGGAGGATGTTGGGATTGAGAGATGAGAAAGTGTGAGGTAGAGGGAGATGTCTACATCTGAGCACCTGCAATGTGAAAAATAAGGGCACATTAGAGAGCTAAAGACAAAAAAAAGAAGGAAAACCTGACTGATCCCCTAAAAAAAATATATTAGTATTTAATAATAAATTACAGTACTAACATTTATGGCTGTCTAAATTTATTAGCTTTTTTATTTAAGCTTCTCTCTTTCTGTGCCACCAGACGTTAAAATACAACATGTACTCTGTGTGCGTAGCGGTCGATCCGTGTGAATGGACACTTTTCACAGGCTGTGATGACAGAAACGGTTATCAGCATCGTAAATCCTGCAAAGTTTTTTATATTTTCTTTTTTTTTGTATAACACTATACTTCGTCTTATATTACCTTTGCACCAAATTACAAAAAACTAGTCAACGCTGTTGTGAGGGAGTTTCTAATATGCGGCTGTGGGAGTGATAGTAAAATTGACATCTTTCTCTCTTCTGACTGCTGTTATCAATCTCTCTATTATTTTCCTCTTTTTGAAAGTTGTGAAAACACTGTTGTGGAGTTTTTCTTTTGCTATTTAAGCAATGGGAAAATATATATTTAATGTAGTCTCTCATTCACCGCTATAGAAGTTTACCCAACTATGACGACTCCCGCTTCTGAGAAACCCGGAAATGTGAAAAGGGTCCACTGAATGTCGGACAGGAGGAGAGTTCAGCTGACAATGGAGACATGATCAACTAACTTTAAACCCTTTTCTGCGCTATATCCAGTTGACTGCTATGTCATCATACACATGTCATTTTCACTGTGTGCTGTATGTAAAATTAGTGTTAAACTTGCACAGGTAAGGGGGCACCGGGGACCCATCCCCCATAGAGCATCACATGTGACTGGCATAAAGTTGGCTTGATGTTGGATATTCGATATTTGCAAATTTAGGGACCATCTCTAAAGTTACATACAACATTGGTATACATGTTTATAACTTCAATAGCATTTGAAAAGAATGACTTACAGTCATAAAACCAACTGTAAAGTGTTCATCTAGGTGTCAGGTATGATGCACACCTTTTTATATTTTGGATAATTCATAAAATAAACTGTCTCATCACATGAAAATATAAATGTGTATTTCACTAGGCTACTATATGGGCTCACACACAAAATATCTAGATTTTAAATGTCATAGCTGATAGAACACCGATGAGAATACTGCTTGAGAATAAATTATATTTACACCAAAAATGTTATTTTTTCAGACAAGCAACGGTTAGTGTTTCTCTGTCTTGATTAAGGAGCTTTACACACAACCTTATCAGAGCTAAATAGGCCTATTTGATGACCTGTCATGTTATACATTTCATGTAGACTTGATTTGAGTGTGTACAGTGGTCATTTACATATAGCCAACAACAAATTGCCCAACAACAAAATTTTGGCCAGTAAAAAAAGTTATTTCTGGCTTAGGGTATGGGTCACAGTCACTCAGGTATAGTTAACCAACCACTGCAAACGTAAATGTAAAATATTATATTTTATAGCTGCCATGCTTATTATGAGGTTTGTAAATTGGCGGGACTGACATGAGCCTTTTCCGGTGAAAGCTCATTAGTTCAGATCAGTAATGATCACTACATCACTACATGAACTCACTACACCCACATTTCTCAGTCTCCCCCCTATACATACATATATATATATATATATATATATATATAAATATAAACCAGCTTAGAAACAACTATATACATATAAAGTACAGTTAAATATTATATTAGCTTAAATACAGTTAAATATTATATTAGCTTAATTTCTTCTTATGTGACGAACGTGTTTTGCTCCGGCATCATCATGGTGATCTCCGATTATAGTGTGGCTCAAGACATCTTACTGTGGTACGCAGTAACGAGTGTTTTAGCTTCAGTAGACATTTGATCACATCTGGAGGCGAGCAAGGACGCTGTTATCCGGATCATAACCACACTACGCTGTTAAACAGGCCTGCTAGAGGTCACCTTACCTCCGATGTGCTGCTCTGAACTCCGGCTGCTGCGCATTTCGGTCGGATCCACAACACACAAAGACGAAGCTTTTTCACAGACAGCTGGCTTCTAGAAATGCTCGGTCCTTCCCGGATCGAAACCCGATGCTTTATGTGCCTACTACAAACACATTGACGCCCTGATCATGATATCAAGCGCATATTACACACACTGGTCACTGCTATAGCAATATGCTGCTAAATATATCTGCATTAGCAAATCTAGCTACAAACAGATATAATTTCCTGCAATTAACAGCTCGATATTAACGTATCGAAGATCGCTCGTGCATTTAAAACATTTACACTTTGCATGCAAAGATGAAGTGACTTAATCGGGCCTTTAGACACCGCGTGAGCTAGGGAAGCCTAATTTAAGAAGTTGCTTCGATCAGGAAAGCTAGCTGCATGCTAGCAGCCCGAGAATTAAACCGGTAGAATAGAAACCAGCGACAAACGTGTCACCGAAGGGGGCGGGAACAAGCTTCTTCCGCCTGTCCCGCAGGATGATATGAGGAAAATACATTATGCTATAAACGTCGTCTATATCTTAATATTATATATTATACACTGGCTATTAAATCTAATTTTAAATCTATCTAATATATTTTAGGCCTACCATTGACGTGCATGTAACCTTTGACTTGTCTGAATTGAGACTCAGGCAATGTTTTTCCAATCTTCTATTGTCCAATTTTGGTGAGAACGTGAATTATAGCCCCAGTTTCCTGTTCTTGCTGACTGGAGGGGCACGCGGTGTGGTTTGTGTTTTGTCAAGATTAGAATAGGTTTTGATTATAAAATAGTTAAAATACATGTTGTAATATAAAGCATGACACCACGGAGGGGAGAAGCCAGCTAAACGTTTTTAAAGTACCCTTTTCATGTGGGTTTGAATGTACAGTTTGCAAAAAGAGTTGACTGTAGGGCACTATTTCCCTCACACAGTAAAAAATGATTTACAAAAAATCTGAATATGTTGCATGTTAAATAGACGCCCTGGAGAAACGAACAACGTGCCAAATACACTGACGGCTGCAGAAGTTTGGCCACATGTAGGAATGTCACTGCTTATAACAAGTTACCAAAACGAGTCATACGCCTTCATTAGTCTTTTATATCAGATATATTTATTGTTTTCATTTTAAACCAGTCAAAAATATTAACAGCAACAGCTCCTATTAATAATAAAAGGTACAATTCAACAACAACAACAACAACAACAACAACAAAAAAGCATGTTTTTGTTGACTATGATATAAGAAAAATTAAATGTTTTAAAAATTGTATTATGTATATAAAAATCAGTCAAAACATCGAAAACACCTGCATAATGCATATTTATGTGCAGGGCCGTGCACAGGGGGGTGGCCCACTGCCCCTCATCGACTGAGGTGCCCCTCTTGCTTTCCTTCCCTTCCTCACCCCAGATTCCCATAAAAATTCCGCTAAAAATCCACTAGCTCCGCTCCATGTTTTACCGCTCGCTCCACAGCATCGCTCACTGTGTGGAGACGACAGTTCCAGAATGTCGTCCCATTAACAGGTAGATTACAAACTACAATCCACATTACAGACAGTTGTTTATTTATCCGCGGAATTAGTAATTTGGTAGTTTGTTTTTGTATTTTTGTCTGTAATGTTTTGCTCCTGGTCTTTTAATAGTGCTAACAAGTTGTGCAAAATATCCACGCTCTTGGAACATAATTGTCTAATCAAATTATTGTACCTGATCTGATCTAATATAAATAACACCGTTGTCGGCACACTTTGTAGACAAAAAAACAATGACTTCACAAAAAAAAAGACAGAATGAGAACATTGCAACATTGCAAATATGGATTCATAGCTCCAGCATGCCAGCGTGTAAATCGTCATATAGAATATTTAGCTGACAGTTTGTCACACTTTAACTCCTGTAAAGTATATTTACCATTATAATCACTTGTCTGAGTTAATACTAGTATATAGGCCTAGCATACATCATATTTATGATATTTTATTAAGACCATATTAATAGTAGGCTAGTACACAATTAAAAAAGGTAATATAGCCTATAATTCTAAATGAGTTGTATCATAGGGTAGCCTACAATGGGGCTAAAAGCACACACTAAGAAAATGTGCTTTTTAATCATGTCTAAGTTAATACTTGTTCAAAAAAGTCTCTTTACCAAAGTTTGTACTATTTTATGATACTTTTTTGTTTTTTATAATATTGATTGTAAAAGGTTTGTTATTCAATCTCTACATTAAGACGATACTCAACCCCCTTATAGTGCCCCTTTTTTAGTTTGGGCCCCTCAACATGTCTGTGCACGACCCTGTTTGTGTGTATTTATTAAGCATTTATAATATAATATAGGGCCTATATACTATATTTGCCTCATCTCTCTGTTCTGAAAGATTTTGGTCCTTAAAAATACGTTTTTTTTAAACATACATTTTTAACATTATATTTTATTGCTGGGACTGAATGGGAATCATTGAGACGCTCAAAGCCGCGGTGTCTCTTATAATGTCACAGTTCGAATAGGGGTTTATAAGCGCGTGACATTCTCACACACTTTGTGGGTTTGTTGTAGTGGTCGAGAGTTTTCACAGTGATGGGACAGCGAGTTTGTAAAGTGAGTCCGATGATTGGCGAGGTGTACGATCAACATCCGAGTACACCCCCAAAACCTAGCATCAACACGGCGGTTCAGCATCGTCATCCTCGTGATGAGACCCCTGTTGATGCTGGTGAGGGAAACAGCCAAGAGAGGACGGTGATGGAGAGAGGAGGAGATGAGAAAGTGGATGAGGAGAGGAAGGAGTCAGGGAGAGTGCAGGAGAAAAGAAAGAGGAAGGAGTGGTGGAGGAGGCTGCCCTTTTTATTCAGAGGAGGAGAAAGTGGTGAAGGAGGAGGGAGGAGGTGAGGAGGAGAGGAAGGAGTGGTGGAGGAGGATGCACTCTTTCTTCAGAGCTTGCAGAAAACAGCCTCTGGAGAGCAGCTCAGGTCAGGGAGAGGAGAAGCAGCCGCAGGATAAGAGAGAGAAGAGGAAGGTAGCATGGCCAGGAAGAAGTAGTAATGGTAAATGACACAAGTACTTAATATTAAATACACATCAGTAAATATTATACCAAAATCCACACCGATGCCATGAGATCTTTATTCCATAACATATTACATTATACGTCTATATGTACTTATGTTAAAACTAAATATTTAATATCAGATAAATAATTTAATATCGGTCTATTAAATAATTAAAATACATTTAAAATGAATAATTATATGTGAATTAAATGTTGCATGTCACAAGACACTCCTCTCACTTCAGTGAAATGTCATGTTATTTGATCTTTTAATAGACTACATCTTCAGCCGCTACAGTGTTGGTGATGAGCTGAGGAAAGGTGGTTATGGTGTGGTGTATGAAGGGAGACGTCTGGAGGATGATCTTAAAGTAAGTCAAAATAAACATTATTAAGCCAGAAAGTGTTTGCCCTGTCTCATCATCATCTTTCACTCTAAGTCCTCTTAGTGTATCTTTTAATTTTTTTTCATTAGGTGGCTTTGAAATATGTCACGAAGACCCAGGGCATGAAATGTTTATTTATTGTAAGTACATTACACTACATAAACAATATAAAACATCTATTAACTTCAAAATTTACTTCAAATCACTGACAAATTTAATAACAAATCTCTATTTGGGAAACTACATCCATCTAATGATGATAAAAACTGTTTGTATTCTAGCCTGATCATCCAAAGCCCCTTCCAAAAGAGATCGCCCTCACCATCTTGGCGAATAAAGGTCCCAGTGTGCCAGAGGTCATCAGGCTGCTGGACTGGCAGGATCACCCTGACCACTTTGTGATGGTCCTTGAATGTCCTTCTCCCTGTGAGACTCTGGTCCAGTTCATGAGGCGTCACGGTGGAAGACTCGACGAAGAGAAGGCACGGCACATCATGAGGGAGGCGGCTCACGCTGCCAACATGTGCTGCCTTCGAGGAGTCTTCCACCGCGATATAAAACTGGACAATCTGCTGATAAACAGCGAGACATCTGAAGTCAAGCTGATTGACTTTGGGTGTGGGGCCATGCTGAGGAGTTCGCCGTACAGGTCATACTCTGGTATGTATTGTCTGTATTGTATTGGCACTTTAACTCCAGTGATGAGTTATACGTTTATGCAAACTTACTCATAAGACAAAATCTCTTTCCTCCAGGCACACCCGCGTACTCCCCTCCAGAGTACCATGTCAGAGGGATGTACTACGGCAGACAGGCGACGGCATGGTCACTAGGGGTTCTGATGTTTGTGATGTTGTGCGGACATTTCCCTAGTGATTATGACCTGCTTCTGCTGAAACGGAAGCTCTGGTCCAAACCCGGCCTGTCAACAGGTGAGATCTAGTATTAATAATTCCCAATCATACAAAACATCTTAACATGATCAAATAGAGCCGATGTAAAGTTTAAGGTAATAATCAGACGTCCCTCCCATCTTCCTGCACAGAATGCCGTGATCTGCTCAGGGCTCTCCTGCAGGAAAAGCCAAGCCGGCGACTTGGTCTGGGGCTAATCCTGTCCCACAACTGGTTTAAGGTAGTGAACCTAAGATTGTCAAAAAAAGTATTTATTTATTTTCATAGTCAAAGTCAAAACGGTTCTTTTTTTCTGTTTTGCCTCAGGCTACTCCAGTTGGCGTCTCTCATGCAGCTTGGCGTCTTGTGGGCTGCAATGGGAGACACTTCCAGCCCTCCTCTTGCCTTTGCGTCTTGTGGGGCAAGCAAGCCTTGTGTAGCGTCTTGTGCCTTGGCTTGAGGGAGCAGTATTTGCATCTGGCGGTACTGCTCCCGGAGGGATATGTACATACTTCTTTTGGTTGCCCCTTGTTGTTTTTCCCATCATGGCCACTCCGTTCCTGAGGTTCCTGCCACATCTGTCCAAATGCCAGAGTTGTCTGTCTCCACATCAACTATGTCAGAGCTCCCTTCTCGACCACCTTGATGCTACAGCTGGAGGTTTCTGCTATGGCTGCTCCAGTCCTGTCTGTCTCTTCCTCCTCAATGCCAGTGCTCCCAGTAAGTCCTGCCACAGGCACCACAACGGTGTCGTTGCCTCCACAAATGTTCCTGCAAAGGCCCCAGCCAGAGCAAGCACCAAAGGCCATCTCAGCCTCTCTGGTTTCCAAGTTCCCAGTCATCTCAGACCAGGCCCAGAGGTTTCTTTACTACTTTTTTACTCTTTTACTCCTGTAATTGTCTCAGTCTTCAGCCATCTAAGCTGTCTTAGCTCAAAATCTCCTGTCTCCAAGCTTCCAGTCATCGGTCATGGCCTCCTCTAGTGCCACCTCAGAGGTTCTGTGGCCATTAGAAAGCCAGAACCCATCTGTCTCAGAAGTGCCAGAGGTTCCTGTTACGGCTGCCACAGAAGGTGCCTTCATGGGCACCCCTATCTCCAAGTTCTCTGCAATGTCACCTCGGTCCCAGAGCTCCCTGCTATGTCTGTCCAACTTCAGAGATTCCTGCTATGGCCAATCAAAAGGTTTCTGCGATGGCCACCTCATGTCTGCTCAGTCCAGTCACTCAGAAGTTCCTGCCACTGCCAGCCCAGGTTCCTTGTCATGGCTGCTTCAGAGCTGATGCCAGTTTTGGCTGCCCCAGTTATTCCTGCCACTGGCACTCCAAAGGCTCCCGTTGTTGTCTAAATCCCAGATATCCTCGTCTCAGCCACCCTGGTCTCGAAGCTTCCCGTTATGGTTCCTGTCATGACTGCCTGGTCCTCGTCTGCCCCAGTAGCAGGGGTTCATGTCATGGCTGTCCGGTTATCAGAGCTCCCCATTTCATCCACCCTGGCCTTAGGGCTCCATTTAGTTTATTCTGGGTGTCCATCCAGCCAGTAAAAGCAAATCTGAAATAAAAAAAATCTGAAATTAATGTTTACATTTCAGCATTTTGGAGACTCTTTAACTCAAAGCAGTTTGCAGGTAATGTTTTAGACTTAAATAAAAAAATGCAGCATTTCTCTAAATGATGTAAAATGTAAGGACATTTTAACAAAAGTTTTTTTATAAAATGTAACTTTTATAATACTCAATTGTTTACTAAACATTTTTCTTAGTGATCTATGTACTATAGTAACTTATTTTCTGTTTACGAAAATGACAAGTTTATGTTTGAATAAGGTCTTTTGTCTTTGAAACAAAAAAAATGCAAAAGACAAAAGTAATGCATTCTTTGCAATATTTGAACAAATTATTAAAAATTAGTTTATAAAAAGTACTTTTTAGTAAAAAAAAATAAAAAAGAAACAGGGATCTTACACATTAAAAGTGCACTTGCTAACTTTGTCTACTTTAAAAAGAAAATAAATAATATTTTTTAAATGACAGGTAAGTGTCCTAGAAAAAAGCTGTTAAATTCTACATCAGTGTATTGTTTAAAAACAACATCAGTTGTCAAGTATTTTTAAATGAAAACTATATATGACAGATTACAAATTGTAATCAAACTTGTATTTACAGTCAAGAAACAGTAGTCGGGTTTCACAGCAATAAAAATCGCTGGCAGCCTGTCAGCTGTTGCCACAGAGATGTTGTGAGTCAGGAGTAAGCACTAGAAAAGAAAACAAGACACACAATCAACACCACAGACACTTACTCAATATAAAGCACACTTAATTGTGTGCACACATCTCATGAGAAACCAGGCTAAAGCAAGCACAAGACATAATGGTTATGTTTCACCTCAGTATCAAGTATATTTCTGAGAAGTACATCAAGTATATTTCTGAGAAGTATATAAAAAGTAGACAAAGTATACTCTCTTATTTTTAGTTTAAAATAAGTATACTAATAGAACACTTGATTAAACTTCTTTTTCGTAAGGGAATAGACTAGGGTATGTTCACACTAGTAGTTTGGTTTGCTTGGTTTGTTTGGTCCGGACAGAAAAAAAACTGGTCCTGGTCCGCTTAGCGTTCACACTGGCATTTTAACACCGAACCTAAAGGCATAGGGATATGTTCACAACCTGTTTGTTCAGCTTTTATTATTACTTTGTATCAACTTATATTTTGTGATGGCACTTACTGAACATCCAAAACAATGTTGTGCTCTGGGCTAAATGTTGTATGTGCTTTAGAGGTCTACATGGAGGACCGGAGAACCCAAGGCCCGACCCGGGACCCGTACGGGTTCATGTCTATATTTTAAATGGTCAGCCGGTTCTGGGTCGGGTCCCAATCTATTACTTCGGGTCCCGGATCTGTTTAACGTTGTGTGTAATACCCGAGTCAATCGGACACCGAGCTGTGATTCCGAGCGCATGTGCAGTCTCAAGCGTGCGCACTTCATAATAATATAATGAATTAGCTGTCTTGTTATATTTCTGGTCAGACTCAGCTCAGAGATTATTTTAAATAAGTAATGCTACCGTCCACGGCCATGGCTCTGAACGAGCAATCGTTACTACATTTCAAAAGGGCAAACAGTTGAAGTTATCTTATGTGAGTAGATTCGAGATACAAAAAAATTCAAAACTGCAAAAGTTGCATTTGTCATCCGTCACCGTGACAGCAAGTGGACTTTTGAAGCTGGAATAATGAGTGGATTAAGCATGCTCGGCAAGAGAGGAATAACATCGGTGGAACTTTCTTGGCAAGAAGGATTGCATTCGTCACAGACAGGTACAAAGGAGAAGATTGCTAACTAGAGGCAAGACATATAGTTGGGTAGGCAAGACACATTTTTGCGACTTATTTATTGACTTGTTAATAACAATTTGCTGTGGAATATGATCGGTCTAGGCGGGACTGTCTTGACCCAGCTTTCAAATAATACAGGTCTGCGTCAGTTCCTGGTAGTACATTTATGGAATTTCTCGGTTCTGCTCGGGTCCGGGTCCAAGTTTTCAAATAATAGACGGGTCCGGGTCGGTTCCGTGTATCACATTTACGGGTCTCTTCTGGTTCGGGTAAAAATTTTTGGACCTGTGAAGACCACTAATGTGTGTAACTACATATGATGGTATTTTGACCAGCTGAGAGCTAGTGTATAAAGGAGTCAAAACGGCGTCAGGAATCCCTCCGTCACACACAAACAAGATCTGCTGCGAGGAGACACGGTTCTGACGTCTGTACCGAACTGTGATGGGCAACATCGCTATTATGACGAGAAAAAACAGGTATGCTTGAGCTTTCTGCACATTTTGGAGTCTCATCTTATGACATCGTGTCCTGTCTTTGGTTCGTGAAGCGGATTGAGACCTATCTTTTCAGCGGACTCGGTCTGCTTGTTTTGTGCGCACCAGGGTTCAGATGGCAGCGTTCACTTATTCAAATGAACCGCACTAAGAGAGCAATCACACCAGGGTTCGCTTTAATCGAGCCAAACATGCCACGGTATGTTCAAAACTCAGCAGCCAGAGTTCTCACCTCCACCAGGCGCTCTGCTCACATAATTCCTCTACTGCATGATCTTCACTGGCTACCTGTGGCATCACGTATTCACTTTAAGATATTACTTCTAACATTTAAGGCATTAAATGATCCTGCACTTCCATATCTGTCTGACCTACTACTCTCCTGCCCGGTCCCTCAGATCATCTGAGCTTGGTCTTTTGTCCATTCCTCGTTTTCGGTTGTCCACTGTAGGTGGTAGGTCATTTAGTGTCAATGCTCCTAAATTATGGAATTCGCTTTCCCTACCATTACGTAATACATCATCTCTGTCTACCTTCAAGACTCAACTAAATACGTATCTATTTAATATGTATTTTGAATTATGTGGCTATACAAGGCCTGTGCTTGTATTGTGTATGTGGGTGTGCAAATGTACTATTGTGTATGTGGGTGTGCAAACGTACTGTATAGCACTATGTAAAGCGACCTTGAGCTATGGAAAGGTGCTATATAAATAAAACTTGTGGATAAAGTGTGGATGCCTAAAAGGTGTGTTCACCTGTTGAGATAATCACATTATACTCTACTACAGGAAGGTAAAAATAATTTCACATTAGAATTTCACATTTAATCGTGTAACAGTTTTATATAATTAATGTGCCGAAATGTATTGAAATGGAAATTATAATTATGATACATTTTTAAATGAAAGCATATTAGTGTGGACAAGGCCTAAGCAAGGGAGCTCACTAGATTTTGAAATAGAACCTAGGTGTCCAAAACTACAAGCATGTGACCTCTGACCTGGTGAAGCGCGCCAGCGTCCCGAGCCCCACAATTCCTGTTAGGCCGTACAAGCAGAGCAAGATGGCGCCAATGATGACATCAGCTCGCAGGACGTACGACTGCCAAATGACAAAATAGAGCACCAGCAGCACTGTGGCCCCTGTGGCGATCAGATTCGAACCCGTGTAGCCCTCGCTCTCCTGAAGGTTACCCCTGACCCCTGAGGAAGAGAGACTGACGTGAGGCCAGTGAAAATGCTTTACTAAACAATGTTTTTTTTATAAACAAAAATAGGACCTCACCCCAGTGCACCCTCAGGACCTCCAGACCGGCCATGAGAAACAGCAGACACACGTCTAGAGTGAGTCGGCCAACAGGGTAACTCAACACATGAGCTGTCAAACAACATAAAATTTACATGCATTTTCATCTCTGAATTTTGCACACCTCTCCTTAACAAGACAAATGATTTCTCATGCATGTCTGTAGCACAAACATTGCAGGACAAGTTATACAAATGTAATAATTATGGTTAGTTCAAATCCATAACTGCATGCATGAGCAATAGCATGCCCAAAAAAAAACAAAAAAAAAAGTAAAATAAGTAGTACTCACTCTTGTAGATGATCATGGAGAGGGTGGACAGGAAGTAAAACACACTGAAAGCTGCTGAGAGATACAGCAGGATCTGGAGCAGCACAGATGACAGCTGGTGTTGATTAAGGCTTAAAACATTGAATACATATATAATAAATATGTTATAAATCGAATTATTATGAATTTGAATTGAGTTAGCAAACAGGATGAAGACATGCAATTCAAATTTGAATGTAAGGAAGTAGAATGAATATTAATTGAAATGAAAAGTAGTTCATATAACTGTTTTATGCTATAAACATGTTTTTTTGTCAAAACAGATTTTGGAAAAAAAAAGAGTTTAAAAGGCTTTGAAGGTTGAAAGTTTATGGGCCAGACAGAGAGACAGACATAGATGGATGGATGGATAGATTCAATAATGCTTTGTTCTGCTTATTATTTATATCTTAACTCTCACTTGTCCATCCATTCATTCCTTTCTGTTCAGGGACTGTTATTCCGTCAGTATTCAGAAAGGATACAACACTGTTGTTTTTGCCTAAAGGGAAAAGCACAGAATTACATTTGACATTTTAAATAAAGCAACCTATGAGAATCCAAATATGCGCACTTCGGACATATTAAATGAAACGCATGAAATAGTAAACATTTCTGGCACTTTCACACTTCCATATTAAAACACATTCCGCTTTTCAGCAACCTCGACAGGCATACAACGCAATTAAACCACATAAAAACAGTTAAATGTTTTAAACCACTACAAAATATTACAAAAACATACAGTTTTAGGAAAAATTAGGAAAATTGCGTTTATTTTCGCTGATAAAATCAGTATCTATGGCAACGGAGCAAGTTACCTGCACGTCCAAGCGCCATCTTTATTCTTCTCTCCTCTGGTTCGCCAGGGTTTAGTCTTTGGCGCCTCCTAGTGAACCGGAGTGACGTCAACGCATGACATGTTTGCATGTAATACAGGATTTTATGTAGAGGTTTTTTAAAATTAATGCCAGGCATATATATATATATATATATATATATAACAAAATACACACACACACACGTATAATGTAATGTAATTCATGAAGGCTGTGGAATACATGGAATACAGATATAAGGTTGGTCACATTTGAAAGAAAACACTTAAAAAATTAAAGTGTAAAAGAGTTATAGACATTTAAGTTTACAGTAAAGCAAATGTACTGTACTTAACATTTTTATTTTATACAAAATGTATATTTTACAAAATAATTTTTACTCTAAAAGTGCTATAAAATCAAAGCCATATATCGAACCAAGTTGTGTTCTAAATTTTAAAAGTTCCTGTGAGATTTTGTTTAAGTGCAATACCAAAAAATAGCCACCGGGTGACACCCACATTCCATAGATTATTTTATGCGTTCTCCTGTAACAAATTAGTGAAGTTTCTAAACGTAATTTAGGGAGGAGCGGGCCCATCTAATCTTCCAATCAACAGCCAACAGCCAGAGTAAGCAGCTGCTTACCTCTCCTCGGTCTCAGCTGTTCCAGCATCCCAACACCTCCCCAAACTCCACCTTCATTTTAGGTACCTTTCCCTACATAATCAGATCCTATATTTGGTCACTGTGGGGGTATATCAGAGCTCGAGTTGAAGCTGATTCAATGAGCCCCTCATCAGTGGACAGCAAGCCAAATAAGTTTAACCTAACATCTTAAGATTACAGGGAGTGCAGAATTATTAGGCAAGTTGTATTTGAGGATTAAATTTTATTATTGAACAACAACCATGTTCTCAATGAACACAAAAAACTCATTAATATCAAAGCTGAATATTTTTGTATCAATATTTTAAGTAGTTTTTAGTTTTAGCTATTTTAGGGGGATATCTGTGTGTGCAGGTGACTATTACTGTGCATAATTATTAGGCAACTTAACAAAAAACAAATTTATACCCATTTCAATTATTTATTTTTACCAGTGAAACCAATATAACATCTCAACATTCACAAATATACATTTCTGACATTCAAAAACCAAACAAAAACAAATCAGTGACCAATATAGCCACCTTTCTTTGCAAGGACACTCAAAAGCCTGCCATCCATGGATTCTGTCAGTGTTTTGATCTGTTCACCATCAACATTGCGTGCAGCAGCAACCACAGCCTCCCAGACACTGTTCAGAGAGGTGTACTGTTTTCCCTCCTTGTAAATCGCACATTTGATGATGGACCACAGGTTCTCAATGGGGTTCAGATCAGGTGAACAAGGAGGCCATATCATTAGATTTTCTTCTTTTATACCCTTTCTTGCCAGCCACGCTGTGGAGTACTTGGACGCGTGTGATGGAGCATTGTCCTGCATGAAAATCATGTTTTTCTTGAAGGATGCAGACTTCTTCCTGTACCACTGCCTGAAGAAGGTGTCTTCCAGAAACTGGCAGTAGGACTGGGAGTTGAGCTTGACTCCATCCTCAACCCGAAAAGGCCCCACAAGCTCATCTTTGATGATACCAGCCCAAACCAGTACTCCACCTCCACCTTGCTGGCGTCTGAGTCGGACTGGAGCTCTCTGCCCTTTACCAATCCAGCCACGGGCCCATCCATCTGGCCCATCAAGACTCACTCTCATTTCATCAGTCCATAAAACCTTAGAAAAATCAGTCTTGAGATATTTCTTGGCCCAGTCTTGACGTTTCAGCTTGTGTGTCTTGTTCAGTGGTGGTCGACTTTCTGCCTTTCTTACCTTGGCCATGTCTCTGAGTATTGCACACCTTGTGCTTTTGGGCACTCCAGTGATGTTGCAGCTCTGAAATATGGCCAAACTGGTGGCAAGTGGCATCTTGGCAGCTGCACGCTTGACTTTTCTCAGTTCACGGGCAGTTATTTTGCGCCTTGGTTTTTCCACACGCTTCTTGCGACCCTGTTGACTATTTTGAATGAAACGCTTGATTGTTCGATGATCACGCTTCAGAAGCTTGGCTATTTTAAGACTGCTGCATCCCTCTGCAATATATCTCACTATTTTTGACTTTTCTGAGCCTGTCAAGTCCTTCTTTTGACCCATTTTGCCAAAGGAAAGGAAGTTGCCTAATAATTATGCACACCTGATATAGGGTGTTGATGTCATTAGACCACACCCCTTCTCATTACAGAGATGCACATCACCTAATATGCTTAATTGGTAGTAGGCTTTCCAGCCTATACAGCTTGGAGTAAGACAACATGCATAACGAGGATGATGTGGTCAAAATACTCATTTGCCTAATAATTCTGCACTCCCTGTATATGTGCAAACAAACTCATTAAATACATTTCTGTCACAATATCACTTCAAAACAGTCACCAAATATAAAACCTTGAGTCTTAGACCTTTCCAACAATTTAGGTTTGTAACTTACAGCCGCCTTCTGTATCCCACAACATAATTTGTGTGATCATCAGAGTGTGTAGTGAAGCTGGAACAACAGGTGCATGGGTAAATAAAGAAACATGAGAATAAAACTTAGTATTAAATTTTCAGTGGAAGCCTATACACATTATATGCACATACAAACCTTGTTAATTTTACAGGGTCAGTCCCTGTAGCCCATTGAGTTTTTCCTCTTCATGGTCCACCTCTCAGTTGGTCTAACACAGCGGGATCCGGCCCACAGATTTCACATCCATCAGTCCACAGTGAGCTGAATTATTACAAACTGGCCAACACCGTTCTTGTGTCTGTCCACATCTGGATGTCTGAGGAGGCAGTCAAGGTTCATTTACCTAAGGATTTCCTGGATTACCCAAACACATAAGGGGTGATTGACAGAGCTGTGTTTCCAAACACCATCCTCTCGTCTTCTCCACTTACAAGTCCCACTACACCTTAAGGGAGTTAATTGTCACCTTTTTGTCATATGCAGGTTTTGTCAGTGACAAGTCAGCTTTTGAAGCAGTCTGGGGTTGTGTCGTTGCTAAAATCTAGAATGGCGGTTATGGTCGACAAAGGTTTTCTTGTTGATGACTGTGTGACCTTGCAACATTTTCAGACCTGCTTACCTGTCAAAGAGTGAACAGATATCTGGTGATGAGGTAATGGAGACTCAGTCCAAAGTTCGGTTGAGGGTCCATGTTGAGCATCTCATCTACAGGGTTAAGCAATAACGTGTATGAGGTGTTTAGTGTTAAGGTGTTTGACTCAGTCATCCCTCTTTTATGCAGGGAGCATCAACCAGCTATACACCATGGCTTGATTCCATGTAAATGACCAGAATGTCATATATATGACCAGAATAAATATATATATATGGTATCCGGGTGTGGGAGGTGGGCACTCTAACAAGGAGGCTAAAGACTGCAGCCATAGCGTCAGTCGCTAGATCACCTCTTGAGATCAGGGGAGTGAGGTTTACACGCAGAGCTCTTACTGGCCTTACTAGCAGCTTTAAAAAGAAAATAGTGTCATTGATCGGCTGAGGTTAGTTCTGTGTTTATTCAGTTCTGTTTAATAACTGTAAAATTCATCAAATATGAAATGAGTTCAATTCAGCATAAAGCAGCTCAGTGATGCCATCGTCCAGCTCTCATCCAATAGTGTCAGTGGAGTCAAATCAATAATAATGCTGAATATTATGTGTCCCCAACTAAGCAAGCCAGAGGTGACAGTGGCAAGGAACCCAAACCTCATTGTTGACAGAAATGGAGAGAAAAAAAAACTTTCCTCTGGGGAAACTGCATTTCAATTTTCATTTACTTAAATTTAACTTCTAAAAGTATGAACATATATAAATGGAGACTATTCATTAGTTGGATATAGCATTAGAATAATCACCATCGTCAGTGTAACTCAAAATATATAATTTTATATATAATATAACTTTTCCTTCTTACTATTGGGTGTGACAGCTGACTGCCTCACAATACGATTAACATCATCTACAGTCATCTGGGGAAGCTCTTATAAACAGCGAGTGTAACATGTCATCCTCTCCTGTGCAATCTTTTTTACACAGTTCAATAGCAAAAAGGGCTACCGGCACTACACCGGATGTAACTGTGTTGGCTGAGAAAAAAACGTGAGTCAGAGGAGGTGAACAACTCCAAGTAACTCCAACGTCACGTGTTGTCATCTCGTAATTACAACATCCATAAACGCAGCTATACACATCAATGGAACAGAAATACACAAAATAAGTGTCCCGATGACAAATGGAAATATTAAAAATGTGCTATTTAGATCATCTTTTTTTTTCCTATTTGCATACACTAAGTGAAAATAGTGATACATTCTATTTACACTATATAAAAGTAGCAGTTCTTTGCAATAAGTTCAAATAGTTATATTTCAAATAGTTATATTTATATTTATATATAGTGGCTGATACTATTTGCACCTCAGGGTTATGTCCCCATTATGTTCTGGTAGTTTCATTATGGATTTTTAGTTTGTTTTCATGTTCATGTGTTCCTTTTGTTCAGTTTTCCCGCTCCTCGTTATTAGTTCATATGTGTCAGCTGTGTTCTATTCTTCATCCTCATTTGTGTTTGCTATTTAAGTTGGTCCCTCACACATTCTGTCCGATCACCATTATGTAGTGCTTTGTGTTTACCTGTCTGGAATTACCTGAGAATAAATGATGTTTTGAATGTTATTCATCTGGTCTGATCTGTCTGACACATGGGTAAAAATCTAATTATATAATAACTTGCCCTGATCATATATACCTACATGAGCCTTGGGTTTAGTACTTAAGGCAAAAGTTTGTGAATAAGGCTGCTTGTGTTGATTGAAGCAGAACCCTAAAAACTGCAGTACACAATTCAATTTGTAAATGTAGTTTTTTTTTATACATTTCCCAGACTCATACATTTATTCACATCTATATAAATGTGACACAAAAAAAACTATTGATATAGATACAAATATTTGTATTGCCTTATATGGTTTTCGTAGCACCAACTATTATATGAAACAATCGAGAACTGTCTGGGTCGTCTGGCATGCAAAAGTCAGATTTTTCACCTTTTGACCATGAGATGTTGTTGGCAGTGTTGGGGAAAGTTACTTTGAAAAGTAATGCATTACAATATTGTGTTACTCCCTTAAAAAGTAACTAATTGTTACTTTTTAAGAAAAGTAATGTTATATTACTTTCATGTTACTTTTGTGTTACTTTTGCTTGTTTTTTTTTAATAAAGTTCTATTTCTGGGCAAATGTAAAGGCCCTTTTACACCAAAATTGAAATAAGGCTCAATGCAGCTCAAACAAACCTTTCAGCTGTGCTGCCATTCCCTGGATTGCAGAAGAATAGGTTAGATAGGTAAGAAGACTTCACCAATAAAAACAAAACATAAGTCATTACAAATCATTATTGCTTATGCTTTAAATGAATTGTCGAAAATCAGCAGCAATTGGTCAATAAAGTGAGATTAAATGCATAAAAAATGTTTAATTTAACATTTTTAATTATTGGAGGTTTGCGTAGTATTCTGATTTTGCATTTTACTGTTTTTATTCATTTTGAGGAATACTGAATCTTTTTTTTTGTAAGAGAGATTAGTAAATGCTCACATTTAGTCTAGAACTACAATAAGCATCATGTTTACACATAGTGCATACAATGCCTCTGCACTTACTCCTGAATTCTCTGAACAGGGCGACAGGAGAGCTGTCAGTCAATAAATGGGAAAACAAAGTAACTTGTGTTACTTATTTGAAAAAGTAACTCAGATTTTTTTGTTGTAAATTTAAAAGTAATGCGTTACTTGAAAAAAGTAATCTGATTATGTAACTCAAGTTACTTGTAATGCGTTACCCCCAACACTGGTCGTTAGTGTGCACCGTGTTAAGAAAAAGCTTAGAGTATTGAAACAATTTACAATACAGCTTCAGTGCTTCGCAAAGCTTCATTTCACCATCACTGTGTGTGTGTATGTGTTTGTATAGATAGGCTATATAAAATACATGTCTTTATTAAACAAAATTATATTTGGGGGCCAGCTACTCTCGTCTAAGGGACGTCTAATACTCTCTTATCATGCATTTAGCATCTCAAACGACATCTTTGTGTTTGCAGTTGTGCATAAATAGGCTGAATGAACTAACACCAAACAGCTTTTCTGGAACCAACAGCCTTTCTAATCAAGTAAGCTGGACTGCCTAATGAGCTCCTGCTTCATCCTAATTAACATGTCATTCTAATTAATAGATCTAATTATTTGGGTGTGGTTTTCTCTGGGTTCACAACACGCTATTGATTTAAACTTGTGGAAAACTGAGAATTAACTTTTATTGCAATTATTTTTGGTCTGTGAAAGCTTTTCATTCAGTGTAGAAAACTTCAAGGTAAGCTCTATGAGAAATATAAATAAAGCCACATACTTTGGTTAACTAGAACTTTAATAGTTTAAACAAACCTTTCAGTTGCTATCAAACGTTTGATCACTGTTTGTCATAAAATGCTAGAAAAGCTTAAATGCATGTTTAAAAAAAAAAAAAAAAAAATCTAAGTGTGGATGGATAAGTTAACATTAATGAATTGCGCCTCTACAGCATTTATTAATCTTTGTTCATGTTCATTTCAAAATGTACTAATATATTATTAAAAGCAAAAGCTGTGTTTGTTAACATTAGTTAATTCGCTGTGAACTAACATGAACACACAATGAACAGCTGGATTTATATTAACTACGTTAACAAAGATGATTAAAAAAAAATACAGTAACAAATGTATTGCTACTGTATTTGTTAATCTTTGTTAATGTAGTTAATTTTTTTTATTTTTATCTTGCATGTGAAAGAACTATATAAGAAGAGAGGTCAAGCAGGCTAAAATCACTCTAAACAAATAAGACCGCTTCAGTTCAAAAACAAATGTCTGATTGTAGTTTAAAGACTATTCTGGCCAAAGGACTAAAACCCTCTTGAAATGTTCTGCTCCAGGTATGGCTGATATAGTTACCCAACAGCCCACTGGTGCTATAGCAGGTGAACTGAGTGGACCACTACATGCACAGGCCCCTCCGCTTTCTGTTCCTATGACCTCCAGAGTGTTACACCCAGATGAGCAGCTCCATCGAAACCAGCCCTTTTACGTTCCCACTGTCCAGCCTCTCTTCCCATATCAGTGGTCCATGACAAATCCATATGTTCCCTACGGTGGATTTCATGGGTTAGGTATCTTCTAAAGCATGCATGTTTTTTTTATTTTACTGAATATTATTAGGGTTGCTACTTATTATTTTCTTCAGCGATAGATTTCAATTTAATTATACTGTTAAGCAATTTCTTTTTTTTTTTGCTGTTTCTTTATTTAATTTGACCCAAAGAACATGATGTTTTTTAAAGTTTCTAAAAGTTTCCTAATGGTTTATTTTCTGGATTGTCTCGAGCATATCAAATGAGTGAAAACATTGAGGAACCTGCATGCTTTTCATAATATGAAGTGTGATATTTACTTTACACGATTTAAGTGTGTGATTTTGAGGGATCTTGATTTAGGATACTAGGATCCAGTTTTTCATGCTACTAGGCAGTCTGGTAAAACGTATGAATGGAAACCCACATATAGGTAACGTAACTGTTCTTTGTTTTCAAGGTTACGGCATGATGCCACTACTACCTCCATGTTTGGAAGTTCCTGGATACATGATTCCTCAGGCTCAACTGCCCTTATTGGACTACAGACGTATGACTCCCCATGTGGCTCCAAACATTGCCCACCAGACTCGCTGCTCCCATTTTCAAAACAGTGTGTCCATTGGTCGTGTGATGGTCAGCTCAGAAGTGCAAACTGAACCCCTTTGTCATAGCGTAGACTCGCATGGACATACAGCAAGGTCTCAAACTAGTTCTGAATCAGGTAGGGGTACTGGCTGTGGTAGTCCAGTGTCAACATCACCCTGCTCCTCCGATAACAAATCAGTAGTTTGCCCTGAAGGTACATCTGTGCTGACTCAAAATCGCAATGCCACCAATTCTGTTCACAAGAGTGAAATCATCCAAGCCGAACGGGTGCAAATCAAATGCAGTGAAATGCCTTCTGGGCTTAAGATCTTTCAGAACATGGAGCTTGCTAGTCATAACGAAACTGACCTTTTGCAGTGCAGCTTGGCATCTTTACAATCTTCAGAGGATGTCGTCTTGTGCTCTTACCAGTCATTAGCATTAAGGAAGGATAAACAGAAGGTTGAAGCTGGGATGTTAAGATACTCCAGTAGGCATAGTCTCCCTACTTGTACAGAAGTTACTGTGGCGAGAGCTCCTCCATCTTGTAGAACTTTTCAAATGTATCCTAAGCAAAGTAGATCAGTCATTACCCAAAGCATTAAAGCAAAGAAAAAACTGGAGATACCATTTCTGGCAAAGGTCAAGGAAGATGGAAACCCTTCCAGTGTTCAATTTAAGATTCTGCGGCTGCCATTTGACATACAGAACCATAACCGGCCTTGTCAATTCGAGGCTTCTATCTGGTCTGTAGAGTCTTTGAGACCATATGTGCCTTCCAATGAGTGGATGGTTGAGAATGGTCTAAGCACTCATAAGAAACATTTGAACCCACTGATTGAACCCAGTGACATTGTCTCAAAGCCGAATTGTGTTTCTGTAGGGAAGAATCTACAAACTGACACATCAACTAAATCCCATGGTCTTCCACATCAACTAGAGGCTTCTATCTGGTCTGTAGAGTCTTTGAGACCATATGTGCCTTCCAATGAGTGGATGGTTGAGAATGGGTTTTTAACTCCTCAGAAACCTCTGAGCCCACAGATTAATTCCAGCGACGTTCTGTCAGAGCCGAATCAGTCTTCCACTAATGGTATTCCAATAGGAAAAAATCTAAACGGTGCATCAACTAAATACCATGGTCTTCCACATCAACTGGAGGCCTCTATCTGGTCTGTAGAGTCTTTGAGACCATATGTGCCTTCCAATGAGTGGATGGTTGAGAATGGGTTTTTAACTCCTCAGAAAACTCTGAGACCACAAATTAAATCCAGCGACGTTCTGTCAGAGCTGAATCAGTCTTTCACTAATGGTATTCCAGTAGGGGAGAATCTACAAACTGGTGCATCAACTAAATGTGAAGACTCACTTAGCTCCCTTAAAGCCCACTCACCATACCGTCCCTCAACAAGCTGGCTGGCTGACTTTGGTAACGTATACTACTACAGTAAGTTACCCGTTGTACGACAACAGCCTAACATTCCAGAGAGGGGGCTACCAAAGATGTCCCTTGCCATTAGTCTTGAATCTTCTCCTCTCAAAAATAGGAAAGAGACCAGGAACCAAAGAGCAGCAATTGGTGTCTCCGATCAGAAGCACAATTCATGTCATACTTGCAAGTGCAAAGCAAAAAGCAGTCCGAGGCTTGCTGGATCTGCCGTGATGCGTGGTTCGGTTTCTCATTCCACATTGGAGAAAAAACTTCCCTTCTGCCCATCATGTAGATATGATACGAAAGGAAAGGATCATAGAAAGCTTTCTTTTTTAGATGGTCTTGGTTGGAAAAGAGAAGAGATTGCTGAAATGAAAACCTATGATGAGAAGAGTGCTACTAAGGTAGTCCATAATACCCAAGAAATGATTTTAGGAAGTCATTTGGCAAAATGCCGTGCTGCTTATCAGCCTAAAATAAGAGACCAAACTGGGCTGTGTGAAAATTGCCAATGCCTTAATGCCAGCCCTGCTCAAGATAAATGTGTTGACCTTGAATGCAGAATTTGGGAAAAGAGTGGGGAAGACTGGAATATCAACCCAAAGAAGAGATCGTTACAGAGACTGCAGAAAGGTAGGGCTGCCAAGAGACTTATGTCCAAATTCTCTACATTGTGTATATATACTCTATATTGTTACCTATATCTTCTGGTAGACAATGCATGGACAGGAAGTATGCAGGCAACTAAAACTGAAAGGATCCAGAAAAAAGAAAGAAAGGAGTACTTGCAAGGTAAGAAAGTTCATTTGTAATCTTGAAAGAATTGTGTCCCTATTATACCCTAACTGTTTATGTATTTAATGCACATTTAAAATCCCTCTTATGTAATCACTTAATCTTTTGCTGCTGTTTTTGTTAATCCTCCTTCCTTTCTCTCTCCAGAGCTCACACGACAGAGAGACACAATGCACACCCCATGGAGAGCGTGAATGCACATTAATGTCACAAATGTTCAAACCCTTTCATCACCCATATTCACGTGTCATTTTTATGCAGTGATTTAATAAAGTACTTATGACTGCAAACATACAACATACAACATATTGCCTTTATCATCGAATCTTCAGAAGTTCCATTTGAAATTAAATCCGTCACTAAATCATATTTTCATGTTGTGAATGGCTATGCATGTAATGGGCTACACAGACCTGCGCAAACACTTAAGCACATTAGATGCTTTACACACACACAAAAAAAACTTTGTCTTTTGCTTTAATGTGCAAGTAGGTAATCTGAATTTTAGATTTCAATCATGCCTTTTTCAAATATTTTAATTTGTAACAAGTCCTACAAGAGAAGGTATGATCCACACAGAGATCTGGGGCTGTATTCACAAAACATTTTATCTTGTCATTAGGAGTTCTCCTAAATGGCAGTAAAAAAATCTTAGTTAAGAGTTCTTTTAACCTATTCACATAGCTGCTGAGAGAAACTTTTACTAAGGAATAGAAAAAGGTCTTAAGTTAAGAGTAAGGGTGAGGTTAACCTCGTTGCTATGGATGTCAACGCTTACTATGCCCACAGTGATCGGCTAATAGGGGAGGGGTCTCTGTCAGTGATTTAATTACAGAAATATTGTAGAGTGAGGTTTCATGTTGCCATATTCAAATAAAGATTTTAAAAGGTAGGCTATGTGTCACTAATTAAACTAGTATATGTTAGCGAATTGTCAGACTTGCATGTCTGCATCTCGAGAGATTGCCGAAGTCAAGCAAAAATTATGTTTTATAAACAAAGTTTGTGAGGAGCACATTCAAATGGTTTATCTAATCAGCTCGAGAGGAGGTATACACAGCCGAGAGCCGACTCACCTAGTTACCTTGACAGTTTTCTGCATCCCTCAGCCTCAGTACAGAACTCTGTACAGGGTCTTTGGGCGGATTGCTGAGATGGATATTTGATTAACTGATTGGTAATGTGATACAATTTTCTTGATACAAAAGCAAAGATGACAAGTACCAAAGCTGATTTAAGTCATATTAAGAGAGTGTAGTGAATGGACCGTGGATGTAAAGCTAGATTTTAAAGGCAAGTGAATAACATACATTTAACTCTGTTCCTTATATAAGGCCTCATATGACTGTGGAAGACTTGGAATACTTATGGTTAGTATGGATGGTTTTTATGATGTTTTTTTTTTTTTTTTCCTTTTGTAACTTAAGCCTCTGGTCCCCATCCACTTCCATGAGGGTCGTTGGGAAAAGTATGAACATTCTTCAGAACTTCTCCTTTTGCAAAGTCATGCTGGTTTGCAATGAAAATTATTTTTGGGGGGGAACTGTTCTTCTAAAAATATTTAAGAATATTCTCAGATAAATTCACATTGAATGGTGAAATTCCTAAGAGTTTACATTCAACACACAAAGAATTTTCAAGAGAATACATTATGATATACACATTGGAAATGAAAGATGAACACGTTTTCCACCATGTCTTACAAATTATACATTTTAAACTGGTGTGCTATTAACTAACCTGCCTATATATAGGCTAGATTTTATGATATAATCCAAAAGAAAACCGAATTGGTGGGAGGAAGAAGCGCTACTGCTTGCTGAATTAGTTGAACAGTGGAAACATAAATGGCAAGTTCAGCCCAACATTAACCAGCGCTGAAAAAGATGATGCGTGCTCTGTCCAAACAATACCGTTTGATTAACTGCTCATCGTCAAACATTTCAAAAACATTCTTCCTCTCCTGAAAGATCTGCGCACGTCTCTGTCTCCTCAGTGCCATCACAAGCCCCTACTGGCAACTCCTAACCACTTGAGAGACCTCTTGAGCTGTCTTAAATAACTGGGAGAGTACGAGTGATTCTTAGCTTTAAGAAATTTGCTAACTTGCTTTTATACTTTGAAAGTAGAAGTACATTTCATGAATTCTCAGCACTTACGACTAAAATAGCACTTTGAGAAGCTTGATAAATGTGGGCCCTGGGCCCGTATTTATCAAGCCTCTGAGAATTACTCACAAGAACACTGCTAATAATTGACTTAAGAGTAAAAAAATTCTTGGCTCAAAGCTGCGCTTAAAAGTTAGTTATCAAGCATCTCAGTCATACTCATAAGTGAAGTGTAGGACTAAATCTTGAGTGTCAGTCTTAGAGATGATTCACGACACTTTGCTGTGCCACAAACGGGATTTTGGATGACGATATAGGCATGGACCAATCACTGAATAGATTTCCATATTTAAGAATATTCTCAGATAAATTCACATTGAATGGTGAAATTCCTAAGAGGAGTTTACATTCAACACGCATTTGACAATAAAGAATTTTCAAGAGAATACATTATGATATAAACATTGGAAATGAAAGATTAACACGTTCTCTGACAAATTATAAATTTTAAACCAGTGTGCTATTAACTAACCTGCCTATATATAGGCTAGATTTTATGATATAATCCAAAAGAAAACCCGAACTGGCGGGTGGAAGAAGCGCTACTGCTTGCTGAATTAGTCAAACAGTGGAAACATGTTATAAAAGGCAAGTTCAGCCCAACATTAACCAGCGCTGAAAAAGATAATGCCTGCTTTGTCCAAACGATACCGTGATGCCTGCTTTGTCCAAACGATACCGTTTGATTAACTGCTCATCGTCAAACATTTCAAAAACTTTCTCCCTCTTCTGAAAGATCTGCGCACGTCTCTGTCTCCTTAGTGCCATCACAAGCCCCTACTGGCAACTCCTAACCACTTGAGAGACCTCTCGAGCTGTCTTAAATAACTGGAAGAGTACGAGTGATTCTTAGCTTTAAGAAATTTGATAACTTGCTTTTATACTTAAGTTTGAAAGTAGGAGTAAATTTCATGAATTCTCAGCACTTAAGACTAAAATAGCACTTTGAGAAGCTTGATAAATACGGGCCTGTCACATCTGCTTCTGTGTCTTGCACTTGTGGGACTTTTATGTTGAAGTTTATTTGTGCCTAGGTTCTGTGTTCTTTTCTGTGTCCTGTTCCTGTTGAGTTTTGTAGTTTTTTGTAGTTTTTCATGTCGATTAGTCTTCCCAGGTGTTTCCCATTTACCACTCCCCTTGTTATCTTGTTAACCTTGTTTCCCTTGTGTATATATACCCAGTGCTTCAATTGTTTTCTCCCTGTTCCCTGTTCCCTGTTCCCTGTTCCCTGTTCCCTGTTCCCTGTTCCCTGTTCCCTGTTCCCTGTTCCCTGTTCCCTGTTCCCTGTTCCCTGTTCCCTGTTCCCTGTGTTTTTTGCCAGTTTGTGTTGGTCCTGAGTCCTCTTTTTGATTGTTTATTTTCATTAAATTCTCCCTGCATCTCTGCCTGCCGCCTGTTATTTCCCGTTTCATGACAGGGCCCTGATTATCTTGATGGGTCTACAGATCCTCTTATCAGATTTTCCTATGGTGTAATGTGTGTTAAGAGTGGTTGAATCTGCTCGGAAGAATATCTGGGCCGCAGCAATCTCAAATTCTAAATATCCAAGATGTTGAAAATTTAGGATAATGTAAACTAGAAAAAATTGTTGTGCTCCAAGTAGGTAAAAAATCCCCTTGCTTCAGGTGCGTAGAGCCAAAAGAATAATTACAAACAAGCAAGAAAATTGCTGACCGCACACCACAGGCCTGTCTAGCTTTTAATTCACGTGCATTTTGCACCATGCAGTTTAGAAAAAAAAAAATTGTTAGACTTTTTTTAGTCTGGACTGAATTCAGTGTGTGGTCAGCAATTTTCTTGCTTGTTTGAAAGTTTACGATCAGAAATCCTGTTGTGTGGGGATAACCCCGAGGACAAATGCGCAAACATTCTCTAGAATGTCACATGGAACAAAACGATTCCTAATCAGAAAGCGACGTAAAATGGTAGCCTAATTGGTCAAAAATCCATGGGCCAGGGCAAATTAGCATGAAAAGCGCAATCCCATAAAAGCGGAAAGAAAAGTTCTGATACAAATTAGATACAGCCAGATCATTTTCATAATGACCAACACAATCTATCAAGAGCAGCACAAGTTAGCGTCAGGTTTAAGACATGCTTTTTTGGGTGGTAAATTATGCCGCAAATACCAGTAAATTGATGAATCACCTGCAAATCACCTTGATTCCTCCCATACATTTTGCATCTGAAAGGGAATCTCCTACAAATGCATATACAATAAGGTCAGCTGCAAAAAAAAATTGCCCGTCATCTTCCATGTTTGTTTACTCTAAAGTCCAGTTTGACCGCAAGAGATTTTTGCAAGATTGTTCACAATCAGGAATCTGGTTGTTTGTGAATAGAATCTGTTAGAGTGTGGTGTGCTCGCGGCTCTCCACACATAGGAACAAAACGGTTAAATCTATGATTTTTTCTATTGTCATGTTTGTGGTCACATTTTGAAAAAATCTTTAAGTATGGGCCAGCCTTTACTCAAATACTTTACACCAATGGCGATGACAGACGGTTAAACATGAAAGTACTATGCAATCATTTAAAACATTTCTCCTTATAGACCCTTTTTGGCCCAAAAAGAAAAAGTGTGGCAGAACTGCTTGCAATGGCAATGCGTGGTGTGATCACTGTTCAGAAGCTCAAAAATATTATTTAAAAAAACAATTAATTCATTCATATTTAATTTTAACATCTTTACTCATATATATTAACCAACTGCACAATAACATTTTTTAAACAAATGATGCTAACAGACTGTCTTTTCCAAGTTCACAATGTTACATTTCTTAACCCTGCAAGAATGAACTACAGTTTACAGTAAACAAACAAACAAACATTCATTAAACAATAGAACCAATCTTAATAGAAATGAATAATTCTGTGTTAAAATGTTACTAGAAAAATAGCATTAATATTTTAATTGTTACCACAAATGTAAGTTAGTTGTTTGTCCCCAAAAGCCTTTGACACTGTCATTTATGGAAGAGCCGGGGTAGGAACTATACTGTCCTCTTAAAATGGCTTGTGTTCACCTCACTTTTTCCATGCTGTCAGATAGGATTTCACTTGCATTGCAGGTATTTACACATCTCAAAAGTCCTGTAGCTTTGTGTGAAATTGAGGATTTGGTTAAGTCTGTCAGAAAATGAGAGGTTAAGAGTATCGGTCCGTAAAATGCTGGTGAAACTCCTTAATCTTGGCCAACACTATCTTCAGTTTCTCTTTTGGAGGAAGGATGGTCATTCTGTAGGAGAAGAATGAAAAAAAAAAAAAAAACAGGTACAGTTAATCAACAAAGAGATTGAAAATCTGCCAAGAAAGTTTAATAATTTATAGTGTTAGCTATTGTGTACAGTGTCCTCCACTAATATTGGCAAAGAAGGCTGTAAAAATAAATCTGCATGTTTATCCTTTTGAGCTTTCATTCAAAACAATTACAAAATTCTAACTTTCATTGAAGTAAAACAATTAAAAAGTGGGGGGGAACTTACATTATGAAATAAATATTTTTCTCCAATGCATGTTGGCCACAATTATTGCCACCCCTAGTAAAATATAAGTACACCAGGCATAACATTTTGACCACTGACAGGTGAAGTGAATAACACTGATTATCTCTTCATCAATGCACCTGTTATTGGGTGGGATATATTAGGTAGCAAGTGAACATTTTGTCCTCAAAGCTGATGTGTTAGAAGCAGGAAAAATGGGCAAGCTTAAGGATTTGAGCGAGTTTGACAAGGGCCAAATTGCGATGGCTAGACGACTGGGTCAGAGCATCTCCAAAACTGCAGCTCTTGTGGGGTGTTCCTGGTCTGCAGTGGTCAGTATCTATCAAAAGTGGTCCAAGGAAGGAACAGTGGTGAACCGGCGACAGGGTCACGTGGGGAGTGAAGGCTGGCCTGTGTGGTCCGATCAAACAGACAAGCTACTGTAGCTCAAATTGCTTAAGTTAATGCTGGTTCTGATAGAAAGGTGTCAGAATACATTGCAGTTTGTTGCGTATGGGGCTGCATAGCTTTTACCGCTTCAGAGGGCCTTTATTAACCTCCCGGAGCCATGTGGATTACTTTTATAATGGATGGATACACTCTTTTGGGCTTTAAATTTTACACCTAGGATGGCTTGAGGGTGAGTAAATAATTTGGTAATTTTCCCTTTAATGAGCCCATCTGTGCCTGGGAGATGGGAATGCTGGGGATACTATCTTTCTGGCAGTTTGTGGGGTATGTATACATAAGCAGAGGAAGAAGGCTTCCTCCGTCTCAGCAAGTCGGTGGTCCCAGAGCTCCCAAGCCCGGTGGTCCCAGAGATCCTAACTCCGGTGGTCCTGAATCCGGAGATCCTGGTGGACCTGAGTCCAGTGGTCCCAAGTTCGGTGGTCCTGGAGGACCTGACTCTGGTGGTTCCATGTCCAGTGGTCCTGAATCAAGTCCCGGAGGAACACCCTGACTCCGGTGTGGAGTGTGGAGGTCCCAGAGCTGTGGATGTTCCAGAGCTCCCTGTTACAGTCATGGAGGCTGTCCCTGAGCAGCCCTGTTTGTCCTGTTGTGGTCGAAGAGGCTGCCCTCATTTTTGTAACAAAAGTCTCTCACCTCAGAAAAATGAACTTTCCTGTCCTATCAATTGTGCATACAAATGAAATCTTGTCGTGAAATTACCAAAAAGTACCAATAAATCATTACTTCGAAAACAACAGGGTCGCCTTTAGGGTCACCGGTCCTTATGTTAAGGTTTTACATGAAGTTATTTGGTTTTGTTGTATTTGGTTAGTTATCCTTACTTCCTGTGTTTCTTCCTGTTGTCATTTGGTTTCATTGTTTATTTATTGTCTCCACCTGTTTCTTGTTTAGCTCCTTTCTCTCTTATATATCCCTCCATCTCATCTGTTCCTGTCTTAGTGTGTTTTACTAAGCTGTTGCATTTGCAGTTTCCTTTGGATTGCATTCTTCCTGGATGATTTTCTTATTTCAATAAAGCTGCACTTATATCTGCACTACATCTCCTCCTTGCAGAAGAACCAACATCATAGATTGATATAGAAGCCGTCCAACTTATCCTCCTCTCCCAGGGTGATAAATCCATTAAGGACCACAACTGTGAATTTCTCCATTTTATAAACAAAGTGAACTTCCCTGACCGTTCATTCTAGGGTGCTTCTCAATATCCCTCCTTGTTTCCTCGCTCCTCCGTCCTCCATCCTATGACCCGGAAACTGATCGAGCTCAGCCATCTTGTAGGACATCTCAACTCTCTAATTGAACAGCGAGGATGAGAGGATCGAGGAGTGAGGAGGCTTCCTGAGGAGTCATGAGTAAGGATACACAGGTATATCCTTTGCGGAAG
This sequence comes from Rhinogobio ventralis, assembly GCA_039654625.1. Lineage (NCBI taxonomy): Eukaryota > Metazoa > Chordata > Actinopteri > Cypriniformes > Gobionidae > Rhinogobio > Rhinogobio ventralis. The sequence continues at coordinate 12,555,253 of CM077212.1, read as the reverse complement.
TGTTTTATCAACTAAACGTGACGCACGTATAAATTCTCCTCCCCCTTCACATTTTGCCACAGTTTATTAATTATTATAATTATCATTATTTTTTACATGTACAAGACACAAATGTATGTCATATTACAACTGTAGTAGCACAGTTGCAGAATTATATCAAAGGACAAGAAAATGAAAGAAATTTAAACAAACTGTAATGCTATACAACAAATATTTAACGACGACGACACTTCGAAGTGATACTAAAGGGAGCGAGGGTATATCATTTCACTTGATTCAATTCCTCCATCCTCCATCGTGTCTTTCCCTTGCGTCCATCCCTCGCATCCTGAAGGGGTGGAGCTAAAACATGAGGAAAGGAAGTGAGGAAAGGAAACGAGGATGCACAAATAAGAATTGAAAAGCACCCTAGCATTTTTTTTATAATAACCTTAAAGAACCATTGAAGTCAGTTTCATGTGGCAATGTTTGTGTTGTGCTTGAGTACATGGCTTTGTCTTTGCTTGTGTTGGACATGTGCTCTGCTTGCCTTCCTTATATATTGTGCGTCCTTTCCTCTTGTGTTGCTGGACATTGTAACTTTGTATGGCCTTTCATTTCAGATGTTAATTCACTGTTAATTATAACCAAAGGCAAACACATCAATGGCTGATTTTATTCATCTGGATTGTATAAAGGTAGAGTAACCTGAAATGGTAGGTGCCTTCTCGCTGTCCAAAGCCGCTGCCGGGAACCAAACAGATGCCTGTTTCTTCCAGAAGCTTCATACAGTAGAACATATCTGGAGATTGTCCCTTCTCCTAAAATTTGAGGGGATGGGGGATTTCAGTTAACATTTTTAATGAAACCAAGTAATTAATAAATAAATAATTAAAAGAATGGTTTAACAAAGAAAATATTATCATTTACTTGAACTTATTGGCATCTATCTTTCTATAACTTGTCATGTGTAGGTCTTAATGCAAACCATCTTCTCAAATACTCAATATAAGTGCTCACTTTTAGAACCTGATTCTAACCTTATGCTGACATTCTACTTGAGTAGAATATTTTACTGATGCAAAACAAGAGATAACCAACCAACCAACAACATATTAATAACTGATGTTATTAATGTGGTATTCACTTTAATGTTGTTATTACTGCTGTTGTAATCAATGTATGCTTTTTACGGCGAGCTTTTTGTTTATGCTTTTTCTTTTTTTTGACCTGTAGCTGTAGTTTTTCTTTTTTGTCAAATAATTGAAGTGTTTTTTTCTTCCCTCATATTTAAAATATTTAAAAATATAAAAATGTTCCTCATATTTTCATGGTTTATTCAAACTTGTAGGGTCATTAAAAAAAAAATTTCTCTTCTTGTGGACATATAAGTAAAACAAAATGGTATGTAACTCATGTGAACAATGTTCATACTTTATAAGAAAGAGTTGGATAATAAAGTTGAAAAAAGTTTATAGGAGGCTTAAAGCAGTGAATATCTTATATTTGCACTGGGGACATTTCAGTCTATATTTTGTCCTATTTTCCTAGTGTCTTTTACCAATTACATTACTATGTATTTGACATTCATTTATTTCCCTTTTGATTTCAGGGGTAGTTAATTGTTAAGGCCTATTGACACTGCACCGACAGACGCAGACCAACGCCGACAGTCACCAGATTAAAGAACGTCACATCTTAGACATTCTAACAATCTCCGACATGGATAACACACAGATCCGACAAAACCCGACGAAGTGTCTGTTGCCATCTGACGGTGCGTTGTGAATTGGTCTTTAGGGATAGAGTTGGGTTAATGAACCATGTTAACTTAAATTGAGTTATGGTAACTTAAAGAGGAATATGCCCCATGAATCCCAATCAAGTCACATTAGCACTTTAGCAAAAAAAAAGTCCATTGTCAATGGTGTAGTGATGTATGAAGCACAGCTCACATAATCCCTTTCAAACCAGGCAGCTGTTTGTTAGTCAACATGGCAAATGCACATTACCAAACTGACTCAATGCAAAATCTGCCTGGGTAAATCTTTTGAAATAATTGGATTTTGCCCATGAAAATTTACAGAACAGCAGTAAATGTAACAACACCTTGGTTATGCCCATAAAAAGAACAGTTATTAGATTTAACTGAGCACAGGCCGATTCTACCTTGGCCTCCAGAATGGCTTTTGGTGGGAGGTGGATACGTGGGAAAGTGTACATTGCACCCTGCACTGGGTTACATTTTATTCCTGGGACTTGATTCAAGATCTCTTGCGTCATGTTGGCTTTCTCTGCCAGTGTGGCCAAAGTTTCTGTGTGTTCCTGAAGACAATGGAGAAAAGGTTTGATTACTTTCTTCTTGGCTAAAGAAGTTTTTTTAACTGGTACAGAGGAAGCAATCAACGGGACGTTATAGACCTGGATGAATGTGTCATATGAGGGTTCATCTGGTTGAGGTGGATTGACCACCACATCTAGAAGAGCCTGACCAGGCACCGGAGGACACAGCCGCACAGACACCAGCTTAGTGAGTTGAACTTTCACCTCAGGGTCTAGATTTACCACCTCCATATAACCACCACGAAAACCACACCTTCAAGAAGCAAGAAAGACCAGGTTTAGTGCTTAACTTGAAAACTTCTATTTTAGGGCACTACTATTTGGTCAAACCACAATATTTGTGTATGCTCTTTCCACATCATCTCATAACTTACATTTTAACTTATGGTGGAACAACACAGGATGTTTTCTTTAAATTAACTGCGGAAGTGTTTTACATATTGATGTATGTAATATTATGTGAATATGTTTTATGTGCTTGTGTGACGCAAGAACAAACCTCACCGGTTCTGACGCATCAAATAAGTGCATTTAAGCTTACATTTACCATATTTTATGAGCTTTTTGTATGTGTGTTGATCAATGTTTAAATGTGAATAAAAGTCTAAATTCACCAGTTCAACATATAAAGCGATTATGTCTTTTCAGATGTCTTGAACCTTTTGAAGTGTCAACTTTTGGTGTAATGGCTTTAGCTTTCAATGGAAGGACAGAAATCTCTCAAATTTCAAAATATCTTCATTTGTGTATCAAAGATTAGGAATGATATTTTCATTAACCCTTTAAGAACAAAATGTGATTAGGAGGAGTCAGATTAATTAAATTCTATAATATTATCTACAGAATACTTCTTCCAAATAACCTGAAGATCATTTACACTTTGGACACTCACTCTCCCATGTAGCACTTTGATGTTGAGTGAAACGAAGCTAGTTCCACTTTCTCAGAGTATTCTGGACCCATTTCAAAAAGCACCTTCTTAAAGGAGTGAAACTTACACCCGTCTGCATAAACATTGTCCTGATAGACCTGGATAAAGCAGGGCATATTGAAAACATTAACATTGTTTGTTTTGTGTATTTAAAAACCATATATATATAAATAGACCTATCATACAAATCACCTCGTCAGACATGAGGAAAAGGTTCTCTGTCGCAGCAAATCGGATCACGTCTTCAATGCACTGCCGACTTTGCACTTGACCTGTCGAGTAAAGGCAAGCAGTGTTGCCAGATTATTTTAATGTTTTCCAGCCCAGAGATTGTACATAGTCTTCACCACTGCAACAATTTTAAGGAAATAAGCCACACAAACACCTTATTTACATACTTAACCAGGGTGCTTCTCATTTCTAAAATTGTGCATAATTTCCTATCCTTGCTCCAAAAATGCGAGGGAGGGATGCAAGGAAAATAAATAAGGTCAGAGGAATAAAAGGAAGATGTATTTGTAAAATGTAATATTCTTGATCACTCAAGCCAGATACACACTACATAAAAGTCTTCTCACACTACACGACTGTCTGGGGTACTATTTATTTGCTGTTGTGTGCACATTATACAACATTTCAATTGGAAGAATCGGCAACAACTCTATCTGGTCTACAAACTCACATGAACAAGCACTGATTTGCCTCCGATTTCACGCATTTGTGTTTCGACAAAAAGAGACTAGTATTTCCTCACTTCTCATTTAGACCATTGATACATCCTTGAAGATGAAGGAGTGAGGAAACGAGGATGCACAATTTGAAGGGAATGAGAAGCACCCACGGTGACATACAGTAGTGGCTAAAGTGATGTCTGGATGGGATATTTGTTTTTAATGACCCTATAAGTTTGATTAAGCAAATTATATTAAATTATATTTTTGAAAACATTTTAAATATGAGGGAAGAACAAAACACTTAATTTGGTTAAGGTACGTATCTGACAAAATTATTTGGCAAAAAAAAGGCAAGCCACGGCAACAGGTTTTGTTTTACTATGCAAAAAGCACATTTTTAATAATATTTGAATAAAGAGTGATTTTGTGACCATCCTAGGCCGTACATCACTTTTTGGCCACTACCGTATGTTGTTCTGGAATATCAAGAAGCCACACAATTATGTCACAACATACTGTAACAAAGTTATGCTTTTCCATACAACATCACGAGCAAGAATGCCATTGGATTCCATATCAGCACAGCTATAATTGGGCTTTATAGGCACAAGGCAGCAGTTCTATAAAAAAGTGATTTGTTGTCCCACCTGTGGGGTTGCCAGGATTGATAATGCACAGTGCCCGAGGGCTGCAGTGCTTCTTTGCTTCCTGCAGGGCGCGCCGTAACTCATTGATGTCCAAACTCCAGCAGTTGTCTTCATCCAAATAGTAACTGATTTGCACAGCACCCAGCTCAGCCAGAGCAGCGGAGTACAGTGGGTACTGAGGGATGGATATCATCACTCCCGTACGAGACATTCCTTCCCCTGACACTAGTAACTTAAGCATAGTCTGACACAGACAAATGCAGATATTTAAAACTAATTCTGATATTGCATTCTTTAATGCAATGACAATCAAAAATATAAGGTGAATCCATATGAATAAAACTTTGCATAGATTTCAACATAAAAGTATATATATTTTTTTAAACACAAAAGTTTTCATAAAGCCATTTGTACACCAGAATTTATGCAAGTTCACTTTATAAATCACCGTTAATGGAAATGTGTCCACACATTAGCCTTATGCCCCACACTGTCTCTTTCACAAAATAACCATATATATACGGAGCTGACACTGCCTTTTTTAATATTCATGGCCTAATTTGCATATAACTACCATATGTATATTGCCATGGAGATATTTAAACAAGATACACTATATTACCAAAAGTTTTGGGACACCTGCCTTTACATGCACATGAACTTTAATGACATCCCATTCTTAATCCATAGGGTTTAATATGGAGTTGGCCCACAAGTCTTAGCTCTAATTCAGTGGTCACCAACCTTTTCAAGCCAAAGATCCCTGACCTCAGCCTTGATGAAAGGAAAGATCTACCTATAGATTTTTCATGGCCGATTCAGAGTTTTGTTTTTTTTTACAAGCAAATTGGCTATTTGCCAATTTTTCTTCTTTGTTTAAGCAAATTTATTTGTTGTTTATTTGCTCTATAACAGGCCAAAATGTAAATAAAAATTTAGCCATTTGAAATGAGAGGCAACCACTGCATTTTAATCATGATCCAAACAAAGATACACACATGTAGCATGAGCAGTTGTTTTAGACATTAGATTGCATAATTTCAAGACTTAGAGCACATATAGAATGGTCTGACTTCAGCTTTGTGAAATTGTTACATGAGACACACCTGCACAAAACAAAAACAGATGGACTGAATAAAAATGCTAATTAAATCTCTGACAGTAGGTGGTGCACATGGAAAAGAAGTTATTTTTTCTTGCTGGGCCTACTTATAGTACCTGGTCCACTTCATGTGTTTTTTTTTACCTGTATTTTTTTTATAGATCAGATATCTATCTGATTTATCAGAACGATTCCATTTACACTTGGTCACTTGTGTTTCCGCAAAACGGATATAAATCAGATATTCAATTCCCGCGCTAGCCTATATGCAGATATGCAGAGTTCACAGATATGAGCTGCATTTTATTTATCAACAGCTAATTTGCGTCTGCAACTTTCGCTTTCATTTGCAGCAGTTTGCTGAAGAGATGCTCAGCTGCTCGTCTGCGGCGATGTGTGCTGCAGTAGCTCTGTCATAACTGGCTATAACATGTCCTATAGCCTATAACACGCTCTCACACATTTATTTATTAGCATTGTTGGGAGGAGTAAAATTTACATATGTGGTTTCAACAACCAGATGCATTTAGACTTTTTAGAATGCGTCCCAGACCACCTCCTGTAGTGGTTTGATTGATCGGATTTAAATCCGTCTCGAATGCGTGTCGGAGGGCATTTACACCTGGTCTTTTCACGATTGGATCCAGCTATCTGATCAGAGAAAACGCAAGTGACCATGTGTAATACTGTGTCTGGTATTTTCTCTGCTGCGCGTCTGCACTCTTCTCTTTGTGACCGTCTTCAGCGTGTCCCATCTCTGGGCCGTGTTAACGTCCTGTTAACAGACTTCGTAATAATTTCACACAAATGACATTCGGGAAATGATTGCAATGCAGTTCGTGTGCAAGTCCGAAATAGAGATCATCCACAATGACACTAAAAACCGTCCGGTTGCTAATTGTGTGTTTGGAGCACAAATTAACTGGCTGTTTCTGATTTATGGCCGGTCGATTTGTGCGGTGTGAATTTTAAGGTTGCAGAGAATACATTTTGGGAGCAATTTCGAGCCTTGATAATGTGTTGTTACTTATTTTTCAGTATTTTTTGGGAGCTACCGGGACAGTGATAAAGCGGGTTGGCGGCCACTGCTCTAATTCATCCCAAAGTGCTCTATCGGGTTGAGGTCAGGACTCTGTGCAGGCCAGTCAAGTTCCTCCACACCAAACTCACTCATTCATGTCTTTATGGACCTTGCTTTGTGCACTGGTGCGCAGTCATGTTGGAACAGGAAGGGGCCATCCCCAAACTGTTCCCACAAAGTTGGAAGCATGAAATTGTCCAAAATGTCTTGGTATGCTGAAGCATTAAGAGTTCCTTTCACTGGAACTAAGGGGCCAAACCGCCAAACCCAGACTCGTCCATTGGACTGCCTGACAGAGAAGCGTGATTCGTCACTCCAGAGAACACGTCTCCACTGCTCTAGAATCCAGTGGCAGCGTGCTTTACACCACTGCATCCCACGTTTTGCATTGCACTTGGTGATGTAAGGCTAGTGTAACAGGGTCAAAAAATTTTCATGTATGGTCCCTTTAATTGCACTCTACCTACCCAGATAATGAACTGGTTCCAGTAGGGTCATTTAGATTAGCGCCAGCCGAGAAAGTGAATGGCTGCGGTGAGTGCTCCGTGATAAAAGTATATTTTATTGATTGTATAATGATCTTATGGACTAATATTGATATATATATATGTGTTTTTAAATGAATATTGTATGATTTTGGTTTATGACACGGTATATTAGTGGTAACATCAAGTTTGTTCACCTCTTTATAGAACACAATGCACGAGGGTGATTTGCCAATCTGATCACCACTGTTTAATGTGTTGTCAACAGGTAGACATTTCTCAATTGTGTTGTTTTATAACTGTTTATTAAGTAGTTTGTTAACAGAAGTAAATTTAGATTCGCACCAGCCGAGAAAGTTAATGGCTGCGAACACAATGCACAAGAGTGATTTGCCAATCTGATTACCGCTGTTTAATGTGTTGTCAACAGAATAAAAATCCATCCTCAAGCGCGAATTGGTGTCCATTGTGAGTTTTATACAATGCAACGCAGAGACAACCCTGTTACACTTGGATACAGCTGCTCGGCCATGGAAACCCATTCCATGAAGCTCTCTACATACTGTTCTTGAGCTAATCTGAAGGCCACACAAAGTTTGGAGGTCTGTAGCTATTGATTCTGCAGAAAGTTGGCGACTTCTGCGCACGCTCTGTGATTTTATGCGTTGCTATTGTTCCCAATTGCTTCCACTTTGTTTTAATACCACTAACAGTTGACTGTGGAATATTTAGTAGTGAGGAAATTTCACAAATGGACTTATTGCACAGGTGGCAACCTATCACGGTACCACGCTTGAATTCACTGAGCTCCTGAGAGCGACCCATTCTTTCACAAATGTTTGTAGAAGCAGTCTGCATGCCTAGGTGCTTGATTTTATACACATGTGGCCATGGAGGTGATTGGAACACCTGAATTCAATGATTTGGAGGTGTGTCCCAATACTTTTGGCAATATAGTGTATGTTGTCTGTGTCTATATGATTTTGCTCCTAATGTAAATCTCTCATTTTTATAAAAAAAGATGCTTGTATATATTTACTGGCCATTTTGGGCATCAAAAAGTGTGTACTCCTAGACACATAATATAATATGAAAAGTAAACTTCCACACATAGAAAGAATGTCTGTTTGGGAGTCTAGATTTGTAATATGATGGAGCATGGTCTAGCATGGCTGCCAGAAAATGCTGGGAATCATAGGAAATCATAGGTTTGTGTGAACCTCTCAAACCCTATGGTGTTGGGTTTTTTAAGCGTATCAAATTCAATAAAAGCATTGATGTGAATCGTTCTTTTCAGTTTGTTCATCAAATAAAGTTATTCACAGTCCTAAGCAAAGGTGTCAAATGTTGCTCCTGTAGTGCCACAGTACTGCAAAAGTAAGCTCCACCCACTGATTAAACACATCTGAACCACCTGATCAAGGTCCTTCGAATTATTTGAAAAAATACAGGCTGGAGTGTTAAAGCAGAATTGGACCTCAACTCTGCAGAAAATTTTGTATAAATACTGATGCACGCAGGGGAAATGGCATAAATGCTTTTCAATGCCCATTTTGTGCATACACAATGTTTATACATAAACACTTTTTGAAATGAATGTTACATTTAGCTTTGTTTCGTCTTCACTTTTCTTGTTGTCTGTTTTTAGTATCTGCTTACCACGATTGCATCACTGGCTCCTGTTGAGAGGTAAATGTTGTCAGGGTCACATGCGATTCCTCCATCTCGCCGTTCAATGTAGCGAGCAACGTCCTGCCGAATCATTTCAATTCCCTGACTAATACTGTAGGCACCTGAAAGATCCAAAAAGCCAAATTACAAACACTTGATCATTGCATCAAACACAGTGTCTATTAAAGTATTCTATTGGTAACCAAATAATTAACTTTAGTTAATGCATTTATATAACATTAACTACCAATGAGCAAAACTATTTTATTTATTGATCTTTGTTAAAGTTAAAACAAATGCAGCTGTTCATTGTTAGTTCATGTTAGCTCAGGTCCATTAAATAATATTAACAGATGCAACTCTTGGTTTTATGTATTAGTAAATGCTGCAATTAACATTAACTAAATATATTATTTAGAAGTATTTTTCATTGTTAGTTTATGTTTACTGATGTAATGTTAACAAATGCAACCTTAGTGTTACCATTCTATTAAAGTATTCCTGACCTGTGTTTCAACCATAACAAAGCATTGTGGTAGTGCCATGGAACAGTGACAGTCAAGTTTTTTGAGTCAAATATTGAAATGCAAATATTGCATTTTTTTGTTTGCCAGTGAAGTGGGTGCATTTATAATATGGTTGCATTTTACATGAAGATGAATATGATGAAAAAGTAATCTAGTTTATCTATTATTTAATTATACCAAAATCTGTATTTTGAACCTCACCTAAACAGTTACAGTAGGTTAAATGGAACCGAAAACTAAATAAATTTAAATGAATCGCGCAAGGTGATTTACTAAGAATTGCACTTGTCAATTTACTGGTGTTTGCACCAAAAAAGCATGTCTTAAACCAGACGCTAAATGGTAGATTGCGTTGGTCATTATGGAAATGATCCGGCTGCGTCTGTGTTCTTTAATTTGCGCGTCGTCAGTAGATCACTCACAGAACTTTCCACTGCCATCTGCGCTTTTTTAGAATTGCGCTCTCACGCTAATTTGCCCTGTTTAGTAAATCTGTCCCTTTGTGTGCAAAGCACCTTTACAACCCACAATTCCAAATCCCATTTCCTTAATCAAGTTAACTTTTGGAATAGTTGTAACACAGAGTTAAAGGTCAGATGATGGAGGAATGCTGTAAAACTGTTCTGGAACAGAGATAAGTTGGCTATATATACACTCACCTAAAGGATTATTAGGAACACCATACTAATACTGTGTTTGACCCCCTTTCGCCTTCAGAACTGCCTTAATTCTACGTGGCATTGATTCAACAAGGTGCTGAAAGCATTCTTTAGAAATGTTGGCCCATATTGATAGGATAGCATCTTGCAGTTGATGGAGATTTGTGGGATGCACATCCAGGGCACGAAGCTCCTGTTCCACCACATCCCAAAGATGCTCTATTGGGTTGAGATCTGGTGACTGTGGGGGCCATTTTAGTACAGTGAACTCATTGTCATGTTCAAGAAACCAATTTGAAATGATTCGAGCTTTGTGACATGGTGCATTATCCTGCTGGAAGTAGCCATCAGAGGATGGGTACATGGTGGTCATAAAGGGATGGACATGGTCAGAAACAATGCTCAGGTAGACCGTGGCATTTAAACGATGCCCAATTGGCACTAAGGGGCCTAAAGTGTGCAAAAGAAAACATCCCCCACACCATTACACCACCACCACCAGCCTGCACAGTGGTAACAAGGCATGATGGATCCATGTTCTCATTCTGTTTACGGCAAATTCTGACTCTACCATCTGAATGTCTCAACAGAAATCGAGACTCATCAGACCAGGCAACATTTTTCCAGTCTTCAACTGTCCAATTTTGGTGAGCTCGTGCAAATTGTAGCCTCTTTTTCCTATTTGTAGTGGAGATGAGTGGTACCCGGTGGGGTCTTCTGCTGTTGTAGCCCATCTGCCTCAAGGTTGTGCGTGTTGTGGCTTCACAAATGCTTTGCTGCATACCTCGGTTGTAACGAGTGGTTATTTCAGTCAAAGTTGCTCTTCTATCAGCTTGAATCAGTCGGCCCATTCTCCTCTGACCTCTAGCATCAACAAGGCATTTTCGCCCACAGGACTGCCGCATACTGGATGTTTTTCCCTTTTCACACCATTCTTTGTAAACTCTAGAAATGGTTGTGCGTGAAAATCCCAGTAACTGAGCAGATTGTGAAATACTCAGACCGGCCCATCTGGCACCAACAACCATGCCACGCTCAAAATTGCTTAAATCACCTTTCTTTCCCATTCTGACATTCAGTTTGGAGTTCAGGAGATTGTCTTGACCAGGACCACACCCCTAAATGCATTGAAGCAACTGCCATGTGATTGGTTGATTAGATAATTGCATTAATGAGAAATTTAACAGGTGCTCCTAATAATCCTTTAGGTGAGTGTACATGCATCCTCTTATGCTGATTGGGTAGATTATCTGAACATGCTAATCTCGACCTTAATAAAACATCATTATGTGTGAGCACTATGGCGAAGAGGAATAAAAGGAAGAACATTAAAGTGTCATGAACATTACATTTAAGAGCACTACAGTCGCTAATCAAACGACACGCGTCAGTTTAACACGGAAAGAATAAAGGCATAGTTTGTCAGGGTTCTGTCACTTCGGTCTAGGTTACTCTTGGTTTTGTGACAGAGCCCTGACACTCCTGTATTGTTTGTCTTGTGTCCTGTCCTTGTGAGTTTTGTGTGTGGAGCTAGGTGTTCAGATCCCAGCACTTCGGTCTAGTTTGGTCTCGGTTTTGTGTTGGGATTCGGACATTCATGCTCCGCGTGTTTGTTTTCTGTTGTGTCGTGTAAGCGTGCGCTCTTCTGTCCGTGTGTTGTGTTCTGTGTAGCACGCGGTTTGTGTTTACATCGGCCACGTGCTTTCATGTTATGTTTTGTCTTGTGTGGTGTAGCACGCTGCTGGTGTTTTTCATTAGCTGCATGTTCATGTCACGTTTGGTGTGAGCACATGGCTTGTCAAGTGTTTCTTTGTGCCATGTGCTCATGTCTATTGTCTAACCCCTCCCACCTTGTTTCCTGATTATTGGTTTATTTGCCCCACCTGTCTTCCCTCGTTACCCTCTTTTGTTTGCTCGCTATTTATTCTCCTTGTGTTTGCAGTCCTGTGCTGGATTGTTGTCAACTGTTACCTGTCGAACGTGCCTCATGTTTCCCTGCTCCCTGCTCGTCAAGTCTTGTTTTCCCCCCCTCGGGGTAGTTCTTGTTTTATTTTATTAAATAAAGCCCATTCCCCCTGCAAATTGAGTGCTTGCTCCTTTCCCTTCACCCAACCCTGACATAGTTACTTTTATTGTCCATTCTTCTTATAATTTTCGGTCTACATCCTTGTCTTCTGTTTATCAGAATAATCCATTGTGTCATTGTGTTCATGATCAGACGTATGGCTGTATCAGTGTCCTTTTTTGCACATATTTCATTTGAAGAAGATGTGATTAAATATGTGCGCATACACGGTGCTGGTTCACGTTTAGAGCACTAGAGTTTATGAAATATGTCCATAAAAACTTAAAACATGCTTACTCCTGTTCATTTATGATCTTTGATACGCATTATGATTGTTGTTAAACTTATTGCGGCGTTCCACGCATAACCGCGCATGCCCTGCATGTTGTTTGAATTCTCTGCTGTAATGCGATCTTGTGTGTAATACAGCACAGTGATTGGGTAGAGTTCATTATCATGAATAAATGCAGATAAGAGCTCAGAAATGGTTGATGTCAGCTCGTTCGTCCAGCCCCTACTGGACAACCCAGTCAAGCCCTGCAGCCAATCACCACTCCAGATCTTGGCAGTATTACGTATTGACGTCAGAATCCGTGATGTTGCTCTGACTTTGCTTTTCAAACAGAATTGCTCTAAAAAATGTAAAAATAACCACTTATGCCACTTATGAACCACTTAAAAATTCTACTTATGAATAAACTTAATGAGTACCTTTAGTGTTTTCAATTGTGTGCAGTCTTTACATATCTGTTCACATGTCAAAAAAAATGTGTTTTGGGGTTTCATGACCCTTTAAGGGTAAACCTACACTGTCCATGTAATGTCACTCAAAAAGGAAAATTAGAGGCTGAGCAAGATCATATGTTTTGGCAATAGGTAAATAGTTTGTTAAATTTGGTTTCATGTTTATTTAAAGTATGTAACATCTAATTGAAAGGATTTTCCAGTACCGAGACTTCCTCCACCACAAGCTTGGAGAATGCGGCGTGCTCTACTTTTGGTATCTTCTGGAAATTTGCAGTCTTCAAGAAGATCTGGATAAGAGCACAATGCCAAGACCTGACAAATAAATGGAGCATACGCACAGTATGTACAAAAACTACTGCTCAGAATACAGCATGACATGCACAAAATCTCGTAAACACACCTGTCTGAAGAAGGTGATGGGTTTCTGGCCCATAGCGTGGCAGTCGCCGATGTTGGCTTTAATGACCTCTGTAAATGGCTTATTTGCGCCCTACATTGATGAAGCAGGTAATGGGAAAGGTAGGAAAACAAAGAGAATGAAAGAGAGAGAAACAGGAAAAAGTTTCAGAAGATTTACAGCAAGGCTCCTTAAAGGGTTAGTTCACCCAAAAATGGAAATTCTGTCATTAATTTCTCACCCTCATGTCGTTCCAAACTCGTAAGACCTTCGTTCATGTTCAGAACACAAATTAAGATATTTTTTATGAAATCCGAGAGCTCTCTGATCCATTCATAGACTGCAATGTTAGGCTACTGCAACTTTTAAGGTCCAGAAAGGTAAGATATCATTAAAATAGTCCATGTGAATACAGTGATTCAACCTTAATGTTATGAAGCGACGAGAATAAACAAACAAAAATAATGACTTTATTAAACAATCGCTTCTCCTCCGTGCCAGTCTCCTACGTGATTCACGCAAGCACCACAACGCATGCATGTGATCATGTGATCATGTGAAGGATCTAGGTATTAGGAGTGAAGGAGCTAGGAAGCGCTGTACTTTGTGAATAGCCCAAAGTGATAGCGTAAGAGAGTTACAGGGAAGAGAAGAGATTGTTGAAGTCGTTATTTTTGACGCTTCATAACATTAAGGTTGAACCACTGGAGTCACATGGACTATTTTAACAATGTCTTTACTACCTTTCTGGACATTGAAAGTGGCAGTAACGTTGCAGTCTATGGATGGGTCAGAGAACTCTCAGATTTCATCAAAAATATCTTAATTTGTGTTCCGAAGATGAACGAAGGTCTTACAGGTTTGGAACGACATGAGGGTGAGTAAATGATGACAGAATTTTCATTTTTGGGTGAACTAACCCTTTAAATAATTAGACAATTTTCATCCAACTATTCCTTAAAAGAATTCATAATCTTAAAAACAAAGCTTTGTGGTATACTGTGTATACTGTGGTATACTTTGTGGTATACTGCATAATATTTATATATACAATTTAGCACAATTCAAATTTAATTTTCATCCAATAGTGTCAGTGCAGTCAAGTCAATAATATTTAAAGAAACATGTGAGTGTCCCTAACTAAGCAAGCCAAAGGCAACAGTGGCAAGGAATCCAAACTCTTCCAGGTGACAGAGATGGAGAAAAAACCTTGGGAGAAAACAGGCTCAGTCGAGGGACCAGTTGTCCTCTGGCCAAATGAACGAACATGGTGTGATTATGATTCTATGCTGCATCACAAGTCAGATTGTGGATTTATATCATTCAGAATATTGACATAACATTTTTATATATTCTTGACATAAAAGGGAGATTTGAGATTGGTCTGTAGTTGACTAATTCTCTAGGATTAAGTTGTGATTTTAATGAGAGGCTTAATAGCCAGCTTAAAAGTTTTGGGAACATATCCTTATGATTATGAATTATTGATATAAAAAAGAGGATCTACGACTTTCAGAAGCATCTCTTTCAATAGCTTGGTAGGTATTGGGTCTAACATACATGTTGCTTTAGATGGTTTAGTAACTGTAGGCAATTATTCTATTGCAGAGGATGAATAGAATTGTTCCTCAGGGGATCTATAGTGCACTGTCTGATGCGAAAGCAGACGGTTACATGGTTATAATTCTCTCTCTGATATAGTGTCAACTTTGTAAGTAAAGAAATTCATGATGGGAAATGCTGCTGGGAAATGTCTGAAACTGTTGATACTTTATTTCTTGTTAATTTAGCTACTCTATCAAATATCTAGGGTTCTGTTGGTCGAAAAGTAAGCTGATCTATCATTTTTTAAGGCCTAAATAAATATAAACACTATCCTTCCACACAATGTGAAATACCTATAATTTTAATTTCTTCCAGCTGTGCTGCATATTATGCATATCATCTGTATGCATATCATCAATCAATGACGCCGGCTTCACACCGCACGCGCAAGCAGTGCGAAGGCAGCATAGAAGCAGTGCGTATGGAGAGCAGGAGCAGCGCGCGCCCTTTGTGCTTTCACACTGGCAGCGTTTGTCGCACGCAGCTAAACCACGGTTTGTGTACGGAGTACTTTATAATGGGTAAGTTTGCATTGCTTTATTTCCATTTCAGATACATTTAAGAGAAAAGACTTCCCAAGAAGCTTATTTTATTAATAATTTTTTATATAACAAAAGGCCATCGTACTATATTTGCTATTACGACGACTACAGAAAAGGATGAGACGGAGATGTTGGGTTCACTCCATGAACCGACGCAGGAGAGAATATGGTGCATATTACCATCTTATAGCTGAACTCCGTCTTGACCATGACCGGCACCTAAACTACTTTAGGATCAGTGCAGAGCAAATGGATAACATTCTTTCACTGATTGGAGGCCTCCTAACCAAGCAAACAACAAACTACAGGCAGCCCATTGAACCCAAGCAACAGCTTGCAGTTACACTGAGGTAAGATCAACATGTTAGTAATAAATTCTGGAGCCTATTAATGTATGTTTTTGTAAATATTTATAATGTAAATAGTGATGTATATATTTATTTTAGTTTTAATAAGTTAAATGTAAATAAAACATTTATTGCACTAGTTCCCAACTGTAAATAAATACATTTGACTTGGGTATATCAAGTAAATGTTTATTAAAATAAATTGAACAAATACCACAACAAAGTCAGAAAGTTATAATGCTTACATGCTTAACATATGACATATGATCATATTGACATATGGTTACATGAACAATAGTACCGAAAATAACCCTTCAAAACACTATTACACTGAAACTGCTGAACTATTTACAACATATGGTTGAATTAAATAAATAAACAGTTTAAACAATTAAAACCTTTGTAATGTTAAACTGTAATACTACAGTTGATGGTAAACAGAGGAATGCTATTCAGGCATGGTGGCCATTGGGGGAGGTGTGACGTGGTGGGGGTAAGGAGTTTTTTTTTCTCATGGTAGATGGGTGTGGGGTGAATAGGCTGAAATCCAGATGATTGTGGGAGCTGGCTACCTCTGCTAGGGAACACTGTGTGGGCTACTGTTGCTTCTGACCTTCATCTTCTAACTCCAGGTCAGCCAGGTAGGTCATTATCTGTATTTGTGCCCTGGTACGGTTTCTGGGAAGCAGCCGATTCAGTTTTGGAACTAAAATAATACATTTCGTCCTCCTGTCTGGGGACATTTGATGGTGGGT
Source organism: Rhinogobio ventralis (assembly GCA_039654625.1). Taxonomy (NCBI): domain Eukaryota; kingdom Metazoa; phylum Chordata; class Actinopteri; order Cypriniformes; family Gobionidae; genus Rhinogobio; species Rhinogobio ventralis. The sequence goes on along the minus strand of CM077212.1, from coordinate 12,538,696 downwards.
TGTGTTATTCGGTCCAATAACTGTTGCTCGGTTGTAGTTGGGGAAACTGTTCTTCTCCGTTTCTGTCTGTGTTGTTGACTGTCAGTCATCAGTGCTTGAACCCTGGGATGCATGGTGGGGGTTGGGGTGTCAGCTCTGTGAGCTGTTATTTGTGGTGTGGAAGTGCTAGGAAGTGGTGTGGGGGAAGCTGATCTTTCACCTGCCAGTAAGGGTATTGCAGGCCTCTGTATGGCAGGAAGGGGACTGAAAGTTGTAGTGAGTTCAGACAACTCTGGTTCCACATCCTCCTCAGCCAGTCATGTCCAGAGGTTCCTGCTTACTCTGCAAAGTGTGTCTGGAACTACAAATGAATTAAAATATGATATTAATATATGGCTCCAAAACATAAGTATTTTTGTACATTACACACAAGTACTATTATACTCATGCTCAATGAAACAATATTTTGTACTAATTGTCCATAGGAGAAAATAAAATATGAGGTCAACAACAGTGACATACTACTAACCTTCTAGGCGGCATGTATGGCAACAGAAATGACATTACTATGTCTTACTTCCATTCCCTGACTGTGCCACCTGGGATTTTATTTTTTTTGCTTCTTGTTTCTGACAAAAGCATCTCTCAACAATTTCCATTTTCGCTTGCATTCATTCACTGTAAAATACATTTAAAAAAATGATATACCTATGGGAATTTTTACGTGTGGGTGTGTGTATATGTGTATGTTATATATATTTATGTCTCCCACAGATTTCTGGGAACTGGAGAGAGCTTCACCAGCCTGGCCTTTCGGTACCGTCTAGGGATAAGCACCGTTGCAGAGTACGTCCACATGACCTGTAGAGCAATTGAGCAGCAAATTATGGCATCACAGTTCCCTAGACTGACAGAGGACATGTGGAGAGCCATAGCATCCAAATTTTGGGAAAAATGGAACTGCCTAGGTGCTATTGACGGGGAAACATGTTACCATTGTGTCACCTACACATTCTGGTAGCTTGTTTTTTAATTACAAGAGGACTTTCTCTATAGTTCTTCTAGCACTAACATATGAAGTCTATAGATTTACATTTGTCCAGGTCAGAGACTTCAAGCGGCAGAACAATCGATGGCGGGGTGTACAGTGGTTCCGCTCTCGGAAGAGCCATGGAGGCCAAGACTTTGTCTGTCCCTGCAGACTGCCCTTTGCCAGTATCTGGTGTACAAGGCCCAATGCCATACACCATGGTGGGTAATGCTGCATTCCCACTAAAAACCTATTTGATGAGACCTTTTCCAGTGAACAGAGTTCCAAATATTCAACAACAGACTGTCATGGGCAAGGATGGTTGTGGAATGTGCCTTTGGCATTCTGTCATCCAGGTGGAGGGTTCTCCATACTAGGATGAATGTAAAGCTAGACAATGCCGAATCTATAGTCACTGCAACATGCATCCTACACAATTACCTCACAAGCCCATCGGAAAATCAGAGGTGGCTGGATGAGGCAGAAGAGAGAGGAGAAGTGCTACCACCTGTTAGAAGCATAGGTGGAAATAGGGGATGCAGAGAAGCTTACGATGTGCGTGAAAAGCTTTGTACATTTTTCAGCTCCCCTTAAGGTAGAGTGTCCTGGCAAGACAGTATGGTGTAGTTTATCTACCAAAGAGGACATTCTGAAAACCAATTTAATACACTGTGTAAAATTCTGTATATTTAAAATATTGGTTAATAGCCAAACTTCCAGCTCAACTTGAAACCTGCATTTACTTGTGTGTATATATTAGTATGTATCATCTGCTTCTCATATATATGTGTGCTTATTATGTGTAATTAACACATTGTAAATAAATACTTCAATTTAATCATTTTGTTATTTCTTGAAAAAAATACAATGATGCAAAAATTACCCACATTACATTACCCATTACCCATCATAAACATCTTAAATTACTAATAACTAACAGGAAACTTCTTGAAGGTATATTGTAGGCTAAATGAGCAAATTCTCGAAAAATGTAAAAAGAATTGACAAAATAACGCACATCATAGATGTCTATACTGTATGTGTGCTATGTTAATCTGTGTCTATTCTATTTACCTATCTATATTTAGTTGTTCGCTCGTGGGCCAACGAAAGATTGTCAAAAACACTTTAAAATTACTTACCATCTGCACCAAGAGCCGCTGCAACTTCTTCCCATGCTTTTTCCTGCACTTGCAAGTCTTTATAAAGCACATTATGTGGATCATGAAGAACTGTGTGCTTCTCAACCTCCACGATGAGACGAGTGTAGTCCATTATTGTCTTTCCAGGTGCACTCTGAAGAACACTGCCTGTGACATCAGGTGCTTTTGTTTATGATTGTCAGCATGACATCAGTTTTTATGCCAGCATATATAGTTATAATATATATATATATACATAATTAAATTAATATTTATCTTAAGCTAAACTGGCAGTATAAATCATTTTTTTGGCAGAGTTTTTGTAGTTCGGGCAAAAAGTTTGTTTTTGGATATTTGTTTTATTTTTAAATTGCTGAAGGTCATTTTATTGTCTGTTTAAAAAACTGTTTAAAAAACAGTAGATATTATTCATGCGATTTTTGCTTTTTCGTGTCAGTTTATGGGTATTTTGGCCATGATCAATTCATTGTCACTTTAATTGAGCATTCGCAATTCGTAACGTACATACTGTTGTATTAATTACAGTGAACTGATAAACTGTAATAAATACTGTAGCAAGGATAGTTATGTGAAATACGGAGTCTGCACAGGGTGTTTATTTTTAAATCGACAGGATTTTTTACTTTTATTTTGTATTTACTGCGCGGCTTCAGCGCGGCATCCGTCAAAAATAGGCGAGGCGCCTAACTTTGGCGAAGCGGTGCAACGAGACGCTTCTGGGACGCTTTTGAAACGCAGATGCGTGCAGTGTAAATAAGGGGTAAATAAGGGGTTATAATACTTAATACTTTTAAGTATATCTTGATCAAAAGACTGAGTACAAGTAGGCCTTTTTTGTCAGTATATGTCAAGTATACTTAAGTGTAATTTTAGTATGTTTATGAGAAGTACGGAGAGAGAATTAGCTCAGTCTGTGCGTCTCTTTCAACAGTGTCCGAATGGCAACAGCATCTACTAATACGGAACTGTTAGAAAAGCGCCATTATAGACCTTTCACACAAAAAACGGAAATACGTAATCGTTGCGGAACCGAAAAAAAAGGAGGAATGTGTTTTGGAGAAAAGCATTTACTTCATAATGTGATTTATCCCCCACTTAAAATTCTTTTACTTCAATGAAAGGTTAGATTTTTGTGAATTCTTTGAATAACAGATCAAAAGGATAAACAATGCAGATTTATTTTTTACAGCCATATTTGATCATATTTACCAGGGGTGCCAATAATTCTGACCACCACTGTGTATATATATATATATATATATATACACTCACCTAAAGGATTATTAGGAACACCATACTAATACTGTGTTTGACCCCCTTTCGCCTTCAGAACTGCCTTAATTCTACGTGGCATTGATTCAACAAGGTGCTGAAAGCATTCTTTAGAAATGTTGGCCCATATTGAAAGGATAGCATCTTGCAGTTGATGGAGATTTGTGGGATGCACATCCAGGGCACGAAGCTCCCGTTCCACCACATCCCAAAGATGCTCTATTGGGTTGAGATCTGGTGACTGTGGGGGCCATTTTAGTACAGTGAACTCATTGTCATGTTCAAGAAACCAATTTGAAATGATTCGAGCTTTGTGACATGGTGCATTATCCTGCTGGAAGTAGCCATCAGAGGATGGGTACATGGTGGTCATAAAGGGATGGACATGGTCAGAAACAATGCTCAGGTAGGCCGTGGCATTTAAACGATGCCCAATTGGCACTAAGGGGCCTAAAGTGTGCCAAGAAAACATCCCCCACACCATTACACCACCACCACCAGCCTGCACAGTGGTAACAAGGCATGATGGATCCATGTTCTCATTCTGTTTACGCCAAATTCTGACTCTACCATCTGAATGTCTCAACAGAAATCGAGACTCATCAGACCAGGCAACATTTTTCCAGTCTTCAACTGTCCAATTTTGGTGAGCTTGTGCAAATTGTAGCCTCTTTTTCCTATTTGTAGTGGAGATGAGTGGTACCCGGTGGGGTCTTCTGCTGTTGTAGCCCATCCGCCTCAAGGTTGTGCGTGTTGTGGCTTCACAAATGCTTTGCTGCATACCTCGGTTGTAACGAGTGGTTATTTCAGTCAAAGTTGCTCTTCTATCAGCTTGAATCAGTCGGCCCATTCTCCTCTGACCTCTAGCATCAACAAGGCATTTTCGCCCACAGGACTGCCGCATACTGGATGTTTTTCCCTTTTCACACCATTCTTTGTAAACTCTAGAAATGGTTGTGTGTGAAAATCCCAGTAACTGAGCAGATTGTGAAATGCCACGCTCAAAATTGCTTAAATCACCTTTCTTTCCCATTCTGACATTCAGTTTGGAGTTCAGGAGATTGTCTTGACCAGGACCACACCCCTAAATGCATTGAAGCAACTGCCATGTGATTGGTTGATTAGATAATTGCATTAATGAGAAATTGAACAGGTGTTCCTAATAATCCTTTAGGTGAGTGTATATACACACACACACACACACATATATATATATATATATATATATATATATATATATATATTTTTTTTTTTTTTTTTAAATAGCCTCATTATTAAATCAAATATCATACATTTTGAAAATAAAAAAATATAAACGAGGCTCAAACATCCATTTAAGCATGCGTGTTTATTTGAGTAGTTCCGTCAGTGAAAAATACTACAGCCTGTAAAACATTTAAATAGATATCAGTAAATAATGGTAATATAAATAATATAAGTTAAATATTAGTTACAAAAATATTCGTTTTATATTTCCCCATAGAGGTGCGTCATATGCCGCATTGCGCTTACAGGGATGTAGGACACGAGCAGGAAAGTTTGGTCCTTCATCCCGCCGGATAGCCTGAATCCATTTCCATCAAACTTCACCATCAACAGGGAAGGAATGAAACGACAGAAATGGCTGCTTTTGGGAATAACAAGAACAGCCCGGTGAACTACAATAACTCTTGCTCGTTGCTTGCGCCATTTGTTTACCTGTTGCCCTGACCGATGAGGAAGAAGATTACCACGACGATTGCGTATTTCCGGTCACAAAAGGGAAGTGAACTATTTTACTGATAAAATCATCAGAGCAGTGCTGACAATACGTTTCTGTGCGAGTGTGTGTCCTGTATGTGTGTGCGTTTGAGTGGGAGAGCAGAGAGAAAGAGAGAGTATGTGCTTTCCGTACATAATAAACCGTAATTTTGTGGCCAAAATAATGCAAATAATTTGTAGTTTTTATTCTATTGTTCACTATAATTATTTGCTTGGTCAGTGTTGTTGTGGGTTTTAGTTCTTTTGAAATAACTGAAATCATTTGGCGAAGTGATATGGAACTGTAATACGGTCAAGACCTACCTGGAACTACTTTTGCCGTGCGTTTCCCTGAAAATTATTTCACACCTTAGAATGTCAACCAATCAGATTTAAGCATTCAACAGTCCCGTGGTATAACACTGTATGTCCTTGATGTGTATTTATTTAATACTTTGGAACTGCTGCTAATCAGATTAGACAATTCTTCAATGATCTAACATTTTTATCATTTAATTATTTTAATAACCAATAGTTTAACCATAAAATACGATATGTCTCAAGGCATTATGATTGTTCCATATTTTTCATAAAATGTATTATTAACTTAATATCAAGCACAGATAAGTTCAGCTTTTCAATGTTTAATCACTCAAGATATGTTTAAAAAATAAAATATGTAAGAAGCAGGAGGAAACATGCATAGAACATGTGCTTGCAGCAGATAAGATATTGCCATCTGGGAGAAACGGTCAGACAGCAGATAGCCAACAAACAAAAATAAACTGTACCATTTGCTTTCTAGAACACTGCAGGAATATCACACAAATGTCTAGCTTTCCAAGCAATGTAATGAAAAAAGATAAAATATAGAACGTAAACATAAAAACATATATGTACAGTTGTTAAGTCAAGTCAAGTCAACTTTATTTATATAGCGCTTTTTACAATGCAGATTGTTTCAAAGCAGCTTCACAGTGTTAAACAGGAAAATAATGAACAGAATTTGATTCGGCTGTACAGCCGCTCTGGAGAAAGCGGTGATGTCATCCAGCTCATTTCAATTATCATATAGTGTCAATATGGGCAGATCAGTAATTTAGTTGATATAGTTAATTTAGTTTAGTAGTTCAATTTATTTGGATATTTAGTTGAAAATTTAGTGTCCCCAACTGAGCAAGCCAAAGGCGACAGTGGCAAGGAACCAAAACTCCATCAGGTGGCATAATGGAGAAAAATAAACCTTGGGAGAAACCAGGCTCAGTCGGGGTGTCAGTTCTCCTCTGGCCAATTAACAAACAGTGTATGATTATTATTCTGGCAACCTTACAGTCATATTAGATCTGAATATTCGAAAGATCGGAGGCATCACGCCGGTTGTAGGTATCACGCATCACGCCAGTTGTAGGTATGCTGCATTACCATTTAAAACCCTGTGTTTTCACTCTTCTGTGCAAAGTCTTGTTTAGTGTCACAGTGCAATTCTGAGTGCTCTCCCTATGCAGTGTTTCCCCTGCCATTATATCCCCTGCCCCCCATTGGCACACCCCTTGAAGGTCAAGTTAATTTTATTTTCTAAATAGCGCCAGATCACAACATAAGTCATTTAACATTACCTTTCCTAGGTCTATACCTTGTTCTTTTATTAAACAAACTAAATAGCCCTTATGTTATTTATCTTATTTACATGACGGCATGTCCTTTCTGTCTCTACATGGTCGCACGTTTACAATTCTTCTCTGGCCTCTGTATCGCGCACGGCGGAACTCCGCCCCGATGTGCGCGCACACATACATACACACGCACACACACATCTTATGTTCCAACGATTATGAAAACAAGATAATCGAGGCAAAATGCATTCCCCGTGCGCACATCAACCAGAGCGAGAGCAAGGGTGCATCCATCAACAAGCTTCAGGTTGGGTTACTTCGGTTTTGTTTTATTATAAAAAATCTTATATTGACAGTTATTTTTGTTAGGAGGTATGCAAAATCAAAAACTACTCATCAGAGCCCTTTACTAAATAACATCCCACAGAGCTTTTTTTTTATTTTTTTTATATTTTTACCCAAAATAGCTCTAAACACATGTAATGTATATTTCATTCATCCTCGATGCCAAACGGTGCCCTCCCACACAAAGCAAAGCTGCTTTAAGACAAGCCTCCAACGTTAGCAAAAAAGAGAAAAAATTTGTTTAAAAAAGTTGTACGAACAAATGGTGACTGTTACTGACTATTTAAATCTAGCGGGTTTGGTGTCTCGTGTCGTAAATCCAATGACACTGGTAGTAACGATTCTCTCTGACCAATCAGTGATCTGCAGTGTTTACATGTCACATTTTTGTATCGGTATGGCTCGCTTGGAACCTCAACCAAGGTGGTAATAAAAAAAGTACCAGGTGGTAGGTACTGTACACAGTATGCATATTTTGACATATGTCTACTACTACTACAAAAATACCATGTTTTTAGACAATTGCTAGTACCATGATTTTCAGTCACTGTTGTTATAAGATCATTTTCCTGTGGCTCTATAGTAATTAGTACATTTAGGTTAATTAGGCACAACTAAGTGCCCCAAGCCAAGATGGAAGATTTCAAATTGTATATTGTACTATGGTGGGGTCCTGCACCAGTCAATCATGTGCCATTGAGATGAACGCAAATGCCAATTGATAGCTTTCTCCAAACCTCTTTGGAATATATATGAGCTACTACATTTGCCAAAATGTGCAATATACAACAGAGCATATAGTGTGGAATAATAAAGAAAATTAATTTGTAATTTAAATGTAATAATGTCTAATAATCTAAAAAGAAATGTAATAATCTACAGTTTCATTTAATGAATATAAATATAATTTTTCAATAGTCATCAGTAGGAAATGTATTTATTTCTTTCAAATGCTCCTTCAGGCTGCATTTTATTCTTTCAGGATGCTATCGGACATGATTATTGTTAACACTAATCCAAAGTTGGTTTAGATAATTATTATTTTTGTTATGATAACTAAAATCTCTGAACTAAACCTGCAATAATGAGGTCAAGGCTATGTGAATCGCTTGTGGCTATATGCCATTAGGTCATACCATTTGAAAAAGAAACAGTAGGCTGTATGGTGTGCACGTAGTATTTAAACACCACGTCGACTTTTACTTAAGCGACTTAAAATAATAATTATAATCTGATTGTTGCATGGCTGTTTCTGACCGTAAGAAAGTATGCTTGTTTGTGATCAGGTTATAAAATTCTTACTCACCATCTTGAGTTCTCTTTCGATCTGAAGTGCTCTCTGGACTATGGGACCCCGAACAGCATATTCCACGCGTTTAATATTCGGGTTCATCGTGTCCATTGTCAGCACCCTCTCACGGTACTCACGGCCGTTTTCACTCATAGTATCTCAGTGTATTCCCGCTTCAGATAATTTCTGGTGTGACCTGCAGATAACAGAACAGACGTGATGCATTTTCTTTTTCTTTTTGAGGAGGAGACACCAGTGACAGCTGAGACACATGCTGTGTAAGAAATCGCCCCCATACACTCATTCACTATTCCCTACATTACTCCACTATAGTACACTTGAAGGAGTGAATGAAAACGAGTGAGTGAATTCGGACACTGAGTGTGTTGGAAGGGCTGCCGTTTTTGCATAGTTTGTGCTTGCTGTTTAATAATAAGTTGAAACGTAGCAAACTTGCAGCTCCAGAAGCTTTGTCTTGAACTCTCATGGAAACTAGCATGTATAAAACACAATTATACAATTTAATAATAAATTAAAAAGGGATTTATACAGTCTATGCTCTCAACTTGAGCACACACACACACCCGACACATGCGCACAGAGAGCTGGATGTCGGTGCGTCCATAGATATGTATACATGTCCGTGAGTAGGCTATTAAACTAGACTAGTTCTCTTTCATGTGTTATTGCGATTAAACTGTCAAATGCACACAAGGTTATATCAGAAACACACAAAGTTCATATGAAAACAGTTGGTTATGTCTGTGCACGTCTGCAACAAGTACAGAAATCCTGTGTGTATATTAAATCTGGCAAGGAGATAAACATGGCGGACTTTGTACAGCTCTCTGAGGGCAGGGTCTATGCTAATACGGCAGTGTCCATCAACACTCGTGGGCGGGGCCTGTGAAATGTGATGTCACTTTGCCAGGAATCTGCAAACGGCTTGTTCTGAGACACTGCTTATTAAAAAAAGGGATTAAAAAAAAGGAGTGGGTGGATTTTTACCATTATAGGGTGGTTGTGTCTGCCAACACACATTTATGTTCAAAGTGAATTTTGCATAATAGGTGCCCTTTAATGCTAAAACTACCAAAAAATATTTTATAATGTCTACATCAAGCGGCAACCTCCCCCAGTTTCTCTTGAAGCCAATACGGAAGTGACTTAAACTGCAATTCATCGACTGTCCGCTAGAGACAGGCTCCAAAAGGGAGCAAAATCTCATTTAGCCCCATGTTAAAATGCCCAACTTTACAGCAGAAAAAAACATGTTTACAGCCTGGTACAAATTGTGATTTTGGTCCATACGGCTAATTTTGCCCTTCATGATAACTCTATAAAAATATAACTTTATATTTAAATTTTGCATAATTAAGGGCATGGCCACTTTGAGTGACAGGTGGATCGCCGTTTGTCTGCTGTCTGTTACTGTGTGTTCACACCGCCGCCGGCGAGAGCGTCAAAATTCGCTCTGGCTGCTCTGCCAGCAACGCTGTAGAAAGATTCGAGGACGCGCTGACGCTCTGACGTAGATCGAATGCTTGGTCTTTTTTTAAACTTTATTTAAAGGGGCCGCAAAGCAAGCAAGCATGTTGATTGGCAGACTAACCACAAGTAGGGTATACGTTAACTTCATGAAATCTTTTAAATGTGAAAGTAAGAATGAATTGCATTCCCGCTGAAAAACAAGCGTACTATCGCGAAAATGTTGCCTATAAATAGTGTTGCTTGACTTCTTATCAAATTACAAATGAATGATCACGTCATAAATGATAGGGAAACCCGCCACAGCAATGATCAACTTCTCCTCCATTTTGCTTGGAAACTAATGTGGCCGGAACCAAAGTTTACAGGACTGCGTTCTCTGGATTTCTCTCAAGCGGAGCACTTCTACATTCTGATTGGTTGCCGCTGAACCGCATCATAGCTCATTACCATAAAGTTGACCTAATATCAACTCTCCTCAACGCCCAAATCGTCCAAGACACGCCGCTCTCACTGGAGCTTGCCGCCGACTCCAATTGAAAATTATTGACTTCCGGCCACTTTGACACTCCCACCGCTGGCGGTGTGAATGCACAGTTAGTCATAACGTCACCTCAGCTCCAGCCATGTCCCGTCTCTTTGCCCATTTTCTGTTATCCGGGAGTGACACACTGCTAAGATGGGTGACGTCACGGACACTACGTCCATATTTTTTTACAGTCTATGGTCTACATGAGTATCTGAATGCATACTGAAGAAAAACTGACTTTAGGAACCAGCGGAACAGCTCATTTGCTCCATATACAGCTATAAGGCCATCTAGTGGCAAGAGTCATGAAATATCATGTTATATTATCTTTGTTCCACAAGAGGTCAGCAAAGACACCCAATGTAAAATATTTTAAGCTGAATTAAAAGGGTTATGCATGAAATTGTGAGTCATTTTGAATGTGAACAATGTGCTTAAATTAATATTCATTTATCAAATTTAGTAGTTTAAAGGTAAATAATATAAAAAAAATAACAAAAACTCCCCCCAAAAAATCATTACAAAATAGAAAAAATATTATCAAAATAAAAGAAGTATAATTTTAGGGCTTTGGGTCATTTCGACCCGCGAGGGAAGGATTTGTTACAAAGTGCGAGGGAAGGATGAGGTTAAATATAAAAACAACAATGTAATGTTATAGTAATAATCATTGCCATAATTTGCTAATAGTATTATTAAGGTACACATTTTATCAGTCTATGCTCTACTGTTTAGCTAGGAACACAAACAAACAAACTACAGTGAATTCAGGTTCATTGGGACAGTTTTTACCATTGAAATGACTGGGGAAAATGTCCCAATCAACCTGAATTCACTTCCAAATTTACTAAAATGACTATTAAGTGTTATGGAAATCACAGCCATTTTGTGTTAACTAGCCTATTTTGTGTAAAAATCTGCCAGATTATCATACTCTCACAAAACAGGTAACTGGTTTTGAATTGGTGGATCACAACCCAGAAATGGGTCTGTTCTAGGTTGTGGACAGCCGGATCAATGCTAAATGCAAATACTAAAATGCAGCTAACTATATAATTGTTAATGGTTACAATAAATATGATTATTAACTCCTGCTTGAAAATAACAAGCTAGCCAAATTAGCAGACATCAACATGGCCAGGCTGCATGACATGCCCTCATCCTCAAAAACATGAAATGAACATGATTTGTGTCAAATACATTGTTTTGTGCTGAGAATTATTAGACAAGATTATTATTTTTTACACATTTACAGCTGGTTACATGATTTTCTTTATAGAGTTAATTTCAAAACTCTTCATACTTACCACAAAACCTAGCTACAAAAAACGATTAATTGGCTATTCTAGAATTTATAGCACTACAATTTGAAAACACTACAATCAGAAACTGCTATAAACTAACAGATAGTTAGAGTTAGAATGGTTTGCAAGAACACAAAACAAGTTTATATACAAATAACAAAGCAAGGCTTTAAGAGTGGACTAGTGAGTATGAGTTCAGCATGATGACATCTAATGTCCATTTTTCAAGACACGCAAGTCTCATATTTCTGATATACATCAAAATCATATAGCCTATGGGAAACAATGTAAAACTTCTCCTTTCCAAGACATTTTTGCTTAATAACTTTGGAGTTGGAGTAAAAATTAAGTTTAATGGATGTATATGAAGTCTATATATATATATATATAGAAACACAACTAAATCAAGCCACAACACAACAAAATGCTCCCGACCCTTAGGGGCTCTCGGAGTGCAGTAAAGTTAGTTTCCTTTCGAGAGTACTCTCGTATTGCGTAAGCTTAGCTTGCACTATGGGAAAACTCCTTTTCTTGAGAATATTGAAGCCAAAAATTATCCTTATAATTTTATATATGTAAAACGCAGTGCAGCTGCACAGCAGACCCAAGCAGATAATACTAGTGTGCTGATTGGCTGTGCTGCGGCATCTGCACGAACCTATGGCGATGCGGCTGAGGCGTGTGAACCAATCGGGTCGCTTCGCGCCCTAGCATGTCAACTCCCGCCAGAATGGGCGCCACGCTATACGGCTATAAAAGCCCATCTTACGCAATAGGATTCAGATTTAAACCCCTTCAGCTCGCTTACCTTCACTGACTTCCGGATTGAGAAGTCGCCGCCATCGAAAAGGCCTTCAGCAGAACGAGCCACCTGCCTTGCAGTTCTGAGGATGCCGGTTCCTGTCTTTACTGGACACCGCCTTCAGCTCGCTGTTCTGCTCAGCCATCCGCCGTGCTCTATCCTTTTCAAGCTGTGTGTGTGTTCGCTGCTGCAACACACACACTCACAAAAGAGCTGAGGCGTTGTTTCAGATGCCACGTGTATCCTGTGCCTCGTGCAGAGGCCCTCTCTTCGGCGGGGATCATCACATCCTTTGCACCGCACGCTTAGGCCGTAACCACGCTTTAGCTGCACTCTCTAAGGGCGGCTGCCCGGAGTGCGACGAAACCCTGCGGGCTCAACTCGCCAGCTTCAATGTGGACGCCGCTCCCTCCGCTCTCTCTCTTCTCTCGCTCTGGCTGCGCAGAACGAAGTGCCATGGACAGAGAATTCCAGAGCAGACGAGCAAGCCCACGGTGGAGCACTGTCTCGCTCTCAGAATCCCTATCGCCGGTCTTGTTCACCCAGGATGATCAACGCCCCTCTCAGTTAGAGGCCGGTCCTATTTCCTTCGGCGGACCAGAAGCGGAGGAGGAAGAGGATGACAGCCTTTCTCTCGCTGCATCCCGAAGTGAGAAATGGTCGGGCTCCATAGCTGACCCTGCACCTTCTGTTCAAGACAGCCATTTTCAGCTCATCTCAAATCCTCGGCTTCTTCAGTGCTCTCGATGCGAAGGAGAACGGTTACGAGAGTCTTTCCCCTCTTGAGAAAGCGGTCGCCGCACATCTTTGCCTGCCTTCCGCTAGAGGATGGCAGCCAAAAGCGATGCACCCATCCAAGCCCTGCCGCACTACGTCAGCTCTCGCTGCCTCCGACGGCCAGGCTGCTTCGGCTCTTCACACAATGGCTGTCCTTCAAGTGTTTCAGGCCAAACTTCTCCGTTCTCTGGATGAGTCTGACCCTGATCCTGAGGCATTCAAAGACCTGCGCAGAGCCACTGACTTAGCCCTGCACGCAACGAAAATCGTCAGAAGCCATGTGCCATTTTCACTCTCTTTACACTTCTACACTTCCACTAGGCGCTGGACAGTGAGCGCGCGTTGTGCCGTAAGCCGCGCTCTCGACATCTCCAGCCGCCTGAATAGAGGGGACTGGGAGAAGTGTAAAGAGAGTGAAAGTGGCGCAAGGCTTGTGATGCACTCTGCGCTGTGTTAAGTGCTTATGTGCAGGGGTGTATACTGTATAGTGGGCACAATGCCTGCAGTCATAACATGGCCGCCATTTTACGACGCTGCTAGGTGCTGGACAGGGAGCACGCACTGTGACGTAAGCCGCGCTCTCATCCGCACCGAGTCTATGACTGTTCCCAGAAAGAAATATTCTGGCTGAAAGACAGCGCTGACACCACTGGCGGCTTGAGTAGAAGGGAATCAGTGTTATTCCGAAGAGGATTCTGAGAGCGAGACACGCAGGGAGAGCTCTGGCGTGGGCTCGCTCATCTGCTCTGGCATTCTCTGTCCGCTGCGCTTCTTTCTGTGCGACCCGAGCGAGAGAAGAGGGAGCACACACACAGCTTGTAAGGATATAAAAGGATATTGAACACGCCAGATGGCGCAGCTGGAACAGCAAGACCTGAAGGCAGAGTCCAGAAGAAGGAATCCGGCGTCCTCAGAGCTGCAGGGCAGGAGCTAGTTCCGCTGAAGGCTTGTCGACGGGGGTGACTTTACAATCCGGAGGTCAGCGAAGGGTGAGTCCGCTGAAGGAGATTAAATCTGAATCCTATGGCATAACATGAGCTTTTATAGCTTAGATATGCAAATTTAGGTGGTGTTTGACATGCTTTTGGGCGTGAAGTGACCCGATTGGTTCACACGCCTCGGCCGCCTCGCCATAGGTTTGTGCAGTTGCCGCAGCACAGCCAATCAGCGTGCTAGCATGCTCTGCCTGGGTCTGCTGTGCAGCTGCACTGCGTTTTACATTATATAAAATTATAAGGATCATTTTTGGCTTTATATTCTCGAGAAAAGGAGTTTTCCCATAGTGCAAGCTAAGCTTACGCAATACAAGAGTACTCTCGAAAGGGAACTAACTTTACCGCACTCCGAGAGGGTCGGGAGCATTTTGTTGTGTTGTGGCTTGATTTCATTGTGTTGTGGCTTGATTTCGTTGTGTTGTAGCTTGATTTTGTTTTGTTGTGAATTTATGTTTGCTTTCTAAATTTCGTTGTGTTGTCCTGCGCTACTGGGCCACCATAATAAAAGATTTTGTAAGCATATTGCGTAGTTTTGCTTGGAGTCAATTGTTTTATTTGTGATAATGCAATGAATCATGCCAAATTGTGCGTATATAATTTTTGGCCAAGCTATCAAAGAAAGAAACTATGAACATATGCAAAAACAAGAGAGAACCAACAAAATATTAATAACTGATTATGTTGTAGTCAATGTAGACTTTTTTTCAGTGAGCTTTTTGTTTTGGTAACACTTTATTTTGATGGTCCCCTTTAGACATTCTGTTGACTATATGTAACGTTTCACCTACATGTCAACTCACTCTCATTAGAGTATTAGTAGAGTATTAGTAGACTGTCTGCTTAATATCTGCTAACACTTAATGTGATGGTTCGCCAACAGACATTCTACTGACTATAAGTAACTTTGCAAATACATGTCAACTTATTCTACTAACCCTAACCCCTTATTTTACAAACCCTACCCCTAACAGTCTACTAATACTGAAGTAATCCTCTAAAGAGAGTGAAAACAACTCATGGTTGATGTACATATTAAAAAATTGCACAGTACCTTATTTGATATCCTTTAGTCTTCAATCTCTGTTTTCCAGTTATTTAATCCACTCTTGTTCCCTCTCTTCTGTGAGAAGTTTGAATGACAGCTCCACCACTTGTGTTCATATATGACATCAGATTTTTTTTGCCCACCCCTCTCATTCCGTTCTATTCAAAGAAAGTTTCCAAGACATTTCCAAGTGGACACTGGCCTCTTTGGATTGTACCTTCTCAGGGGTTAGTGACATTCGATCTTTGTAGACATGTGGTGATGACCCAGATGACATTTGGTTGAAAAGAACGTGCTGCACTCTGACAAAATGTACAAATGCTGCAGTCCATCAACATAAACATACTGTACCATACACCATATTACACGTCTTTTTCAACAGCTGTTGCTCAAACATGAGCCATTAAAACACAGGGACCACTTTCTAAAGATAACACACAGCAACCAACATTTGCTTAATGACATCTGATTGTCACGTGTTGGTCGTGGCATGGAAGGAGAGAGTTGAGGCAAGGGAGTTGAGAGAGTTTATTTACTGTTAATTAACCCTCTGGTACTGTTCGGTCATTTAAAAAACTTTAAATTTTTAAACTTTACATTATCTTTACTCCATCAGAATGGTATGAAACTTGGTGGCTTTTGAGGCACTTGCTATGTAAACACAAAAAAATCTTGAACAGGATTCAAAAAGATCTTAAAAATTATAACACTTGTACTGTTTATGGTCAAAAATGACTGCCATATGAAATTATTGGAAAAAATGTGAAAATGCAGAGCAACGCTAAGGATTTTTTCTACTGGCCCAGTTGGGCCAGTGGTTAAAATTTTTACTTGCCCTGACAACATTTTGACTGGCCCCACCACAAAAAAGTAATAAAATAAAATGGGCCTAGTTATTAAGTTATTAATAAATAAGGTTGACTCGAAAAAGCTTAACTCATATACATTTTAAATATTGTTAAAGACAGTCTGTAATGAAATAAGAACAAATAATAGAATTACGATAAATACAAATACAAATAAATACAACAGAACAAACATACAAATGAAAAACAGTTCTTTTCAGGTTTTTCATAGATCTAAACTAGATTTTCAGGTACAGAAATAGTGATCAAATGTAAAATATCACTTCATAGTCTTCACTGTATAAATATAGATTAACCCTTATTAAAGTTATTCAGTCAAGAGCAGTGAGTCATTTTCTGTCTTTTGTTATCTCGTATTTTATGAGAAAACCATAGACTGTATAAAAGGAGAAAATGCTTCCCTGCCATTGACGATATTTTCCTGCTACATACAAGCGAACTAGTAAATATAGAAGAGAGAATAGATAGTATGAAAAAATCTCTTAATCACTGGCTTATGAGAGATCTGTCTATTGTGGGCAGAATCCTTTTGACCAAAGCAGAAGGCATTTCTAAACTAATTTATCCATCATATTCTCTTTACATTTCTCCTCAACTGATTAAAAAGGTTAACTCTGTATTGTTTAATTTTATATGGAAAAACAAAACCTATTATATAAAAAAAAACCCAGATGATTAAACACTATAAAAATGGAGGTCTGAAAGCCACTGAATTTGAATCAATAATTGGAGTACTCAAACTGAATTGGATAAAATCGTATTTAACACAGTTTTCAATGTGGTTTCATATACCAAAATGTGTATTCAAGAGAGTTGGAAGATTACATTTTTTAATGAAATGGGATTTTGAGATTTCTAAGTTGCCTATTAAGCTTTCAAATTTCCACAAGCAGATATTGCACTATTGGAAAATTATATTCACCCACAATTTCACACCTCACGGGTCCACCTTATGGAATAATAGAACCATTACAATAAATAGGAAGACATTATTTAAACTAGAGTGGTTTGAGAAAAAAGTTTTATATGTTGTTGATTTGATTAATGAAGATGGTCAATTTATTCAATATAATTAATTCATGGAGAAATTTGCGATAAAATGTTCTTTTAGATAATTTAATTGTGTGTGTAAAGCAATCCCTCTTTCATTAAAACAACTAATACAAAATACTCTTACATATTCAAATGTAATTGTTAAATTGCCTGAGTTGAAAATCGGAGAAGTACTGTTAATAAGTACTTAAAAATAAGTACTGTTATTATCTTAAATGGCCAATTATACCTAAAATGAAAGATATTCAATTTAGAATCATCAATAATGTGTATCCTGCTGCTGAAACTTTACGGAAAAGATTCCACTTTGAAGTAGAATGTTGTGGATTCTGTTCAGTAGAGTCTGAAACCATTGAACCATTCATTTTTTTCTTGCCCGGTCACATTGCAGTTCTGGCAAGATATTAACATCTGGTTAAATATGTGCTAATAATCCTTCACTAAATTTATTTCAGGTTTTGATCTATGTAGATGGTCTCTCAAAAAAGATGTCATTGATGTTAAATGTTATTGTTACTATGGGTGTCACATGTCTGTCCTGTCTTGTCTAGCACATGTGGGGTTTTGATTTATTTCTGTGCCATGTGCGTTCTTGTCCTCAGTCTTGACCCCACCCCTCTTTTTATCTTATTATTAGATTCATTTTTCCCACCTGTTGTTCCCTAATTACCTCCTTGCGTTTTCAGTCTTGTGCTGGTTCATTGTCTTTGTTCATGTTGGTGTCTCGTCCTGATGTCTCCGGTTTCCCTGCTCCTTGTTCCTGACCCCGGTGTGTGTCTTTAGTATGTTTGATTTTCCCCCTCGAGGGTATTTGTTTTGTAGTTCTGTTCATTTAATAAATATTTTGTTCCTCTGCAATTGAGTTTTCATTCCTTTTCTACCCGTACGTAACATAATGAACCAGCCATGCTTAAGACTCAGCAGAGGAAGGACTCCTCTCAGGAACCTCAGAACACCTGTCCTCAGTTTGAACTCATTCTACGTTTCAGGATATTGCAGTTACTCCGCCAACAAGGGATGGATCTAAGAAAGTTTGCCCTGAATTTTAGTAGTACTGCAAAGGGTCTGAGACTCAACAACGCGGGTCTTAAGGAACTTTTTAATTCTGCCCTTGATAAACCGTTTGATTGGGGGTTGATGAGAGCTTTGGATTCGAGCTCTTTTGAAGAGGCTGTGGACTATTTCGCTTGCGAGGCGGCTAAGGACGCTACCATACCTTTGGAGGCGGCTGGAGAGACTACAGAGGTCCTGAATTCGGTGGTCCCTATTCTGGTGTTCCCAGGTCCGGTGGTCCCGAGTCCGGTGATCCTGAGTTCCGGTGGTCCTAGGTCCGGTGGTCCCAGTTCTGGTGGTCCCAAGTCCTGACACGGCCAGGAGGGCTGTGCTGGGTTTTTTTTGTGGTGGCAGTCCACGTGCCTGGGAGGAGCACAGGGCTTAGACATTCGGGGACGGTTACGGAGCAACTCGGAGGAGTGTCCTGAGCCGCCCAAATGTATTGCCTTGCCATGGCTAGCCCATGCACCGAGTCCGGAGAGGGTTCCGTCCCGTGCACCGAGTCCAGAGAGAGCTCCGCTTCCTGAACTGTGCGCGCCGCCCTGGCCCCCTGAACTGTGCGCGCTGCCCTGTCCCATTCCTTCTAAGATTGTGTAATTGCTTTTATTTTTATTTATTTTATCCTCCTTGCAATCCCCCCATAAGTGTTGAATGTTTTTGTTTAGTTTTTTACACATGAACCTAAGCATAGGGTTATATGCACAGATGTGGAGAGACGAGTGTATATATGTAAGTTGTTTGTGTATATCTTCATATGCATATTATTGTTCCCTATTTAAGTTTGTAAATTTGATATTGTTCAATAAAAAAAAAGATATTTTCCTGCTTCCCTGTTATACAGTAGGGGGCGCTATTACACATCTCCTGAATGAGTACAGAATCTCCTGATCAAAACTCAGGCGAAGAAGCAGAAATGAGCGATCTCATATCGATGAGATGCATATGAAAAATAATGTGATCATCAGCAATAAACAGCATCTAAAAACTGCCTAATATTACTAAGTGAAATGTGGACCCAGGGCGAGCTCTAAGATTGTGAAGCTTTGAGGTGTTGATGGACTCTATCTACTCCATCTGTGTTTGATCATTGCTCTGAATCTGAGCTGGATGTAGTCTTTGACAAAAATGTGATTTTCTCAGCTTTTTGTTCAAAATGTTGCTTTTTTTATGAAACTTACCCACATTCAAGAGTTGATAAAAAAAAATAATGCATGAAGCTAGAATAAAACAGAGGGTCTGTTCTTTCTTTTGATATAATGCATATTCATACAAGATATTCTGTGGGCCATGAAACTTGTGAAAATTACAAAAAAACGCTGGTGGTGACTGGCATATTTGATGTTTACGTTCATTTAAAAGACATAACCGACTATGTTTACGATAAAACTCGACAAGACATATTTTGTGTGAATGTTCGCTCGCTGTGAGACGCGTGCGCTTAAGCTAGTGTTGCTGCACTACGCGAGAACCAAACTGAGAGACACTGGGCACTTTCTCGTCTATGAGTGCTTGAATATTTAAATGGGCAAGGCGAAACAAATGCGAAAATGATCAACTTAAGTGAAGATGCAGCAGTGGCCCGAGCGGGCAAGTAACAGGTCCGTCAACTGGGTGTTTTTCACACTGGCCCCGGGCCATCGGGCAGTCCTTACTGTCGAGCCCTGCAATCTAATACACAAACAACAAGGAAAAGACTACTCTCTAAAATCACAGACAGGGCTTAGATTAAAGGATTAGTTCACCCAAAAATGAAAATTATTCCATGATTTACTCACCCTCAAGTCATCCTGGGTGTATATGACATTCTTCTTTTAGACGAATACAATTGGAGTTATATTTAAAAAGTCCTGCTGGCTAATCCAAGCTTTATAATGGCAGTGACTGTTTTTGAAGTCCATAAAAGTGCATCTGTCCGTGATATAACGTGCTCCACACGGCTCCAGGGGGTTAATAAAGGCCTTCTGAAGTGAATCGTTTGTGTAAGAAAAATATATATATTTTAAACTTTATAAAGTAAATTATCTAGCTTCCGGCCGATCGCCTTCTGTATTCATCTTATGGAACGCACTTCAAAATGCTTACGCTATGTCTGACGACATTGCACACCAGTTACGCTCGTCAGACGTAGAGTGAGCAGAGAGGCGCTATACTTCCGTAAGATGAATACGGAAGGTGATTGGCCGGAAGCTAGATAAGTTACACAAACGCATCGATTCGCTTCAGAAGGCCTTTATTGACCCCCTGGAGCCGTGTGGAGCACGTTATATCACGGACAGATGCACTTTTATGGACTTCAAAAACAGAGCAACAGTCACTGCCATTATAAAGCTTGGATTAGCCAGGACTTTTTTAATATAACTCTGATTTTATTCGTCTGAAAGAAGAATGTCATGTATACCTAGGAGAATGTCATATACACCTAGGATGACATGTAAAAGAATAGTGTAACAATGCTGTGGTAGTGTCAAAACACTGTTCATCGCTGGTGGAGTTTATGTGTGTGAAGTGTCGAAGTGAAGTGAAGTGTGGCGTTCACGTCCATTGTTATTGTTGCGGTTTACATTCCCCTGTGTGCAAACGCTAAGGACGCGCTTCGCGTGCTGTACAGCAGACCATCACTGACTACAAGCCCGTAGTGGTCAGGCCTGTGATGATGACAAAAATCTTCCGGATGCACTAAATCAGTTCTATTCACGGTTTGAAATGCAGAATTACACATCTGCACAAAAAATACTGCCCACACCTCCCACCGACCAGGCGCTCTGTCTGTCTCCAGCCGACGTAAGGAAGAACCTATCTAGGATTAACCCAAGCAAGGCTGCAGGTCCTGACAACATACCTGGCTGTGTACTGAGAGACTGTGCTGCACAGCTGACAGATGTCCTAACAGACATCTTTAACACCTCGCTGAGCCAGGCAGTCATTCCCACGTCTCAAATCCACTACCATCATACCAGTACCAAAGAAATCACCTATGTCCTGTCTTAATGACTACCGTCCCATAGCACTGACTCCAATCATGATGAAGTGCTTTGAGAGGTTAGTCATGCACCACATAAAAAAACAGCCTTCCCAACAGACTCAATCTGCTCCAGTTTGCATACCGTCCAAACCGCTCTACAGATGATGCAATTTTCTCCACCCTCCATGTGGCTCTTACCCACTTAGAACAGAGTCTCAAAAAGTCTCCCTCCACCCATCCTCACCACATTCTATAGGGGAACCATTGAGAGCCTGCTGACCAGCTGCATCACTGTCTGGTATGGGCAGCGTAGTGCGCAGCAGACCGCAAGACCCTCCAGCGGACAGTTAACATGGCTGCAAAGATCATCGGTGCCCCTCTCCCCTCTATCCTGGACATTTTCCGCACACAATGTTCCAGCAAAGCCACCAGCATCGTAAAGAACACCACCCATCCCTCCCACAGTCTCTTCATCAGGAAGACGGTACCGGAGCATCAAAGCTCGCTCCACCAGACTGCTCAATTATATCAACTCCACTAAATTATATCAACTACATTACTTGAATATATATGATAATTGAAATGAGCTGATGACATCACCGTTTTCTCCAGAGCGGCTGTACAGCCGAATCAAATTCTGTTCATTATTTTCCTGTTTAACACTGTGAAGCTGCTTTGAAACAATCTGCATTGTAAAAAGCGCTATATAAATAAAGTTGACTTGACTTGACTCAACAGCTTTGTCCCCCAGGCTGTGAGAGCCCTGAACTCAAATCACCCCACCCACCTCTGAAAACACCATACAAAACCCTACCTCCTGAAACATGGACTGTCTCACCTCCCCCCAAACACCCCCAACCTTACCACATCACATGAAAAAGAAAAAAAACTGTCTGAAACTTTTTGTGCAATTCTGAGAGTGCTACACACAGGTGAGTGGGCCTGTACAAACCACCTGTAGTAACACACTCTCTATGTGCACTAGACACTTTCTACACATACTGTTGTGTACATAATCATATAAAAAGACTCTTACATATGTTGTTTACATGCTCATGCACTACAAATCATTTTGCACTGTTCCACAGCCAGCTGCTTGCCTTGCAATGTTTCTCTTTGCACATGTACAGTGTTTATGTGAAAGCATTTGTATATTTTTATATTTCTATGTATAGGTAAATATTTATACATATTTATAGTCAGACTCTCAGGAGGTTAGTTGTATATAGGTTTATGCTGTCTGTATTTATCAAGTGGCAACCTCCCCCAGTTTCTCTTGAAGCCAATACGGAAGTGAATTAAACTGCAATTCATCGACTGACCACTAGAGACAGGCTCCAGAAGGGAGCAGAATCTCATTGAGCTCCATGTTAAAATGCCAAACTTTACAGCAGAAAAAAACATGTTTACAGCCTGGGACAAATTGTGGTTTTGGTCTATATATCTAATTTTGCCCTTCATGACAACTGTGAGGGGGGGGGAATTTTTTTTATAGATCATTCGTTTACATTATATAAAGCCTTAAAGTTCTGCATAATTAAGGGCGTGGTCACTTTGAGTGACAGGTGAATAGCCATTTATCTGCTGTCTGTTAGTCATCGCGTCACCTCAGCTCCACCCACGTCCCGCCTCTTTGCCCATTTTCTGTTATCCGGGAGTGACGCGCGGTGAAAGGCTGCTAAGATGGCAACGGCCAGCTCGACCCTATTTTACGCTTCAAAACTGCTCTTCAGAATCCTATGGGTGACGTCACGGACACTACGTCCATATTTTTTACAGTCTATGGTATTTATGTAGCACCGTGGTCCTGTGAGGCACGACATTTCGTTCCACTGTATGTCACCACATGTAGCCTGGTCTGTGAAACTGGGGCAAGAATGCAAAATAGACACATACTTATAGGTTTGCCAAAATAAGGGACATTATTGGTTCTTTATAAGAAAATAAGGGACAGTATAAGGAACACTTCAAATATTTGTACTGTAGAGTCCCATTTTAGTGTCTGCATGAAAGTATTTGTGTAACACTTTAGAATACTGTTCCATCATTAACAAATAACTACACTCTAGTAACTACTATTAACTAACAAGAAAGTAATAGTGCTTAGTCGACTGTGGTAGTTCACTATTAGCTAATCAGTAGTCATTGTAAACTTTTGACGTTTTGGATAGTAATGACTGAAGTGTCACTACATACTTCTATAGAATTTACTAGTTATTTGGATCAGTATTCTAAAGTAAAGTGAAGATCATGTCATGTCATAACCCACTAGTAATTACTTACCCAAAATATTAAAATGATTTCAGTAATTACTACAGAGTTATTATGTTTACCACTTTAGAATACTGATCCAAATAATTAGTAATTCCTTTAAAAGGATGTAGTAACACTTGAGTCATTACTAGTGAGTTATCATTACCTTCACTTTAGAATTAATTATATATTATGTATTATTCATGTTAATTATGAACCTGTATATAGTAGTTCTTAGCAGTCCTCTGGGAGTTATGAAAAACATAGTAGTTATTGATTAGCTAATAGTGAACTACCACATTCAACTGAGCGTTATTACTTACTAATTCATTAATCAAAGTTTCTTGTTAGTTAAAAGTAGTTACTAGAATGTTAATATTGCGTTACTCATTTGTTCCTGTGTAGTTATTCATTAATGAAGGAACAGTATTCTAAAGTGTTACTACAGAATTTATGTTTACTTATTCATTTATTATTGTGCATTCAGCGTCACTTATGATTGGATGTCAAAGCCTTCTTAAAATAAATAAATTTGAGAAAATAAAAAGAAGAAAATAACAGATGTATGGTGATATAGGTGAAAAATATTGCAATATTACAGCACATACATTTATGTTAAATGTGTTTATGTTAAATTAATTACCCAACTTCCATTCACACATTCAATTGCCAGCAAAACCTTTATACAGGATCAGTTTTAGGCTCATACACCAACCCATCTGGTGATGAGCCAAGCCAAGGTGCATCAGGGTTGATAATAAAACCACAAGGGTAGTGATTTATCTTCTGAATGCAAGTAGGGGAGAGCGGGGCACAACCTAATGCTTTTTGACTTTCTCAGTTTGTGTAAATCCACTTGGGGTTCAGAATATTTTTTCCCACATTAATTTCACTCATGTCTAGTACAATTATGTGGTTTTGTTTCATTAATACAGTGTATACTTTTTTCTTGAGACTAATAGCCTGACCGCAAAATGATCACCGCTAGGCTAACTGTTGAGGACTGCCCTTTTACATGGCAAACTTCTCTAGAAATAAATTAAAAACAACTTAAGTATTTAAATGAGAAATCAAAATACGCTGAATGTCACATTATAGTTTACAGTAACCTGAATCTAGAGGAAGCCACACGTGGCTTTCTCAAAAAATGCCATTCATTCATTGTGCTTGGTTGTCTTGTGCATCTCAGTTTGGTGTGCCATGACTTCTATTGTTGCTAGAGAAGTCATGTGCAGCTGCTGATGGTGAGTCAACACAAAACAGCACTCTGAGAGACCCAGATGGTAGCCATCAAGGGGTAAGGATGGTTGTGGTGGTGCGGTGGTATGTGGACATGTCTTTGGTGGGCTCCATGCTGGATGTTGATAGGAGAGTAAACTTCCTTCTTGGACTTTTCCAAAAGCACTGTCCACCAAAGGCATTGAAGGCATTGTCCCTGAAATCCCCATAGTTGTTATTAAAGGAGCAGTTTCTCTTGACATGTCTTCATAAATATCATTCACCCTCAGAACCAACATGTCTGGAAGGCCACAGGTCAGGTTACAACCAGCTTTATACAGGTTGCTCATGAAAGCATACATATGACACATGTACACAGTGTTAATTAAAGGTTCATGTAACGTGCAGATAACAATGATCATAAACCAGTCTGAAAAAAGTTTTAATTACATTTCAAAACATATTTTCAATACATGTATGTAGTAAAACCATTCCCATGCCTACACTATACCTGATACCTAATGCCGATCTTCTCACCTTGGGCCTAGCTGACAATACCACAATTTCAATTGTTGGACCAGGCTTAAACCCTGTAAACGAATGTTGTCTATGAACTTATTTACTTTGTGCTATGTTTAGTTTAATTTAGCTCAATGATTACATATTCTCATAAGTAAAGATGCTGCTGTGTTATTGGAAGTTGATGTGAGTTAAAATGAAAACAAGAACAAAACTTATATAACAAAGAAAATGTAGGATAATATTATAATGTGTAAAAATTTAAATAATGACTTAATTGTGATACTATTCACCAACATCACCTGGGTCCTGGGTTTGTGCCATTGCTGCTCAGACCCTGTACAGCTTTGAGGGGGGACGGCTGTCGCTCCCTGTTGGCTGTAATGTGCTGTTTGGTAGAGCAATGCTGCAATATGATTACATAGAGCAAGCCCTACCACACATGAGCACTGATAGGTCAGCTCAACAGGTTTAGAGTGTTTGAGAACAACCTGTAAATTAAATAGATATCAATTGAAAATATATCCTATGTGTTTTAGGATTCAGGCAATCATAGTCACTGGTATTACTGGAATAAATAATAATTAGTTGAATTATGTTGGTTTACACTAGTGTTTGAACCTTCCTTGGGCTACAGTGTCAACTGTTGGCAAGCTAACTAACTCCACTCTGGAAATCGTAATAGGCCTATATAGTAATACATTTTTAATAAATTACTGTGTAAATACTTGTTAGAAAACACAGAGTGCAGTTGGTACACTGTTCTACTGTCCTGACAGCAACAGTAGGCTCTAAGCATGTGTCCAAACAGTGGTCTATTACAATCACTATCTGTATTTAAAAAACAAATAACATTTAATTCCCAGAGAGCAGACACTGTAAACCTTATTACATTGAACCTGATCTCATTCCCCTACACTCAAGTTGTGTGGTCTCTCATTTTTCCTCATTGATCTGAAGCATCTTGCCCTCACTGAAACCTCTCTTGCCTCGTTCTTGACAGAAACTGAGAAACAAAATAGTTGCAACACATGAAATATATATGCACATGCACTTGGATTTTTTCCTCAGCTTTAAGTAAGTAATTATATAATTATATAATTTGATACACTATATTGCCAAAAGTTTTGGGACACCTGCCTTTACATGCACATGAACTTTAATGACATTCTTAATCTGTAGGGTTTAATATGGAGTTGGCCCACCCTTTGCAGCTATAACAGCTTCAACTCTTCTGGGGAGGCTTTCCATAAGGTTTAGGATTGTGTTTATGGGAATTTTTGACCATTCTTCTAGAAGCGCATTTGTGAGGCCAGGCACTGATTTTCGACGAGAAGGCCTGGCTTGCAGTCTCCGCTCTAATTCATCCCAAAGGTGTTCTCTTGGCTTGAGGTCAGGACTCTGTGCAGGCCAGTGAAGTTCCTCCACACCAAACTCGCTCATCCATTTCTTTATGGATTTGTCCACTGTTATGCAGTGACTTGAGGTAAATCCTGAAGGCAGCGAGTGTAGAAAGACTGAGCTGGCTTATCTAAAACCAGGAAGTAGCCATGCATATAGTCAATTGAGTAATCCACGTACGAAGAACAGACCCCAGGGCTGTTTGACACTTTTTTAAACATAAAATATTTATAAAGGGAGATATATTTTAAAGTATGAGTGGTTATTTATATGTAGTTTATAATTATTTATATATAAATACTCTTAGCTAGTTTTGTCTAAACATAATTATTGACCAGGGCCTGTATGTATACAACTTCTCAGAAATGCTCTTAAGAATAGTCTTAAGCTTTGACTTAAGTGTCAAAAAATTATTAGTAAAAAGTAGGACTTGTCTAAGAGTAGGAGACTTTCATAAAGAAGCTAAACGCAACTTTCAGCTAAGTCTAAGACTGATTCTTAAGTGCTGACTGAGGTGGTACTTAAGTGTTGCAAACTAAGGACTACAATGATGTCAACCCAAAATGGCCGCCCTTAACCACCAAGGTTGAGGTCACAGTAGCATGACACCAATCATGTAATTATAATAAAATAATTTGATTAAGACACTGAAATTTCAATATTTAAATTTATTTAAAAAATTGCATTGCATTGGGCAAAATTGTCACAAATTAGTATTGATGCAATTAACAGTTGGAGCAATGATGAACATGGAACATGAGTTCCATCAATGGCTCTAACAACTCCAGGGAATCCCAAAATCATAAAAGTGACTTGATTTTGCTGCATGGTTTGAAGATCAGTTGGTAAGTCAATGAACTGCCATACAGTAGTGGCCAAAAGTGATGGTGTGGTTTGCCTTTTTTGCCAAATAATTTTGTCAGATAAATATCTTCACTAAGTTTAGTGATTTTTTTCTTCCCTCATATTTTAAAATATTTAAAATATATATGTTTTGATTGAAATATTTTTTAATATTTTTTAAAATTGGTTTAAGCAAACTTGTAGGGTCATTACTGTACTGCACATCACTTTTGCCCACTACTGTATGTTTGGTGTGGTCAGTGATGGGCCCAAGTCATCACCGGTGCTGTGAGCTTTTTTGTTTTTCTAAAACCTGTAGCTGTAGTTTGCCTCATATTATAATATTTTTTTTTTTCTTTTTTTTCTTATATTTAGGCAAACTTGTTGGGTCATTTAAAAAAAAAAAACTCTGCACATCACTTCTGGCCACTACTGTATGTTTGGTGTGGTCAGTGCCACAATAGAGCTATTTAAGACTATTTATTCATTTCTGCAGAGCATTGATT
This sequence comes from Rhinogobio ventralis, assembly GCA_039654625.1. Lineage (NCBI taxonomy): Eukaryota > Metazoa > Chordata > Actinopteri > Cypriniformes > Gobionidae > Rhinogobio > Rhinogobio ventralis. The sequence continues at coordinate 12,510,649 of CM077212.1, read as the reverse complement.
TGTAGAGTGGGAGAAGTTATTACATTTCTTACTAGGTCAGTTACAAAAAGAATATCTTGACGATCAAGATTTTATAATTTTATAAACTCCCTGTCATCATTTAAATCCAATATATTATATTTTCGTTGCAAAGTGTGTGTCCTCCTCTCTGCTGCCATCTTGTTATACTCTTAACTGGGTTAGGATACTTCTCCAGCTCTTTTATATCTGGGGCTGCATTAACGGCATATTCTCTTAGAGACGATATTCTACCACGGTATTCACTTGTGGCCCATTGTGAAAAATTTTTATTTTCGTGAATCGAGAAGTAGATTTCGTGTTAAACAAGTTTTTTTTAAAATGAGGAGTAAGCTTATCTAACTAATTGCAGCACTTAGGTTATGCGTTGATGCGCTGTAAAATATTGTAATAGGCTATTCATTTAATAGGCCTAATAAAAGTAGCATAATCATAATAATAATAATAATGATAATTTAATATGCCTTGTGTGTCCGTCCGCTACTTGACTGTGAAGGGCTAAACGGAGTCCACAGGCACAACATCAAGCGATTAGGCCTAATGTTTTATCCAAATCCACATGAATGGATACTGAGACTAGCCCTATATGCTGCTGATGGAGTTTATTAAGCATATTAATAACAAAACACAGGAAGCTGAAATCCTGAAAATTGGTCTTATGAATGTTTTTTTAAAATATCACAAAAAACATGTTATATGATATTTACTAAAAAGAAAACAAGAGAACAGTTTATTTTGATAGTCACTTTAAACATTCTACTAACCATAAGAAACTTTTGTAACTACATGTCAACATACTATTATGCTCCCCCATTTTACTGACTATAAGTAACTTTGCCATGTTTGACTTGTAGTAGACTTGTAGTTGCAAAGTTAGGCCTACTTAAAGTTAGTAGAATTTCTAAAGTGGACTATTGAAAATAAATGAAAACAAGTTATGAAATGAGATTATCAGTGTATAGGCTAATGAAAATATAGAGAATTTAAATATTTGGGAGTGGTTGGAAGAAAAATATATACATGGAAAAAACATATAGGCTAGAACATATTGAAAAAAATTGTAAAAATTTACTAAATCTAATGTATCATTGAATGTGAACCGTCAGCTCCACTACAAGTTCTAAATCCACATGAATGGCCCGTTCAGAGCATAGGCAAAATTCACTGTTCAGAGAGTCACGCTAGTCTACAGTCGGTGTTGACGGTGTTACTACCGGCACCACCCCCACCGTCATTTAGATTTTTTTTTATAGTAAAAATCATTTAGGTCAGTTAGTGAACAGACTCTATACAATTAAAAACTTAATGTTTGTCAAAGTTTGTCATTGTACTGTTTTATTGTTGTGTTTTTTATTAAGAATAACAATGAACCCACCATTCAAGCAACCCGTCCCGAATTGGCGCTAATTCTAAAGGGAAAGGAAAATGTGCACAGCAATTCATGATCAATGCTATGAATGCGTCGTGCGCATTTTACTTTCGTTTTAATTAACGATTTAAAAGCGAGGTGCAAAAGGTGATACCGATATTAACGTGTTGGCACATGTCGATTACGTATAGGAAAATTTCTCTCACCGTCACATCATACAGTCTATAAATGGCAACCTCTTTAAGTTATTCTTGACTGTGCAGATGAACACCACATCGTGTGAAAGAATTGTTCTTGCTTGCGCTGACTGAAAACACTTGACGAGAAACACCATAGGAGAGACTCGGACATTGCAGTAAAAGTTACTGAACATTGAACAGTGAGAGATGACTGACACTATGTATCCTAGCAAAAACTAAGTTTGCTAAGTTAGATTTTTCTTTTTCTGTAATAGCAATTTAATTTTCACTGAAAATGTGTTGAAGGGTGTGGATTCTGAAATCACCTGCCTCTTCAATATACCTATATATACAGGGAGTGCAGAATTAGGCAAGTTGTATTTTTGAGGATTAATTTTATTATTGAACAACAACCATGTTCTCAATGAACACAAAAAACTCATTAATATCAAAGCTGAATATTTTTGTATCAATATTTTAAGTAGTTTTTAGTTTTAGCTATTTTAGGGGGATATCTGTGTGTGCAGGTGACTATTACTGTGCATAATTATTAGGCAACTTAACAAAAAACAAATTTATACCCATTTCAATTATTTATTTTTACCAGTGAAACCAATATAACATCTCAACATTCACAAATATACATTTCTGACATTCAAAAACCAAACAAAAACAAATCAGTGACCAATATAGCCACCTTTCTTTGCAAGGACACTCAAAAGCCTGCCATCCATGGATTCTGTCAGTGTTTTGATCTGTTCACCATCAACATTGCGTGCAGCAGCAACCACAGCCTCCCAGACACTGTTCAGAGAGGTGTACTGTTTTCCCTCCTTGTAAATCGCACATTTGATGATGGACCACAGGTTCTCAATGGGGTTCAGATCAGGTGAACAAGGAGGCCATATCATTAGATTTTCTTCTTTTATACCCTTTCTTGCCAGCCACGCTGTGGAGTACTTGGACGCGTGTGATGGAGCATTGTCCTGCATGAAAATCATGTTTTTCTTGAAGGATGCAGACTTCTTCCTGTACCACTGCCTGAAGAAGGTGTCTTCCAGAAACTGGCAGTAGGACTGGGAGTTGAGCTTGACTCCATCCTCAACCCGAAAAGGCCCCACAAGCTCATCTTTGATGATACCAGCCCAAACCAGTACTCCACCTCCACCTTGCTGGCGTCTGAGTCGGACTGGAGCTCTCTGCCCTTTACCAATCCAGCCACGGGCCCATCCATCTGGCCCATCAAGACTCACTCTCATTTCATCAGTCCATAAAACCTTAGAAAAATCAGTCTTGAGATATTTCTTGGCCCAGTCTTGACGTTTCAGCTTGTGTGTCTTGTTCAGTGGTGGTCGACTTTCTGCCTTTCTTACCTTGGCCATGTCTCTGAGTATTGCACACCTTGTGCTTTTGGGCACTCCAGTGATGTTGCAGCTCTGAAATATGGCCAAACTGGTGGCAAGTGGCATCTTGGCAGCTGCACGCTTGACTTTTCTCAGTTCACGGGCAGTTATTTTGCGCCTTGGTTTTTCCACACGCTTCTTGCGACCCTGTTGACTATTTTGAATGAAACGCTTGATTGTTCGATGATCACGCTTCAGAAGCTTGGCTATTTTAAGACTGCTGCATCCCTCTGCAATATATCTCACTATTTTTGACTTTTCTGAGCCTGTCAAGTCCTTCTTTTGACCCATTTTGCCAAAGGAAAGGAAGTTGCCTAATAATTATGCACACCTGATATAGGGTGTTGATGTCATTAGACCACACCCCTTCTCATTACAGAGATGCACATCACCTAATATGCTTAATTGGTAGTAGGCTTTCCAGCCTATACAGCTTGGAGTAAGACAACATGCATAACGAGGATGATGTGGTCAAAATACTCATTTGCCTAATAATTCTGCACTCCCTGTATATATATATATATATATATATATATATATATATATATATATATATATATATATATATACAGTACTGTGCAAAAGTCTTAGACCTGTTGGTATTTTCACACAAAAAAATGTTTTTAAGCCAGTTATTTATATCTTTTACTGTAGTGTGTCAGTAGGAAATATCAGTTTATTTTCAAACATTCATTTTGCAATTAATTGTAATAATCCAGTGAGATTTTTTTTTTTTTTTATGCACAAGAAGTCTGATAGCAGCCGGTATGATCTGATCTCACCATCATCGAGTCTGTCTGTGATTACATGAAGAAACAGAAAAAACTGAGACAGACTAAATCCAGAAAAACTAAGGCAACGTCTCCCAGACACTTGAGGAAACCTTTTTTTGTGTGAAAATACCAACGTGCCAAAGACTTTTGCACAGTACTGTATATATATACATTAAATTTATAATTAAATTTATAATCATAGCATTAATCAATATTTATCCTCCTATATTATGATTTGTAATGATTCTTCCCAGTTATGATATTACTCAATCAATAGAACAACTGATTGTTTATTGTTTCTTCATATATGTTTTCTAAAGTTTGTATTTGGTCTCTGAGTGACTGAGGGTCTGTCCTAGGGATGTGTGATGTGTCGCTAAACGCTTGATAGCAGAACATGTTGTTGTGTGTTTGGATTTTGGCGGTATCACACACCCCTAACATGCCAGGAGTGCAGTAACAGTGCTTACTCACTTATCCCGGCTTCCAGAGATTAAATATGGATTTGTCTTTCATTTTATTTTATATTTTCTTCATTTTATATTTTTTCCTTTTACTTAAATACTAAATAATTATGGTGAATACTGTCTGTACCTTTCACTGAGAGAAAGCACATATTATCAGTATGTTTTGGAAAACTTTCTGGTCAGAACTGGAGCTCAACCAAGTCCAACCTTGGAGGAACTGTGTATCTGTGTATGTGTGCAGTATTCTGTGTTACAGATCAGTATTGAAGGTGTACAACGGGCATGCTAGGGAAAGTGACAGTATGTTGTTCTGGACAAGCTGGTGCCTACTCTAGACCTGGAAGGTCACTACGTGCCTACTTCCAGGGTGAAAGCGTCAACAAGTGATCTATGGACATGTGCATCTGATTAACTGACAATGTGTGGAAACAGACAGGGGTGCCCTGAATTTAGAGAATCAGGCAGTTAGGGATTAAGTTATTAAACAAAATAAAAATAGACACAGGGTTGTTTGCCAGGGATGCATCGGGAACAATCCAGAGTATAATACAAATTGACCCAAATTGGCATGGATATGTGACTTTGTTTTTATAGTGTACTTTGCAATTTCATCACGCAGAAGCCACAGCCGTGTTGTTCAAAGATCGCCGCCTCCATCTCTTGCTGTTATAATTTCAGGTGAGTATGGTGAGTATTAACTGTGAATAAAATATGGCTGACAAATTGAGTAAGATGATCAGTAACTTGATCAGTCCTGATAAAGATATTGAGACGGAAGAGAGCAAACGCTGTAAGCAGCTGTGCTCTGAAGCCCTTACTTCAAAGAAATATGCAGAACTTATTAAGAAAATGGTCAGCCAGGGTTTTAATTCTGATTGGAAAGAAAAACAGCAACTTGACTGGTTACAAGCAAAGAGAGAACCAGCAAAATTTAAATTTCTAGCAAAGGAAAAATCCCAGGGACTGAGGGATACAATTTGATAATCAAATGTGATGTTTTTGAAAAAGCAGATAGAGCCATAAATTGCAAGCCATTGTCTGTTTTATGGGATCCCGAGCTCTCTTCTCAGACTGTCTAAGCAGTTGCCGCTTTAAGCAGCGCCCCAGAGACTGGGAACCAGACTGAGATTGGAGCACACAGGTTGCTGAACGTTGCTCCACCAGATGACAGAGAGTGTTTTAATTGTGGTCAGCAGGGTCATTTTGCACTTAACTGTAACCGCTCACCCATAAGGTGTAGAAATTGTGGCAAATCAGGCCACCTGGCTAAATTCTGTAGACGAAACCAAGTAAAAACAAATAATTGACTTCCACTCTGTCTAAGAAAAGAACTAGATAAAAATAAGGTCATAAGATTGAAGTCTTAAGGAATTCCTTTTGAAGGAAAGATCTATAAAAAAAATTATACAGGTTGATGTAAAATTACTGACAATGACTGCAAAACATGTGAGTTGCAAAAATATATATATAGTGACGTAGAGGGTTTAAATGACAAAAATGTATAATAAATATGTTCCTGACTCTTGCAAAACTCTGATAATGTTTATTGGAATGAATGCTGGTTCGGTAACACACTGTAGGTAAGATAATTGGTGTTAATATGTTGAAAACCCAAGAAGCTGATGTTTTGGTTTCAAAAGATAAGCTTGTGCTTGGCTGTAATAAAACAATTCGCTTATCTGAATCTGGCCCCCACCATGTAATTTCTGGTGCTGTGGCTGAAATTGCAAGTGTAACAGAGACTCAATCTGAGTGAGTATATCCAAGAATATTCTTAAATAAGGAAATCTATTCAGTGATTGGTCCATGCCTATATCGTCATCCAAAATCCCGTTTGTGGCACAGCAAAGTGTCGTGAATCATCTCTAAGACTGACACTTAAGATTTAGTCCTACACATCACTTAAATTACGACTGAGATGCTTAATAACTAACTTTTAAGCGCAGCTTTAAGCCAAGAATTTTTTTACTCTTAAGTCAATTATTAGCAGTGTTCTTGTGAGTATTCCCCAGGGCCCGTATTTATCAAGCTTCTCAAAGTGCCATTTTATTCTTAAGTGCTGAGAATTCATGACATTTACTCCTACTTTCAAACTTAAGTATAAAAGCAAGTTATCAAATTTCTTAAAGCTAAGAATCACTCTTACTCTCCCAGTTATTTAAGACAGCTCGAGAGGTCTCTCAAGTGGTTAGGAGTTGCCAGTAGGGGCTTGTGATGGCACTAAGGAGACAGAGACGTGCGCAGATCTTTTAGGAGAGGGAGTTTTTGAAATGTTTGACTACAAGCAGTTAATCAAACGGTATCGTTTGGACAGAGCAGGCATCATCTTTGTCAGCGCTTCTTCCTCCAGTTCGGTTTTTGTTTTGGAATCCATGGTGGCTGACTACACTCACCTAAAGGATTATTAGGAACACCTGTTCAATTTCTCATTAATGCAATTATCTAATCAACCAATCACATGGCAGTTGCTTCAATGCATTTAGGGGTGTGGTCCTGGTCAAGACAATCTCCTGAACTCCAAACTAAATGTCAGAATGGGAAAGAAAGGTGATTTAAGCAATTTTGAGCGTGGCATGGTTGTTGGTGCCAGACGGGCCGGTCTGAGTATTTCACAATCTGCTCAGTTACTGGGATTTTCACGCACAACCATTTCTAGAGTTTACAAAGAATGGTGTGAAAAGGGAAAAACATCCAGTATGCGGCAGTCCTGTGGGCGAAAATGCCTTGTTGATGCTAGAGGTCAGAGGAGAATGGGCCGACTGATTCAAGCTGATAGAAGAGCAACTTTGACTGAAATAACCACTCGTTACAACCGAGGTATGCAGCAAAGCATTTGTGAAGCCACAACACGCACAACCTTGAGGCGGATGGGCTACAACAGCAGAAGACCCCACCGGGTACCACTCATCTCCACTACAAATAGGAAAAAGAGGCTACAATTTGCACAAGCTCACCGAAATTGGACAGTTGAAGACTGGAAAAATGTTGCCTGGTCTGATGAGTCTCGATTTCTGTTGAGACATTCAGATGGTAGAGTCAGAATTTGGCATAAACAGAATGAGAACATGGATCCATCATGCCTTGTTACCACTGTGCAGGCTGGTGGTGGTGGTGTAATGGTGTGGGGGATGTTTTCTTGGCACACTTTAGGCCCCTTAGTGCCAATTGGGCATCGTTTAAATGCCGCGGCCTACCTGAGCATTGTTTCTGACCATGTCCATCCCTTTATGACCACCATGTACCCATCCTCTGATGGCTACTTCCAGCAGGATAATGCACCATGTCACAAAGCTCGAATCATTTCAAATTGGTTTCTTGAACATGACAATGAGTTCACTGTACTAAAATGGCCCCCACAGTCACCAGATCTCAACCCAATAGAGCATCTTTGGGATGTGGTGGAACGGGAGCTTCATGCCCTGGATGTGCATCCCACAAATCTCCATCAACTGCAAGATGCTATCCTATCAATATGGGCCAACATTTCTAAAGAATGCTTTCAGCACCTTGTTGAATCAATGCCACGTAGAATTAAGGCAGTTCTGAAGGCAAAAGGGGGTCAAACACAGTATTAGTATGGTGTTCCTAATAATCCTTTAGGTGAGTGTATATTATAAAATCTAGGCTACATATACACTGTAAAACCTAACAGTTATATGTACTTAATAAAAATGAGTTCACTGCACTCAAATATTACTGAATGTTATGTGGACACATTGACTGAAACAGAACTCAAACTGAATGAGTTATAGAACATTTCTAGTTCCCAGCATGATAATTGGATAATAATTGATTGTTATGTGATTAAACAAGTGATAATTGAGCATTGGTGATGAACACCTGATGATAATGAGCAGAATCACTGAAGGAAAGAGAAACACAAGAACTACAACTGACTTCAGCCACAGCCTTAGATTAAATCAACTGAAGATAAAAGAAGACATTAAATCTCTAAAGATCTCAGCAGAGGAGGACTAAACAGCTCTACAAACAGCATTACTTACTTCACACATTACTAACCAGATTGATTTTATTTCTGTCATTTATGTTTTAATGAAAATAATAGTTTCATTTGAAGTCACCATGATGGTGATCAGTGTTTTCTTTAGTTGGGCTATTGACCCTTTCACTTTTAGCTTAATTTTTTCTGGCTGCTTTAACTGTGTTTATAAAGCACATTTGTTTTGGCAAGAAAAGCCAAGAGAAAATGTGATCAGGTGATGTTCGATGTTTATTGCTGATGATATAATCATCAGGTAGTGGCCTAAATCACTGATCTCATTTAGAGTCTAATGCTCTGGGCCCATATTTATCAAGCCTCTGAGAATTACTCACAAGAACACTGCTAAGAATTGACTTAAAAATAAAAAAAACTCTTGGCTCAAAGCTGCGCTTAAAAGTTAGCTATCAAGCATCTCAGTCATACTTTAAGTGAAGTGTAGGACTAAATCTTAAGTGTCAGTCTTAGAGATGATTCACGACACTTTGCTGTGCCACAAACGGGATTTTGGATGACGATATAGGCATGGACCAATCACTGAATAGATATCCATATTTAAGAATATTCTCAGATAAATTCACATTGAATGGTGAAATTCCTAAGAGTTTACATTCAACACACATTTGACAATAAAGAATTTTCAAGAGAATACATTATAATATACACATTGGAAATTAAAGATTAACACGTTCTCTGACAAATTATACATTTTAAACCGGTGTGCTATTAACTGACCTGCTTATATAGGCTAGATTTTATGATATAATCCAAAAGAAAACCGAATTGGCGGGTGGAAGAAGCGCTACTACTAGCTGAATTAGTCGAACAGTGGAAACATGTTATAAAAGGCAAGTTCAGCCCAACATTAACCAGCGCTGAAAAAGATGATGCCTGCTTTGTCCAAACGATACCGTTTGATTAACTGCTCATCGTCAAACATTTCAAAAACTTTCTCCCTCTCCTGAAAGATCTGCGCACGTCTCTGTCTCCTTAGTGCCATCACAAGCCCCTACTGGCAACTCCTAACTACTTGAGAGACCTCTCGAGCTGTCTTAAATAACTGGAAGAGTACGAGTGATTCTTAGCTTTAAGAAATTTGATAACTTGCTTTTATACTTAAGTTTGAAAGTAGGAGTAAATTTCATGAATTCTCAGCACTTAAGACTAAAATAGCACTTTGAGAAGCTTGATAAATATGGGCCCAGGTTATAGAAGTATTGTGTTATTATTATTTTTTTATTATTTATAATAGAAGCTATGTGATTTTACAGCATGAGATCCAGGACCGTTGTGGTAATTGAACAATATGCAGTAGTTAAAGACATAAAATTAGTGCATAAAAGGTTTTAACCTACAGCATTACTTAGACACACACAGACATCAAGAATCAGTGTATGAATCTCTACAATGGTGACAATCAAAAAAATATTCAGATAAACGCATCAACTCTAAACATAAAACAAGCTACAAAAATGTCACAACAAAAATAGCAAAAGTAAAAGCAAATAGTAAGAATCAAAGAAAATTAGTCACAATTCAGATGCATAATTTATTCATGCCGCAATGCATGCTGGGACCCATGGGGGAGTTTTGATTGGTGGTACCCAGCATGCACTGCAGCATGAAGCTTTTCATTGATTGTCACCATTGTTGAAATTCATACACTGATTCTTGATGTCTGTGTGTGTCTAAGTAATGCCGTAGTTGAAAACCTTTTGAGCACTACATAATTTTAAAATCTTGCATATTATTCAATTACCGCAACAGCGTTGGATCTCATGCTGTAGAATCACGTAGCCACCATTATGAATAATACAAAATTAGCAACGCATTACCTCTATAAACAGAGCATTAGACTCTGAATTAAGCCACTATATGATAATTATATCATCGTCGATAAATAGCCAACATCACCTAATCACATTTTCTCTTGGCATTCTTTACCATAATAATTGTGTTTTATAAACACAGTTAAAGCAGCCAGAGAAAAACTGATGTTAAAGAGTCAAGGGTCAGGAGCCCAACTAATGCAAACACTGATCACCATAATGGTGACTTCAAACAAAACTATTATTTTCATTGAAACATAAATGACAACAAAAAAAAGTTAGTCTGGTTAGTAATGTGTGAATCTGGTAATGCTGTTTGTGGAGTTGTTTAATCCTCCACTGCTCTTCAGAGATCTAATGTCTTCTTTTATCTTCAGTTGATTTCATCTAAAGCTGTGGCTGAAGTCAGTTGTAGTTCTTGTGTTTCTCTTTCCTTCAGTGATTCTGCTCATTATCATCAGGTGTTCATCACTAATGCTCAATCATCACTTAATTAATCACTTAATTCTTGACTTAATTCTTCTTTTAGTGAACTCAATTGAAATAAGTTCAGAGTACTCATAACTATTGGTTTCTAAAATTACAAAAAAATTAAGGTAATCGGTGTCCTCAGTTAGCTTAACTTATTGGATTTGACTTTGTGCTATTGTGAGCTAGCAGTAACTGCAAGCGCTCTTTGTAATTTCAGTTGTTTTACTCAATATAGTGAAGTTTCAACTATATCAAGTATTTGAATGCAGTGTAAAGTTTAATTGTATATTAAGAAATATCCTTGTTTTAGTGGACTTGATTAAAATAAGTGAGTACTCATAACTATTGATTTTTATAAACTTAAATGGTTTGAGGTAATCGGTGTCCTCAAATGAAATGAGCTAGCTGAACTTGCTGGGTTTTACACTGTAGGCAGGTCAGTTAACAGCACAATTTGTAATTAAGACATGGTGGAAAACTTGTTTATCTTTCATTTTTAATGTGTATATTATAATGTATTCTCTTGCAAATTCTTTATTGTCAAATGCGTGTTGAATGTAAACTCCTCTTAGGAATTTCACCATTCAATGTGAATTTATCTGAGAATATTCTTAAATATGGAAATCTATTCAGTGATTGGTCCATGCCTATATCGTCATCCAAAATCCTGTTTGTGGCACAGCAAAGTGTCGTGAATCATCTCTAAGACTGACACTTAAGATTTAGTCCTACACTTCACTTAAAGTATGACTGAGATGCTTGATAACTAACTTTTAAGCGCAGCTTTGAGCCAAGAGTTTTTTTACTCTTAAGTCAATTCTTAGCAGTGTTCTTGTGAGTAATTTTCAGAGGCTTGATAAATACGGGCCTAGAACGGAACATATTAATTTATATTGGCAACATGATGTATAGAAGTTTCTGATTCAGCATTATGGCAAATCCCTGTTATCCCTAGCAAGATGTGTTGATATTGAACTAATATATCTCTATCATAGTTTTCACTTCTGCAGGTCATAGACATGGCATAGGATAATTCCAAGACATGGTGGTGACTAAAGATGAAGACTGCTTTTGAAGTTTCAGGAGAAGGTCTGGATAACTAAAGATAACTTAAAAATGCTCCTAGCATAACTTATTTGAGATGGTTGTAATGGTTCTAATGTAAATTGTTAACCTTTGTGAATGATTAAGTGTTATATATTGTAATGAATTCAATATTACATTTAGTCTAAGTTACAGTCTTAATAGGCTGTTGAAAAGATTATTTGTGTAACAGAGAGAGAGACTGCTTGAATGGAAGCCGGGATTGGATTCTGTCTGCTATCGCCCTGCTAAAGCTGAAACAAAGCAAAGCAATGATATCAGAACAAAAACAACCCAGCTGACTTTTCTAAAAAACAAATGAATAATGAACAGACATTATTTGAAACTGGTTAATAGACAATGTAAAAGCTAAGTTTAATTTTTTTTTAGAGTTAACACTAAAAGCAAACCTTGAAAAAGAGCAGTTCATATTTATGTTTAGTATGAGTGTGTGTGTGATGGTGGCTGCACTTTATGTTTTGTATGTGTTGATTCGTGGAACTATTCTGTCCTGATTGTATGTATTGTGTCATTAACCTCTGGAATGAGTGTTTTTATCATTACAGATTGGTTAAGTCAAACGACAAACTTTAAAGAAGCGTATAATTCTGAGTGAATCTGATGAAAAGATGATACAGAACATTTGACGAGCTTTAAGTGGATTGGTCATCCAGCTCTGTCTAATTATGACTACTTTTGTCATTTATGATGTTGATTTGAATTACTCTCTGGATTAGTGTATTTATGTTAAAGGGGAATTGTGAAGTTAAAGATTGCCGTCCATCATGGGTTAAACCCATTCAATTGAGGGTCTAAATTTAAATATTGTCAACTGATCAAAAATGGTAAACGTAAATGTTATAGACTTGACGACAGAGACAAAGTGACAAATTGGCTAAAGTCACTATCCAAATTATCCAGAGACTCCTTCACATTTATGAAAGGCCGGAGGGCGAACAAACGAATGTAACTTCTAAAAAAAAATGTTTTCATCCATTGAATGGAGGCATGACATTGGATGTCTATAGAGAACGTCTCGGTTACGTATGTAACCCTCGTTCCCTGAAGGAAGGGAACGGAGACGTTACGTCAGTTACTGACGGAATGGGAGTTTCGCCTAGAAGCCAATCGCCTTTGAGCTCTACAAAACGAGCCAATGGCATGAAAATGCCATGGGTCTGCGGAATTTGCATGCCGCAACCCCGCCCCACGGCGTGGGTATAAAGGGCGTTGCGTGGCAATCTCGCATTATGTTTACCTGCTGAAGAGCCGAGGCATGAGCGCCCGGCCAGTTCCAGCGGTACAGCGGTCATGGCAGGGGGACGTAACGTCTCCGTTCCCTTCCTTCAGGGAACGAGGGTTACATACGTAACCGAGACGTTCCCTTTCAGTCAGTACACTACGAGTTACGTCAGTTACTGACGGAATGGGGGTCCCAATACAATCTCGCCATGACGGCTGTCTTCCAGCGTCCTGCGCTGACCCGGGCTCCCTGCCGTGAGTGTGGCACGAACGAGGGGCTAGGCTCAACGCTACCAAGGTACACTGGGAAGCATATCCCACGTGGAGAATGCAACACAATGCCAACCCAGAGGGGGGGACTTGAAGAATACACCTATGACCCGAAGGAGCTGCATAGGGAACACTCTGGGGTATCCAGCCGAAGGTGGAATATTTCAACCCCAGGCGTGGCAAGGTGTCTTGCCAAGGGAAGACACGAGCTACAAGAGACTTACCGTGGAAATACACATGTGGGGGTTACCCAGCGGGGGAACCATGCACACGGAGGCACCTAGCCGAACACGAGGGGTGGCCTGAAAAGGGCACTCGCTCTGGTGACGACACCGGCAGTGCTGGAGGAGCTCAGGGCTTACTGGGGAAGCTCACCTGAGAGGAATAGCGCACGCATCCAGTCCGCGGAGTGGAATGGCGCAGCAAGCGAAGACACCTGAGCCTGTCCGGTTACTGGCCAGTAGGGGCGAGTACACGAGAGGATACAGGCTCCACTCGGAGATTATAAAATCTTGCGAATGTGTTGGGTGTCGCCCAGCCTGCAGCTCTACAAACGTCTGTTAGCGAGGCGCCATGCGCTAGAGCCCAAGAGGAGGCAACACTCCTGGTGGAGTGTGCTCTTACCCCGAGGGGGCATGGCATGCCCTGGACTTGATATGCCAGGACAATGGCGTCCACTATCCAGTGGGACAACCTCTGCTTGGAGAGAGCCTTCCCTTTCTGCTGCCCTCCGTAACAGACAAAGAGCTGGTCTGAGGTCCTGAAACACTGCGTCCGGTCTACGTAAGCGCGAAGGGCGCATACTGGACAGAGCTGTGCCAAGGCTGGGTCTGCCTCCTCCAAGGGCAGCGCTTGCAGGTTCACCACCTGGTCCCTGAAGGGAGTGGTGGGAACCTTGGGCACGTATCCAGGCCGGGGTCTCAGGATGACGTGAGAATTGGCCGGCCCGAATTCCAGGCACGCTTCGTCAACCGAAAATGCCTGCAGGTCCCCTACCCTCTTGATGGAGGCCAAAGCAGTCAGGAGCGCCACTTTCAATGAAAGGAACTTCAGCTCGACTGACTGCAATGGCTCAAAGGGAGCCTTTTGCAGGGCAGCTAAGACCACTGCTAGGTCCCAAGAGGGTACCTGAGGTGGGCGAGGAGGATTTAACCTCCTCGCACCTCTGAGGAACCTACTGACCAGGTCGTGCTGTCCAACCGTTTTAGAATCCACCAGGTCATGATGAGCTGAAATAGCAGCCACATAGACCTTCAGGGTGGAGGGAGACAGCCTTCGCTCCAACCCTTCCTGGAGGAAGGAGAGCACGGACCCGATCGAGCATCTTCTGGGGTCCTCTCGCCGAGAGGAGCACCAGGTGACGAAGAGGTTCCACTTCAACGCATAGGCCTGTCTGGTAGACAGGGCTCTAGCGGAAGTGATGGTAGCCGCCACCTGAGGTGGCAGGGTACTCAAACCTGCCGCGTCCCGTCCAGGTTCCACACGTGGAGGTTCCACAGGTCGGGACGCGGGTGCCATATGGTGCCCCGTCTCTGAGACAGGAGGTCCTGTCTCAGAGGGATCGACCAGGGAGGTGCTGTCGCAAGGAGTACAAGTTCTGAGAACCAGGTCCGGCCGGGCCAATATGGGGCGACCAAAAGGACCTGCTCCCTGTCCTCCCTGATCTTGCACAGAACCTGTGCGAGAAGGCTCACTGGGGGAAACGCATATTTGCGTGGGCCCCGCGGCCAGCTGTGCGCTAGTGCATCCGTGCCGAGGGTCCCCTCGGTCAGGGAATAGTACCAGCGGCAATGGGAAGAGTCGCGGGAGGCAAACAGATCTATCTGTGCGTCGCCAAACTGTTCCCAAATCAGCTGAACCGTCTGGGGATGGAGTCTCCATTCCCCCGGGAGCGGCTGGAACCGCGACAGCTCGTCGGCTGCGCAGTTCAGGTCTCCCGGGATGTGAACGGCACGAAGCGACCTCAGATGCTTCTGACTCCATAGGAGGAGATGGCGGGCGAGTTGCGACATCCGGCGGGAGCGTAGACCACCTTGTCGGTTGATGTACGCTACTGTCGCCGTGCTGTCTGAACGGACCAGAACGTGTTTGTCCTTGAGCAGGGCTCGAAAGCGGTGCAGGGCAAGACGTACGGCCAGCAACTCGAGGCAATTGACATGCCATAGGCGCTGGGGTCCTATCCAGGAGCCCGCGGCAGCATGTCCCTTGCACATGGCGCCCCAGCCCGTGGAAGAGGCATCTGTTGTGACAACAACATGCCTGGAAACTCGTTCTAGGGGAACACCTGCCCGTAGAAAGCTGAGGTTCGACCACGGGGTGAAGGTCTGACGGCAGGCTCGGGTCACTGGGACCTGGAGGGTGCCGTGTTGCCATGCCCATCTCGGGACTCGATCGCAGAGCCAGTGCTGAAGCGGTCTCATATGGAGCAGACCAAGCGGGGTCACCGTGGCTGCTGACGCCATATGCCCCAGGAGCCTCTGAAAAAGTTTCAGTGGAACCGCACTCTTGCCCTCGAACTGGCGAAGACAAGTCAGCAGAGACTGCGCGCGCTCGCTCGTAAGCTGCGCGAACATGGCGACCGAGTCGATTTCCATACCGAGAAAAGAGATCCTCTGCGCTGGGGAGAGTTTGCTCTTTTCCCAGTTGACCCGAAGGCCCAGACGGGCGAGGTGCTGAAGCACCAGATCCCTGTGTTCGCAGACCTGATCCCGAGAGTGGCCTAGAATCAGCCAGTCGTCGAGATAGTTCAGGATGCGAACCCCGTGTTGCCTGAGCGGCACAAGGGCTGCCTCGACAATCTTCGTAAAGACGCGAGGGGACAGGGCTAGCCCGAAGGGGAGAACCGTGTACTGATATGCCTGCCCCTCGAAGGCAAACCGTAGAAACGGTCTGTGTCGAGGAAGAATGGAGACATGAAAGTACGCGTCCTTCAGGTCGATCGCTGCAAACCAATCCGAGGGACGAACGCACTCGAAAATGCGTTTGGCTGTCAACATCTTGAATGGAAGCCTGTGCAGGGTTCGGTTCAAGACGCGCAGGTCCAGGATTGGCCGTAACCCACCGGTTTTCTTGGGTACAATGAAGTAAGGGCTGTAGAAGCCGGACTTCATCTCGGCTGGAGGGACGATCTCGATCGCACCCTTCGCCAGTAGAGTGTCGACCTCCGCATGCATGACAGGGGCATTGCCACCCACCACGGTGTAGCGGACTCCCCGAAAGCGGGGAGGAGACCGAGCGAACTGAATCGCATAGCCGAACCGGATGGTGCGAGCGAGCCAACTGGACAGGTTGGGAAGCGCTAGCCAGGCTCCCAAGAACTGAACCAGCGGGGTCATGCGGCCCTCCACCGGGGGAAGGAGTGGTCCTGCCACCATCTCCTGGGAAAGAACCGAGGTCACCTCCGAGGCCTTTCTGCGACGTCCTCCACGCCTCGGCCCGGGTGAAGGCTGCTGCTGGGGCCGGGCAGGAGGGGCGGGAGTCGCAGGGGGGCGGCCTCGGCGGGGAGCAGACTGAGGCATCTGAGCCGGCGGCTGGGTGGAGGCAGCAGCTGGGCGCCGGGGCAGAATGTGTTTAATTGCCTCAGTCTGCTTCTGAGCGGTCGAGAACTGTTGGGCGAAGTCCTCGACCGCCCCGCCGAATAGCCCATCCTGGGAAATGGGAGAATTGAGGAAACGTGTCCGCTCAGATTCTCTCATATCAGCCAGGTTGAGCCATAGATGTCGCTCCTGGACCACCGAAGTGGACATCACCTGACCAAGAGAGCGAGCGGTCACCTTCGTCGCTCGTAGAGCGAGGTCGGTGGCCGTCCGCAACTCCTGCATTAATGCAGGGTCAGCATTGCCCTCGTGCATGTCCATGAGCACCTTGGCCTGATAGACCTGTAGGGTGGCCATGGCATGCAGGGCGGACGCGGCATGGCCCGCAGCTCTGTAGGTCTTCGCCGTCAACGTGGACGTGAATCTACAGGCTTTGGACGGGTGCTTTGGGTCACCGCGCCATGTCGAAGCACTCTGAGGACACAGTTGCATCGCAACAGAGCGCTCAACAGGGGGAACCCCAGTGTACCCTTTCACCGCGCCGCCATCGAGGGCAGTGAAGGCGGAAGTGGTTGCCGAGCGATCGCGAAAAGTCAGGGGAGACTTCCACGATTTCGACACCTCTTCATGCACTTCCGGGAAGAAAGGCACTGGGGGCTGACGGGCGCCTTCGGCACGGGCCGCCCCCAGATACCAATCATCTAGCCGGGAACGCTCGGGACATGGCGGAGGTTTCCACACAAGCCCAATCGTCTCGGCCGCCCGGGCAAGCATGGCTGTGAGTTCCGGATCGGATTCGGGCAATGCTGGGACTCCCGAAGGAGGCAACATAGCCGAATCGTCATCTCCGGAGGAATCCAGCCCACCTTGTGATGCGGCGATCGACATAGCATCCTCCGCGGGTGCACCAAATGAAACGCAGGGCCCCGAACGGGAAGCCCCGGCGCCCTCATCAGGCAACACCACGGGTTGCAGTGTGCAGGAGGGGGGTGTGGCCCGAGGAGGATTCGTCGGGTTGTTCCACACCGTAACCCTCAGATCACCCTGACCACCAGCCAAAGTACCCCCTCCAGTGGAGGAAGTAGATTGGGGTGTGGTAGAGGGGACTCTCCCCCCATTACGGAGATCATGGAGTCTCGATCGCAACACTGAGATGGTCATGTTCCCGCAGTGAGAACATGACTCATCCATGAACGCGCGTTCAGCGTGCACGAGGCCCAAGCACGCCAAACAGCGATCATGACCATCAAACGGAGGTACCAGTCGACCGCACCCAGAAACGGAGCACGGGCGAGCCATCTTTAAAAAGACGTGCCACGTGCAGCTCTTTTAGAGAGGAGTGAAAAACTCTGCAGAATGCCGAAGCACCCAGGGAGAACGCGCACGCTGTGCTCGATCACTGCACAGATCAGACAGGAAATGCGGAACTCGCTGGAACGTGCCGTAACACCAACACTCTGGAGAGAAACTCGTCTTGAAGAGAAAAGCGCTCAGGCAGTAAACTCGGCTCTGAAGCAGAAACATAATGCGAGATTGCCACGCAACGCCCTTTATACCCACGCCGTGGGGCGGGGTTGCGGCATGCAAATTCCGCAGACCCATGGCATTTTCATGCCATTGGCTCGTTTTGTAGAGCTCAAAGGCGATTGGCTTCTAGGCGAAACCCCCATTCCGTCAGTAACTGACGTAACTCGTAGTGTACTGACTGAAAGGGAACTACAGTTTATGTAATAAGGGTTGAAGGAGCAAGTGGCTATAAGGCTTTCTGTGTGACTGGGATTGAGATATAAGTAATATAATATTTTGGTTTCTGCAGAGCAGTAGAGATAAGTGGGACTGAGACAATAATGATCATATGTTGCATCTGAGAAATACTGTGACAATTAGTTAAAATAAAATTTCTGAACGATTTATGAACACTTGTGAAGTCAAATAAGTTAATATATTATGAACTACGAATGCTATTCAAAATACAAAATTGTTTTAAAAACAGCTTTAAAGAAATTGGTGATGCCTTATAGTACAAATCTGAATACTTTATAAAGGGATATGGAAGATTATGAAAGTCTGTCAGTTCTTGGTAAAATTCTAACAATTTCGGTGTAAGTGGCAAGGCTAGTGAGGATTTGATGATAAGTATCATTGCCAAATGACATGAATTAAGAGGTTTAAGATTTTGGTCATTTGGAGCTTACGCCTAAAGAGTTTTAATGGACGAGACATTGAGAAAAAGAAAAAAAAAGTACTTTAAAGGAAGCCCTAATGAGTGTTTTTATCGCGTGATTTTTAATTTTTTTTATGTATTGTTATAGCCAATAGTATTGTATATACCCAACGTATTGCTAATGTAAACGCACCTTGAGTCCAAAACAAATTTCAAATTTCCAAAACAAATTTGTGGACGAATTTTGTAAAAATCGTCCAAAAGGTGGCATTATAAGCAACTTTTTCATTTTCGCCAGTAACTCCCACTGCATGAAACGGGTCTAACCAGGGGCCATATGAAGCTGCCTATTCCTAGACTTAAGAATAAGTGTGATTCATAAAGGTTCCTAAATGTTAAGGGCAATTATTAAGGTTACGGTCTGTTAAGGTCTCAGCTCCTATAATATCCATGGTTTAAGATGCAAATATTTTCAATATTGCGATGTGGCATTTTTCTTTATGGTCATGCAAAATGATGGACAAACAATGATTTACATTTCGAACGCATCATTTCCTGTGAGAACAAAATTAAGTAGGATAAATTATTAAATAAAATAATTACTAAATTATTAATCATTTAAATAAAAAAGAAGGTAAATAAACATGTAACAAGCAAAATTAAACTAGTTTGCTTAATTTCTGCGAATACTTTGCTGATGCAAGTCGGCCTACAAAAAAAATGTCTTGCCTCCCCCTAACTCGAGTCAAATGTCGCCCATGCGTAGGTTATTATGCGTAGATCAACGAAGCCACGATTTTAGCCTAGGTGGCAGTATGCATCTTTTACGATGGTCTGTAACCCGCCAGGAAACTAAAGAAGAAGAAGAACACCATCCAGCCAGCCATCGAGTCCCACAGCAGCAGATCGCGTTTGACAGTTGCGAACTTCAAGAGCGTCAGACGTTGTGTTTTGTCCGGTAAGGATTGCCTTTATTTGGCCGGGCTTATATGTTGTTCCTGGACCCGCGACAAACTCTATATCTCCACAGAGGAGGGCGCGTCATTGAATATAATGGGAGTGTTTGTCCCGTCGCTCGCAGTTAGGTTTCCTAATTGTTCATGTGTGACGGGCCATTCTGTGTCCATTACGAGATCTTAATATCATCACTGTATCATCTTATAAATGTTAATATATATATATATATATATATATATATATAATATATATATATATATATATATATATATATATATATATATATATATATATATGTATATGTATGTGTGTGTGTGTGTAAGTGTAAAGGGTATATTTTTAAAGGCTATATTACTGATATCACTTTGTAATTCTTTAGCACTTGTGTAACTGAATGCCTATCATGTTCATTTGTTATTCAGTACCTCAAAGCAGGACCTTAAAGGGATAGTTCACCCAAAAATGCAAATTACCCCATGATTTACTCACCCTCAAGTCATCCTAGGTGTATATGACGTTCTTCTTTCAGACGAACACAATCGGAGTTATAATAAAAAATGTCCTGGCTCTTCCAAGCTTTATAATGGCAGTGAATGGCTGTTTCTGTTTTGAAGTACATAAAAGTAATCCACACTTCTCCAGGGGGTTAATAAAGGCCTTCTGAAGCAAAGCGATGAAAAATATCCATATTGAAAACTTTACAAACTGTAATCTCAAACTTCCGCTAACTGTCACACACATTACGAAAGACTGGCGTTCCAGCATATGACGGAGGATGCAGGCGTAGCGTAAGTTCCGGTGATGAACGCAGAAGCGGAGAGGATGGAGCAAAACAAAACTTGGCTTCGCAAGAACTAGCATATTGTCACCGGAGTGTCCTACGTCAGGAACGCCGGTCTCTCGTGAACGTGCGCATGACAGTTTGCGGAAGTAAGAGATTACAGTTTGTAAAGTTTTAAATATGGATATTTTTCTTACACAAACGCATCACTTTACTTCAGAATTCCTTTATTAACCCCCCGGAGCTGTGTGGAGTAAGTTTATGATGGATAGATGCACTTTTATGGACTTCAAAACAGAAACAGCCATTATACACTGCCATTATAAAGCTTGGAAGAGCCAGGACATTTTTTAATATAACTCCGATTGTATTCGTCTGAAAGAAGAAAGTCATATACACCTAGTATGACTTCAGGGTGAGTAAATCATGGGGTAATTTTCGTTTTTGTGTGAACTATCCCTTTAACTACCACAGACATTGAGGGGCAATACTTGATATTATTGATGTTACTCTGTTTGTTGCTACCATAAAATAAATATGGAAAATTAATTTCATTTAGAAGGCATGGAGTTTAAATCAGTTTAAATAAAAATAAATAAATAAGCATGACTTGTATAATGTATAAGAATTTCACAAGATGATGCAAGATGCATATATTTAAAAAGATGCCCCTGGAAATCAGTTTAAGGTAGCAAGTGTTGCCCCGTAATGGGAAATGTTAATGTCAAGCAGTGTAATTTTTGCTGTGCTTCCAATTTTTTTTAATCAGGTGCACAAGTGCTCCTAAAATAAAACATAACTGTAGAACCTTGCTCAAATACCTGTGAACCCACTCTGTTTAATTACTTATTAGTTTACAGTTTTAATTAGTAGTCGACTGATATATCACCAAGACCTTTGGCATTTTAATTCAATTTTTGGCATTGGCAGATAAGCTTTTCTGCCCATTAGTAGCCTTTCTCCATCTTCATTACTTTCTTTGTGTAAAAGTTCTGTCTAATATTTGAAAGTAAAACTGTAATACTTTCCCATATACTATCGGCATTTAGTCTTTGACTATCTAATAAATATTTAATGACAAACCTCACAATGTGTGGTGAATCCAACTGATAGATCTTTGCGTGTACTCTGTGTGTGATGGTCTGTCCACCATGCGAAGGATTATTTTATTAAATATGTAAAATAAATATACATTTCATTGCCGAAATTATGCATGTGTTATTTAGTATCTTTAAAATTAAATATTGCGATATCATATACACTCACCTAAAGGATTATTAGGAACACCATACTAATACTGTGTTTGACCCCCTTTCCCCTTCAGAACTGCCTTAATTCTACGTGGCATTGATTCAACAAGGTGCTGAAAGCATTCTTTAGAAATGTTGGCCCATATTGATAGGATAGCATCTTGCAGTTGATGGAGATTTGTGGGATGCACATCCAGGGCACGAAGCTCCCGTACCACCACATCCTAAAGATGCTCTATTGGGTTGAGATCTGGTGACTGTGGGGCCATTTTAGTACAGTGAACTCATTGTCATGTTCAAGAAACCAATTTGAAATGATTCGAGCTTTGTGACATGGTGCATTATCCTGCTGGAAGTAGCCATCAGAGGATGGGTACATGGTGGTCATAAAGGGATGGACATGGTCAGAAACAATGCTCAGGTAGGCCGTGGCATTTAAACGATGCCCAATTGGCACTAAGGGGCCTAAAGTGTGCCAAGAAAACATCCCCCACACCATTACACCACCACCACCAGCCTGCACAGTGGTAACAAGGCATGATGGATCCATGTTCTCATTCTGTTTACGCCAAATTCTGACTCTACCATCTGAATGTCTCAACAGAAATCGAGACTCATCAGACCAGGCAACATTTTTCCAGTCTTCAACTGTCCAATTTTGGTGAGCTCGTGCAAATTGTAGCCTCTTTTTCCTATTTGTAGTGGAGATGAGTGGTACCCGGTGGGGTCTTCTGCTGTTGTAGCCCATCCTCCTCAAGGTTGTGCGTGTTGTGGCTTCACAAATGCTTTGCTGCATACCTCGGTTGTAACGAGTGGTTATTTCAGTCAAAGTTGCTCTTCTATCAGCTTGAATCAGTCGGCCCATTCTCCTCTGACCTCTAGCATCAACAAGGCATTTTCGCCCACAGGACTGCCGCATACTGGATGTTTTTCCCTTTTCACACCATTCTTTGTAAACTCTAGAAATGGTTGTGCGTGAAAATCCCAGTAACTGAGCAGATTGTGAAATACTCAGACCGGCCCGTCTGGCACCAACAACCATGCCACGCTCAAAATTGCTTAAATCACCTTTCTTTCCCATTCTGACATTCAGTTTGGAGTTCAGGAGATTGTCTTGACCAGGACCACACCCCTAAATGCATTGAAGCAACTGCCATGTGATTGGTTGATTAGATAATTGCATTAATGAGAAATTTAACAGGTGTTCCTAATAATCCTTTAGGTGAGTGTAGGCCTATATCAGCTTTATGCTGTATCTGCCATTGGACAATACATTTTTCTCAGGCACTCTTTACATAAATTGCGTCTGACAGAAGTCAACATCTTTCACGGTTTAAAAAATCTAAAGTCTTGCATTAGTAAAACATTTAGATGTGTTTTTTTGTGTGGGTGCTGACCCACCAGTTGAGGATGGTATAGCCGGAGAGAGGACAGGAAGCTGAGCGGGAGCAGAGAGGGGGGCAAGGTTGGGAAAGGAACTTGGGTCGCCCAAAGCACAACTGTGCTACATGTCAGAAAACTGCCCTCGAGGCCATCAGATCTGACATAGAAACTTTATTTTTATTTCCTCTCCAAGCTAGCGTATTCTGATTCCGAGATAAAGAGTGTGTCTGAGTGCTTTGGCAAATGAGTTAAATTTACACTAGAGACAACAAAACGTTTGACGAATGAGAATGCTTAACCCCTGTGCATCCTTATGGACATTTTTGTATTTTTCAGTGTTGTTTTTTGATCATTTTGCCTGTGTTCATGCCAGTTGCATATATTTGGCACAGGTGTGTATTTTTATTGGAATTGTACTATTTCATTTCCTTTAATAAATCTGTTTTGCTCTAGGTACACAAAATAGTTGCTCTCAGCACCTTTTTGACAAAAATGTAAAAAAATGCAATTTTTAATCCCAGTGCCATTTAACTATAAAATTAAGCAATCTTTAATAGGCTTTCATTCTGTTGGCAAGGCTCGAAAATTTAAATGTTTTACCATTTAGTTTTTTTTTTACCAGATGGTGCCATTTTCTCAGGTTTGGCCTATAAAGCAAATACTCACTTTATTCCTGTTTTCTTCATCTGCATATTATAGAACCTATTTGGTAAATTATGCAGCTATAATTGTGGGTGTGTTGGTATGGATGTCAGAGTGTGGTTTGTATATGTGTAATAAAAAATTGTGTGTGTGTGCTTGTAATATTTGAGAGAAAAAAAAAACTCTACTGCAAACCACAAATCCAACCACTGTGTGCACCAGTGGAGTTTTGGTGACATCTAATGGGGAAAATTTGGCACTGCGCCCAAACAAACTCTTACTGAAAGCTAATTTTTTTAGATCAACCTCAAATTTGGAACACAACCTTTTTAGATTCATGGCTTTGATATATAGGGTAAACGTACCTATTAAGCACACTACTATCTTTGAGCTCAGATAATAAAAAAAAACAACTAATTTATCATCCTATTTGATGTCTTAACCAATTGATGTGTTTGTTACTATATACCTCCTGTAATTTTAAGATAATCAGACCATTGCACTGAGATATGGGTATTCATGTGTTCACACTGTCTGGTGGCCATTTTGAAAGCTGTCTGAAAACTTTCACCAAAAGAGTAGCACCTTAAATGTGCATTTTTTTTTTTTATGTTTAAGCCTTTATATTTGATTAGTATAACTTCTTACTGCAAAATTAAGAGATTAATATTTAGTCTTCTGCATATTATAACCTGGAACCTGGATGTGGGAAATAATTACAGTTAGATCCAAAAGATAGTTTTAGCAACATAATGCAGGAGCTGCAGAACACTGTTAGCTTACTAGCTGTATAAGACTGTGTGCTACACTGATATATAACTTCACAGGCATTACTGGCTTGTACTTTTAAATCCATTATATTATAAATTTACAGTTTATTGATGTTCTGTGGTTTTACACTGCTGTAATTTTGATAGACTTCATATTATTGTAAGGTGCGCTACTACGAAAATCACAGCTTCAGTGTGACATCAATAAGAAAAGTATAATTTCATAGATATTTTCAATAATAGCTGTTCATATTAAAATATGTATGAACTTAATACATGACCTAGATTATTTATTTAGCAAAATTGGCCTTTTAAATTTAATTTAATAATATTAATTAATTAAAAAAGCTCAGTGTGCTCCCTTTAAGCTCATCCACATTGAACGTCTATGTAAATGCTTCATAAACAGACTGATGGTTGTCATTTCAAGTTAATCTTTAGAAAATTATTCTTTAAAAATGTTGTTTAAAATAAACAAGAATTTCCCCAAAAAACATGTTGTGAGCTTAATGGCAACAGGGGTGTGCTTAAAGGGTACAAACATGTACCCATTAAGCACAGCCAGACTTTTTGCATTTAATGATGTATATCTTAATTTAAATGCTTTTGTCATTTAAAAATAAAATAAAATATTATTGTGTGAAAGATTAATATTTAATTTTAACATAACTTCTTGTACTCAAACCAATACCCTGTGCACTAAAATGTCTCAATGTAGATTTTGGTGAGCTTAATAGGTACGTTTACCCTATTTATTATAAAATAATGTTCATAAATCATTTTCATAAACTCAAACCTCTATAACTTTTTTTGGTTTCATTTTTTAAACTTGTTTTACTTCAACAAAACTCTGCCAAGGGTCTTTTTTAAAATGACCAAACTTAAGTCTGCTCCCAAGATTACATTTTCTATGACAGTTTTTTGACATGGATATTTTTGTCCTCTATTTGTAACTTTTTTTAATTGATGCACAAGGGTTAAGACAAATGGCACACCCAACAGTCTTGTGGACTTCACAAACATGGTTTCTTAACAAAACCACATCAAATGTGCCATATGTGGCAGTGCAATCCTAATTAAAATGAGTTTAAACTTGAGTTTGTAAAAGCCCTGCTTTTTTTCTGTCTTTCTGTAGTCAGTGTTCTTGGCCGTGATGTCTGCTAAGGCCATTTCTGAGCAGACGGGAAAAGATTTCCTGTATAAATACATCTGCACCACGGCAGCCGTGCAAAACCGTTTCCTCTGCGCCACCGTCACTGCAGACACCGTCTGGGATGGCCTTACACAGGACCACCCATGGCTGCTAACAGAAGTGAGTATATGTCTTGGTTTTCGGTTTCATAATATTGTATCGTTTTCAGTGTAATATATTTATTTGTCTGTCCCTCTGTGCAGAGGCTGGTTGTGAAGCCAGATCAGCTGATCAAACGCAGGGGGAAGCTGGGATTGGTTGCAGTTGACCTGAACCTTGAGGGTGTCCAGGAATGGCTAAAATCACATCTGATGACAGAAATCACAGTAGGCCTTTTAAAAAGTTTGTATTTGTATCCAACTGGAGTAACTGCTTTTCGTTCAGAATTTATTAATGTTGTAATTTTACTATACTTATTAGCCTAAACTCTATCTACAAAATACAGAATACTTTTTTCTGGCAGACATTTATATATAGATTTTATCCATGCAGCAAAGCCGCTTAGCAGGTGAAATAAAATAAATTGCTCCTTGCATAAAACTTTTGACAATGAAAAAAAGCCTGATAAAAAATTTGAGATCATTAAATAATAATAAAAAAAAGGAATCATGCAAAAACCTTGAACTTATAAAGGTCTTATAAAATAGTACCTTTTTGATAATAGCATTACGCCAGCCACAATGACTATGGTTTCAAGTACTGATGCATCTGTCCTTTCCAATGAACACAATAATGCACAGTATTGGGTGTTGCTGAACAAGTTGACCTGTATAGCTAGCTAACTGTATAACACACATATCAAGTCAAGTCAACTTTATTTATATAGCGCTTTTTACAATGCAGATTGTTTCAAAGCAGCTTCACAGTGTTAAACAGTAAAATAATGCAACAGAATTTGATTCGGCTGTACAGCCGCTCTGGAGAAAACGGTGATGTCATCTAGCTCATTTCAATTATCATATATATTCAAGTAATGTAGTTGACATAGTTAATTTAGTTTAGTAATTAAATTTATTTGGATATTTATTTGAAAATTTAGTGTCCCCAACTGAGCAAGCCAGAGGTGACAGTGGCAATATATGGAATGTTATGACCTGTTGCATTTCTGTTTAGGTGGTATTAAGTTTTGCTTCATTAAACCTACATAAACGCAATAATCATGAAGTTTAAAGAGTATATAAAGAAATATTTAGACATTTGATCGAAAGTGGGTTTTTTTTGTCCTGTTCCTCAGGTTGGGAAGGCGAAAGGGATTTTGAAGAACTTCCTCATTGAGCCATTTGTGCCTCACCATCAGGTATTACAAATTCAGTTTAATTTTATCTTCATCAATATCTATAAGGTCATTCCACATTGACTCTAGAGTTTCTCTCATTAAAATTTGTATTTGATTCTTTTATTTTTTTTTATTTATATTTTTATAAATAAATGATGATGATAAATCAAATATTTCAGCTCATTAATCTATATTTACTATGTTGTTTTCTTGCTAACTAACAAGCAGTTAGCTGTCAGCAACATGTCTTTCCTGGGGTAAATGTGATGTTAGGTGACTATTAATGCATTTCCATGGTTGAAATACTGATTGGGTGATTACACGGGAGATTATGCATTTCATTAAGGTTTAAGGAATCTTTCAACATACACTATATTGCCAAAAGTACACCCCTCCAAATCATTGAATTCAGGTGTTCCAATCACTTCAATGGCCACATGTGTATAAAATCAAGCACCTAAGCATGCAGACTGCTTCTGCAAACATTTGTGAAAGAATGGCTTGCTCTCAGGAGCTCAGTGAATTCAAGCGTGGTACCGTGCCACCTCTGCAATAAATCCATTCATGAAATTTCCACACGACTAAATATTCCACGAGCTACTGTTAGTGGTGTTATAACAAAGTGGAAGCAATTGGGAACAACAGCAACTCAGCCACAAAGTGGTAGACCACGTAAAATCACAGAGCGGGGTCAGCGCATGCTGACTAAACTAAATTTCAGTTTAGTTTTTAGTTAGTTTCATAAATTGTTTTGCTAGTTTTAGTTTAGTTTTTATTTTGTGAACACATTTCTATTTTTTTTTATATATTTTGTTTTAGTTTCAGTTTTTGTTTTAGTAATTGTAGTTTAGCAGAGTTACCAGAATGAAGACCAAAGCAAGATTTTCTATTTCAGCAAAGTTTAATGTTTGCACAGATTATTAGAGTTAACTCTTGTGCAGACATTTTAATAATAAAAGTAAAAATTATGAAAATTCCAGACAAGCTCATTCATATTAAAGATGAAATCTTGTTAAACATGCCTATTTTAATTTTTTCAGCAGTACAATGTAGGCTAGCAGTGTGACCACTGTAGAAAAAACAGCTAGTGATCTGACTACAGCCAACACAACCTGCTGTGAAGCCAGTGTGATTAAATAATGAAGTGTGTGTGTGTGTCCTGGTATTCCCTACGTTTTGGGGAAATGTCTCTACATGGATAATAATATTATTAGTAGTAAATGATTTGAAAAAACGATAACACCTTTCAGCCTGTCAATATTATGCAAACATGAAATCTCCACCATACAGTAGTAGTAGGCTACTTGCTGCTAGTAGTTGCTGTTGCACCCACGTCTCTCGTCGCGCAGGAAACGGCATTCTAAAAGCAGTGCGCTCAAGTTAAAAGTGGTTCAACTTGCGTCTCATTACCTTGTGTCATTTTCCATTTCATTGCCACAAGCGTATTCTTTGTGAACAGCTGCTTAGGACTAGCAATCTAGTCGATCTAGGCGAACACTAGCGACGTGTTCTACGTTTCGTTTCTTCACTGAGCGCTTCACACGGCAGCAGTTAATCACCTCAGCTAACTTCACATGCATGGTCAGGTCAGATTTTCTGCCATAGTAAATAGCTTATTAATTACAAAAACGATTATTTATTTTTTCTAATTATTTCAAAATTATTTCTTATTTTTTTGGTAACTGTTGTTAGTTTTGTGTAGTTTTAGTTTTTCATCTATTATGGTTTTTTTAATTTTATTTCAGTTTACAAAAACGTTTTTTGAACAACAATTTTAGTCTTAGTTTCAGTTTTCGTTTACGAAAATAACCTCGCTACAGACCTCCAAACTTCGTGTGGCCTTCAGATTAGCTCAAGAATAGTGCGTACGTAGAGAGCTTCAAGGAATGGCTTTCCATGGCCGAGCAGCTGCATCCAAGCCTTACATCACCAAGTGCAATGCAAAGCATCAGATGCAGTGGTGTAAAGCACGCCACCACTGGACTCTAGAGCAGTGGAGACATGTTCTCTGAAGTGATGAATCACGTTTCTCTGTCTGGCAATCCGATGGACGAGTCTGGGTTTGGTGGTTGCCAGGAGAACAATACTTGCCTGACTGCATTGTGCCAAATGTAAAGATTGTTGGAGGGGGGATTATGGTGTGGGGTTGTTTTTCAGGGGTTTGGCTTGACCCCTTAGTTCCAGTGAAAGGAACTCTTAATGCTTCAGCATACCAAGACATTTTGGACAATTTCAGGCTCCCAACTTTGTGGGAACAGTTTGGGGATGGCCCCTTTCTGTTCCAACATGACTGCGCACCAGTGCACAAAGCAATATCCATAAAGACATGAATGAGCAGGTTTGGTGTAGAGGAACTTGAGTCCTGACCTCAAGCCGATAGAACACCTTTGGGATGAATTAGAGCAGAGACTGCAAACCAGGCCTTCTCATCCAACATCAGTGCCTGACCTCGCAAATGCACTTCTAGAAGAATGGTAAAAAATTCCCATAAACACAATCCTAAACCTTGTGGAAAACCTTCCCAGAAGAGTTGAAGCTGTTATAGCTGCAAAGGGTGAGCCAACTCCATATTAAACCCTACAGATTAAGAATAGGATGTCATTTAAAGTTCACGTGCATATAAAAACAGGCCTCCCCAAAACTTTTGGCTATATAGTGTATCTTTTGATGTTAATTCATAACTAGTAGGCTAGTAAAGAAGACGAGATGACTAGTTCACATGCACAATGCTGCCACATGAACTGATGGACTGCAGTGATCTGTTTTACCACATTAAAGAGTGTCAAAATAATTACATTTATTATTTGAATTTTGAATAATAAAATTAACTATTTCAAAGTTGGTAAAGTTGGACAAGGCTGGACTAGAACTACTATTGTGGAAACAACCCAGTTGTTAGATCATGCCAAAATGTTAGATTGGATGGATCTTCACCCCAGACACAGAATCACTGCCAGAAGATATAAGTTTTCTATCAGCCTGAGAGACTGCTGTTCACTCTTTTATCTAGCTCTGGTTCGGAGTAATTAAACAGGATGTCCGGGACGCAAAGAACATTACGTCTCACACAATTGTTGGGCTACTGCCTAAAGTATGTGAAGTATACCACAAAGACCGTGAAGAACTGCCATGATAGGCAGGGGTATGAGAAAGCTGCGTTGCTGTAAAGATTGCCACGTTAGGCCGTGTATACCGCTTCGATAGGCCGGGGTACGAAAAGCCGCATAGGCTGTATGGACTGCCACATTAGGCCGTGTATACCACCTTGATAGGCCCGGGGTGCGAAAAGCCGCGTAGGCTGAGAATGAGGCTCCGATAAGCCAGTGTGTAGGGAAGGCCGCATAGGTCGAGTTAAGGCCACGATAGGCCATAGTGAGGAGAAGACAGCCTGGGTGCATGAGTTGGTCTCAATAGACCAACTGTAAAAGTGAGCCATATAAATCTAATAGATATAGGAACTGCCACCATGACCAGAAGTATGTGTAGATAGTATACTTACCACATAAGATTTCAGTATTAGGAGTTAAATGATATGCTGCAAACTTATCTTATGCTTGTTAAGACACATAGGTAATCTTAGTATTACCTGTAAAGGATGTAATGTATAATATAATTTGTTACTGATGTTCAGTATAGAGTCACATTAGTCTTGAGATGCAAGACGATCGCATGAGGTGACCTGTGGTCCGTGGAATTAGCAGACCACTTATCTCTGAGAGGAGTAGATATGGAAATAAACTTTTGATTTTGAAGCATATGAAAGCCACCACCACCAGTAGTTTGAATTAGGAATGTACCTTTGGAATTACGAAAGTTTGCTGAGCATGCCTGATGGTTTGAGCATTACATCTTATATAGGATTCGAATGCTGAAAAAGACCATCTTGACCATCATGGAATCCTGCGTTCAGCTGCCGTTATAGCAGCACATGATCCTGAATAAATGTCGGTATACCGATGATATGATTGGGCTGCAGTTCTGTAGAATTGTCACTAGATGAGTTTTAAACCACCTTCTTGATATGGGGGAGTATGAAAAGTGCAGATTGATTAGGGGTGCAGGGATGTGCTTTGAGATATTTTCTTTTACATAGAGATGAAGGCCACGCAGACAAAGCCACAGTAGACCACGCAGAAAAGCCACGGTAGGCCACATGGAGACAAAGGCCACATAGAGGTGAAGGCTACGATAGGCCACCTGGTCAGAGACCACGTTGGGCCACAGACAAATTCATGAAAGGTTATAGAGACTGACAAAAACAGGATCGATGCGTAGTAATGAATGAGAATTTGCATGAAAATTATGCTGAGGATGACCATGTACACAGCACCTTGATAGAGGATGCTGACTCCACACATTCAGCTGCGTTCGTAGCAGCACCAATCCAAAAGAATGCCCCATGCATAGATGAGTTGGAGAACCGCAGTTCTTTGCATCTGCAGTTCTAAACCATTGGGCGTGACTCCCGCTCAGAGCTTGATAGAACTCTGCCGGTAGAACTCCATCTAACCATCAGAACCTGCCGAGAGAACCCCCTAAAAGAGAACAAACTGGAACAGCATGAAAGATAAGTAAAAGAAATAATCAAAATACATAGAACGAAGATGGTTAAGAAACCTCTGACAATACCCTTGCAGAAGGATGAAAATGTTTTATATGATAATGCTTTACTAGCTAACCATAGCTAGCTATTGAACCCTGCAAAGCTACCAACCTTTGAAAAAAAAAAAAAAATCAATGCAAGTGTCATCATTTGATACCTTAAGCCAGGTTTTTACTGTGCGATTTTGGCCACGATTTGGCAGTCTGAGACAAATAAATCGCAATCCTAAAAGATTCCTTTGACCCTAGGCTAAAATCTGATGTCTTTGATAGTTAGTTTGACATGCTCACCACAGCCGATTAATGATCGTTGTGATACAATTTTAACCTGAAATAAATTCACTGAATGTGAATGGGTTGATGTAAAACTCCACCTTGTTCACTGGCTAAATTCTGCCTGCTAGTGAATACATTCAAAAAACGAAGAGTAGAACATGCAATAGATTCATGGTGCAATGTAGTGATATTAGACTATAACAGTTTTCGCTAGAGTGTATGAGTTTAGCTGAACTAAAGCATTTGACAGTTTCCATGCATTTATAAAGGGAGCACACTCTGCTCGCTTAATATATTCATAAAATATTTGAATTATGTTCCAATGCTGCGATTTCAGTTGCTATACGGGATGCAATCTTTATGTAAACCGGGTTGGATTGAGAACGGAATTAAATTAGTGCTGCTGTCGAATAACAAGTCGACCTTGTTGTGTATACAAACCTTTGATATAACTGAAATATGGTGTTGTGAGCTTTAGCGAGAATACACGTTTCTGTTTTATTCATAATCTTAACCAAGGGTGCCCTAGCACAGAAAGTCGAAGTGAGATGAAATATTATATTCTATAGTTCCGAAAATAGACAGAGGAACCCAGATATCACAGTAGCTAATAAAACGCAGGTAGAGACATTTACTGGAGTGACACGAAAGCACACAATTACTACTATATATGGTCTGTTTGTGCTGAGCCAGACATAACCAGTATTTTTATAATAAAGCATATTTATAGCACAATATGCAACGACAGGTAAAGCATGGTACTCGCTGTAAATTAAGAAAGCGAGATTGTAGGAGCCATTTATATTCACCTTTTAGCTATTACTTATTTTAGCCACTTGGGGGAGTATTGCACTAGGTGTGACACTTCACTGGGAGTTGGATATATTTACAGGTGTGGCAATCAGTTAGGGAAGGTGAGGCTGGCGGGGAACACACGGTTCTTACCGTAGCCGTGAGCACACTCCACCGACAGCACAACAGCACTTTAATAATTAGCACTGGGTGAAGTATCATTTTATGTAAAATACCTTTTCTACCTTTATAATAAACGGGAACACCACCCAAAGAGAGCTAATGCCTGGACTAATGCCTTTTTTTTTTTTTTTTTTGGCTAAGCGTTGAGAACACCATGCCATCCATGCCGAGGCTAATAGGATAGCCTCCACAGAGATTTAAAACGAAAAGACTAACTGTGTTGAGCTATACAACAATGATCAGCCCTCCGTCAATGAATGTATCCAAACAGCCGCTCACCTGTCCAATAAAATACATAATACATTAAAGCGTCTTTGGTGTTATCATGGTTTCTACAAAATAAACTCGAAATCGAGGGTAACGTGGGTATGATGTCATTGATAGGGGACGCACGGACGCGGCCCGTATCCTGTTTTTTCTCTGGATTTAAACATTCTTGGAAACATTTAGAATAATGTAAGTATACAAGTCACCAAAATATAAGGCGTGTTGTGCCTTTAATGCGAACAGATCAATGATGTCGGTGCATATTAAATTCAAATTTAGCGATCTCACCACTGAACCAATTCGCGATTCCAGCTTAACTTCAGTTAATCGTGAAGCCCCGAATAATAATGTAGTGGTCTGGGTGCATGTTGCTTTAAAACCCATGTTTGAGGTTTCCTTGCATTCGTGGGGAGAATGGAATGATAGAGGCTAAAATTCTGTGCCATTCTGTTCTGCTTTGAGCTTTTCTAAAACAAAATACGATCACTAACAGTAACCTGTGTCAAGCAAATCATTTACGTGGCATTCTGGTTAGATTACGACACAAACAAGCAATGACAAACGAGCAATCACGTCGCACAATCAAGTGTCTCAAACCAATGCGTGCGACAGCTCCGTACAGACCTGGCTGCGACATAAAATTGACATTGCTGTATGCAAAAAGAGTAAAATGCAACACCCAATCACATCAGAAGTGCATAAACCCATGCGTATCACTGAGATGAATTCTGATGTAGTGATGATGCCAGAATGGTGATGAAGATTGCAGCCGTGTTTTTGATAACAGGCCCAGAGAGTCCTAATGAAAGTGATTGCTGAAACCAAATCGAAACGAAAGAAGAAATCCTGCATGCTTCTGAATTCTGAAACGCAAGATTTTGCTCTCATTAGTGACAAAGGAAGTAGAAACTCGCTTTTGTACAGCAGCCCCCAATTTCAAATTTGTTTGAACAATAAAAAAAGGCCTTACTAAGTGGTGAGTTATTGGTATGTCACTCAGACAGAGGAGGTAGGCTGATGATTTTGGTCACTGGCCTTAGACACTTGTATGTCACTTGTCCTTCACTTTGATCTCAACTGATCGGACCCTGTTATCTTTTCCCGGGTAAACCTGAACAATCCTTCCAACAGGCAAAAGTGGCAAAAAGGTTGCTGCTGGTCCACAATCATAACTGTTTTACTTATTCATAGATTGTCCTGACATCCATTTATGTCTGGTTTGGAGTTTAGGTAGGTAGGATGAATTGTCTCCAAGAGTGAGCAGCTAGTAGCTGACTATGCCTCCATCTCCGTCGGCTCAGAATTTCGGGATCCTGGTATGTCACTTGTGGAAGTGAGGCATCTCGCCACCCATCAACAGGATGTTGGGTGTAACTGGTTCTGGGTCAATGTGTAAGATGTGTAGCCAGTGGGCTTGGCATTAAGTAGTCCCTCTATTTCAATAAGAACGGTTTGTAATATTTCTTCAGTGACATTGCTCCCAGGGTCACTTGCAAGGATGTTTTCAAAGACAGAATTTGCAGTTCCCAGCATCCACCAAAATGTGGTGCATTGAGTGGATTGAACTTGAACCTAAACGGGTGGCTTGCAAGTTGAGCCTGGAGCTCAGGCTGAAGAGCTGCAAAGGCATTCCAAAGTTCTTTTTTCCCCACCTTTGAAACTTGTTCCTTGATCTGATAGGATTTCAAAGGGTTTCCATTGCCGAGCAATGAAGCAATGAAGGGCCATCAGGAATGAATCACTGTCCATACTTGAGAGGAGATAAATATGCACTGCTCGGGTGGTCATACATTTGAAAATGATCCCCCATCACTTCTCATTTCTGCATTGCACCTTTGTGATATAAGGGCCGAAGCCCCTCACGGACAACTGCCGCGCACACACATAACAAAATGTAAATAAAACACAACATAAAATCCAGGCCTGGTCCTCTCTCGTCCTTCACTGGTGTCGCTCGTCCTTTTATGCCTCCGGGCTCATGAGAAGATTTGCGACCGGTGTGCCTTGCAGGTGGCACTCATTCTCAATCACGCACCGGTCTCGCTAGCTCCTCCCACGTCTCTCGCTCGCCCACCTCGCCACATACCCCCGTCGCCCCTCGCAGGCCGGGGGGGTACACTCGAGGCTGCGCCTACATCCCCCGATCTTTGTCTGAGGAATGCTGGACCTTGGTTCCATCTGCTTTCTCTGTTAAGATCAGAGGGAGACTGGTCCCCACATACATCTTAAAGCGGCATGAATCTGACAAAAAACAGGTCAGACACTCTTGAGTCAGACCACAGAGTGACACTATTGAGTGGTAATGTTAGCTCTGCCTTCAGGACTTTAGGACTCTGTGAGTGCTGCACACAGCTCAAGACAAGGAATGCTCTGTTGTTTCTTGGGAGCTCGTTCAGTTTGTGCCTTTGGTATGAAAATGAACAGTTGAAGACCACCCTATTCTTCTCATTATGTTGCACCATGTGGTGCGTGATGAACCAGGCTCTCAGGCAACTCTCTGGTTCTGTCCACCTGCTTCTGGCTGAGCTTCAAAATCAGTTCAGTGTTGATTTATTTCGGTTCAATAGTTAAATTCATCTATAAAGCAGCTCTGGAGAAAACGGTGATGTCATCATCCAGCTCAGTTCTGTTCTTATCCAATAGTGTCAGTACAGTCAAGTCAATAATATTGCCAAACATTAAGTGTCCCCAACTAAGCAAGCCATAAGGCGACTCATCGGTGACAGAACGGAGAAAAAACCTTGGGATAAACCAGGCTCAGTCAGGGGTCCAGTTCCGCTGCACTGTACTGGTCTACTGCAGAATTTATCTCCAACCCTGATCACACTCACTTGATTGCTCACTTGATTGAGCTAAACTCTGCAGGACAGTGGAGTTGCCTAACTCTGGTTAACATGCTTATTTTATCAGAAACGTTGGGAATATTTATTCACTCCCTTATCCCTCACTCTCTTATAATTAATAGTTGATATAATTATTGGTTGTAAAAACTGCAAACGGGCAACATTTTCAGCTTCATTTATTAGAAATGCTTTTAGAGCCTGCGAAATGAAATATGACTTAACTAGCAAACAAGACTCTACATTATCAAACTAACAATGATTTACCAGGGATAAAATGTGTGCTACATATCCTACAGTTGTCAAGTTGTCAGTACTATACATATTCAGGTGTCTCTCTTCTCTGCCGCAGTGAATAAGACCATTTGACATTTGGAATTTTAAACGCTTTAAATGTTGTTCGTTTGTATCTGAGCATCCAGACACTAACATTTTAATGACATTTGAGGACAGTCATATTAATGTTACTGCTTCGTGTCACTGTAAATGAAGCGCTTCCCTCTGTTTTGAATGAAA
The DNA here is from genome assembly GCA_039654625.1 of Rhinogobio ventralis. Taxonomy (NCBI): domain Eukaryota; kingdom Metazoa; phylum Chordata; class Actinopteri; order Cypriniformes; family Gobionidae; genus Rhinogobio; species Rhinogobio ventralis. The sequence continues at coordinate 12,474,118 of CM077212.1, read as the reverse complement.
TGTTATAGGAACAAAGATGGCACTTTCCATAAAAAAAAAAAAAAGGCATTATAAAATGGCCTATACATGTCTTTGTAAAATAATGCTGTGACTTTTCTATAGGACTTTTCTATAGGACTTTAACATCAAGTTCTATGTGGATTTTTTTTCTTTACAAAATAATGTATTACTCAGTAAATATTAATGAAGGGCATTAAATATTTTGGCTTTGATCATCATTTCTGTATATCTTCCTTTAGAAAACATATTAACAAAATCATACATTTCAACCTGGGAATTTTCCAAAATTTGGTTGATTTCATGTTTCTTTATTTATTTGATTGTTTAATTGTTCTCTCTCACAGGAAGAGGAGTTTTATGTGTGTATATACGCAAGCCGGGAAGGCAGTCAAGTGCTGTTCCATCATGAGGGTGGGGTGGATGTTGGAGACGTGGACACAAGAGCCCAAAAACTATCAGTGAGAATAGATGATAAGCTCACGGAGGAAATGGTTACCCAGCAGTTACTTGTAAATGTTACAGATGAGAAGAAAGAGTAAGTATGCTGATCAGTTTGAAATGTCCATGTATCAGTTTCTGAATATTCATGAATGATGAATGGCTTTTATTTCACATTTGTTAGTTTTTAGGGTCATCTATGCTAGCGTACTTCTAAACTTTGTGCAGACATACACATTTCAAAGTATTTTTCTTTCTGGAAAACTGAAGAAATATTAATGAAGAAATTCCTTCGAGCTTGGAGGTTAAGCAAAGATATACAGTTGTGCTTGAAAGTTTGCGAACCCCTTGCAGAATCTAAAAATGGGAATAATTTTAACAAAATAAAAGGCATCATACAAAATGCATGTTATTTTTTATGTAGTACTGTCCTGAATAAGATATTTTACATAAAAGATGTTTACATCTGCTGAATTTATAAAAATTACCCCATTCAAAAGTTTATGTACCCTTGATTCCTAGTACTGTGTGTCGTTACCTGGATGATCCACAGCTGTTTTTTTGTTTTGTGATGGTTGTTCATGAGTCCCTTGTTTTGTCCTGATCAACGTTCTTCAGAAAAATCCTTCAGGTCCTGCAAATTCTTCTCGTTTTCCAGCATGTTTTGCATATTTAAACCCTTTTTTAGCATTTTGAGATCCATCTTTTCACACTGAGGACAATTGAGGGACTCAAACTGTTGAATTAATAGGATATCATCTGATTTCAGTGAATCTGATTTCATTCTTACAATGCAAACATCCAAAAAGCATGTCCATGGTTAATTGTTTATGGCAGGACTTCATTAAAGCTTCATTACAGTAGTGAACATCAGATAGTTTATGAACAATACACCCCAACATATATACTGTAAATGTCGAATTTCTGAAATCTGCATACAGATTTAGGCTTTTTTTAAAGGTTACCTATTATACAAAATCCACTTTTACAAGGTGTTTGGATATAAATGTGTGTTGGCAGTGTGTGAACACAACCACCCTACAATGATAAAAATCCACCCACTCCTTATTTTTTAATCCCCATTAAACCAAAGCAGTCTCATTAGACAAGCCGTTTTGAGTCTCTGAGGAATGTAACGTCACATTCCTCATGCCCCGCCCACGGTCATTGACTGACAGCCCTGCATTACCATAGTTTCCGAAAAACAACAGGCCAATCAGAAGAGAGGCTCATGAATATTAATTAGACAGGCCAAAATCGACCTGTTCTTATCAGAGCTGAGAAAGGAGCTGTAAAAACATATTGCGATGGTTTTTGGTACTTCTATTGAAAATATATATTCTTAAGGACATCAACACCTAAAATAAAACTCCAGAAAGGTGTACAATATGGGACCTTTAAGGTGTGCCCATACAACTTAACATCAGTCATGAGCAAAAACATGGTAAACAAAAGCTCAAACAGGCTTGTTTGACGCGCAAGAACCAATGAAGTTTCTTCTTGCATGTTAAACGTAGGGCTGAGCTTCCATTTACATTTACATTACATTTATGCATTTGGCAGACGCTTTTATCCAAAGCTACATGGCATTCAAGGTATACATTTTATCAGTTCATACATTCCTTGAAAATTGAACCCATGACCTTGCTGGTTGTGAATCACAATATGGCCACTTGAACAGTTCCAGTTGCTTCACCTTTTGCTGGCAGTTTAGAATTCAATGAGTAATCTAGTCATTATATAGTGATGATCAGTGCTGTAGACATTAAATGACTCGTGCTCCAGTCAGAGACCAGATTTTTAAGGTTGGTTTAAATGCTTTACTGTGCAGTTACGTCATTTTTCATTCATTTCATTTCATTTCATTTATTTATTTATATAGCACATTTAATGCAACAGCTGTTGCCCAAAGTGCTTCACAAACACTAAAAACGCAGGAAACAAAGAGAAAATACAGAGAAAGCACACAGAACATAGGCAAGGTAATGATCAAATACCCATCATGCAGATGGCCAGGAGGTCTTTAAAAGATGTGCTTTTAACATGACCTTAAATTTCGATTTACTGACCTTACAGAGAGAGGAAGATCATTCCAAAGTTTGGGACCGACATGAGAAAAAGCTTGTCGCCCTTATGTTTGTATTTTGTTCTGACAACACAGAAAATTTTGATTTTCAGATCTCAAAGATCTCGATAGACTATAAAATACCAGCATACTAGAAATATAAGGAGGGGCAAAACTGTGTAACGCCTTAAAGACAAGTATTAAAATCTTATAGCTAATTCTTTCCCGAACCGGCAACCATTTCAGCGTTTTTAAAATTGGAGTAATTGACTCGAATTTCTTGGCTGACTTAAGCATTCTGGCAGCAGCATTCTGTATCGCGCCAATGCTTTATCAATTCCAGAGTAAAGAGAGTTGCAATAGTCCATTCGTGAGAAAAAAACCACAGTGATTGCCCTCTCAAAAACGGGTGCCATATTTCCAGATCAAATAGTCAAATAGAAATGAAATGCACAAGTGAATATCTCTGCGCTGTTTTTAATGATCCTATTATTATTCCTTAATTGATGCTATTATATATCACCAATAATTACATCAATAATGAATCAGACTGTATTCTGGGACTAACATGGCGTGCTTTTCTAAACGTACATTCAAAGTAACGACAGCATAAATGTAATGCTGGCATCTGCAAAGACAGTGAAGACAATTATTGTTTATTGATTGTAATGCGTCTTGTGCATGGTATTTAAGAGAGTGGCCTTTAGAGAAGACTGGTAATAAGATTCACATTAATCAGTAATATTGTATGCTAACAATTTTCTTTTGCGTGAATAAACGAAAATATTTAATTAACCATGGCTTTTGAGAATCAATATCAAAACAACCTAGTTTAGATAACATGTATACAACTGTAAAATGGTGTTTTGTTTTTTCCCAGAGTGCTGGCAAGCTTCATAATGGGTCTCTTCAATTTTTATGAGGATCTTTACTTCACATATCTGGAGATCAATCCACTTGGTATGTGCTTTCTTTTTGTCTCAGTTTTCTGTTATTTGTGTTAATGATGTTTAATGCAAGCATGACTACTAATATTTACTCATACTTAAAGTTCAAATTAATATGTGATGTGTGAATTTGAGTCTACTCACTGACCATGTGATGCATATTACACAATCACTATTTTATTTATTTTTTTGGCATGATCGTTTTCATAGTAACCCATCTCTTGGCATGTAAATGTAAGATGACAAATGTGGTCGGTCCCTTTACGAGTCAGACAGCCTCTTCCTGGTGGTTCTTGTCCACAATAAGCTGTCATGTGGACCAGACCTCATACCTTTGGTCAAAATGTGAGAGTACTCCGCATCATTTGTGCTATGGATAAAAGTCTGTTTTGACATGGTCCAGTAACACCATCCTGAACGCCCTACAAGGGCACAAGGGCAGAGTTTAGCTCCAGGCCTCCAGCCCTAATCAAAACATTTAAACAAGCTCAACGATCTTCAGGTGTGTTTGATTAGGGTGCCCTTCAAGTGGAGTTGGAAATATCAGGTGCATCTCAATCAGCTCCCTAGTTCAGTAGCCTGGTCAGGGAGTCGGCCATTTTAAGTGCATTCTCAAGTGCAGAATCCTTCCAGGGCACGGAAACATTCGGCCCCTAAAAAGTCCCACAATGCACCATGAAAACCAAGGAACATCGATGCTCGCTATGTTCCCCCGCTATGTGCCATGTGTTTCCACATAAGTGACGCACCCGGCCGTCCATGTGATGTAAAATGCGCTGTCATAGGTTCACCACTGTTAGATACTGACTAGGGATGTGGCGGTGAGGAAATGTTCCCACCGGATAATCGACATGTGACAACACCGGTAATACCCGTATCATCGGCAAGGGTACTTTTACCGAAAGTAAAAATGTGCACGGGCATGGGCATTCATAACAGTGCAGAATAGAGCGAGTGTTTTCAATTAATTCTGGCTTCCATAGAAATGAACTAAAACCGCTCACTCTCCTCTGCTTGCTCCGTGCCAGTGGACACGCACTGTTATGAATGCTAGTGCGGCCGTGCACATTATACTTTTACTTTAGAATTGGCGCCAATTCTGGGCGAATTGCTTGAGTGGGGTGTTCAATATTCAGTACAATGACATGCTTGCTTAAATAGGCGCTTTTACATTTTGTTTCCAAAAAATCTTCCGCCGTCATCTTGTCAGTCAGCTCCTCACTCTCGTGATAAATGAAATCTGACTCCTGTTGCTGATCTGTGCTGCGACTCCTGTTAAGCAGAAATGTTCAGTTTTTAATTGTAGTGTCTCTTCTCTAACTGAACTAAATTATTTTTATTACTATAAAAAAATCTAAATGATGGTAGGGGCGGAGCCACGGTGGGAAAGTGTTGTGGCTAAACACCGGTAACACCAGCAACACCGACTATTGCAGCAAGCCTAATACTGACCACTGCAGACTGGGAACACCCCACAAGAGCTGCAGTTTTGGAGAAGCTCTGACTCAGTCGTCTAGCCTTCACAATTTGGCCCTTGTCAAACTCGCTCAAATATTTACACTTGCCAGGTGCTTTGATGAAGAGATAATCAGTGTTATTCACTTCACCTGTCATGCCAGCATATGATCGGTGTATTATGCATATGCGGAAATATTTGGAGAATATACACTGTGCTGTATCTTGCCTTTTGTTTATTATGCCTTATGTAAGTGATAATGTGCATCAGCAACAAAATAAACCCTGACAGGGTGCAACAATATTACGGTAATATTAATTTATATTAATATATAAATTTGTTTATCTCAGCCAGTGTTTGGGTTGTGTTAGTCTTCACCTTCCTTAAAAGGACTAAATCTTATAAACTGGTACTGAATAAAAAGGAGAACCTGAGAGAAGCTGGTGCTAAAATACATGGATGGTAATGACGGAATGCCAATCATATGTCATTTTCTGTGTCTATATATGCAGTGGTCACTAAGGAAGGAGTGTACATCTTGGATGTGGCAGCTAAAATTGATGCTGCTGCCGACTACATCTGCAAGCCCAAGTGGGGTGATGTGGAGTTTCCTCCTCCATTTGGCAGAGAAGCTTATCCTGAGGTACAAGAGAACAAAGGTCATGCAATTACACACAACTGTCAGAGAGCTCATGTTCTGTGGCACATCATTTTTGTGTGTGTTTATGTGTGTACAGGAAGCATACATAGCAGATCTCGATGCTAAGAGTGGAGCCAGTCTGAAACTCACCCTGCTGAACCCCAAAGGACGCATTTGGACCATGGTGGCTGGTGGCGGTGCATCAGTGGTTTACAGGTGGTGCTGCCAACATCCTATGCCTGGTAGCATAAAGCACCTTAAGTGTAATTTTCCCTTAAAGGGATAGTTCACCCAAAAATGAATATTCTGTTATTGTTTACTCACCCTCAAGTTGTTCCAAACCTGTATGAATTTCTTTCTTCTGCTGAACACAAAAGAAGATATTTTGAAGAATATGGGTAACTAAACAGTTGATGGACCCCATTGATTTCCATAGTATGGAGGGAAAAAAAATACTATGGAAGTCAATGGGGTCCCATCAACTGTTTGGTTACTGACATTCTTCAAAATATCTTCTTTTGTGTTCAGCAGAAGAAAGAAATTCATACAGGTTTGGAACAACTTGAGGGTGAGTAAACAATGACAGAATTTTCACTTTTGGGTAAACTATCCCTTTGAAAACACCCTTGCGTTTCTTTTAAACTTAAGGGTGTTACAGAAAAGTAACGTAAGTGTTGCTTTCCTCTGAATCTGATTTTCATTTTTCACATTTATTAATCCCTTAAAAACGATAAGTGTTGCATAAAGCCATTAACTGTCATTTTTCATAAGTATAACATAAGGTTTGGAAAACTTAAGTGCACATTTTAAGTGTTATACGGAGCGAGCAGGTCTTCTAACAAGAAATGATCAGCAGCTTTAAATGATAAACAGAATTTCATTTAGGCATTTATTCACTTATAAACATTGACCAAATTACATACATCGCACACATCAAATATGTTCAACAAAAGCTCAAACATGCGTGCATCATGCGCAAGAACAAACCTCATTGGCTCTTGCATGTCAAGCATGCACGTTTGAGCTTCCGAAACTGCTTGAATTTGATTACTTTTATGTCTTCACCAGTGATTAATATAAAGCCTTTGATTGGCCATTGCATTCATGTACTCAACAGATACATGTATGAACAGTTATATTGCTCAACACTGCAAAAATGCGGTACAATTTTTACTACAGTCATAATTGTTATTTGTTTAATTGTGCCTGGGCATTGGGGGCATCCATCTGTTAATTTCTGAACCTGAGATGAAACAATGGTGTAGCTCTGGATGTGCATCAGCCCCAGCTTGTCTCTAGGTGGTAGTGCCCTGCCAAAATATCCATCGACTTGCAAAATCCAAAACATAGACCTCTAGATAAACGGAATCAATAAATTTGTGTAAATGGAAATGCAGCATGTCCTAAGTCCTCGATTTTTTTGCTTTACCTTACATAAGCAATCCTCCATAACATTCCACAGTAAAACAACATTCGAACACAATAAATATTACACTGAGGTAATTCTAGGTTTATGCATGTGGGTATTGAGCTAATCAACATTTCTCATGCTGAATTACGCAAGAATACTAGACCAAATGTTGAATCTTTTAACATAACTGAATGCACAGGGAATATGAACAAACAATGAACAATTGTATTTTTATTAACTAACATTAACAAACATTGCTTACTGTTAGTATATGTTAGCTAATGCATTAATGTTAACAAATCATACCTTATTGTAAATTGTTACCCTTGTTTGTTTAGTGACACAATCTGTGATCTGGGTGGAGTAGATGAGCTAGCCAACTATGGGGAATACTCTGGAGCTCCCAGTGAGCAGCAGACATACGACTACGCCAAGACTATCCTCTCTCTAATGACCCGTGAGAAACACCCAGATGGTGAGCTTGTGTGTGAGACAGAATAGCATGCTTTTTAGGTCACTAATTACTAGCATGAAAATATAGAAATGTAAAAAAAATTATAATAATGTTTTACCTTATACATCTTCACCCTTTATCCAAATATGTTTTATATATACACTCACCTAAAGGATTATTAGGAACACCTGTTCAATTTCTCATTAATGCAATTATCTAATCAACCAATCACATGGCAGTTGCTTCAATGCATTTAGGGGTGTGGTCCTGGTCAAGACAATCTCCTGAACTCCAAACTGAATGTCAGAATAGGAAAGAAAGGTGATTTAAGCAATTTTGAGCGTGGCATTTCACAATCTGCTCAGTTACTGGGCAGATTGTTACAGTTATTTTCACGCACAACCATTTCTAGAGTTTACAAAGAATGGTGTGAAAAGGGAAAAACATCCAGTATGCGGCAGTCCTGTGGGCGAAAATGCCTTGTTGATGCTAGAGGTCAGAGGAGAATGGGCCGACTGATTCAAGCTGATAGAAGAGCAACTTTGACTGAAATAACCACTCGTTACAACCGAGGTATGCAGCAAAGCATTTGTGAAGCCACAACACGTACAACCTTGAGTCGGATGGGCTACAACAGCAGAAGACCCCACCGGGTACCACTCATCTCCACTACAAATAGGAAAAAGAGGCTACAATTTGCACGAGCTCACCAAAATTGGACAGTTGAAGACTGGAGAAATGTTGCCTGGTCTGATGAGTCTCGATTTCTGTTGAGACATTCAGATGGTAGAGTCAGAATTTGGCGTAAACAGAATGAGAACATGGATCCATCATGCCTTGTTACCACTGTGCAGGCTGGTGGTGGTGGTGTAATGGTGTGGGGGATGTTTTCTTGGCACACTTTAGGCCCCTTAGTGCCAATTGGGCATCGTTTAAATGCCACGGCCTACCTGAGCATTGTTTCTGACCATGTCCATCCCTTTATGACCACCATGTACCCATCCTCTGATGGCTACTTCCAGCAGGATAATGCACCATGTCACAAAGCTCGAATCATTTCAAATTGGTTTCTTGAACATGACAATGAGTTCACTGTACTAAAATGGCCCCCACAGTCACCAGATCTCAACCCAATAGAGCATCTTTGGGATGTGGTGGAACGGGAGCTTTGTGCCCTGGATGTGCATCCCACAAATCTCCATCAACTGCAAGATGCTATCCTATCAATATGGGCCAACATTTCTAAAGAATGCTTTCAGCACCTTGTTGAATCAATGCCACGTAGAATTAAGGCAGTTCTGAAGGCGAAAGGGGATCAAACACCGTATTAGTATGGTATTCCTAATAATCCTTTAGGTGAGTGTATATATGTGTGTGTGTGTGTGTGTGTGTGTGTGTGTGTGTGTGTAGTACTGTGCAAAAGTCTCAAAAGTCTGGTATTTTCACACGAAAAATGGTTTTAAGCCAGTTATTTATATCTTTTACTGTAGTGTGTCAGTAGGAAATATCAGACAAATATCAAAAACATTCATTTTGCAATTAATTGTAATAATCCAGTGAGGTTTTCTTTTTTTAATTTTTTTTTTTTATATGCACAAGAAGTCTGATAGCAGCCGGTCTGATCTCACCATCATCGAGTCTGTCTGTGATTACATGAAGAAACAGAAAAAACTGAGACAGACTAAATCCAGAAAAACTAAGGCAACGTCTCCCAGACACTTGAGGAAACCTTCCTGCAAAACTACAGTACTGTGAAAAGTTTAGGCACTTGTCAGAATGCTTTAAAGTGAGAATGATATCAAAAATAATAACATAAATAGCTTTTATTTATGAATTAACTTCTATTAACTAAATCGAATCGATATTTGGGGTGACCACCCTTTGCGTTTAAAACGGCTTTTGTCACCTGCATCTATTCCTACACCTATTCATGTAGTTTTGCAGGAAGGTTTCTTCAAGTGTCTGGGAGACATTGCCACAGTTTTTCTGGATTTAGTCTGTCTCAGTTTTTTCTGTTTCTTCATGTAATCACAGACAGACTCAATGAAGATGAGATCAGATCTCCATGTGGAGCATAGAGACCATTGTCAGACTCTTTATGCATACAAAAATCTCACTGGATTATTAATCAATTATAATGGCAATTCATTTATAAATGTAAACTGATATTTCCTACTGACACACTACAGCAAAATATATAAGTAACTGGCTTAAACCCACTTTTTGTGTGTAAAAATACTAGCGAGCCTAAGACTTTTGCACAGTACTGTATATAAAAAGAAATTAAAGATTCTGTAAGCATGTTGCGTAGTTGTACTTGCTATGAATGCAATGAAACATGCCAAATTGTGCGGACATAATTTTTGGCTAAGCTGTCATACAAAGAAATTATGAACAGATGACAAATCAAGAGAGAACCAACAAAATATTAATAACTGATTATGTTGTAGTCAGTGTATGCTTTTTCCTATGTGCTTTTTGCATGTTTTGCATCGTAAATATTCTTAGGCGACAGGAACAGAAAGAGGTTAAGGAGAAAAAATAAAAATGTTTTATTGCAATACTCTTTCTTTATTTTACTTAAAAGACTTGAAAAACCTTACTTAAACTTTAAAACTTTACTTAAAAAAAACCCTTGTACACATTCCTAGTGTATTGTATAATATAAAATATATATAAAGATTTACAGTGGCAGCTCAGAGCTGTACAGCAGTATTTAAGTATGAAATTGAATGAATAAATGTAAAATTAAAACACTACATAGACTTCACTATAAAATTTACATTTATTATTAAAGCTACTGTATTAAAGTTTTTCAGTCAAGAGCAGTGAGTGATTTTCTATATGAAATATTTCAAATGGAGAAAAATAAAAATAATTAATTAAATACAAAACTGAAAAAACCCGCAATTCACAAGCGTGTATTGAACTGTGAATGCCGTACCGAACGGGTCAATATTATATTGAGAATTGTGGCATCCCTATTAGATCATATTAACGATCAATGGCGATGACTACATTGTTTTCTGCAGAGCTGCTTTATAGCCAAATTGAACTAATTTAATAACTGATGATCTTTACACTGGAACTGAATCAACACTGAACTGTCCTCAGCTGAACAATTAAACCTGTATCTTTTTAGAGCTGCTTTACAGTCGAATTTAACTATGTTTGCATCATTTAATCATTTTTTCCCTGTTGATCCCTGTAAAGCTGCTCTGAAACAACCTGTATTGTATAAAGCGCTATAAAAAATAAACATTACTTGACTTGATCAATCTATATATAGTGCCCTCCACAAATATAAGCCACCTTTTGTAAATATGAGCAAAACAGCCCACAGGAAAATGTCTTTGGTGTTTATTTTCTTGGAATGAAATCAAAATAATCTCCAAAATCTAAAATTTTAATAGAAAATTAGCCTCAGCATTAAAGATCCACCACCATACTTCACTTCCCAGAATCCTCTGATTAACCCCAAATTCTTCAAAATAAAGCCAAACATCATGTAGCATTTGGCGAGACGGAAACCTTAAACAGAACATCTAAGAAGTTTTCTGTTGATGCCCATTCTGTTGTTCTGTTAGACTAATGTTGTTTCTGAATTCAGGAAGAGGAATTTGCTGATTCAGAAATTCTTAAACTCAGAATTTTCACCACCCAATCTTACCTTACAGGAAAGGTGTTTATCATTGGTGGCAGTATTGCTAACTTCACTAATGTAGCAGCTACGTTTAAGGTATGGCGGCGACTCTTTGTATTTCATCATTGTTAGATTATGTCATGTTGTTCTTTTTATCATATTTCATCACGTTTAATAACACTCATCAGGGCATTGTGAGGGCTATCAAAGACTACCAGGGGCCTCTAAAAGAACATGAGGTCACCATCTTTGTGCGACGTGGCGGTCCAAACTACCAGGAAGGGCTGAGAGTGATGGAGGAAGTAGGTAAGTGTATTTTTTTTTTTTAAGTATGGTTCTAAAAACAGGTGTAAATGGGGTCCAAAATGAGATTTGTTTAGCACAAACACATTTAGGGCCAGATTTACTAACAGCTTGCACCAGCGCAAACCCTCTTTTGGTGTTAAAAAACTACTGTCAGGATTTACAAGCAGTGAAAGTTTTTTGGGAATTCCTGTTTAGTAAATCTGGCCCTTAGAGATTGTAGAAAATGACCACTTAGCGATTAGGGAAATATGTGTAATTAATTATAAAAATTTATATCAGCTATAAGAATTAACTGATGTAGCGGAGTTAATAATATGATCGATTATGATCGACCCTGTTTATCCAGTGCATGTTCAATATAATCCGAATCAGAATGTGCTTTATTGCCAAGTATATTTACACATACAAGAAATTTGTCTTTGTGACAGAAGCTTCCACAACATAGAAAGAAATGACAGCGACAAGACACATAATGAAAATATATAAAAATACACAATATACAAAATAGATATGTGTATGTATGTACAGGTATGTTATATACAAATGTAAGGGAATGTAAATAAAAGGTATGGTGTGCTAAATAAATAAGTATAAATAGTGTTATGTATTGCACAGGTTTATTGCCCAGTGGGGGCATTGTTCATGAGATAGATTGCCTGAGGAAAGAAATGTTATTGTGCCTGGCTGTTCTGGTGCTCAGTGCTTTGTAGCACCGACCAGACGGCACAGTTTAAAGAGTGGCCAAGTGGCCTGGATGTGAGGGGCCCAGAGAGATTTTGCCAGCCCTTTTTCTCACTCTGGATGAGTAAAGTTCTTGGAGAGTGGTGAGGGGTGGAGTGATGATTCACTCAGTAGTCTGGACTATCCGCTGTAGTCTTCTGAGATCTGAGATTAGTCCGCTGTAGTCTTCTGAGATTTGAGCTGAACCATACAGTTGTACAGGTGTAGAGGGCAGACTTAATGACTGCAGAGTAGAACTGCATCAGCAGCTCCTGTGGCAGGTTGAACTTCCTCAGCTGGCAAAGGAAGTACAACCTTTGCTGGGTCTTTTTTACAATGGAGTCAATTACCCCTCATGAACCAGGTGCTAGTTCAGAGCTAGTGCTGTTGCCGGTTCAGAGTTGGTTTGACTGACGAGCCTTCTAAGAACCGGTTTGCCCTGGTAGCCACCACAGAGCCAGGTCTTATTTCACTGTATACATCTCATCTTTCCCAGCAACGCTAGTGCGGCAGCAGCAAATACAAACACACCAGGCTTGTTTGAGATGCATCTGTACCGCAAGAGCGATTCAAAAGCATAAGGAGCCGTATGATCTCCAAATGCTCTCACTTATGACTTTGATGTCATATGCCGATCGGTCTGCGCAGCGCTGATGCACCTTGAACAAGCCTTTCATCAACAATGGCGGACGTTGCGTTACTATTGCACATGGCTTTGCGAACCTACATCGGCATCCAAACACGGCAAATCCAACGAGTTCTAGTAGCTGCACGCTCGCTGTAAATTGTGTGGACGGAGATCACAATCGAGCTGCTGTTAGCTTGATTAGCTGCTATTTTAAAAAGTGGTCACAAGTTTGTGTTCGTCTTGTTGGTCACGGTAACCCTGCCCCCAGCCCCTTACGCACAGTAGCCCCTCTAGACCAGCAGTGTTTTGGTGCTACTTAAGAACCACTTTTCCTGGTTACGAGCTGGTGCTTTGGGTCTCGAAAGACAAAGAACTGATTTGAAACTAGGCTCTGGCTCTGAACCAGAGCACTCAAACTGCCTTGGTGGAAAAGGGGTAAATGTGATTGTCCCACTTCAGGTCCTGAGAGATGGTGGTGCCCAGGAGACTGAATGACTCCACTGTTGCCACAGTGCTGTTCATGATGGTGAGTTGGAGGAGTGCTGGGGGGTTTCTCCTAAAGTCCACAATCATCTCCACAGTTTTGAGCATGTTCAGCTCCAGGTTGTTCTAACTGCACCAGACAGTCAGTTCTTTAACCTCCTGTCTGTAAGCAGACTCGTCACCATCTTGAATGAGGCCGATGAGAGGGAGAAGAGTAGTGGGGAGAGCACACATCTCTGGAGGGCGCCAGTGCTGATCATGCAGGTGTTGGATGAGAATTTTCCCAGCCTCACTAGCTGCTGCCTGTCTGTCAGGAAGTTGGTGATCTACTGACAGATGAAGGAGGGCATAGAGAGCTTGGTTAATTTGGAAAGGAGGAGGTTTGGAATGATGGTATTGGGCCGGGCTGAAGTCCATAAACAGGATCCACGTGTTGCAGGATGTAATGCTACAACACAGGTCTTAATTATTTGGGGAAATCTTAAATTTGGGTATGGAAAAACAGGAGTCACGATACAGTCTAATGTGATTATTAAACTTCAAAAGGCTGTGAATGAATTAAATAAATGTGAGTGCTTCGTAGGGCTGGGTGGTTTGCAATGATATAAAGTGTCTATGGTTAGAGATTTTGCTATATTGTTTAAATTTGCTATATTGACTCAAGCTTCTGTCCATTTTAGTTTAGTAAGTTTAAGTTAATTTGTACGAGACTGATGTGAAGGTCCTGCCAATCATGCATTAAAACATATTTATCATTTATGTGTGGCTTTAAAAGAGAGTAGATATCTGATGGATACTTCATGGAACATATTTAGCATGTCTAATATCAACATGCAGTGATACAGATCATGTGAAGTTTAGTTCAGGTACTCCACTGAAACAACTGAGAACATGATGGAATGTGATGATGTCTGAGTGGAAAATACTCTGTAATTAGTCAGTTTGACCCATTTCTGCAGATTTAAGGAGAGACTTTAATCATGATAGGCAGCAGTAGACACCATTGCATTGTTCTGAATCAGGAAAAGAGAAAAACCCAAGAGGTCAATCTGTGCTTCATTTGCTCAAACGTCATTTCACTATACTGTATGTAATCGCAGGTCAAATTGTAACTTGACAAAATGTCCATGTGTTCATGTGTGTGAATGGTAGTCATTATAAATCATACATGAGCAATCTCATATTTCTGCATCTTTTCGTTGTTATGTTTCTCTGTTTGTTTCAACAGGAAAGACTACTGGAATTCCTATCTATGTTTTCGGCACAGAGACTCACATGACTGCTATTGTTGGCATGGCGCTGGGTCATCGGCCAGTTCCCAATCAGCCTCCAGCGGCAGCGCACACCGCCAATTTCCTGTTGAACACCAGTGCTAATGCAACTGTAAGTGTGTTTTTGTAGTTTATCCCGATTGGCTGATATAAGGAATGTACACACATACAGTGTGTGTGTGTTTTTTTTCAGCATCAAAGTTATTCATTTATTATTAGAGTTGGCCATTTGTAGTGACATGAAAGCAGCCATAAGTGAACTTAGAAATGAGCAGCAACATGATGCATTGACTAACTGCATTGGTCCATCTTTTGTGAGACACATGTCAGAAATTGTTCACTTTCTGAATGTGTGATTTTATACATAAATTAATGTGTTCATTTCATTCATGTATGTGTGAACACATTGTAATACAATAATGTCATTAGATTTAGAATACAGTTCAAATTCTTATTACATACACATATTACAAATATTATTTGAGTAATAACATTGCATTATGGGCAGGGCTTAAAAACGGGGGTGGGAAACTCCATCCGCCTCCATTTAGAATGAAGTGCCGCACACATTTTAGAGACAGTCTCTGCTTGTTTGCAGTGCAACAGTAAATTAATAACTGTTTGTTTGAATAAGTACAGCGTTTTCTTTGCTCAAAAACACGTTTGTAAAGGAACAACTGAGAGCCCACTTAACTACAACAAACTTTGTTAAATCTAAGTTGAATGTGATGCCTCAGACTGTTGTAATGACAGATAAAACACAAATCTCCAATATTCGCTAGTGAAAAACTCCTAACTCCATTTGATCTTGATTTTGGTAAAATGTTAAGACAGATACGCTGTACAGATTCTTTCCATAAACAGCCGAACTCGTGGAGGAGTGCAGTGGGGGGTGGAGTCATGAGCACATACACAATACATCATGGCATTATCCCTGAATAACTTTCGATTTACTATACGTTCGTGTTGTTTACATTATATGCACTTAAGCGCCGATTTCCAACAGACATTTGATGCAGTTTCACTCACCGCCTGTGGTTTCGACTCATGACCGGGAACAAAGAAACACACTTGCAGAACTCCGTTGCTGCTGTCGAAAAACAAACTGCATCCAACTGTTTCCTTAACGCTATGTTATTTGGGAAGCTGAACAAGGTTGTCTTTCCCTCACAACCAAAAACACACTTCTTTAGTGACGTTGATTTTGTGGTCTAAAAACAAATTGACAGCCAATGGCTTCCATAACCCGAACGAAGATCGTTGATGGGCATACTCTTGTACTCTCTCTGGTTGATGTTTGCACGCGTTCATCCAGGAGAAGTGCCCATACAAGGAATTCCATCCTTTATGACGTCATACATACAATTTTTTTTAAAAATGTTTTGCCCATGTTTAGCATGAGAATCTAACACTTTTAACAGTGTAAATAAGTCAGAATGCATAAAATAGCATTAGACCCCCCTTTAATTATTTAAAAAATACACCTACATTATTTAACTAACTCTACACTAACCTGCCATTTTTGCTGGTTTCAAACACATGTAACGCTGGATATTACCTGCCATTCATTTTCAATTAAATGCAATGCATTAATGGTTGACATTGCCATTGCAACTTGCCTATGATGACTTGACAACTGACGCAGACATTTCACTCAAATTGGATGCGTCAATGTCACATTTGCATAGGCCGCACTATTTGAATTCATGATTGGTTGACTGCCAAATTAAAATACTAAACAGAACGATAAAATAACGTTATTAACCAGTTAAAGGTAATTTCAAATAAGCGTTTCTATTCAGAGCGATTAAACTTGATTTTATTGTTGTTTTTGTTCCTGTCAAAATGTCATTTGTTTCCAGTTTTTGTTTTCGTTCCTTGAACCGGTTCAGAGCCCTGATTATGGTACTAAAGTTCTAAATGGCAGTGGCCCACAAACCCTTCCAGAATTAAGTTCTTCTTTTTGTTATTTATTTCAGACGCCAGCAAGAACCAGAAATACATCATTCTCTGAACACAAATTGGCCAATAGTGTCACAGATGTCATGACGCCCACAGCAGGTGTTCCACCAGGTATTTGGAGCTCAGTTGATCAACTTTTAAAGACAACTTTTGTAGAACCTTAAGCAGCTACTTTGCATTGATTCTGAATTTTGCATTAATTCTTTAACTGTAGCTAAATTAAAGGTGCGCTAAGTTTAACTGAACTATATACGGATGCAGCATCACACAAAATGTAAGATTTGCCAGCATCTTGTAATTTGGTATACCTCTAACTAACATAAACAATTCAAAATGTTTAGGAAAACCTATACGTTTTTTTTTTTTTTCTTCTGAATGCATAGTAAATTATTTCTGTCAACATGCCAAAAAAACTTAAACTTGAATGTTCTAAACCAGGTCATCTACCAGTTTTTTGGCTGCAGGTTCTCCACAAACGTACAGTGCATGTCACGGTGCAAAACAAAACCCCCACCACAAACCAGTTATTTCTGTGATAACTTTTCTGAAAATCAAGATCAAGCAGGGAATTACCCTTTAGAGGTTTCTGTTTTCCCTGAGCTCAACATTTTGCACTTGCTGAAGACCTGAGCATTTGACTGTTTATTAATTTAAATGTTCAGTTAATTTCTTAAATGATTAAGGTTCTTTTAAAAGTTACACTGTAAATAATTTACTATAAAATTTACAGTTACTTACTGGCAATTTTGGTTGCTAGCAATACTGTAAATATACATTTACATTTATGCAGTTTGAGTACATTTATGTACCATATCATTAACTAAAATTGTACTGTAGAAAACAGTGTACTGCTGTATACATATACTGTAAACTCAGCCATTTTTTACAGCTGTCACTGCAAAATTATAGTAGAAATGATCATTTCTATGTTTACTATAAATATGTGACCGAAATTACATTTTTCATTTAATGCCAAATACAACAAAAACAATATCTTATTGTAATGTAAAAGTTACAGCAATTATTTATCATGCTCCCACAATTCATAGCATAAAATACAGTAATACTGTTAATTGCAAAAAACTGTAAATAATTGTAAATATTCACTGTAAAAATATACAGCAATTGTTTACAGTGTACTGTGATTAGTTTAAAAGGCCAGTTTAGTGTTTAAAACAGTAACTAAAACTTGTCATTAAAGTATAATTCTGGGTTCAGTAGAAGTTAAGTTCAGCCGACTACATTTGTGGCATAATGTCGATTACAAAAAAGAATCCGTTATCCTTACCAACAATCAAGGTTACGGTGAGACATTTACAATGGACGTGAGAGGGGCCAACTGTTGGAGGATGTAAAAGCAGAAATGTGAAGCTTATCATTTATAAATACAATACTTCTGTTAAACCTTGTGTTCCTTAATTTTTTTTATAGTTTTAGGATTATATTGTTTATGGCATTTCATTGTAAAAGGGATTGATTTTTAACACAAATAATGCATCTTGTTTACATCTTGTGGAGATACTGTTGAAACAGGGTATTATATTGTTAATGGTGTTCATTTCAATGACAAATTCCTAAATTTTTGAAAAAAATAATTCTTTGCATCTATTTAAAGTAAAAAGAAATGTCTAATAGCATTTTTTCAGTGTTGAAATTGGTATAAAAATTTTTTGAATTTTAATGGTTAGCGTGAAATTAGCGTGTTAACGCATGCGATAACATGCGTCATCTTTTGGCTGCACTACAGTATATGATCATGCTCTCATTCATTCAAGTGCTATTAAACCATTCAAGTCATTCATTAAAAATTAAATCTGTACTGCCGTGCTGTCTGTGAATCTCCTCTCTGTGTGACACACACAGAACACATTCTCACAGAATGCCGCTTAAAACTGCACGTGGCCGCGATAAGTTCTCCTTCGGGGACACAAAATTTTCAAATAAATATCCAAATAAATTTAATTACTAAACTGAATTATATCAACTACATTACTTGAATATATATGATAATTGAAATGAGCTGATGACATCACCGTTTTCTCCAGAGCGGCTGTACAGCCGAATCAAATTCTGTTCATTATTTTCCTGTTTAACACTGTGAAGCTGCTTTGTAAAACAATCTGCATTGTAAAAAGCGCTATATAAATAAAGTTGACTTGACTTCGCGCTTGAGTGGACAAAAACACACAAAAGTATGCCAAAATGTCAGCTTTGCCGAGTATACTCGTAAGCACAGTCTTAAATGAGTTAAAAAGTGTTAAATAAATGCAATGAGTTGTTGTGAGGACATTGGATGCATGTCAGATCCGGATCCACGTCATGTGCTTCAGATCTTAAAGTGACAGCAGCCTAATAAACCCGCTGCTGTGATGTCTTTCATTAATGTAAATCAAAGAACAAAAGAGAAAATCACTCTCTGCTCTTGACTGAACTTTTGTAGCGTTAATCTATAATCTATTAATCTATATTTAATTTATAATTTGAATGCAGTGAAGTGTTTGATAACTTTATTCAATTTCTGTATATTTCTTATCTGTCACATCAGATATTTAAAATATACTTTCTTTATGTTGTTTCTATATAAATTTGGAGATTTAAGGCCCTATCATACACCCGGCGCAATGGGATGAAAGTGTTTTTTGGCCTGACACAGTTATCCTTTTCACATCCAGCACCACGTTGTTTAAATGGCAAACGCACACGCGCCCATCTGTTCGCCCATAGGTATGCTGGTCTGAAAACGAGGTCTGTTCAGGTGCATTGTTGGCACATTGCTATTTTGAGGCAACTGAAAACGACTGCGCTATTGACTAACAAAAACCTGGTCTATAGTCAATAGCGTATTTTTTTGTGTTATTTAAAGGGCGCGTTGATAATATGCGCATATAGGTGGGTGCACAATGCGTGTACACTCTGCTTATTACACACACAGGGACGTGCAGCAGCACACAAACATTTTTAAATATTAAAAATAAAAGGATTCCTCTCTGGAGAAGCATTCAGTCTTTACGCTCGCAAATTCCGCCATGTAAATGGAAAATCCGCCATGGTGCAAGTGCAACAGGCTTTTAAAGGGAATGGGAGATGAGACTCTGATTGGTTTATTGCACAAAACACACCCATGACTCATTAAGAGACTAGGTACAACCCTTTTGCACCATGCGCCTGGTGCACCGACCGTTTTTTCCGTCGTTAAACTAGCAAAAGTGGATTCGGACACGCCCTAAGTGCACCTGCGCCATGCGCTTCAGACCATGCGCTCAGATCGTTAAAATACAGCCTATAATGTGAAATTATTACAATATAAAAATATATTAAAACCTTTAATGTTAGGTACGATTAATCATGATTAATTACAGAAAAATGTGTGAATAATTAGTAAATTATATTTTAAATTCTATATTAATTCTATATTCTATAAATTCTGGTATTGTGACAACAACACTTGTACGTATCGATTAAAAAAAATTCTGCTGTCTAAAAGAACTGCAGCTCTATACAGAAATTAAAATGATTTCTTGGTTTACCACATTCATTATTTCTTTTCATAACTGCCATTAATGATAAATTGTAGTAGAGTTTGATGATAAATTGATTCATAGTGCTGGTGTCTTTTATTTTCTGCTGAGTGTAGCAAAAATGCTACTCAGTGGTATGCTGCTTTCACATGTGTGAATGCTGGGAGATGTGTATATATATATATATATATATATATATATATATATATATATATATATATAATGCATAACATTTGCGGATAAATAACGTTTAATAAACAATTTGGTTTTTAATGTACGACTTTCATAAACACTGCATCCGTAGGGGCTGCCATTGTTGTTTTGCGGGCTATGTGACGTCAGAGCGCGTAACTGGGAGTTCACGGGTGGGAAGTTACAGGTTTGACTGCCGCTCCAGTGCACTTTCACGGGTAGAAGGTTGGAAAAACACGGGTTACGAGTTGCCTGGAACGCGGCATTAAATCAGATGCTAAAAATAAATACACACTGCTCACACTGCTGCGTAAAACTGATAATAAAACAGCTTTTTTAGGATTGATTGGAGTTTACATCACATTTTTAACAGATTTAATTTAAGTATTAAAGGTTTCTACTGTGAAAAGTTACTTACTGCACCTTTAATTAATTTTCCCTTTTCTTTGTACATTTCTCTTCTTGTCTTGTTTTTTTTTTTCACTGTTTTTGTCCTGTTAGTAATTTTTTTTTTGTTAATTTCCCTTTTTATTCCATCTCTTTTCTCTCCTTATGCTGTCATGTTTTCTTTCTCTGTTCATCATAATAATTAGTTTCCACTCTTTGCCATTCGTGGTCTGTGATGGTCATGTTTAATGCAGCGGTTAAAGGTAAGATCTCAGGGCTGGTTGAATGTTTAGTGTGTTTCTTATTAGTGAATTATATAAAAGCTAGTTCTGGTCCTCTGATTTGATTGTTCAAGATTGCTGATGTTCAGAATGCGAGAACAGGGACATTTACCCTTTGTCACTACTCTTGACTGTGTTTGTGTTTTTTTTAAACCAAAATCTGTGAGCAAAGAACTGCAAGAAACTGTCTGATACGTTTTCTGGTCCGCCTGACAGCTTTCACATTATCAATTTTTCATGCGAACAATGCTCAAAGTTGCCAGTGTGAATCTTTGAAAGACATCTTACTCTTCATGTGGGCAGTTTTAAAACACCTCAATTTGTTGGTTACCTTATAAAGACCTGACTGGTCAAAACACTATTTTATTACAATTTCTAGAGCACATCCTAGGCCTTAGTAGTAGTAGGTACTTTAACCAACTGGTTTTTGAATACTGTGAATTTGAATATGCTAATCTTTTTACATACTGTTTTTCATTTACCCTGTAATAGTGAGGCATGCATGTTCTGCTGACGTTGTGGCACTCAGGCACAGAATATTTTGCCAGGACACAATGAATGGCATTGATAAGAGAGCTCGAGGATAGAGAAGTTTTTGCATTTTGGTGTTGTTTGATGAACTCATACTTTGAAAGTGTAAATAATAGTTCTGTCAGAATGAACGCGTTAACACATGAGTTTACATTTTTCAGTTTAACTCATTAAAAATATTTAACGCAATTAAGGCATCATCCGTGTTTCTTTCTGGTTAGCGTTACATTATATTATCACGCTCTTATTCATGCAAATGCTTTTGAACTATTCAAGCGCGACAAGACAAAATATGTCTGTCATTTAATGTTAATCAATGAACAAAGGTAACAGAGAAAATTGTAGCTTTTAATAAGGATTAATCTATATTTAATTTATAATTTATGCAGTTAAGAAAGGTGTTTGATAACTTTATTTAATTTCTGTATATGGTAGGAAGGCCACAGGTTAATCTGTTATTATAATGGGTTTATATAAAGATAGTTTTAAGTTCACTTAAATTAAAAAATATTTTTTAAAGCCTAATAAATGTTGAAATTGATAGCTTTCAATTATTCAATTAATGTTTCAATTATACTGTAATGTCCCATTACAACAAATATTTAAAATATACTGTCTTTAAGTTGTTTCTACATTAATTTGTGAAATTACAGTATAAAAATATTAAAAACTATTTTTAATCGTGATTAATTACAAAAAAAATGTGCAATGAATTAGTACATTTTTTTTAATCGATTGACGGCACTAGTAAATAAAAAATGGACTGTTGCGCAGTGCTGCTTTGTGATCAGTTATTGTTTAGTTACTGTTGACTGTAGATGCTGAAAATGTCAAATATTAAAACTGTAATCTATATTTGTTCAGTTGGATCAGCAGTTCATTAATTAGTTTGACTGACTAATCAAAAATAACTAAAAATATATTTAATGAAATGTAAAGCATTTACATTAAAACACGCATAGTGGACTTATTTGGTACACAGGTGGGTTTAAATGGTACTCATTAGAGCTGCACGATTCTGGATAAAAAATGATTTTTTAAAATTAAAATAAAGATCACGATTTTCCCACGGTTCGGAATAGACAGCTAAACAAATTTTTTTGACAAAATGTTAATTGCTAGCAGTTTATTTAAAAAATATCTAATGAATTTGAATTTTTAAATCGGTTTGAATAAATGATTCAGTGACTCATTCATAAAGACTTTACTTGTTTTATTATTGGATGTATGTACACGCAAGTGTTTGAATCGATATTGCGATCTTTTAACGGTTAATCGTGCAGCTCTAGTACACATGTACCCTAGTGGCCCATTCCAGACTTCACTCATTTAAGAAAAAGTACTTCAATTTTGAGAAAATAAAAATGAACATTTAAGAACATTGAGAGATTAATCCTTTATTTAATACTTTATTGGAAGGCTATACACATATCTATAAGAAACCATAGAAAACGTACATCTGGCTGGGTTTAATACGGTCACTTCAGCTAAAATAGTTTTAAAATATATTAAAATACATTGAAAGCCTTTTTAAACATATCAGATCCTAAGTAAATATATACATTTTGTATTCTTTATTCCTTAACTTTATATTTGTTCTTTTGTTTGCACTGTTAGGCAAGTGTCTAATTCCTTTTTTTATGTTTTTTGGAGACTTGATGAAAACTAAAAACAAATAAAAAACAATTGACATCTAGACACTCGTAAACAATGTTGCACTTCTTTGTGCATGACAGAACTGAATGGTCATTTATTTATTTACATAGTTTTGATTTGTGGCATTAAGCAGATAAATTACTTAGAGTTGAATCTAATGTAATGTTTTGTAAATCTAATGTAATGAGTGTAATGTTTGTCTGTCTACCTCTTTAGCTAAACCCACGACTCTCTTCTGCAAGCAGACCAAGGCAATCGTGTGGGGCATGCAGACGCGAGCAGTTCAAGGCATGCTGGACTTTGATTACGTGTGTTCACGTGATGAACCCTCTGTTGTCGCAATGGTCTACCCCTTCACGTAATTTGTTTTTTTTCTTACGCTGAGTGTTTACGATCAAGCTCTCCAATGTAATATAACTTGTACCATGTCTATTACTTGGTTTATTCAGTGACACTGAAGATTGTCAAATGTGATGGGTGTTGAGGGCATGATTTTCTTAATTTTATCGTGTTTTTGTGTTTCAGTGGTGACCACAAGCAGAAGTTTTACTGGGGTCATAAGGAGATCTTACTGCCAGTCTACAAGAATATGTCTGATGCTATGAAGAAACATCCAGACGTTGATGTGCTTATAAATTTTGCCTCCCTTCGTTCAGCTTTCGACAGCACCATGGAAACATTGCAGTATCCTCAGGTAAAATCCCATATTGACAGCCCTGGATGTCCGTTAGTTAGTAAATATAGCTAACTAATAAAGTTTCTTTTCATTACGGTCACTTCAATGCTGTATCAGTAGCTAATGCTATGAGAACGCCTCCCATCAATTTATTGCCAGATTGCTCCTTAATGCACATATAAACAAAGCCCATTGTTGTTTTGTTCTGATTTTCTGAATTGATTTTCTTTCAATTTGTGAGTTTGAATTTGAAGGAAGTTTCAATTTGTTAACCATTAGTTTGTGCATTAGGTATTGGAAATATTAAATGAACTAACAATGACTAACATATTAAGAATGCATTATTTAAAGCATTCTTGGTTGATGTTCCTTTTTCTGTTATAATAAATTAACAATATATTAACAACCAACATGAATTTATAGTGAGCAATTATAAATTATCATTAGAATAGATTAATGAATGTAAAACATTTTTGAACAACTGAAAATGAACAGTTTTTTTATTTGTCTTTTAAATTCTTTGTGCGTAAAGGCATATAAACCTTCCAACTTAGAGATAGTTCACCCAAAAATGAAAATTCTGTGATCATTTACTCACCCTCAAGTTATTCCAAACCTGTATGAATGTCTTTGTTCTGCTGTACACAAAGGAAGATATTTGGAAGAATGTTTGTAACCAAGCAGATCTCGGCCCCCATTGACTACCATAGTAGGAAAAAAAATACTATGGTAGTCAATGGGGGTCGAGATCTGCTTGGTTTGGAACAACTTGAGGGTGAGTAAATGATGACAGAATTTTCATTTTTGGCTGACCTATCCCTTTAAAGGCCTTTCAAACGTTTTCAAAACTTTCAAACAAGGCTTTGTCTAGTTAACATGTTTATCTTGATTGCCTTTCTACATATAAAAATACAGTTATATAATTTATAGTTCTTTACATTTCCATTCATTTTAATCCCACTTCCTTATATTCAAATTTAAATCACAATTCTCCATCTTGTTTGCGACCTGTGGCTTTTACAGGTGATACTTTTTGGTCAAAAAGGGGGACAGCAGCATTTGCCCACTGTTATTCATGAGGAGGTTAAATCTGGCCCACTTGGAGGAGTCAATGAGAGTTCACATGAATTTTGTCTCTAAGTTCACAAATTGGTGCCATTTGACAGTGTTTGGCTTTGTTCAAGCTGAGTGTGCCACTCTGCATTTTCCAACACATGTTGGGCTTAATGGCAGCAGTAGCAGCCATTACCCATTTGGGTGACTTGTCATTCCATAGCCGGTCACTCTGTGTTGAGGGATGTCTTTAGAGACTTCAGTGGTGATGTGCATAAATCAACAAGTGGGGTGCGCACAAGCTGGTGCCCTCTTGTCTTTTACTTGTTCCTGTTTAGGACCTATTGCTTGTCTATTGCCAAACGTTGCAGTCAGCATGTTTGTAAGACTGTGCTGCTGTTTCCTTTGGCCTCGGAAAAGCACATTGCTGATTTACAGGTCTAGCCGGTTTAGTCTCCGTGCTTGGAGCGTGCCCTGGACTAAGGTAGTCCTGCGGCATTGTGTGAATTATGACATTAACATTGTTTGGGTGGCAGGTTGCATCTTTACACAAGTTGCATTGGTGTATAAATGTATTATTACATTCATAAATAATGTAAAATACCGGTAAATAAAACAAAATGTTTACAAACTTGATGGAAAAATAGGCTGCAATGTCAAGTTAGCAATGCTAGAACTGATATGTTGTGTTGACTTTGCATTTATTTAATTAAATAAGTCCATTTGAAATATAATTCGCAGCACGTTTCAGATGTGGAAAATGTGGAAAATACTGGAGTAATATCTATGTTGTCCAGACTCGCGAGTGGTTAAATATGATCAGGTGTCTGCTTTGGATGCTGGCCAACTTCAAGCAAAGGATGTCTCTATTCCTTTTTTTTAGGCTTAACTTTTTTGGCACTTTGGTATTTTGTATATAGCTTTAGCTGTGGGTATAACCCTGGTTTCATTAATAAGAGATTAGATGCTATGCTACTCTTCCGTGTTGTCTTGCTGCCAAGTGATGGAAAATCAATACAAAATGACACTACTCCAGTTACATGTTGATTAAGGCGCATGCCTGAGGGCCGCTCTGTGCTATCCTGTGTCTGGAGAACACTGGTGTGCTGTGCACTGCAGAGGTTTGCACTCATGCCAACTTGCACTCTGAAATCACTACCTATAACATAGTGTAACATAGATAGATAACAAGTTGCTTTTAAAAGTAACATTCCCCAAATCCAACATTAGTAAGTAGATCTGAAACTGTCTTACTTTTCTGAATGTAATTAAATCCCAGCATATATTAGAATTTAGCTAAATGTTATTTATTAACACTTAAAGATATTCTTTGTTTGAAAGAATGTTTGAAATCGTAAGTGAGCTTACTGTGAGATTTCAAACGTTCAAAATGGAAAAGGCACCTTTTAAAGGATTAGTTCACTTTAAAATGAAAATTATCCCATGATTTACTCACCCTCAAGCCGTCCTAGGTGTATATGACTTTCTGATGAGCACAATCAGAGTTATATTAATAAATATCCTGATGCTTCCAAGCTTTATAATGGCAGTGACGGGGCCCATGAGTTTGAAGCTCAAAAAAGTGCATCCATCCATCTTAAACGTACTCCACACGGCTCTGGGAGGTTAATAAAGGCCTTCTGAAGCGAAGCAATGCAGTTTTGTAAGAAAATATCCATATAAAACTTCATAAATACGGAAGGTGGTCTGGCGGAAGCTAGAGGTTTTACTTATGAACTTTTAAATATGGATATTTTTGTTACAAAACTGCATCGATTCGCTTCAGAAGGCCTTTATTAACCCCCCGGAGCTGTGTGGATTAGTTTTATAACGGATGGATGTACTTTTCTGAGCTTCAAACTCGTGAGCCCCATTCACTGCCATTATAAAGCTTGGAAGACGGAAAAAGATATTTATTAATATAACTCTGATTGTGTTCATCAGAAAAAAGAAAGTCATATACACCTAGGATGGCTTGAATGTGTGTAAATAATGGGTTCATTTTCATTTTAAAGTGAACTAATCCTTTAATGTTGAACATCATAAGAGGACATTATTTAAATGTGTGATTGAGCCTGAGTTATGAATGTTTGCACTGATTTGAGTGATCTTGTGTTATCAGATACACACTATAGCTATCATAGCTGAAGGCATTCCTGAAGCTCTGACCCGCAAACTCATCAAATCAGCCGATGAAAAGGGCGTCACTATCATTGGACCTGCAACTGTGAGTGTTTCAAAATGTATTCTATATTCTGTATTTCTATAGCTCTATATGTATATATTAATAGACATGTTTTTATGCTAATGTTGATCTTCAGCTATAAACGCATGCATGTCATATTTCATTCCAAAATCAAATATAAAGATCAAATAAAAATTAGTGCTAATAATTTGCCTAAATGAGCCCAACGTTCTGATTGGGCTCTGAACATGACATAGCCTATTTAGTTATACACCCAACTAGTTGATCAGACAATGCTCAGAAAAGTAGATTTTGTGAAAACTGGTAGCATTGCACATCTTTACCTGTATTGCAGTAACAGGCAGCTCACCACTGATAATGAGAATAACAAACAAACAAATTCAAAAGTCCACATAAACATCCATGGGAGTGTAGTAATGTCTTTCATGGTCCTAACATGCTCATTCATTTTCTTTATGCAAAATATAATTTTTTTAATGAGATTCCATGTGTGTGATTTTAGGTTGGCGGTATAAAGCCGGGCTGCTTTAAGATCGGGAACACGGGCGGAATGCTTGACAATATCCTGGCATCAAAGCTGTACAGGCCGGGCAGCGTGGCGTATGTTTCCCGCTCAGGAGGGATGTCCAATGAGCTCAACAACATCATCTCACACACTACAGACGGGGTTTATGAGGGAGTTGCTATTGGAGGAGACAGGTGATAAACAGAACATGTCCTGTCCTTGTGAATTGACCTTATGACAAATAAATGACTGAAGCCCAAATAGCCAGTCAGATCCCTGCTTGAGAAGCATTGTTGCTCCATTGCGCCATTTTGTCCATCGAGTTTACTGAACTGTCGGACAAAACTCTTTGACAACTTCCTTTAACTATGGTAAAAAGGTGTTGTTTTGACGCATGCGATTTGAATACTAGTTATTCCTTCCCGAAATCCAGCAGTAGTCTCAAAAAAGCAAGGACCAGACTTGTTGTTCATTATGACACTGACCTTCGTTCATTTTAAACCTTCATTTTAGACCCTCTTTGATTTTCTTCTTCAGACTTTATCTTATGCGTGGATTATTAGTTAAAATTTCAAAAACAAAAGTATGCTGAATGGAATTCTTTGTGAATCTCTGGTTTCAACATCTCTGTGCTCAGTAATAAATAACGTGACATGCAGACGAAGTTAAAAACACCCCAAAATACACTGCATTATTTACCCCTTTTTGCATCTGCATTGCACCCATTACACATTTTTCCTCTTTGTTAATGTCAGTGTTTATGACTGTTCTTGACACTTGGGTGAATTTCCCTGTTTTCTCATCTTCTACCATTATGTTTGGTGTTTCAGCATAAAAACCTGATACCAAAGCTTGTGTTTTCTGATTTTTGCACACTGATAAACTATGATAAACTGCATTTAAAGTAATTTATTTCAAAATCATCAGGTACACCAGCAAACAAGCTGACTTGTGTCATTATTTAGTTTGACAGAGATTCACAGTAGATAGGGAACCCGCCCTTGAAAAGGTGGAAAACTCAATTAAAGCAGGATTCATAAAGTACTTACTTAATTAAGCTAATAAACAGATCAGCAACTAAGATGTCTACTGTTTCGCTCTCATCTTCAGATTTCCAGGCTCTACATTCATGGACCATGTGCTCAGATATCAGGACACTCCAGGCGTCAAGATGATTGTCGTTCTGGGAGAGGTGAGATCATGAGAAACATCTGAACGCCTCTAATCGTGATTGTCATATATGAAATAAAAAAAGGCATTTTTGCATAAAATTGATAGTTACATGGATTTGTATTCATTAATTGCTAAAACTCAGTGGTCTTGAATGGACAGATGAGTGTGCAACACGTGGACTTAGTTCTAAGAATTAAATATCTATGGTATTGAAGAGACTCATAACAATGGTCAGGAACAAATATATTTACCACCGTTCCCTAAATAATACAGTCTCAGAGGCCTGTACATACAGACACAGTCACAGAATCATATTTTGTCATTGGGGTTATATAAGAGTTTGTATTATCACTCTCTGACAAATAACTTCTCAACTCATCTCAACATGTCATTACGATTTATTAAAGGGGTTATGAAATGGAAAAATGTCCTTGATATTTACACATATAAGATGTCTACAATAAAAACATACTGCAAGTTTCATGCTAATTCTACATGCATGCTAATTCTACAGTTTAAAATATGAGTTTTTGTTTTCGCCTTAACATGCGTATGTAAATCAAGGAGTTCTTAACAATTCATGTTAGTCAATCAATCACAAGAATGATACTGCTGTCAAATAAGACCATCCAATGTTGTTCTGTCACTGGATGTAGACAAACTGCACCTCCAAAAACTGCATACCCTTCCAAAAGATTAAAGTTTATTTTTAGTGACAATTGAATGGGAATGTTTTTGTTCATCTCATTTCACAAAGGACTCTTTTTTTTTATCATTCTCAACATGTTGCTGGTTTTCCTAAATATCTTTTGAAAAGCTACGCCAATGCCAAGTATTGTGTCCTTGGAGGCAATTCTTGTGGTTGCATCGGGTTCATTTTAATCTGACACTGGCTCTAATACAGCGCTGGCCATCACGAGCATCAAAACACGCGTGACATGCTGTGGAGGAGGGCATGGATGTGGTGCGATGAAGTTCGCCAATCACAGTAGTGTAAGTTTACTTGCGGTTCTGAAAGAGGTAACACCCCTTAAAAATTAAGTGTTGTTTTTTTTACAAATATTTCAACTTTTTTTTTTTTTCTTCAAAAAACGTCATAACTTTATACTTACTAACTTCATAAGCTAACCTCTAGAAACAATATAAAGATCTGAAAATGCATTTCATGACCCCTTTAAAAATGACAAAAAATTCACACTTGTCAATAAAAGATCATCATAGACATATGCCAAGAAAATCCAACAAGGTGTTCTGACCTTTTGCATATTTTTAATATAATATAATTACATTTAATATAAT
Organism: Rhinogobio ventralis; assembly: GCA_039654625.1. Lineage (NCBI taxonomy): Eukaryota > Metazoa > Chordata > Actinopteri > Cypriniformes > Gobionidae > Rhinogobio > Rhinogobio ventralis. Next base: position 12,444,217 of record CM077212.1, on the reverse strand, counting down.
AAAAAATAATTCACCTCCAATCCTTTATTTCTTAAAAATTGACAGGTTTGTTAACATGTTCATGTAGAATCCACTGGTGCTCTGTTCTTTGTCTAAAGATTTTTCTGTCATAACTATTCTGTAACTTATGACAGTAATAGAAGAGTTGAGTAATAAGGCACTGTAATTCTAATGATATTGTGTGTGCTGTCTTTTAGATCGGAGGCACAGAGGAGTATAACATCTGCCAGGGCATTGTAGACGGCAGAATCACTAAACCAGTCGTGTGCTGGTGTATTGGAACGTGTGCCACGATGTTCTCATCTGAGGTACATCTTTTACATGGCTTTAGAGACACTTTTTGCATATTGGCCCTGGCCCAATTGGCACCCTCAGCCCATGTGGTTCTCCACACTTGCAGTGCAGAAAAGGCATTTGAGAGCACCCTTCTGTTTTAGGCCCAATCCCAATTCTGTTTTATACCCCTTCACCTTCACCTATCCCTACCCAGAGTGGCAAGGCGTAATGGTGAAAATATTCCCCTAAGAAATGGGACCACACTACTATACTATTACATGTCATCATACACCGTTTCTTTTATTAGTGTCCTGTAACATTTAACCAGTATGAACAGCAATGAAGTGTACATATCTAACAGATTCCTCACTCTCAACGTTGTTTTACACTGTATTTTGACTTAAGAAAAGTTTGAAAGCGTACGAGCCTTAGAGTTTCCTAAGACAAAACAAAGTGATACATAACATACAAGACTGGTGGAGCCGCTTTTCCATCGGGCCAAACTGTTCTCTTTGTTTGTTAACCGTTCCATTCCTTGCCGATCCGAGCCGGCCGGTACGGATATGGTTTGGTTTTCTACTGTGGTGCTGCGATAACGTTCTTTGCAATGTAATACAAACAAGTCAGTTGTTGCCTTGGTAACACAAGAGTTTACAGACGATAAGTGATATAAATAGCGACTGCGTTATGAAGGATGACCAGATATTTCTTTTAACTGTATTATTAATTTGTGTTCACATCACTCAAATAGCACATTTAGCAAGTTACTGAGGAACTGGCAGCCAGGCACCACACAAGTGATCGATTCACACAAGTGGCAATGTCACTACACACATTCTAGCAGCACGGTAGTTGGTGTATGCAGGGAAATTCCTCATACCCCTTCGTTCGAAGTGTGGTCCTGAAAAATCTTTGTTTGAAGGGCTGTCTTGTCCTTACCCTTACCCCTACCACTCCAGCCAAAAGAGAATTGAGACACCCCTACCCCTTCACGTGAACGTGCAAAACAAAGGGGAAAAGGGAAGGGGTAAGGGGTAGAAGGGGATTGGGCCTTAGTAAATGACAGTCTTGTGTGCTTCATGGACTTTAATCAAAAATGGCAACATGAAGTGCTGCATTGCTGCAGGGCCATTGCATGTAATGAGACATTAAATCTGTGATTACCTAACCAAGGTAGTACAGGTTAATCGTATTAACTGTTAACATAGTATTGTGTTAAATTAAATGTTTTAGGTGCAGTTTGGCCATGCAGGAGCATGTGCAAATCAAGTGTCAGAGACCGCTGTGGCCAAAAATCAAGCACTGCGGGAAGCAGGTGCATTTGTGCCCAGCAGCTTTGATGAATTGGGAGATGTCATTAAGTGAGTAACCCCTTAATCAGATCCCTTAATTTGAGAAATAAGTTGTGAGTTGAAATAGTTTTGCTGTCAGAAAATGTTTACAGTAACGACAAAGACATTGTTTAAGTAATTTATAATTTACCTAAACACTACAATTTCAGTATTCAGGCCATTTATTAAAGGAGTAGTTCACTTTAAAATGAAAATTACCCCATGATTTACTCACCCTCAAGCCATCCTAGGGGTATATGACTTTCTTCTTTCTGATGCACACAATTGGAGTTATATTAATAAATATCTTGGCTCTTCCAAGCAAATAAGCATTTTTTTGCTTGGCGCTTTTCACAATACATATCATTTCAAAGCAGCTTTACAGAAAATGCATTACAATTTAGAGTGATCTGTTATCAGAGGTGACTGTGTCCATGCATTCCAAAAATGTCCATATACAAATCACGCAGTTAGCTAATAATGTATTAATTTAAGGCAGATACAATGAGCTCATTAAAGTAATGAATAAATGTTGTTAACAATGTTATTTATTAAATGTTATTAATAAATGAAAATTTAGCTGTGGTGCATGTTGATTGGAGCGAGTCTGAGCCCTGAACATCATCAGGAAGGCTGTTGCTGTCTAATATAACACCCAGGTCTTTTACTGTAGAGGATCAAGTAACAGTACATCCATCTAAATGCTAATTGTATTCTAAGAGATTCTGTGTACAGGCTTTTGGTCCAATAATTAATACCTCAGTCTTATCTGAATTTAATAGAAGAAAATTACTGGTCATCCAATATTTGATATCTTTAACACACTCCATCAATTTGGATAATTTAGAGATTTCATCTGGTCGTGATGAAATGTATAACTGATTATCATCGGCATAACAGTGGAAACTAATTCCATGTTTTCTTATATTATCACCAAGTAGCAGCATATATATTAAGAATAACAGAGGGCCTAACACAGATCCTTGCAGCACTCCATAACTGACGTTATCTTAGACTTTTCCCTGTTTAAATAGACAAAATGGTAATTGTCTGATAGGTACGATCTAAACCACCTTAATGCCTTTCCCTAAATTATCACTGATCCGTTTTAAAATGCATCTGTAACACTGAAAGCATGTGATGATTTGCTTGGTAAATAGAGGTCGACAATATGCCATATAAATGCTAAACGGGTAGACTTTTTTTCCATTGTTTCTATTGCGGTTATGCCTCTCCAGTGGCATGTGTTGGTAATGCAAATTTGCAGTCTGAATTTAATTGAGTTGTTCCTCCACTCACGCTAAAACAAAAACACAGTGCAAAAAGATTCATGAACAGATTACTCATTTGAGTAATGAATTACTCATTCATTCACTGAATGAATTCACCGAATCTCAGAATGGTTACTGAACCATCTGCTAAAAAGAGAAAAGCTTCAACAATGGCGAACAAAAATAATTTTACTGTATTTTATAATAATAAACTGTATTTTTTTTAGTAAAGTAGTTTCTTTGAAATGTTCATGACAGTTAAATTTTTTTTTTTTACCAAATTTACTTTTTGTTACTTTTTCTACTGTTATGTTGGAAGTTGTCAGAAGGAGAAAAAAAATCTGTCGTTTTTTATATATCGTTATCAAACAAATTATACGAGATTATCATAGTAAACATTTTTTGTTTATATTTCCCATCCCTAGTAATCGAAATGTGATTTATTGTCAGATAAATGTTAAATTGTGTAAATATAGTCCAGCAACCTTAATTAATACCGTCATTTAACCTTTTAAAGCTTCAACTATTTTGATACATTTTCTTTGTTTTGTTGGGAAGGTTTGTGTATGATGACCTTGTCGCAAATGGAATCATTGTTCCAGCACAGGAAGTTCCTCCTCCTACCGTCCCGATGGATTACTCCTGGGCAAGAGTAAGACCTGCATTATTGCCTTATTTCTGTACATCATTTCTGATTTTCTTTGACTGAAATCAGTCATTATGAATTCTCACCAGTTGTAAGATTTGCTTTTGTTTGTAGTATTATGGACCGTACCGGTTAAAAGTTTGGAAACATTACATTTTGTAAATGTTTTTGAAAGTCTTTTATGTTCACCAAGGCTGTGTATATTTAATTAAAAATACAGTAACAACAGTAATATTACAAATTAAAAGAACTGGTTTCTATTTGAAAACATATTTTTCTATTTGAATTGTGATGGCAAAGCTGAATTTTCAGCGTCATTAGTCCAGTGTTCAGTGTCACATAATCCCTCAGAAATCATTCTAATATGCTGATTTGGTGCTCAGGTAACATTTCTTATTATTATCAATGTTGAAAACAGTTGTTCTGCTTAATATTGTGGAAACGGTGATACTTTGTTCAGTATTCTTTGTTGAATAGAGAGTTCAAAAAACAGCATTTATTACATTTATTAAATAAATAAAAAATATTTTGTAACATTATAAATGTCTTCACTATCACTTTTGATCAATTTAATGCATCCTTGATGAATAAAAGTATTAATGTCTCTCTTTTTTTTAATCTTACCAAATATGTTTGAATGGTATACTTGTTTTCACAAAAATGTTAATAAGCAAAAACTGTTTTTAACATTGATGATAATAATAATAGATGTTTCCTGAGCAGCAAATCAGCATATTAGAATGATTTCTGAAGGCATTAGAATGACACTGAGACTGGAGTAATGATGCAGAAAATTCATCTTTGCCAAGAAAAAAAAAAGTAGAAAACAATTATTTTAAATGGTAATAATATTTCACAATATTACTGTTTTACTGTGTCTTTTGATTAAATAAATGCAGCCTTGGTGAGCATAAGAGACTTAATTCAAAAAAAAAAAAATAATAATGTTTCCAACTTTTGACAGGTACTGTATGATGTGCAATACCCTGTAGTGTTACTGTTGTTGTGACGGGAATCGAGAACTGACTCTCCTTCAGAATCAGTTCCATGCCAGATAAAAACAAAAACTGTACTTGCTGTACTAAAATACTCAGTGTTTTCAGCAACTCTATTCAGTTGCTGCTTAATTAATAAAATTTAATCAGAATAATTAAAGTCCTTACAGTTCCCAAAAAATCTAAGATGTCCAACTGTTGCTTGGGTTTCATCCAACTCTTTTTATGAAAAAAAGTTTAAGCACTAGGCTGATCGGCAAATTGAGTTGCGCAGATGATCCTTTTTAATTTAGCATCTTTTTCAATACTCAAACGTGTCGGTGTGGAAGGATGAGGAGTTGTCAGCTTTTTCGCACTTAACCCAAGTAATGTCTGCCAGAACTGTTTTAGCACAAGTGCTCCAGGGTATGTGGTAGCTGGAAGGGTTCATTAGCCCCTTTCACACAGCAATCCCAGTAAATTACTGTAAATTACCAGAATGACTTTTCCAGTGAATACACAAATGTGCTGTTCACACAAGCAATGGTGTTCCATCTTTTTACCAGTGAGATACCATTCACAAATCAGTACCAAAATACTTGTGATGTCAATCGTCGGAAATTACCTTAAAACACTGAGCTGTTTTCTTCATCCACTTGGACGGGCTGTTCACTTAGCATCATACCTGTAATTTACTGGTAATGTTACAAATTCACATACCAGGAAAATGCCACACATGATCTCACAATGGTAATTTACCAGTAAAAAGTATATGTATGAAAGAGGCTATTGTGTGAGCTATTTCACTCATTCTTTATTTAATAACACTGTAATTGTTCCAGAACAACAAATACAGAACAGCAACTCTCCCCTAAACAAGGAGGTCATACAGTTCTGTGACACAATAAAGGTGGACTTCCTCAATGCGCATATGAATTTTTAGCGTCAGTTGCGTCGCTTTACCTCCATTCATGAATCCTTTCCCGTGGCCTCATGGGATAGTAAAGTGTCCATCGAATGCGCACTTCAGAATGCGCTTTTAACAAATGTGGAAAATCTCGATAGAAACCCTGCATGTCTCTTGAATCGTTATAATATTAAGAACACAAAAATTGCTGGCTGCTAAAATGCATAGTAGATATTTAGTTAATTTTCAAGCTGTATCTGAGCTGGTCTATGTGTGTGTGTTAGGAGCTGGGGTTGATTCGAAAACCTGCATCGTTTATGACTAGTATCTGTGATGAAAGGGGCCAGGAGCTCATATATGCCGGTATGCCCATCACAGAGGTGTTCAAAGAGGAAATGGGCCTAGGAGGAGTGCTGGGCCTGCTGTGGTTCCAGAGGAGGTTTGTTACGTAAAAATCCTTCATTATGTAAATATTTATATTTATATTGAAATACATTGATCGAGTATTTGTCTACTTGCATAAAGTTCTGACCTAGAAACTTGAGTGCATGTGTGTTTTTGACAGATTACCACGTTACGCATGTCAGTTCATTGAGATGTGTTTGATGGTGACTGCGGATCATGGGCCGGCTGTATCTGGTGCTCATAACACCATTGTGTGTGCTCGTGCCGGTAAAGACCTGGTGTCCAGTCTGACCTCTGGACTTCTGACAATAGTAAGATCAGTCACTGTACACAACTACTGCTTTACTAACTAAACTGGTTCTGCTACAGTCTGGCAAGAACAAGAGTTCAGTAACCTCATATCAAATATGAAATATGAGCAAAGAGAGCCTGGCCATATTTGATTTTGCTGATATCGGTTGTTGATTTATAAGTAATATTAAAATCATTTAATATTAAGAAAACATTTAATTATATATTTTATAATTATTTTATATGATATTAAACATTGATATGATAATTAAAAAAATGAATGTTGTATTTAAGCTGAGACTGAATTGTTTGTTCCTGTTTTGCAGGGAGATAGATTCGGTGGCGCTCTGGACGCAGCTGCTAAACAGTTCAGTAAAGCATTTGACAGCGGCCTGCTACCAATGGAGTTTGTCAACAAGATGAAGAAAGATGGCATGCTTATTATGGGCATCGGGCATCGAGTCAAATCAGTAAATACACACAAATACAGAGAGAAACACTGCATGAGACTAGATTACTTATGTCAAACAAAAATCTTACACTGAAACATGAATCTTTATTTATTATTGCATGTAACATAATGTTCAGTTCCCTTTCGAAGTACAACTCAACACTGCGTCTTGGATTGACGCCATGAGGAACGGCATCGGTGAGGCCGGTGTCTGAAGCATGTGTAAACACGGCAATAAACCGCAGTCCATTACGTCACACGCAGAGCGCCCATTAAAATAAAGGGGGCACCTGAATATACGTTATCAACTCTTTGTGACGCTTGTTTGTTTGCGCATGTAAGACAAAGTGCTACTGGTAGAGCACGTTTGAGCTGGATATGCTCATTATGATTGAAAGAGACTGGTAAGAAGCTTTGTTCTTCCTTGATTCTCTCCTGAGGGATAGTAGTCAGCGTTTGCACAAGCGCGTTCGGCTCCACCTAGGCTTGACTCTCTCTTGAGGGATGAGAGTTGAGCGCCTATACCCCGCGGTCGCCTTAGCGGCAAGGTGGGATTGAACACGGGGTTGTAGGCAGAGCATGGGAGGAGTCTTGACGGGAAGTCCTTTCCTTTTCGGAACTCCTCCTGCTAGCTCTAATGCTTTCATGTCAATTTCTAATCTCAAAAAAAGGAAGAAAAGAAACTTATTAATGTGGAATGTCTAATTCTGAATTAATTCTTATGTTATTGATAAATCGGCCCCCCCCTGCTGTCCACACACAGGTGAAGGTTGTACTATCTCCTGAGGCATATCTAGCCACCCATGCCACAAAACACATGGCCAATGAAATTGGTTGCTATAGTTGTCACGTAGATGCATCTGTGATAAGGAGAAAGAGAAATTCTTGGTTTGTGTTCTGCTATCTTTTCTAGTCTAGAGTAATGCTGTGGGTCAGTATGCTCCTCTGAGGCCTTGGTCCAGGGCCGGATGGATAGATTGTCGTCAACTTTATTTATATAGCGTTTTTTACAATGCCGATTGTTTCAAAGCATAGTTTCAAAGCATAATTGTAGAGGTCTTTGATGTTCTGACCCTACATGGCATCCTCCTATGGATGGCAACCATGGCCGAATTGGCACAGGAGTAGAGCAGGTTTTTTGGCAAAACAAGAATCTGAAACCGCTCTCTCTGTTGTCTGTTTCATATGCATACTGAGCAGTGCTTGATTTGCATCAAAGATACTTCAGTTTAGGTTGGAGGATGGGCACATGTCTGAGGACATCCTGCCCCCATTGCAAGCCTGCCCCTCCAAAGTGAGAGTGGCATGGGTCAGTGGCTTTAGGCAGAGGTTGATTGTGTCTGACATTTTGCCCCGCTCTGATTGTGTCTTGCCCCGCTCTGATACCCTGTATCAGTTTCCCAGGGTTGAGCTATATTTTTACCTATGTTAGGGTTTAAAGTAAAATTGTACACTCCCCTGTTGATGCTTGTTTGAAAGGTACCCCCTTAGGGTTGATGCAGGGTGAATGGAGTATGTAGGACAATTACTTTCCCCTACTTCATTACCTCCCTCCCCAACCACAGTTGGGTCTTGAAGTAACAATATATGCTCCCCTTTGAGTGGGTGTTGTAAAGGCCTCGCTAGTTTGACTCATGTTAAAGCGCTAGCTACAGTGGGTCCTGGAGAAGTGCCTTTATTTAAGTCAGAGTTGAGCTGCTCTCCCCTAGTGTACGGGGGTTTTTAAGTAGAGCATAGCTCCCCTGCGGCCTCCTTGGGGTTGGAGTTTGTGGATGAGACTTATAGCTTCTCTTGTTTGCCTTCCTGTCTGAGTAATGAAAAGGGACATATCTCCCCTTTGGATGGCCCCAAGGGTTGATGTTAGGTGAACGTAGTTGATGGGCACTATTTTCCCTCTACTTCGTTCACTTCCCTCCCCAACTATGGTTGGATATTAAAGTAGGGATAGCATTTCCCTTGGAATGGCCCTGGTTTGACAATGCTAATAAGTAGAGGTAGTTCACCTGTGGTACTCCGAATGTACTCTGACTTCATACACTGTTTATTTGTTGGCCAGAGGAGAACTGGCACCCCGACTGAGCCTGGTTTCTCCCAAGGTTTTTTTCTCCATTCTGTCACCTGATGAAGTTTTGGCTTCGTCGCCTCTTTAGCCTTTGGCTTTTGGCTTGCTTAGTTGGGGACACTAAATATTCAACTATATTACTGATCCACCTGCATTGACACTATATGAGAACTAACCTGAACTGGACGATGACATCACTGTTTTCTCCAGAGCGGCTGTACAGCCAAATCAAATTCTGTTGCATTATTTTCCTGTTAACACTGTGAAGCTGCTTTGAAACAATCTGCATTGTAAAAAGTGCTATATAAATGAAGCTGACTTGACTTGTCCCTCCTTGTTATCTGTCATCCCCTCTATTTAGTTTGCTTCCCCTCCCCAACTACTATCAGGTCTTTAAGTAGGGACATTCATTCCCTTAGAGGAGTGGGTCTTAAGACTCCTCTAGCTGGCCTTATTTTTCCAATACAAATTTTTATGGATGCCAGGGTTGACGTTTCTGTTGAAACAATGTATGCAATGCCCACTATGCTTATGCATATTTGCACCTATTGAGGCAGGCATTTCTGCAACATGGCGGAGTGGGTATTAGCCTCAATCCAAGACAGTGTTGCGTTCCACTTCAAAAGGGAACAACATGGTTCCCTGACAAGGGGAAAGAGACTGTGGCTTGTTTCCATGCTTTTGGGCCTGCCTGCACATCTCCTTCAGACAAAAAAGTTGATGACGTATATTCAGGTGCCCCCTTTATACTCACAGGCGCTCCGCGTGTGACGTCATGGACTTGCAGTCTGCCAATGGTATATTTCCGTGTGTTTATACATGCTTCAGACACCGGTCACACTGATAACATTCCCCATACTGTCAATCCAAGATGTACGGTGCGTCCGAAATAACATACTGTCTGAGTAGTTATTACCTTTGAATTTGAACTTACTTCACGACCATTAAAAAAGTACATTCTATATAGAATGAATGTGTGTAGTATGAATGTAATCCAGACATACTAAATCTGCCATGTTGTCATTATCATCTGACCTACCAGCATCAGTTGCGTCGCTTCATCTCCATTTATGAATCCTCTCCCGTGGCCTCATGGGATAGTAAAGTGTCCATCGAATGCGCACTTTAGAATCTTGCCGGAAGTAGTAGGTCATCCGGGGACTTTTCACCTACTGAATTCTTTTCACCTACTGAATTCGGACATACTACTCTGTTGGCGTACTGTTTTTCAGTATGACTATATAACTGTTTACTGTTATACTATGTAGTAAAGAAGTATTCGATTTCATACGCAGTGGCAGTGTCTGGTTCACCTCCTCAGGGAACCATGGTTACAGTCATAACCTGAGACGTTTTCTAGGGAACACTTGATTTTTAGGGCCAGATTTACTAAACAGGACAAATAAGTGTGAAACCGCAATACCATAAAAGCAGAAGGGAGTTCTGGGATTGATCTAGTGACAATGCACAAATGTCAGCCACAAAAATAACTGTTCACTCCTTTTCAATGCTAATTGTTCACTGCGTCTATTTAGTAAATCCTGACAGTAGTTTTTTAAAGCCAAAAGAGGGTTTGTGCTGGTGCAGGCTCTGGCCCTTAGTGTTTAAAGGAAAAATACCATAAACCAAAATTTGCATCATAAAAGTAGTTCCTACAACTCAAGTCAAACAATAGCTTTGTGTGAGCAACACACCAAAATTGAAGTCAGAAGACAGTTGTTCAACCTGAAAAGGCATCACCAGGTATTCAGAATGCCCCGTGAGAGTGAGGAACACTGTCTCCCATTCCATTTATGGAGGTACTTTGTGAAGATGGTGAGTCCCTTCAACAAATCCAAACAGGAGAAATAAGAGCCAGTTAAGGGTCTGTTACTGTAATGTCAACCGAAGCCTAAGAAGAGGGTCAAATGAGGCCAGCTTGAGTAAAAAAAAATATCATAATGAAGGGAAAACTGTCATTAAAGGAATGAAGTTGTTGAAAAAAATCAAACAATTTGGCATAATATTTTATTGGTATTTCTTAGAAAACAAAAACTAATTCACTAATCAGCTTCACTGATTTGAAAAACCTTTGTCTGCCAAATAATATTCATAGTCAACAAATAAGAACAGAATAAGAAATTGTCAGAGGACCCCTGCATACTCCCATGACTGTCATAGTTAGTAAGCCTCTTAAAATATAGATAATTGGACTGATGAAGGACCTTTCCTGGATTGGATCAAGATTTAAAATGTCATGTGGTGTGACTCAAAAATGTAATGGGTCTGTTCACCCAAAACTCAAAATCCTGTCATCATTTACTTACCCTTATGTCGTTCCAAGCCAAACCAATAAGACTTCCATTCATCTTTTGAACACAAAGCTGTTTGGCATATTCTCTCATAATTTTTGTCCATCCAAAGTCTACGCAATCAACATTTTCAAGCTTCAAAAAGTACATAAAGACTCAAATGAATTGAGCGTTTTTTTATTATAAAAATGTTTAATACTCGCAGCTGTTGCTTATATGTTGTATGTGTTAATTTATGTTTTGTTTTTTTTTGGTGACAGATCAATAACCCTGATATGAGGGTGCAGATCCTGAAGGACTATGTGAAGCAGCATTTCCCATCAACACAGTTACTGGACTACGCTCTCGATGTAGAGAAGATCACCACCTCAAAGGTGACGTTATTACTGTTGCCATTTTAATGCATGTATATTTTGTATACTATTTCTCCTCATGATGCTGATATTAAAATCTCTTTCGCAGAAACCCAACCTTATTCTAAACGTTGATGGTTTTATTGGTGTGGCTTTTGTCGACCTACTAAGAACATGTGGTGGATTCACACGGTAAGTCAAGAAGAGTATTGTATTTAAATGTATTATGGATTTGACATTCCCTAAAAAGGAAAGGGACCACAGGTGCAAAAGCAAACATCATTGTATGGGGGTGCATCAGTACAAACAGTATGGGTGACTTGCATATGTGGTGCCATTGATGTGGGGGTGTATATTGGGATTGTACAGAGACATTTAATGGCATCAAGATGACATCTTTCCTGGGAAGCAAGACAATGCCAGGCCTCATTCTGCACATGCTAAAACAGAGTGGTTTCGTAGACACTCTACACCATAGAAGGGATGTGCTTGACTGGCCTGCCTGCAGTCCAGGGGCTGAATACACGAAAAACTTCTTCAAGCTGCAGTCCGTAACCTTTTTTGGTTAAACATTATCCAAAATCAATTTTTGAGCAAGTACATAACCAGCCAGTGGTCAAACCTATCTCCTTACCTTAGCCTGATTCACAATGGTAAGCTTGTAATAATGTGTTATAAATTTCTGCGGGAAATTTGAACATTCATTCTTTGCATCATTACGTCACGTCTGTATACATAAAGGAGGAGTCCGGCTAGTATTGTTAAGTTGTTATTTTGGTCATACTCCAAGACGCAGAATCTGTGATTCCGAAGTACAATATCCACACCGGTGCGGTGCGGTGACAGACAGCCGCACATACTCCTCAAAACATTAGATTCATCCGCGCTGAGGAGCCGTGCAGATGCAATTGCAGGATTGCAGGAAATGTAAGAATGTTCCTAAGTGCAATTCTTTAAAAAATTTCATAAGAAGTTCTCAAATATTTTTTTAAGAACATCTTAATTGAATGATCGGTGTCACTTCAGAGTACTTGTCCACATTTGTGGTACTAGTAGTAATATGTATTATATTAGCTAGTGTTATGTTAATTATTTGAAACAACCCAATAAATTCATTAAACATCTTACATTTGGGTATTTAAGACAGGTTGGAGGTTATCCTAACTTTAAGTTATTTACAATGATTTTTAAAAACATTCTTTTCGGGAATATGAATATTTCTTACATTTGATCTTAAGAACAATCTTAAGAAAAAAGATAAGAACATTCTTAAGAAAAGTTTTTGGGAATACAAAATATTCGTATCTTTTTTTAATTGGCAGTTAAGAAGAATTTTATTCTTAAAGCTGCAGTCCGTAAGTTTTATCTCTTTGTCGGCATCTCTGTTTGAACCCTGTAATTGCAGTTATTTGTATCTTCTTTACGTGGGTTGTGCATCGGTGTATGTGTGGGTTATCTATCAACGCACTAGTTGTCAACGATGATTGTCGTTTTGAACTTTCTGGATTACAAGCTGCCATCAAAATGACAAGTTTAATTACTTTCCAGCTGCTGTAAGAAGAGGCCACAAACAATTCACCACCTGCAGCATCCACACACGCGATATAGCCCATCAGCCCGGTATTTCCCGCGGAAATCTACCAGTACCACTCAAATTATAACACATTATTACAAGCTTACCGTTGTGAATCGGGCTAAGGTAAGGAGATGGTTTTGAACCCTTGCTGGTTATGTACTTGCTCAATTGATTTTGGATAATTTTAACCAAAAAAATTACAGACTGCAGCTTTAAGAATGTGTTGTGAATCCAGCCTCAGATGTCTCTTATTGAAAATGCACATCATGGAAAGGAGAATCAGACAACGATGACCACAGACTGTTGAGCAGCTGTCTTGAATCAGACGAGATTGGGAAAAAATTTGACTTGTAAAATTGCAACGATTAGAATTCTCAATTCTCAAATGTGTAATTAAAAGAAAAAGGTGATGTGACAGTGGTAAACATGCGTCTGTCCCAACTTTTTTGGAGTGTGTTGCAGCCATCAAAATCACAATGTTTATATTTAAGTTGGTCAGTGAAAACATTGAAAATCTTTTCTTTGTACTTTTAGTTAGATAAAGGTTAAAGAGAATTAACAAATCACAGATTCTGGATTTTATTGCATTTTACAAAATGCCCCAACTTTATTGGAAATGGGGTTGTAGTTAAATGACATTTATTGAATTTCATTGTACAGATCATATTTCATTGTACAGATCATGTTTTGAGTATGTTTATGAGAGCTGATTATGTGTTGCAGGGATGAGGCAGATGAGTTCATTGAGATCGGTACTCTCAATGGAATCTTCGTTCTGGGACGCAGCATTGGTTTCATCGGTAAACCACTGAATCACCCTTCACTGTTCAGACACTTACATACCCACACAGTAGGGGTTGAACGACTTTTGATTTTTTAAAGTCGACATTTATGTGATGAAAGTCGAGTAGACTAGTCGCTGATGACGTCGTTAATGAACAAATAACCCTGAACCTTGAGCTGAGACGCGAACTCACAGGACAGCTATGTGCACAGTACAGCTATGGCATATGACACAGCGCTGCCCATAAGGTTATTGCTCCTACATAACAGCTTTTGTATCAGCTTTTGATAAATCACAGAACTGTGTTGACGATACATTTCTGCGCTACTGAATGGTTTTGTGTGAGGTGCGAGCTATGTATATGTTACAATGCAGCACACATTAGTTTAGAACGGTGATTAACTTACGTGTACAGTAAGCGTGCATTCTCCCGATCAATTTTGAGCATCCAGGTGTTATAAGCAAACATGTCTTGTGGAGAGCTCTCTAAATATGTATTAATTTGTAATTTTTAACTGTTGGAAACGGAGCTTGCATGTTAGGAAATGGCTTATCCTGTTGCGCCCTCTATAGGCCAGCGACTAGTCGACGTCAAGCTTAAAGCGTCATGGCAGAGCATTAGGGGTAAGAGCAAACTTACCCCTACCACACAGATCTAAAATTTAAGAACGTGCTTTCACGCAATGTTGGAACTGTAATTATGAGATTCTGACTTATAAAAAGCATTCACGTCCTCGTAGAACAAGTAAATTACAACTGAATTTTCTGAGAGCTCTGACTTGTACCACCTGACCACTGAAACATCATGCAGAAACACTGTGGCTTCAGATGTAAAATGTAGTTAAGTAGTTATGTCATAATATTTCTGTTCAATAATGTCTATAATTAACTGTTCTTCATGTATTAATAACGCAAGAATAATCTAAACAATAAACGAAAGACATACATTACAGTTGAATGTCGCTAGCACACGGTTGATTACATCTAATATCCCACTAAATACTATAAGTATGAGTCTGAGGACGTGAACAGCTGTGAGTTATTTGAATTTTGTTTTGGACACCAAAAGACAAACATATTTGTGTGAAAATTGCAGCCTTGGGGGAGTGTGTATAATTTGTGTGGGTCCGGGTATGTAAAACAAGTTTTGTTTATTGTTTTTGTTTGACTTTTTTTTTTTTCATATTTGTTTTCACTGTCAATCCCACAGGTCACTATCTGGACCAGAAACGTCTGAAGCAGGGTCTCTACCGCCACCCGTGGGATGACATCTCCTACGTACTTCCCGAGCACATGTCTATGTAAACCTGGAACCAATGAGTATTTTGGATATTGTGGAAACATGTCTATTTTATTACCTTACCATAGTGGAAAAGGGAGGGGGTAAATTATTCATTCATAACCAAAGAGATAGACTAGCAAAATACAGAGAGGAGTAGGTCACTTTTTTGCAAAGCATGAGAATTCTCAATTTAATTTATAAAATAGCTGCTTCTAAAGCAAACCTCTTAAATTTTTATGGCACAATGTCATTGACCATCTTGCATTACTAACACTACCTTCCTTTGCTCTGGTTAAAATGAATAAATGTTGTGTCATTTATGGGTCTTGAGTTCTAATAGTCTGAATGAAGACACCACACCACAGCGCAAATTCTACTGCATCAAGTATTACCTGTTAGCATATATATATATATATATATATATGTATGTTTTATAGTCTCAACAGGGTTTGTTAGATCTAAACGCACTTTGGAATTAGATTAGAGAAATGGCACATATTTGTGTTTTTATTTGTCTAAAATATTGGGGAAGCATGTTCATGCATGACTTCCCACTGATCTAAAGAAAATTTAAGTCTTTTCACACTGAACCTTCAGTAAGCAAACTGCTAAGGGCACATTTATCATTATTTGGGAAAAGTGAAAATAAATCCGCTTCTATGGTGTTGTTTTTATGTGCAAAATTATGGTATTTTTGAGAATAAAGTTCTTTATTGGTTATTTGTGTTGTATAATGTTCATTATTTTGTGCAGCATTCAACCCTGGTCACGGGTTTATTGCGAAACAATGACATGAAGTCAACACGAACATGTCAGAATTTTCTAAAATGGCATTAAGTAACTGATTTTAATAGAGACCCTGTATCTTCACTAACAAATTGATGCCTTTCAAGGAATTGGACAAGTCGTCAAATAGTGTGGGATGCTAAAAAAATATTGCTAGCACTCAAGTGTTTTTAAATGGCTTATGTTGTATACATTTTGGATTTTATTTTTAAAAAACTTAAATAGGAAAACAAATTATAAATCAAAATTTTGAAAGTCTAATGGATAGCTGAACAAAACTACCTCTGGTATTGTTCATTTAGGAGTCACACTTGTTTGCAGTCAAAAGTGACAGAACACCTGAAATTGAACTTTTTTTTATTTCCAGTTAAATCAGTGTAATATAATTTTGTTCAAGAATATTTTGTATTTTGATGCCATTTTATGTTACTAATTAATATATATGCTATAATTATGATCAATCAAAAATCTCTATTGTCTCTGAAATGTCTATTTTGCAGTCTGGGGCCCTGTTTTAACGATTTGAGCGCATGGTGCACTTTGGGCGTGTCCGAATCCACTTTTGCTAGCCTAACGATGGAAAAAATGGTTTGCGCGCTAAGCACATGGTGCAAAAGGGTTGTACCTAGTCTCTTAATGAGTCATGGGTGTGTTTTGGGCGTAACGTGCAATAAACCAATCGGAGTCTCATCTCCCATTCCCAGTTGCGCTTGCACCATGGCGGATTCGCTATTTATATGGCGGAATATAGACACCCTCAACCTGACGAGTCTAAATACATGTGTATTGTCACAATTGGTCAAATAATTAGCCAATTTTATTCGTCATTACTGATACGTGCAATGACTATCCATTATGACATGTAGGCATTTTTATCTTTATGTACACATACGTTGTAATCCTATTATTTTTAATATTAGCCATGTTTGTGTGCTTCTGCACGTCCCTGTGTGTGTGTAATAAGCAGAGTGTACGCGCGTTGTGGTGCATATTACTACATTATTATGTGGCCTTTAAATAACAAAAAAATACTGTGCCATTGACTTTAGACCAAGTTTTTGTTGCCTCAAAATAGCAACACGCCAACAATGCGCCTGAACACACCTCATTTTCAGACCAGCACGCCCTTGGGCGAACAGATGGGCACGAGTGCATTTGCTATTTAAACAATGTGGCACTGGACGTAAAAATGGTAACCGCGTCAGGCTGAAACTAGCAAAAAACACTTGCGTGGCGCCTGGCGTCGCATTGCGCCAGGTATGATAGGGTCCCTGATATTTTAGAGCAGGGTTCCTCAAATCCGGTTCTGGAGGGCCACTGTCCTACAGAGTTTAGTTCCAACCCTAAACAAACACACCTGAACAAGCTAGTCAATGTGTTCAGAGTTACTAGAAAATTGCAGGTAAGTGAGTTCGATCATGGTTTGAGCTAAACTCTGCAGGACCGTGGCCCTCCAGGGCTGGATTTGAGGAACCCTGTTTTAGAGTGTCACCCGTGTGCTTTTTGTCCTGCATTGTGGCTTTTGTAGATTGTACCCCCCAAAAATTGCTCTTTTCTCATATTTCTCGTATTTCCCATTCTTTTTTTATGGCGGTCATTTCTGGTGAAGTGACGTGAAGGCCAAGTGTGGGAACCCATGCTCGGAATTTGTCCTCTGCATTTAAACCATCCAAGTTAGTGTACACACATTAGGAGTAGTGAACACACACACACTGTAAACCATGGACACACACCCGGAGCAATCAGTTGGGGAGCGTTTGGGGTTAGGTGCCTTGCTCAAGGGCACCTCAGTTGTGGGTATGAGAGCGCCGTTCTTTCAAAAAGAACTTAGAAAAGTGAGAATGGGATCCATGTAAAGCAAAAACTAGAGATACAAGGAACTAGAAGAACATGAAGGAAACTAACTGAAATCCACCACAAAACAATGACAGGAAAAGACCTGACAAAAACCAAGGGAACAAATGGGCTTAAATATACAAGGGTAGTCAAGAAAAAGAAGACACAGATGGGAAACAAAAAGAAAATGACAAGAGGAAACCAGACACTTAATGTGCCTCCAAAAACATGACAACCTGCCAAGGCTTGGACTCTGAGTGTACTGTGCTATCTGACTGGCACCAAGACATAAGCAGCAGATTTCTAAATGTCTTATAAATTGCAAGATAAAGTTGACATAGAACGGACTTGTTGGTCTGGAACATACAACAAATATTAGATTAAGATTTGAGGAATTTGGAGGCCAGGGCAACACCTCTTCATTATGTTCCTCAAATCAGTACAATGTGTGCTGTAGAAATGTAGACACATGTTGTCCAGCCAAACAATGTTTTCATTTTATCTGTTTGTTTATTTTTAAAATTACATTTATCATTTATTTTATGTTCATGTATGTATGTATATGTGTGTATTTTGATTTTGTTTGGCCTTTTTGTGTGTGCATTATTCCATAGATGCTCTGTTCCTTTGAATGCATAGTATCTTTTCTGATTCTTTAAGTATTTTTTTTTTATTTTAGAAAAAGAGAAGAGAGCAGATGTCTTTGCAGGAGGGAGGGGAAGTTATTTTGATTAAAGATTACGAGGGCAAATTAATTTAAAAAAAGATTATGTGCACGGATAAATCATTTATAGGCTTGCAAACACTACAATATTCCATTAAAAATAGACCCATTTTGATTTATGGTGACTTTAAATGATTATACGGGTCTTTGATTTTTTTTATTGTAGAACTACATGCATACTTGATCAGGGAAAGGAAGAATGGTAGTATCTCTCACAATGAACAATCATAAAGACAAGAACAGAAAAAATATCATGGATTTGTGTAGGCCTACACCAAAATTTGGAATACAGAAAAAAAGAAAAGCACAATAATGTTAAATCCAATCTTTGAATAAATCGTCACAATGCATGAACAATTATGACGGGATGAAATCATTAGAATATTAGAAATGTATTTTCTTAACCTTGTTGGATATACAAAGTTTACTTAGCAAAAACCAGGCCTTTCTCCAATTTACATTTCTTACAACTTTCTCTTCATTTGAAAGATTTTGCGAATGTGTCTGTTGTTGCATTTTTGATCTAAAAGCTCAGTACCACCCATGCGTAAAGCTGTTGCCTTTACTGAATGTATGTTGATTTTTTATTGAATCAAATGAGTCCTATAACTGGTTACAACATACAGTAATAAAGAATGCTTCAAATGATAGAAATCACATAGCCGTAAACAATCTGAATGGTAAAGAAAAAGAAAGAAAAAGGCCACAAAAAAAATCTAGCAAGCAAATATTTCTTCCTTTTTCCTAGGGACACATTCAAGATTCACAGAATTCACAGTGGTGACATTACATTATAAAGAATTTCTCCATACAGTTGAACAAAATGTCATTATTTTTGTTATTAATTAACTTTAAGGATTTCTTCTATGACTCCATCTCTTTACATTTAGGTATGCATTTTGCTAATTTTTGTTTATGGATGTAATATTTACCAATGTAGTTCACCACATATTCAAACATTTTGCTTCTGTGTGAGAAAGAACATATAACATATTTTAGAGATGATTTACAATTCACATTTCTTGGGCCAAATAGAAAAGAACTAACATCAGAACAAAATTTTAAAGATAAATCACAGTTGTGAAACAAATGAGCCAGGTCTTACTCGTGTACAGTATAAAAAGTGCAATTGATGTCCATGAATTATGATAAGGAAGCTTTACGTGGATAGATTTTGTGTACCTGTTTAACTTTATTCAGCATACAAATGTATATGTATTTAACCATGCTTCTTTCCAATGAATATCAGCAATCTGTGCATTCCAAAATATGGGTCTTTCATAGCAAGTGGTGCTCAGAGACAAGTGACGTCCAGCTCCAGACGGCCTAAATATTTGATATTTATTTGGTATGTAACCGTGGAATGAGCCCTTCTTGACTTTTTTTTTTGCGATAAGGACGAACTGAATTTAATAAATGTACATAATTGTGTGTGTGTGTACAGACATATGTCTATGCTATTTCTGAACAATATACCGTTTATTTATGCTTTGAATCTTTGATGCTATTTCTTTATTTATCCGTTCCCACATCGGCCCTCATGTCTCGCGTCAGATCCTGTAACGTCAACAGAACTCCTGCGCTGTATGGTGTGTGTGCGCATGTGCATGTTGAGCTCTGTTTATGTTTGAGTGTGTGTGTTTGAGTGTGCTCCACCACCTCAAAATACTGCGCACTTTACGAACCGACAGCGCGGACACCGAGATGGCCGCAGCCGCACCGAACCCTGAGGACGCTAGCCGAAACACCGGCAGTCCGAGCACGACGAGCTCTCTATCGGGAGACGGAGAGTCTGAGGAGGCCGAGGAGTTCGCCTCCGCGACCCACTGCTCAGAGCTCTCCCGACGGCAGAACGAGCAGCGGAAGCTCGGGCTCTTCTGCGACGTGACGCTGGCGTTCAGCAGCTCTCCGGGAGCCGCCAACAGCTTCGAGTTCACCGCTCACCGCTCAGTCCTGGCCGCGGCCACGGATTACTTCACGCCGCTGCTCAGTGGTCAGTTTTCGGAGTCGGTGACGCGCCGGGTGGAGATGAAGGAGTGGAGCAGCGAGGCAGGCCTCGACCAGGAGACGGTGGAGAGCGTAATCCAGTTTATGTACACGGGCGAGATCCGAGTGAGCACCGCCAATGTGCATGAGGTGCTGGAGCTGGCGGACAGGTAAGAGAGAGAGAGAGAGAGAGAGAGACAGAGATCATAGTCTGTGTGCCAAAACCCTGCTGCCTACCTAGACAGCGTTGTTAGTATGTCTGATCACTCAAATGCACATTGGGCATCATAGACGCAGTCCATGTCCGACACATTTGGGCATTACAGGCGCTTTCAGACTCAGAACAAGTAGTTTGTTTGGCATCGTAGCTGCTTGCAGAAAGGGGAGTATACGTGGTATATGAACTTGAGGGGTTCATATATGTCCTTTCAGGAAGAAAGAACTGAATTGGGTGACCTAACACAGCATTAACAAAATGCACACTATGGGTGTGTATAGTCAGGTTTGTGCTGACTATAGGGGTGGACGATATGACGAGTCTTGTTTCACAATAACGTCATATATCATGATATCATTATTTTTTGTTATTTTATCCTTGTTATTAAAAATAATACAATAAAACAAATATAAGAATACAAATGAAAATAAACAGTGCTTTACCATTTTCATTTTTACAGTAGCTTTATTCATTTAAGAAATTTCAATGTAAAATGTATGAATTAAAAATACATTAAAGAGTCTTATTAAATCTACAAAAGTTATTTGGTCAATAAGTGATTCTCTTTGTCCTGATTAATATTATCAACATGGACAGTAGCAGGTATATTAGGTGAACGTCTGCTGTGAATGTAAAGAGTTGGGAAAGAAAATGAATCAGTACTCAGTACATTAGATCCGTGCCTTATATTGCGTCACAAGCTTGTGATTAGATTCGTTTTAGATTACGGTTCAATTTGATCCAATATCGATTCATTGGGGTATGGATCAGGTACAGTTCATGGCAAATTTTCTCAACGAAAAAATGTTGACATGCTGTAAACTATAAAGGGAATCCCAGTTGGTACAATACTATAATATTAAAGTCGCCATGAAATCAAAACTGAATTTTTTTTTGGCTTTTAGAATGAATATGTTAGCCTTACTGTTATCTATGTGCTCCAAAACAATGACGTTCAAAACTTAGTCTCTCACTTTTGCCAATATGGATCAATGATTTTGATGACATCACTCTGCACTTTCTCATCAGATTTTCTGTCCAATCAAATGCTCTCTAGAATCTAAAGCGTCCCGCACCCTACATTATAAATAGACGCTGAAGCTGCGGCTAAAATCGGTCACTTGTTCACACATTTACTATTTTCTACATGGTGAATGGCACATAGTGCACTATATAGGGGATAGTGAATAATTCAGACAGTGTAAATATGCTTTACATTGGGGCGAATGAAGTCTGGTTTTGCGTTAATGTCAAGTGAACCTCCGCAGTGCGTACACAGTTCCGTTCTAGAGATACGATAGTACAGAGCGGATCATATGTGTGAGTCTGTGCAGACCACAAAACATATCGTACCCATTTGAATTCTACACATAATGCTATATTTTAAAGTGATAATGTAGGATATTAGGAGGATAAACGGTTAGAGATTAGGAAGAAATTGTGGCTTACTCGCTCTGACCGAGCTGTTTTCTAAACTAACACTATTGGCTATTGTAGCCACAGATGCTGACATGGCATTAAATAAAACTATACTGATACTGATACTTTTGGCTATTTAAAAAAAGGGGAGGAGCTGTTCGCTATGTCCCGCCCTGTCTTCCTGTTTCAGTGGAAATTACATCGACACCGAATAATGCTGCGCGTTTCAAGGCACTTCAGTGGACCTTTAGGGCTAAAGGTTAAAATGAACTGATTCATATAGGCTATTTAAATTGCACAAAAGGAAGTTTTTATAATAATAATGACATTATAAAACGTGACATAATGACAAATGTTAATAATATAAACATTTTAGTGCTGGGAAAAAATGAATCGTGATTAATCTCATCCGAAATAAAAGTTTGTGTTTACATAACATATGTGTGTGTACTGTGTATAATTATGATGTATATAATATAAATACACACATGCATGTATATATTTAAGAAATATTTGCATGTGTATATATAATTTCTTATATATAAATATAATTTTTTAAATAAAAATATAATTTTTTAAATAAAAACCTAACATATTTTTCTTAAATATATACATGCATGTGTGTATTTATATATACATCATTTTACATGGTACACACACATATATTATGTAAACACAAACTTTTATTTTGGATGTGATTAAACATGATTCGTTTTTCACCAGCATAAAACATTTAAATGTCGGCTGTCATAACATGGATTTATTCAAACATGCATTAAATATTGAAGAGCAGGTTAAGTAAAAATACAATGAAAATGCAATATTTAGCTAAATGCTTTTTTTAGCTGAGTGAATGGATGTTGAATGGCTTTTCTGAGGTAAATGTAACTTTACTAAACATCAGTAGCAAACCGTGACTTTGGAACCTCTCCCCCCCTTCCCTCTTCCCTAAACTCCACCTAAAATCTGCCTAGCTTAATGTGTCCTCTTCTATAATACTGCATGTTTACCTTTGACAAGAAATGCCACAAGCAGACATTAGAGTGAACGAGTTATAACCAAAATTAGACAAAAGGTAATAAAATGCTCATTACAAAGAATTGCATCATCACACAATCGATGTGTGCATTTCAGTGGTATATGGTGGTGAACTTTTATTTAATTAAAAAATGTAATGTAAGCCAACGCATCATGACCAAAGCACATTAGCGACAGACACTTCCGCATATGTTGATAATAAATCATATCATTAGACTGGCACAGCAGCCAATTAAATGTATGTAACAGACTGTATTAAACTGATTTGGGAAAAATGTAACTTGTGCAGAATTACAGCAAATGTGCATGGACGCACATTCATTACTTTATATTTATATAGCCTAGTACTTTAGATTTAGCTATAGGCATTTAACATAGGTTATAGCCTAAAATCACAAACATTTCAAATTAAAACTTAAAATAGGACAAAAACAGCCGACTCTCGTTTTTTAAATATTTTTACAAGAAATCCTGCAAGTCATAAAGAACTTTGTTTTTCCACCTACAAGAAAGGACGAGTGCTATCCATTATGTCTCCTTATTGACCTAAATGCCAGGTAAGGTGACGTTTTCCTTGCTTTACCAAGGCAAAAAAGCCATGTGTTGACTTTGAAACGGAGTAGACTTTACATTATATGCATCTGTGGTGAAATTACTACAAATGTTTTGCGTCAATACATGTTTTTTTTAATGCAAACAATAAGCTGTCACTTTAATTCAGCGCGTCCAGCACAGAAAAAAAATTGACTCGGTTGTGCGGTTAACATGGGTGTGGGAAAAAAAACGCACCACATACACACTTCAAGTATGTGTGAAACAGGCGTACGTTAGTAAATTTACAGACTGACCAGTAATCCTGCAAAATAACTTGTTATTCAACTAAAGCTTAACATATAACAGTGGCAGCGGCGGCCAGAATAAAATTTGTCATGTAACCTAATAGATTTTAAATAATTTACCCAAACAGCAAACAATTCCAGCAGTAAAGCTTTAGCTTCTTGATTGATGCTGTCCTCGCTTAATTGCTGTGGTTGAACTGCTTTAAAAAGCTTTGGCTTTCTGCACTAAATTAAGCTCTTGTGTACACTATATTGACAAAAGTTTTGGGATGTCTGCCTTTACATGCACATGAACTCTTAATCCGTAGGGTTTAAAATGGAGTTGGCCCACCCTTTGCAGCTATAACAGCTTCAACTCTTCTGGGAAGGCTTCCCACGAGGTTTAGGAGTGCGTTTATGGGAATTTTTGACCATTCATCTAGAAGCGCATTTGTGAGGTCAGGCACTGATGTTGGACAAGAAGGCCTGGCTCGCAGTCTCCGCTCTAATTCATCCCAAAGGTGTTCTATCGGCTTGAGGTCAGGGCTCTGTGCAAGCCAGTCAAGTTGCTCCACACCAAACTCGCTCATCCATGTCTTTATGGACCTTGCTTTGAGCACTGGTCATGTTGGAACAGGAAGGGGCCATCCCCAAACTGTTCCCATAAAGTTGGGAGCGTGAAATTGTCCAAAATGTCTTGGTATGCTGAAGCATTAAGAGTTCCTTTCACTGGAACTAAGGGGCCAAGCCAAACCCCTGAAAAACAGCCCGACACCAAACTTTACATTTGGCACAATGCAGTCAGGCAAGTATTGTTCTCCTGGCAACCGCCAAACCTAGACTCGTCCATCGAATTGCCAGACAGAGAAGTGTGATTCGTCACTCCAGAGAACACGTCTCCACTGCTCTAGAGTCCAGTGGCAGCGTGGTTTACACCACTGCATCTGACACTTTGCACATGATGTAAGGCTTGGATGCAGCTGCTTGGCCATGGAAACCCATTCCATGAAGCTCTCTACGCACTGTTTTTGAGCTAATCTGAAGGCCACACAAAGTGTGAAGACAATAAAGGCAATCACTCCTGACTGTGAGGATAATAGTATCCCAGATGGTATCAACAGTAGCTGGCCACGAGAACTAAGACTATGTAAACATTCACACATAGTTTGACTCAGTAGGGAGATCAAAGACTGACAAAACCCCCTCACTGTAAACTATATTGTATCTAACCAGTAAATTGATGCATTCATATTCACCTTGAATGCCCAATACAGTGTAGTTCACCTTAGTTTTTCATGTGATGTTATATCAGCAGATCCCACATAACCTATCACGGTGCCACGCTTGAATTCACTAAGCTCCTGAGCATTCTTTCTCAAATGTTTGTAGAAGCAGTCTGCATGCTTAGGTGCTTATACACCTGTGGCCATGGAAGTGATTGGAACACCTGAATTCAATGATTTGGAGGGGTGTCCCAATATTTTTGCCAATATAGTGTAGGTCTTCCTCCAGATTTTCTTTAAAGGTTCATCTTGAAAACAGAGTGGTTAATAAATTAGCAACGATGTCCTCATTAATGTTGCTTGCGGTTTCCATAGCGAACAGCGCTAGCTATTTTTCTGATCGTGTTCCCACAGCAGGCGGAACGCGCCATAAACGATATAAACGATAATATGCCCCACCTATTAAAGGGGATGATATGATTGGTAAAAGTCTCTCATTGACTTGCTATGGCTTGGCCCTCTGTAATTTCACAGCTGGACCACCAAGTCACCTTTATTTATAGCGCTTTTACAATACAGATTGTTTCAAAGCAGCTTTATAGCGATAACAGGAAAATAATGCAACAAAGTTTGTTTTGGCTGTACAGCAGCTCTAGAAGAAAATAGTGTCATTGTCCAGCTTAAATAAGGTCAGTGTTGATTCATTTCTGTTGTAAAAATGTTATTAATTCATCTATACAGCCGCTCTGGAGAAAACAGTGATGTCATCGTCCAGCTCAGTTCAATTCTCATACAATGGTGTCAATGCAGACTGATCAATAATATTGTTGAATACTAAGGCCCAATCCCAATTCTATTTTATACCCCTTCGCCTACCCCTACCCCTATGCCTACCCCTTCTCCTTGCCCCTTGAAACGGATTGGCAAGGCGTAGGGGTGAAAATATTCCCCTAAGAAATGGGAACCCTAACCCTAACCACTACTACACCATTACACGTCATCATGCCCCATTTCTTTTATTAGTGTTCTGTAACATTTAACCAGTATGAACAGCAGTGAAGTGCATAGGCTATATCTAACAGAAATCAAGCACGAGAACATATAACAAATTACTCACTCCCAACGTTGTTTTGCGCTGTATTTCGACTTAAGAAAACAGCACTCGTTTTCAGTTAAAAAACGTATGAGCTTTCGAGTTTCTGAAGACGATACAGAATGATACAGAACATACAAGACTGGTGAAGCCGCTTTTCCATCGGGTCAAACTGTTCTCCTTGTTTGTTAACCGTTCCATTCCATGTCGATCGGTAAGGATATGGTTTGGTTTTCTACTGTGGTGCTGCGATAACGGAGCTCTTTGCAGTGTAATACAAATGAGTCAGTTGTTGCCTTGGAGACTCAAGAGTTTACAAACGATACGTGATATAAATATTGACTGCGTTATGAAAAATGACCAGATATTTTTTTTAACTGTATTATTCATTTATTAATTATTAGTTTACATCACTCAAATGGTTGTCTATGGAGAAACTGGCATCCAGGCAACACATAATTGATCGATCCCGAGTGGCAACATCACTACACACATTCTAGCAGCACAGTAGTCAGTGTATGCAGGGAAATTCATCATACCCCTTTGTTCGTAGTGTGGTCCCAAAAAATCTTTGTTTGAAGGGCTATCTGGCCCTTCCCCTTACAACTACCACTTCAGCAAAAAGAGAATCGAGACACCCCTACCCCTTCACATGAAAGCGCAAAACGAAGGGGTAGGGGAAAGGGAAGGGCTAAGGGGTAGAAATGGGATTGGGCCTAAGTGTCCCCAATTAAGCAAGCCAAAAGCCAAAGGCGACAGTGGCAAGGAACCAAAACTCCATCAGGTGACAGAATGGAGAGAAAAACCTTGGGAGAAACCAGGCTCAGTCGGGGGGCCCATGTATGATTATGATTCAGGCAGCATTACAGGTCAGAAGTCAAATTTGGATCGGAACATTCAGAATATTTATCCAGGTCCATCTGGTTGAAGATCGGAGTCATCACACCGGAGACGGGTTTGAGGCTCAGTGCCACTGACTGTCGTGTCGATGAGGCCTTCACAGGGAAGAGACTAGTGGACACAATCTCTGCAGACACTTCAGTTGAGGACCAATCACAGAGCTGAAAATGTTGGGTGGAAAAATCTTAATATGGAGAAAATGGACGTCAACACAAAACAAACTGAATATAATGTTTCTTTTTAAACTTAAAGTTTGTAAATATTATTTTTACACTAGTTTAGGCCCTCTAGAGGGCCCAGATTGTTGCCCTCTGCTTGACATATTGTTTACAAGCTGTTTTATCGTCGCCTTTCGTCGGTTGAAATACTGATTGAGACATGATACAGATTTCTGTACGTTGTAACTTCTGATGTTTATTCATGGTTTTTTTTGTGCTATAACTAGCAGTAAAGAGGGAAAGATGATCAGTCTATGTGCTGCTTAATTCGCTTGAACTGAGGCGCTACAGGCACTCCACATTAAAGAGCATCAAAATGGTATTTATTGTTTGAATTTCTTAATAAAGTTGACAATTTGAAAGCTGAGACTTGTATCAAAGCTAATTATAAAAAAAAGCTTATTTAATCGAATTATTTATTGAATGGGAGTTTTGTTCATTCATTAACTGAAACAGACTGAAAGATCACTTCTTGGGATTTAAGAATCTCTATCAGTTATGAGAATCGATTAAAATCGCGAAATCTATATTTTTATCACAGCCCTAGTGCATTAGTGTCCTAGTGCAAGACAGCAGCATGGATCTAATATACTGAAACGCATCCATTTTCATTCCCAACTCTTTATGTTCACTTTAGACACAAGACAGGCATTTTAACGTTGTTCTGTAATGTTGACCTTTCAAGCGCAACTGAATTCAGGATTGCATGCTTTCTGAGAGAGTTGACTTTCTGTGCACACACTTAAAGTGTGTCAGTTCTTTTCACAGCTTATTATATTTAATAACACTTTTTTAAAGTTATTATTTGCATACCGTAATAGAAAACAGTTTAGCATAATATCTATCAATAGACACTTGATATCATTGCGATTATACTGTATGTCGTCATAATGCCCAGCCCTAGCTGGCTACTAGAACAAATATCATATGTCTTGCCTGTAATGTTGTGGAATTTTTGTAAGGCCTAAAATAATGTATTTTCTTTTCCATTCTCAGGTTCTTGCTTGTGCAATTGAAGGATTTTTGTGGAGAATTTCTAAAGAGGAAGCTCAGCTTGGGCAACTGTGTGGCCGTCCATAGTCTTGCACACATGTACACTTTGGATCAGCTGGCCTTGCGTGCTGCTGACATGATTCGTCGCAACTTCCACAAAGTCATTCAGGATGAGGAATTTTACACGCTTCCGTTCCACCTGGTCAGAGACTGGCTGTCTGACGCAGAGATAACAGTTGACTCTGAGGAGATTCTGTTTGATGCTGTGGTCAAATGGGTTCAGAAGAACTCAGAAGAACGTGTGAAGTATTTTGAGGAGCTCTTTCGTCTCCTCAGGCTGCCACAGATAAAGCCCACCTATCTTACAAGAGTTGTGAAGAATGAACCACTGGTCGCTCAGAACGCAGCCTGCCTACAGCTTGTGTCAGAGGCTGTGGAGGGTCATGCGATCCGCTTCGAGAACCTCAAATCTGCAGATACAGAGTTCTGGGCCTCATACATGGCCACATTTCAACCAAGATTTGGCCAGAATATGGATGTTATCATGGTGGTTGGTGGAGTCTCTGAAGGAGGCGACTACCTAAGTGAGTGCGTAGGGTACTTTGTATACGAGGACCGTTGGGTCAATTTGCCACACATCCATAACCATCTGGATGGTCACGCTATTGCTGCCACTGATACACATGTATACGTGGCTGGGTCCATGGAACCAGGATTTGCCAAGACGGTGGAGCGCTACAATCCAAATCGCAACACCTGGGAACAAGTGAGCAACCTCACCACACGAAAGCATTCCTTTGGGCTCACCTGCATCAAAAATATTCTGTATAGTATTGGCGGTCATGGCAACTTCAGCCCTGGCTTCAAGGATGTGAGTGTCTACGAACCCGACCAAGACAAGTGGCACAACCTAGAATCTGCCCCTAAGATTTTGAGAGACGTCAAGGCCATTAGCGTCGAAGATCGATATGTTTACGTAACGGCGCGAACACCTGTAGATACTGACAGCGATGATGGGTTGAAGACGGTCACTACTCGCTACGACACTGACAGTCGCCAGTGGCAGGAAGTTGACTCCTTACCGCTTATCGACAACTACTGCTTGTTCCAAATGGCTGTAGCGTCAACTAACTTCTACCACACAGCTTCCTGCTGTCCCAAGAGTTATACCAACGTACGTGATGATGCAGCTCGGCAGAAGATCACCGCAAGGATCTCTGATGATATTCTTGAGAGTCTTCCCCCAGAAGTAACCAGTATTGAGGGAGCAGCTATCTGCTATCTTGGTGATGATGTGTTTGTGATTGGTGGCTGGAAGAACAGTGACGATGTGGATAAGCAGTATCGAAAAGAGGCGTATCGTTATTGTGCTGAGCGTAAGCGCTGGATGCTTCTGCCGCCCATGCCTCAACCACGCTGTCGTGCCACAGCGTGCCACGTGCGCATTCCCTACCGCTTTCTTTATGGGTGTCAGCGCTACCCAATGCCACAGAATTTGGCACGCCAGAGGGACCGTATGCAGCAAATGCAGCAGTTACATCGTCGCACGTTAACTCTACGCAGGCAGTTACAATCGCAGATTGAATGCTGAGAGCAGCAATAGAAGAACTGCTGCAAAAAAAGGTGATAATATAGTGTCTTCAGCATTCCCATGATCCCATTCTCATTGAAATGTGTGTTATTTGTTTACTTGTGACATTTCATCACTGAGAGAGTGAATGAAATGGCTGATGCTGATAAAGAAGAGTATTTTCAATGTGACTGTTTGTATAATGGAATCCTATAAATATGTAAAAAAGATAAGTTTGTAGATATCCGTACACATGAAACATTGTTTCATGGCCTTGCATGAATTTGCCTTATTCCCGCTGTCGGCAATTTGCAGAATGCTGCACTTAATTTATCTTGAGTCATAACATTCCATGTGGTGATGGTTGTCCTGCTACATTTGTGGGGTTTTCGATTCTTTTGCAGGGAGTGACAAGTGTTCAGCAATTTATTAGTCTCGCTGTAATGAATCGGCAGTTCAAAATAGTTCACATTTTCTGAGCAAACCATGAGTTACTACAAGAACCACTTGTTTATTAGTTCCTGGTCTTAATTGTGTTGATTTAATTTGTTTTGCACTTGAATGCAATGCTTTCACAGTCTTTGGCTGTATTTGGCAATGCATTCTTTACAACTACAAGCACTCAATTTCAGCATTAGCCCTTGTCTTAATCTTTATTCTTATTTTATTATTATATTTATACTTTTTCAACTTTCATGCACAGGTAATAAACAGTTATGGCATCAGTTATTGACGTGTATAGAGGCTACACATAATACATGTTCAGAATTAAGTCAAGGAACCATTACCTCAATGTGTGCATGACCTTTACAACCTTCAAAAATTTTGTCATCAGTCTTGCAGTCTGTGCCAGTTCAGTTTTCATTCATATTTTTAGCCTCCTCAAAGACATTGGTTTGTGTTCTGTCTTTGTTTAATTTGAACAATGTTTCCCCGCAGTGAACTGTTGTACATTCCC
The DNA here is from genome assembly GCA_039654625.1 of Rhinogobio ventralis. Classification (NCBI taxonomy): domain Eukaryota; kingdom Metazoa; phylum Chordata; class Actinopteri; order Cypriniformes; family Gobionidae; genus Rhinogobio; species Rhinogobio ventralis. Next base: position 12,413,538 of record CM077212.1, on the reverse strand, counting down.
AATTATGGTATGCTTATACAGATGCTACCATTACTGCATCCTTGTCTTTATTACAAAAGCTATTTATAATCATAATATTTTTCATACTTTCATTCAACTTTCACTTGTTTCATCTTTGTACATTCCCTCTTTTTATCTTTTACAATGTGTGATGTTTAATGTCTTACAAGAAACCTCAGTGCACTTCACTGGGTGAAAACTTGTGAAGCAGTCATTGGCACCATCAAGACCAGCTTAAACATTCATAATGTTCGCCTGAAGAACATTTTACTGTTATTGTAGTCCATACCATACCAAAGTCTTAAAGAATGTCATCTTAGCTGACCTAATGTTACGCTTCGATGTTAAAACCTTTACTAAATGCAAGATAGAAATGGCTTTTGACAATGTATCTATAGCTCTCATCTTGACTTGTGCAGAGTTCCATAGTCGTATCATACGAGAAAAAAAAAACAATAAGATTGAAAATACATGGTCTTTTTCAAACATTTTCCTGCATATTGGAGACTCTCTAGAATCTTAGATATTGTATTTACTAAATGGGAAATGTACGTTTTGTGTCTCTCATGTTGAGATGTGGTTTAATAGTGTTTAACTCTATATCAGTTTTCTTTCCTTCATGCACAGAGGAAAGGGGTGTGTGCGTGTCGATGGAGAAAGTGTCTGACAATAAGAGTAGCAAGGCTGGGCTGTTACCTTTGTCCCGTTCCCGTTGTTCTAAAGTCTTTCAAGGGCGAATATAGTTTTGTTGCATGTGTTATAAAGTATGCACATGTTGTGGATCTCAGTGATTTGCAATAAATATTTATTAAAATCTGATATTGTCCACGAGTTGTTCTTCTGCCTAGTTAGTTCTCACCCTTGAAGTACTGTTACTTTTACTAAAATGTTTTATGATGCAGTGTAACTTGTTGCTGCGAGCGATATAGTATCACGGTTTGAGCATCAAACCTGTATGGGAAATAAAATGGTGAAATGAAATGACAATGAAAATAATAGTTAAGCTGAGTCTTTTCTACAGATGCTTAGAGAATCTTCTCTGTAACAGTAGTCGGTATTTGATGCTAAAAAATTGTACAGATAGGATTAGCAGTGTGAAAAACTTTTAACTAGATTACTATAAGATGCAACAAGCTTCAGTTGGTTCAAAATGCAGCAGCATCTGAGCATGTCAGCCCTATTTTATCATTGTTACATTACATTGGATACTTGTTAGGTTCCAAGTATAGAACAAATAGACAATAAGTCTGGAGTAACATGTGCTGATGAATCAATCTACACTATAAAACCAGGAAATAAAAGTTTTTTTTTACCAGGAAATAAAATGAAATAGTCTGATAGTTTTGATTTTGAGATCATACTATAATCCATCACCCTCAATCAAGGTCACAAAGTTTGCAATAGATAGAAAGTTGGTAACACTTTACAATAAGGTTCATTAGTTAACTACATTAGTTAACATGAACTAATAACCACTTATAAAGCATTTTTTATCTTTGTTATTATTAATTTCAACATTTACTAATTAATGCACTGTGAACTAACATGAACAGCTGTATTTATATTAACTAACGTTAACAATGATAAACAAATATAGTAACAAATGTATTGCTCCTTGTTAGTTCATGTTAATACATTAACTAATGTTAACTAATAAAAAACCTTATTGTAAAGAGTTACCAGTTAATTACTACAGTCAAAGGGTTTGACAGGGTTCCCACTCGTCCTGGAAAATTGATGATACATTTTCCAGTCCTGGAAACACATGGATACCTAATCTCATAATTTTGATATAAACTCACAATTGTGTTATTAAATGCAAGATATAGTGAGAATTGCATGATATAAATTTAGACTTCAGACTTTTTCTTCACAATTGACTTTTTTTTGTGCAATTGTGAGTTTATATCTTGCACTTCTGACTTCTTTTCTCAGAATTGTGAGGTATAAACTGCAATTGCAAGACTTTTTTTCCAGAATTGCGACAATTTATCCCTGGTTTCACAGACAAGGTTTAAGCTAGTCCTAGACTAAAATGCATGTTTAAGCTATTTTAAATGAAAGCAACTTGCACTTGACATATCTTAAAATATATCACTGCCATTGTTTTGTCTCAAGATGCACACCAGTAATGTTTTTTTAAGGCATGTTTATAAAAGCTACTTAAATGTCCTAATTGAACTAAGGCCTAATCCTGGCTTAATCTAAACCCTGTCTGTGAAACCAGGCCTAAATCACAATTATGTTAACTCGCAATTGTGAGAAAGTCAGAATAGCGAGATAAAAGGTCACAATTACCTTTTCTTTTTATACTGTGGCGTAAACAAGCATCCATAGTCATAATGTATAAGAGCTCATATTAAAAACTGTTTTTATAGTTAAGTCATGGCAATAAACTGTACGCCTTTTAAAAACTTAGAGAGCAATATTTGGCATGATCCTTGTCTTTTATTTTATTCCCGTCGTAGTAAAATTGAAAATGGCCTGGAAAATGGTCGCTGAAAGAGTGGGAACCCTGTTTGAGTTAGAGGACCACACATTTGCCCGGTATCACAGACAAGGCTTAAACCTAGTCCCAGACTAAAATACATGTTTGAGCCGTCTTAACTGAAAGACATCTTATATGTCAGTGCCATTGTTTTGTCTCAAATGCACACCAGTTTTTTTTCTAAGGCACGGGTATCCTTTTCCCAGAAATGTCATATGAGCATACTGAGCAGACCATTTGCCATTCAAGTGTATTATTCATTTAAATGTTTAATATTTGGTGAATAGTGGACACAAATCTATATACAGAGAGTGGAATAGAAACCAATGCAAATATTATAAGGCAGAATTGTACTAAACACCACTAATCAGCAAGTTGTCAAAAACTCAAATGCCTTCTTGTACGCTTAAAACATCTACATATTTATAGCTGGAAAATCATCCACCACATAAGAGCATTATAATAGGAAGAATGAACAAATCCATCATGCATGAAGAACCTCTGACTTGTACCCTTAAGTCCAATTATACTTACCAAGTATACTTCACGTAGCAAGTATTGTAAAAATCAATGTACTAGTATACATTTAAGGGACTACATTGGCCTACTTTTTAGTTTATAAAAGTTTAAGTGTACTTAAAAAAAAAAAAAGAATACATTTTCCCCCGGTTTCAAGGACAATGCTTAAGCCTAGTTCCAGACTAAAGTGCATGTTTGAGCGGTTTTAACGGAAACAACTTGACTGACATATCTTAAAATATATCAGTGCCATTGTTTTGTCTCAAGATGCAACCGGTAAGATTTTTTTTTCTAAGGCACATTTATAAAAGCTACTGAAATGTCCTAATTGAACTAAGGCCTAATCCTGGCTTAATCTAAGCCCTGTCTGTGAAACCAGGCCTTAGAGTACACAATTCTACCCATTTTTTAGTTTATGAAAGTACACTTACAGTATACTCTCAGTAAACTACTAGTTAAATAAGTTTGTATACTGCAAGTATACTTTAAGTCAACTTAACTTACTTATAGTTTCTAACATACTATTTGTGCACTTGATAGTACACACTACTAGGGTCCTATTTAGGTATTCATTCAGCCAAAAAACAAGACAAAGTATACTCACTTATTTTCAGTCCAGAAAAAGTAAACTAAAATAGCTAACTTGAATAATCTTTTTTGTAAGTGTAGTCATGTTTCATTTCAAAATAAAATGTTTGCAAACACTTTATTTTGGAACTTTTTATTCAATGGCACGAATGCATTTAGAGATCTGAAAATTGTAAAAGTATAAAAATATGTAACAATCAAATGTACACTTTTAATACTGGAAAGCCTGTTGGTCTGGTTTTCAGCCTCAGGATTATGAGTCTGTTGCTTTGTTCTCTGTCTGAATGCATGTACATTCACATGTGTTTGTGTATGTTTCACAGTTCTTCGTGACGTGCTTTCTCTGCGTCTTCATCCGCTTTTAGCTTTAGTTCATCCAGAGTGATCAGACCATCAGAGTTCCTGTCCTGGTTCTTGAACATGTCTATGATGACACTGTCCGGATCTTGAGCTGGTTTCAGACGACCTTTCCCTTCTGATACCTGCTGTTTGATGAACTGTGAAAACTGCGGAGAGACATGGTAGGAAAGCGAGGTTTGTCAGACTGTGACACTTTCTAAAACAAGCAAGCATTTAAGTGCAAAGACCATGTGCCCTGAATAAAACAGCCAAGTGGTAATTATGTCACCAATATTAAAGATAATGCTAATACAGTAGTGTAAGAGAGAAGTCCCACATCTAGCATAATCAAGTCAGTGAGTTTAGTATTAGAATGTGAAAATCAAAGGTCTTCATGATAACCCGTCAAAATAAAAGTTAGTTTTAACTTGAAGAAATATATTACTACTGTACAGTAGAATGGAATTCTCAAAGTAATAATAATAATTATTATAAAATTATTATATTTTATGCCTGCATTTGATTAACACCGTTTATAATAAATCTTTATAAAAAATAAAACAAATCCAGAAAAAATAAAACAGACAAACACAAAATTTCTGAAAAAGTTAAGTTTCATGATTTCAGTTAGTTAGACATGCTTTATGATTACTAAAATTGTATTTAACCAATCCACCTTTTTTCCCCTATGTCCTTATGATGCTTTGACTGAATTATGGGAGTTAAATTGTAAACAATCAGTGAAAGGTTCACTCTATGAATGCAGTAAGCATTTTCAAAAAATGAGATGACATTATTCTACTCGCCCTTCCATTATTGAACATTAAAAGTAAATTTAAAAGTGCAAAAATCATTAACAAATTACTACAACAGACCATAAATAACCCCAAAAGCTTGATTTTTTCCGCAGCAATATTACAATATTAAAATACCAAGCGTTATGTTATTCTCCTGACATCTGAAAATAGAACATGAAGGAAATTTTACAGCTCATTCAGTCAAACTGACAGATAAGGATTATTTGTAGCGCAACCTTATGATTTGAAATTATTCCCAAACTGGAAGTGCCTCCCATAATCAAAAAACACAGTAGGAAAAAGGTGGCTTAGATTCCAGAAAAAAAAAGAGAATCTGTGAAGAAAAAAAAATGGATTTCATAAGATTCATAAACTGACCTCCTCTAAAGGGACCTGTTGGTCCTGGTTGATGTCTAGAGCCTCAAAGAGCTGAACTGGACTATCTTCGAGCCAAACGAACAGGTAGCCTTCAGGAACCCCCTTCTGCAGAGACACCAGCTCCAGTTCAAACCGTAGCACTGCACTCCCTGGGACAATACCAGCTAGGAAAACGGAGAACACAGGACAATGAGGTTTCATTTCATCACAAGAATTCATTAACTCTACATTACAGTGTTCCGTATTCTTTTGCTGTTTGAAGACTCCAAAAAATATAAAAAACTACAGCAAATCCACCATGAAATGCAGTTACACACACACACACAGAATAAACTTCGGCTCGCCCATATTTAACTCTTTCCCCGCCATCATTTTTTTAAAAACAGCTGCCAGCCACCAACAGTGTTTTTGATCATTTTCACAAAAATGTCATGGCCCTAAAAAAATATTTTGCTGTATGATATCTGAACATGCAATATATCAAAAGAAAGAACAGAGCCTCTGCTTTAAAAAAAGAAAAGTTTTATTCTATATTCTAGTTTCATAAAAACAACATCTTGAACAAAACGCTTTTTTCAAAGACTACAACGTGCGTAAGCAATGTTTTTGATCACTTATGCTATAAGTTATTTTTTATAACTTTTATCAGGCTTATTCATTCTTACACATTACAATAATATTGAGTTTGAAACAATGGATTATGTGGGCTTAAAATATGTGCAACTGAATGAAAGCATTACATCCGGTTTTGAAAGAATGACTAGCTGTGTTACAAGTGTGATCAGTTTGGGTTTTTGTACTAAGTTTTGAAAATGTACACCTTACTTGTGAAAATAATACCAGAGCGAATAAAAAATAAACTAATCATCATTAACAAAATGCACACTCCTTTCTGTCCTTTTTCTTTGATTAAAAATCTTAAATGTCGATCTCAGACTTCAGGTGACTCTCTCTCACTCTTCCCATGACTCACCACTGGTTCAGTCAACACCTTATTAAAGTATTAAAGATCTGTGACATTTCTCCTCATGTCTACACCGGGCACTCCTTCAGGATAAGCACAACTACATCAGCCGCAATTAAAAAAAACTTTTAGAAGATAGCAAAAAAATGCTGGGCAGGTGGTCCTCTTCAGCTTACAAAAATAATATTTGCCCTATCTATACAATGTGCAAGCTCACTTGCAGCCAGCAGTTTATCTCAACAGGGTTATTATCCTTCATTGCTGGTGGTGGTGGGGTGTTCCTCATATTCACCCTTCTCAAGTTAATCAAGCTAATCTGTTATGTGTCATTTACTGATCAGCACCATGTTCCTACTATTACGTATATATGTGGTGCATTGTCATAGCCCTCTCCTGTTTTTAAAGTGTCAAGTATTTAACCTTATTTCATACAGATTTTTTGCCTCGTCACTGAGCCTGTCAGCACAGGTGATCAGTCAACACCGACATTTACAATGTTTCATAGGCTTGAGGTGGCTTGAGCTAATCTTAAAGTGGCATTGTACCAGTTTGCAAGGGTACTCGGGCAACACCGGCTTACATCCTTTTAGAGTACATCACAGACACACAAGATAAGACGCACCTCCTTTCTCTCCATGTCCAAGGTGTGGCGGCACTATGGCTGTCCGTCTCTCTCCTACACACATGTTCCTAAGAGCCTCGTCCAGGCCATCAATTATTTTCCCCCCTCCAAGCAGCACATCCTGTGGGGTCTCATAGTCGCTCCTACAATGTCACAAAACCATTAGCACATTGTATTTTTATGAATTTACTTCAGTTTAAGTACATAAATAATAAGAGAGAGAGAGACAGAGAGAGAGAGAGAGAGAGAGAGAGAGACAGAGAGAGAGACAGAGAGAGAGAGAGAGAGAGAGAGAGAGAGAGAGAGAGAGACAGAGAGAGACAGAGAGAGACAGAGAGAGACAGAGAGAGACAGAGAGAGACAGAGAGAGACAGAGAGAGACAGAGAGAGAGAGGAAATGATTGGGGAAACTCACGATGTAAAGAGCAATGTGCCGTCCAGCAGTGAGCAGTTGTAGTGGTACTGAATGAAGTCATTCACCTCACTGGTTTCATTACACACCGCAGATTTATTCATGATCTCCACCTGCACAGGATCTTTGACGTTGTGGAAGTCTATCACATGGACGTCAAAGACCAACACAGCCGAACCTGGGATGTCCTTACCTGGCCAAAACAGAGCTACACTTACTGCATATTCACATTTTGAATGCAAACGGGAATTACCAGCATCTATCTTCACACTGTAACTCTGTGAGTAACTCTCGCCTAGTCGCCTACAGAAGTAAAACAAGTGAGATGGGCGTTCTGACGCACTATGGCTGCCGTTGTATAATTGAGGTGGATGCTGCACACTGGTGATGTTTGAGGAGATTTATTTACTCAAAGTTCACTCCAAAATTGAATAAAAATTAATTTATATACTTACATACTAATAACATTTTAAAACACACACAAGAATACTAGCACTTCTGTTTGTTTTTTTTCTTCTGCCATACAAGTACTGATTCTCCTAATGTCTCCACTGGTGAAGCACAATAATAAATGTGTTCCATTGCCTAATTTTTACTCTTTGTACCACCAAACAATGCTATGCTACTAGTGTATCTACAAAAGTGGCAGCCAATGAGTGTGAGGATTCTAATGAAACACAGCAAACATTACAACATGGCAAATACATTTATGGAGATGACCCACACCATACATAATTAAAACACTTTTATAGTTTATAATTATTATGAGTACAGTCTTCATCTCATGTGAGTGTATACAGGGGCCAGAAATTAATGGGATCTTGGGGGCAAAGATGCCACCAAAATGAACAAATTCTCTCCAAATTCAAGTTAATCAGACAAGAAACGCCCCTGCACATTTAAACTAAAAGTGAAAGTGAAAAAAAATTAAAAGTGCTGATTGCAGCTGATATACAGTTTGAATAACCGTATTGTTTTTATTAAAATAACCAATGTGAAAATTTTATTTTCTAATACTAATTCATAAACAGATCATAGCTTGTTTTGACATAGACAGAATATGACATGCCGTTTCCCCAAACGTTTCTATGTATTCTTTTTAATCAACATTAATAATCAGTATTATAATGTCAAGAGCAATAATCGACCATTATAATTTTTGTCATAATACTGCAGCCCTGACCAGAAATGAGTTTCTGTTTTTGTTAAATATATAGTTTATGTAAGATATTTACATTATGCAATTGTGTGAATACCTTTGATGCCACCTTTGAGCAGCATTAAACAGTCTGTGTAATATAAACATAAATGCCATGTCAGATGCAGTCTCTGTTCCACCTTTGCAGTTTAAAGATGGCTTTTGTTGATGTTGATTGATAAAATGTAATTCTGATTGATTGATTGGCGTAATCAGTTAAATTGAAGGACTTAAATTTCTTGACACTTCACACACACTTTAAAACTTTATACTTTAGCACCAAACTACTGAATGAACATTTAAGGCACACTTTCGTTCCAGTTTCATTGGCAAACTAGTCCTTTAAAATGCATTAAGTTCATCTAACCTGCCCCCTGCTGGCCATACGCAAGGTGAGGCGGCAAGATGATTCTTCTCCTTTCTCCTGTACACACACCCTGCAAGCCTTTATCTATGCCTGCAATCATGTAGCCCAGTCCAATGTATGTGTTGTACGTCTGGTTGTGCTGATAACTGTGATATTAGAGGTAATACATCAGAATCTACATCTACTGCAAACCTAAAATAACCAAACAACAAGCAAATAAAAAATAAAATCAGGAAATAAACCTGGAGTCAAATGAGATGCCGTTGAGGAAGGTGGCATTGTAGTGGTAGCGGATGTAGTCGCCTGCAACAGACTTGCGTGTACATGGTTCAGGCGCTTCCTTGACCTCCACAATGATGTCATCTTTAGGGTTGTGGAGGTCTTCCAGGAGAATGAGATACACTACTGATGCATGAGGAGGGACGTCTGTGCCTGGGGGAAAGAAAGACGCAAGGATGAAATAAAGGGAAACAAAGATTGAAAAGTCAGAAAGAAGTTGTGGGTCAATTTGACAGGCACACGATTTTTAAACTGCTTGAAACACTGTTTAAAGGGGACATATTATGCCCCTTTTCAATATATAATATAAATCTCTGGTGTTTATTATAGCTTTTCAAATTTGCCCCTATTTGGGTGAGCAAAAATGCACCGTTTTTGTGTGTGTCCCTTTTTAATACAAAAGAGCTGCTGCTCCCTGCCCCCCTTCCAGAAGAGAGCGGATTCTTTACAGTTTACACAAGCTTTGAATACTCCGTAAACAACAAAACAGGCGAATCTCACTCAGCCAAAATGTCAGAAATAACCAGCTGTGGAGTGCAGACTTATATGTTTGAACCGGAGTCGGACACTTGCAACTTTTAGACTGCACGTTTTTGAATGGTTAGTGGATACATTTATGTAACGTAGTGTGGCGAGGGGGGCGTGGTTTAGCGAGGTCTGTGACGGGAGAGAGAGTCAGAGGACGAGCGGGAAGCTGCACCCACACACTCACGCTGGGACTCAAACTGAGAGCTGCAGAGAGGAACTGCCTGAAACAAACCGACAACATATGAGAGAGAACTTAAGTTGATTTGTGCGATGTGCACCTTGTTTGTGACCGGAGTTATACTGAGAAATAAATCTTTGTTCGAGTTCTAGTAAGCCGACCCCTTGTCTTCTTCCTTACCCACATACAAACTTTGTTACATTTATGTGGAGTTACGTTGATTCAACTCAACGACTAGCATTTACCTTTATATTAATCTATACAATGCATAATAAATGTGCGTTTATGTATTTATGCGTTATGCACTAAGGGTGAGCGTTTTCGAGTTAGAACTAATGACATAGCTCTTGTCTCTGTGAATACAGTCAGAGACTATGGTCCATTTTAGCCGTACAGCATTCTAGAGAGCTCATTTAGAAAGGAAATTTACAAACATTCATAAAATATGAAGTGCCATCCTTACTTGTTTTGGATATAAAAGTAAGAGCACAAAGCGTTGGTATTTAGCAAATCCAGTGTTGTACTGACCCTCGTTGGTGAAGCAATCAAATATATAACATTTTACCGACATTCTTCTGTGTCCTCAGTGGCTCGGATGCCTGGAGTCTATGGAGACTCGTATGTTCGTTGGTACATACAACAACAGAACATTTGTAATGTTTTTTGGCACAGACACTAGCCGTGTTTCCATTACCCTTCAAATTGCACAAATTGAAATTGCGCCCAATAGAAACAATTTCGCAAAAACTCCCATATACCGCAAAAAAGTTTTTACACTCACATGAGGTGGTTTTTCAGGCAATTCGAAAAAGGAAATTTCCGCAAAAATGCAATGGTAACAGTTTTTTTACAGGTAAAAATTGTACAGGTCACCTGGTACGGGGACACACCTTTTCTCGTAATAACGAGATGTTATGATGTAAAAATGACATAGCTATTTTCTCGTAATAACGAGATCTTGTGTCGTTAAAACGACATATTTTTCTTGTTAAAACGACACATATTTTCTCCTAATAAGGACATATTATTGTGATGTGATTGTGATGTGTACAAAATAAGCTTTTATCCACATTAGAGAATTTATATAGCCTATGTGCCTTTGTCACACTTCCATGTTTGAAAAGCAGAAGCAAGCTCAGAGTAAAATAGGCTCTTCCGCTGCCTGTATCAGTGGCAGTGCCCATAGCACGAAATTGTTGTAATTTATTGATGTAGCCTACAGTTCAAAACAGATAGCCATCGTCTAAATCAAAATTTCACAAACTTTTTGTGGCCATGGACCGCTCATGATTGGGCTCAGTGGCATAACTTTAACCTAGTAATGACGGACCCCGGTGCAGCCACAAATATCATAACTATCTTTAGGCCTACTGCAATTAAGACATATATTCAAATGTATTAAAAACAGAAAGACGCTATAGTTTCAGCCTTACTCAAAGGCCGTGGAAACCGGCCAGTGGTTTCTTTACGCACGTCAATCCATTCCTGACATTCTTGGTTTGCTTCTTATTTATTAAATATACAGGCAATTAGTTGATGAAACATTGATCAAAATTAAAATACAATATATACAAAACTTTAAAGAAAGACTTTCTACAAAATAAAACTCAATGAAGTGGTCAAAATCATGTCTGACCCCACTCCATGTCTCCAGACATATGCGCATCTTATGATGTAGCCCATCTTACTCATGCCGCTCACTTTTCAAAATCAACATATGAAATAAAAAGAATTATATATTATATTAATATATAATATATATATTATATTAATATATAATATATATATTAAATATTATAGGCTAATATTTAAACATAGCCTAACTATGAAACTAAATAGGCTACGTTTTCTTTAACTCATGGCCGACGAAGGCGTTCTGATGGATTTTTTCCTTTATGACAGCGGAAACAACTCACAATACTCCATTATTTTTAGCCGTACAGATAAGTGCAAGACATAATTATAAACTATAAACCGTCTACTTTTATTTGTGTACACTCACAATAACAACAAAGGCCGTGGATTCAGGGAACGGATTATTTTGCATTCACTCCACTCCAAACGCTGTCTTCATTTCAAAAATTTATTTTGATTAATAAACGCAAAGTTTTAAATTTCTAAATTCAGTTCAGATTTCCAACAAACGAAATTCCAAGCCAAAATAACGAAATGGTAAAAAAAAAAACTTTTGAGTTACCTTTTAATTTTAATTAAAGCTTAAAAATAATGGCTAGTGCGGTGGCTATAATTTTTGTTATGACTCGCATAACATCGGTTAATGGAAACGCCGTCATTTCGCAATAGTTTTTTATTGACATTTAGAAAATATTGCAAAAGTTTTGCGCAAATCTGTAATGGAAAAGCGGCTATTGTAATACTCTAGCTAGCTACAGCGAGTAAACAGAAATGGCGGTCCCTGTGCTTCTCACTCAGGGGTGTGTCTATGCTAAAAGGGCAGATCATCAACAGTCATGGGCGGGGATTCCCTACTCTTACATAGGAGTAGGGGGAAATATGAAACAGCGTGTTATGAGAGATTGATAATGATTGATGGAGATTATAAAAAAGTATTGGGTGGATTTTTACCTCTTTTTTTTTACTTTTTCAAATGTTTCTCATTAAGTTTCAAAACACAGGTGTGTTTTGGAAAGGCTTTTTTGGTTACATCTATGGTACTGCGGTTTCCAAGCAATTCACCAAAAATCAACAAAAAAAAGAAAACCTTTATTGTAGCTTGCCAAAGACTAAAATATTAAATACATGAGAAATTTAAGTATATCAAGGAAATGTTTTATTTTCTGTCTGCTAATTTTGAACAAAAATATATGGGCCAAATTTACCCCTAACACAAAGAATTTAACTTTTTTTTTTTTAAACAAAAGTTCATAATTTATGCATAGGCATCCCCCCTGAAAGGGATAGTTCACCCAAAAATAAAAATTAGCTCATGATTTACTCACCCTCAACTCATCCTAGAGTTGGAGTTGTATTAAAAAAAGTCCTGGCTAATCCAATGCGTTTGTGTAAGAAAAATATCCATATTTAAAACTTTATAAAGTAAAGTTTCGGCCGATTGCCTTCCGTATTCAATTTGTGGAAAAAGTGTTGAAAGTGCCTCTGCAGTTCAAAAGGCTTACGCTACCAGGTACGCTCGTCAGACGTAGCGTAAGCATCTTGAACGGCGAGAAGGCACTTTCAACACTTTTCCATGGAAGGCGATCAGCTAGAACTTTACATTATAAAGTTTTAAATATGAATATTTTTCTTACACAAACGCATCGATTCGCTTCAGAAGGCCTTTATTAACCCCCCGGAGCCGTGTGGAGCACGTTATTTGACGGACAGATGCACTTTTATGGACTTCAAAAACAGAGCAACTATTACTGCTATTATAATGCTTGGATTAGCCAGGACTTTTTTAATATAACTTCGATTTTATTTGTCTGAAAGAAGAACGTCATATACACCTAGGATGACATGAGGGTGAGTAAATCATGGGCTAATTTTCATTTTTGGGTGAACTATCCCTTTAAAGGTGCAGTGTGTAATATCAATGAGGATCTATTGACAGATATGCAATATAAATAACTGTGTTTTCAGTGGTGTATAAAGACCTTACATAATGAACTGTTATGCTTTTATTACCTTAGAATGAGCCATTTCCATCTACTGTGTCCCCTTACAGTGAAGTCACCATTTTGCGCCATTATATTTCTATGGTAGCCAAAAACTATGGAGTGAATTTTGTGGCATAATTAAACAAACAAATCCAGATTCCAAATATACAAATAATGTAAAATAAAAGGTATAACAGCTTATCTTGCCTTATGCGCCATTTTTTCTCCTCCGTTTCCCTCAAATAAGCAAGGAGTAAGCACCTTTAGCGATAGAAATGATTGTAAATGAGCATAAGCCCTGTACGGTCCGCCATGCTTGGTTTACATCTAGCTACCACAATTCCTTGTGCTCAGGCAGTTTGGCGTGACTTTGCCTGGAACGCTACAGAGTCGTGAGTCGTGGTTTGAAGTCGTAACTTATGGGCTCAAAAACCTGCCTGGAACGCAGCATAAGGCTGGGCTTGGTCCTTCTCCCCCATGCACAGGGAAATGGTGACAGCAGAAAATAAATATTATCATCATTCTGCTTAATATATGAAAAAGTAATATTGTGAAATATTCTATTTAAAATAAATGCTGTTCTTTTGAACTTTCTATTCATCAAAGAATCCTGAAAAAATCTTTTACACAACTGTTTTCAACATTGATAATAATATATATTGTATTGTACTTTTTTATATCCCGGCATTAACGTATTGTATGTATTGTATTGTAGTGTATTACAGTGGATAAATGGTATGGAGGATGGATGCATGCATTAATGAGAAAAAACTAGTCCTAGAAAAAAAAATTTCAGCCATGTCACTACTGATTTTGCACTGATCTTTAAATTATTTTAATTTTTTTATATTGAAATAGGGTTGGCATAGTGAAAATCTCAAAGATTAATAATAGATACAGTAAGACAGAAATACTGTAACCTTTTCACCGCTCATTTTCGTCAACTGAAAATGTGTTTCAGGGCTTCTCGAGGGAGACTAGCGTAAACTGACCCAAAGTGTCATCTACTGTTTTGGAAGAGAAAGTTGCTCAACTGCATTTGTGAGAAAATCTGCCTGAACTGCATTTGTGAGAAAATTAAGCTGAGAAATCATAACAGACAGGTATGCATTTGTATAGACTAGATTTGGTATTTGTTCAAAGGTTACATGCAATTTGTAGGGTGGTTTGTATTCATTTGTGAAATATGATGTACGCTCACTCATTTATTTGCGAAACACAATACATATATTTGTTACTCCTCTGCGTTTTCGCTCAAACTGACCTTTGTATTTGCACATCGCTTTCTGTTTGTTTGCGAGTCGAGTTTTCCTTTGCAAAGCAGATCGTGTTTGTTTGCAAAATGCTGGATTTGTGTGTTTAATTATGGCACAAAATTCACTCCATTAAAAAACGGACAAACTGCTCTACTGAGCGCTAGCTACTCTCTGCTGTCTCAGACGATGACTTCGTTGTCCTGTGTCAGCTACCATATCTTCTCGAAGTGCTTTGAAAGGGAGGGGTGATCGATTGCAATTCTCAACATCACCACTAGATGCCACTAAAATTTACATAGTGCACCTTTAAAATCTATAATTGATAAAGAATTGGATGTTCTTTATATATACACACATGCATATGATTTGCTTGCTTACCATATCCTTTTTCTCCAAATGCCAGAAATGGGGGGATGATGAAGTGTCGTATTTCTCCAACACACATGCCCAGTAACCCTTCATCCAAGCCTTTTATGAGCAAACCTTCTCCAACCACTGAATCCTGTGTCTGGGAACGCTTGTAGCTGCAAGGTACTCATATAAGATTAGTCAACATACATCTGTGCAACAGCTCACACTGGGTACATCTGATATACTGTATGACTTGAACCCACTCAGATACTTTAGTTTTTAAATGTTAAAATGCATTCTCTTATGCCAGTTTAATGTACAAATACAACTACTGCTAAGCCATATGTAAGATGATTTGCAAGAAAAGTGTAAACCCTGCACTTTTTTTTGTCCAGCTAACAAAAATTATGTTCTAAGGACGTTTTGCTCATGTTCCCATTAAATTATTAAAACATTATTTCTAAATGTTCTCTGAACATGTTTTAACGTTTTTTCTTGGTTATGCAAACGTTAAGGGAACATTCCATGTTATCATTTTGCAAACATAAAGGGAAGGTTACATTTGAATGTTTTCTAAGCATTCTTAAACAAGTAGTACATTTTTAAAATGTTAGGCGAACACCCAACTAAACGTTTCAGGTAAAACATTCCATGAACAATGTATAAATAATGTTTTTGCGCTAAGTTTTTGAGAACATTATTAAAGACCAGATAACTTTGAACAAATGTTTTAAGTTACTAGAACCTTGCTTTTACTAGAACCAGAGTTCTGAGAACATTCCCTGTTAGCTGGGTTTGCACTAACAAAACATTGCTCAGTGAAGAGTGTGAGTTTGGGCAGAAGGGTTCAGGAAACCTGTTTGAAAACAACTGTTATTACTTTTTGCAGTTCTGTCAAGGTGAGGCAACTGGGACAGAAAGTAGCACTAACCTGGAGTCGAACACGGTGCCATCCAACAATGTCCCATTAAAGTGAAAACGCACAAAGTCAGTCCTCATGACTGAGCGCTTGCAGTCTATAGGTGTACTGATGACTTTGGTCTGAACCTGGTCTGCCCTGTTAAAGATGTCTAGCAGAACCAGATCAAATACTAATGTTGTGTCAGGCGGCACTGTATCACCTAAAACGGCACACAAGGAATACATATTACAGTGATCGCTAATGGTTCATAATGTTCTTATAGGACAGGCTTTCCCAAAAGGTGGTTTGCGAACCTCTGGGGGTTCGTGAGGGGACTGTAGGAGGTTCGAGAGTTGATAAAACTAATAATTAAAATGGATATGTATGAACCTCTTGGGTTTGTGAGGGAACTGTAGGAGGTTTGTGAGTTGGTAAAAACGAATAATTAAAATGAATATGTATGAACCTCTTGGGTTTGTGAGGGAACTGTAGGAGGTTTGTGAGTTGGTAAAAACGAATAATTAAAATGAATATGTATGAACCTCTTGGGGTTCGTAAGTGAACTGTAGGAGGTTTGTGAGTTGATTACAACTAATAATTAAAATGAATAAATGAGGCTGCATGAGAGTTTAGGGCAATTGTCAAATATTGTTTAGGGCAATAATCAAATAAAATGCTGTGATTTAATAATAATAAAAAACGGTGGCAGTTTACAGTATTTTAGAAGTATTATACCTAAATAAAATGAATGTTTAAAGCTCAAGGCTTTAAATGTTTGAAAGTGAAGAAATTAAGACATGAATATCAGTATTGTAACATACAATGTAAAATACAATTATTATTATTATAATGATAAAATTTTTATCTTTTACAAACATTTTTCTCTTTTACAGTGCAATTGTAATTTACAACAGTAATATATTTCTGTATTCATTTGGTAATTGGAGTTAAAACATAACAATAATTGTTATTACATTTGATTGGGTTCCTAAAACACTAATGTGAATATAATATGAACTATAACAACTAAAAAAGAGGTTTCAAACTACCAGCTGCAAAGTCCAAATAAAACAATAAAAGATTAAACATTTTATCCATTTATTTGCTTGTCGCAAGACCATTAACCGACATCAGAGAACTGTGAACAAGCAAATGTGTCGCTAAATTATTGAAATATTAACTTAAAATCTCAGGGGGTACTTCAACCAAATGTCATTTATTTTATAAGCGTTTAACAAAAAGAAGAAAGAAGTGGAAAGACAGGAAATTTAGCATCTTTTGTTTGAACACACTTGCTTTGATGTCTAATGCCCAGTCCCAAACATTTTTAAGGGTGTGTGTAAGGCTGCTTTACAAGTTCAAGGAATTAACAATTATGTACATTTTATCAATGTAAAAGGTGTGTTTGCTTATATTACCTGCTGCTTGGCTACTGTAGGCCAGGTGGGGTGGTACAGTGATCCTTCGGCGCTCATTCACACACATACCCAGAATGCCTTTGTCCACACCAGCAATCTGCCACTTATGGCCCACTTGTCCAAAGAATGCAGCCCCCCTATCATAGCTGCAGTTAAAACAGAAAATTACCTTACTTTGTATTCTCAAAGGGACATACAGCACATAAACACACACACACTTAACTTAATAAAATCACGAAATACCAATCAACGGAATTTTACACAAGCAATTTTATTTAAATGGCTTTTTTGAAAGCAGCTAACAGGAAAATGTTGCTGCAATATATCTATATATTAAATCCTGGAATTCCTAGAAGTGTATAGAAATATTTTTTTAAATGCACGAGGCTGAGGAGGCCCGAAACCAAGTTTTTGTCCACGTATGATACCATGATGACCAAAAATTCTGTATGAATGAAGCTCACCAGCGTTTGAGACACAGCCATAATAACATGCAATATACTATCATTTTTGCTAAATAGACTTGTTTAAACCATCTTGAAAAAACCTAGTATTTGCATCATAGTAAATGATATCATGGAAGTAGCCTATTTTTACAAAAAAATATTCCAATGGTGCATATCCAGAAAATCGTGGCACATTAAAAAAACCAAAACCCAATGGTATCGCTTAGTTAAAAACAAAAGCAAAAAGTAAAAGAGCATTTGAATGTGCAAGATGCAAAGAATGAACATCACTGAGTAAACACTTGGCTGAATCATCTCACCTAGAGTCGAACCGTTTTCCGTCAGTAAAAGTGCCGTTATAGTGATACCGCACGAAATCTCCAGATTTCACTTCTCTGACGCATCGCGTGGGAATGAAGTATCGATCAACTGCAATATCGTCGATCGGCCCGGGATTACAGTCCACATAGAACCACGTCGCCAGCAATAAACTCAAAATAATCCTCTGTAGCATTTTAAGGAAAGTGTAGACTGTGAGTGAGGCTTGTGAGGGCTCGACAGTGAGTTGTGGGCTCTTGTAGGAGGAGTTCGGATGTGTAAACGTGGAAGATCCTAAACTGGGATGATGTTACTTGCGGGCACTTTTTTCCTTTTCGCAACAAATTAAACGCCAGGCTCTGTATTATTTTATAGGAGTCAACAGTTGTTTGGTGCAATTATTGTTGATGTTATTAATACAAATTTTGGGGAAATGACGCATATTAAAGGAAAAATATTTAATGAGATCATATTTCGCGGAAGCGGATGGAGAGGAAGACGTTCATTAACCGGTGGATGACACACTTTAGCAGCTCATCTGGTCCTATTAATCAGGGACATAAGCCACTAATGTATTATTCTGCTTTGTAGGCTATGTAGCCTAGGCTACATGTAGCAAATTGCTCAATCATGTTTGTTTCATTAAATAAATCAGATCATTCTGACAAATATTGCGATAAATGTAACCAAGTTAATCAAAATCGTAAGTATTATTCTACAGCTAAATAATAATAATTCTGAGGTTTTCTTAGGACACAGTTGCACTGTTGCAGAGCCACTCCCCTAGGGGTGGAGCTTGACGTCCAGCCTCCACACCCTAAGCCTACCCATAACCCTATGGCTAAACACAACTCAGAGGTGGAGCTGGACATCATGGCTCTGCAGTAGAGAGTCCTTCACATTCTGCACGCAATAAAGATCTGATTCCATAGTACGATTTTGTTTCCTACAATGGACTGTAGGTAAGCCTGGATGTAGCCTAAATATCCACCTCACCCAGCACTCTTTTTGTTTTCTATCCCATTGTATCCCATTAGTATGGAAGCTTGTTTCCGCCACAGAATGAAACATTTTAAAAGATAATTGCAACTTTTTATCTCACAATTGCGAGTTTATATTTTGCAATTCTGACTTTTTTCTCAGAATTGCGAGATATAAAGTCAGAATTGCAAGATATGAAGTTGTGAGTTGGAAAGTCAAAATTGCATGAAGTAAAGTCGCAATTGCGTGATATAGTCGTGAGTTATAGGCTACAGTCAGAATTACGTGTTAGAAAGTCCGAATTGCAAGAATTGCAGAATTGCAAGATATAAAGTCGCGAGTTATAAAGTCCGAATTGCAAGATATAAAGTTTTCTCGCAATTCTGACTTCTTTTCTAAGAATTGTGAGAAATAAACTCGCAATTGTGAGTTATAAAGTCTGACTCTGAGAAAAAAAAGACTGACTTTTTTCTCAGAATTGAGTTTATATCTTACAATTCTGACTTTATAACTCACAATTGTATGGAAGCTTGTTTCTGCCACAGAATAAAAAATAAATATAAACATTTTAATATAGCAAAACAAAATTATTTTAAAGTGAAATTATGTTAAATATGAAAGTAAAACAGTGGCGACAAGTTAATGATTCATTGAATCAATCATTCAAACAGCTGATTCACTTTAGGAATGACTCAAGTGAAGGTCTTTCTAAATGAGTCATTAAATCATTCACTCAACCCATTCATCACAAATTGCAGATTCATTCACTAATGAAACATCATTATGTTCCTAGGCGTCGCAACTGTTCTGCTGTGCCTTTGTTTGGAAATATTTTCTTTGGCGTAATAAAGCAAAAACAATATTCACAACACTGTGTTTAAAACTCACTCAAAACTAATTGTTTATTGAACTGTTATATAAAATCACATTTGCAATCACGCTGATATTCAAGAAAATAGCACTCTTGCTCTTGTGATATTGTGATACTCTACAGGGGCATTTTTACACTGCAAAAAATACTTTTCTTACTTAGTATTTTTGTCTTGTTTCCAGTCCAAATATCTATAACTTCTGAAATTAAGATGCATTTACTAGATGAGATAAATGCCATAAGATATTATGTCTTGTTTTCTGGGGAAATGTTGCTTAAAAAAATACGGGGGCCGACACAGGACAAAAATTTTGGCGTCAGAGAGAGCAGAAAGAGACTAGCACTCTGTAGAGAAGTTTGTCCGTTTTCACTGTAAGGGGACCCGCGGTGTATGTAGATAAAAATGGCTCATTCTTAAGTAATAAAAACATTATGTAAGGTCTTAATACACCACTAAAAAACATAGTTATGTATATTATATTGCATTTCTGTCAATAGATCCTCATAAATATTACACACTGCATCTTTAACCCTCGTGTTATGTTGCGGGTAAATTTGACCCGTTTAGATTTTTAAGTTGTCAGAAATTTTGTGACTTTTTCTCATCTAGGGTCATGAACATGCATGCAATGTTTCAACACACTGATGTGTTTTGACATATACACACAAAATTACTGTTACGTTTGTGATGTTCGGGGGGTCATTTGACCTGCATATTTTAATGTTCTAAGGCAACTGTTGAGACCCAAAATAATAAAAGTTCTTGGTTATATTTTATTTCAGTTCTTTACTAACCTATGAAGCTAAAAAATTAGCTTTTCCCCACTTATTTCAATACAGAAATATTTTTTGTATGCCACAAATGGTAAAAATGCAACATGCTGATGCGATGTGAAATCTGTATACAGACATTTTATACACTCTTGCTGTCCGTGGGTCAATTTGACCCATACATACAGCTATTCAGCAACTGTACAGACCCAAAATACAAAACACTTTGTAGTATGTCAGAGCTCTTCAAATCTAGTCCTGAAGTGCCAGTGTCTTGCTGAGTTTAACAACTTTTTATTTTCAAAGTTTTTGAAGTCTGAGTCTGAAAGCTTTCAAATGTAGTTTGTCAAGATTACTTTAGGTTTAGAGTAAGATAGTTATAAATGTATAATGGCAAGTGTCTCACAAACTTCAGGGAGGGGCAGTCTTAAAAATAGTGGTTACAAATATTTTTAAAAATCGTAAATTCAGATATTTATTCTTTGTAATGTGTGAAAAGTATTGATATTAAAAGTTAATTATTTGTAGCTGATTGCATGTTTTTTTTTTTCATAGTGTGATTTTTGGGGAATTGTATTGATATATACACTCACCTAAAGGATTATTAGGAACACCTGTTCAATTTCTCATTAATGCAATTATCTAATCAACCAATCACATGGCAGTTGCTTCAATGCATTTAGGGGTGTGGTCCTGGTCAAGACAATCTCCTGAACTCCAAACTGAATGTCAGAATGGGAAAGAAAGGTGATTTAAGCAATTTTGAGCGTGGCATGGTTGTTGGTGCCAGACGGGCCGGTCTGAGTATTTCACGATCTGCTCAGTTACTGGGATTTTCACGCACAACCATTTCTAGAGTTTACAAAGAATGGTGTGAAAAGGGAAAAACATCCAGTATGCGGCAGTCCTGTGGGCGAAAATGCCTTGTTGATGCTAGAGGTCAGAGGAGAATGGGCCGACTGATTCAAGCTGATAGAAGAGCAACTTTGACTGAAATAACCACTCGTTACAACCGAGGTATGCAGCAAAGCATTTGTGAAGCCACAACACGCACAACCTTGAGGCGGATGGGCTACAACAGCAGAAGACCCCACCGGGTACCACTCATCTCCACTACAAATAGGAAAAAGAGGCTACAATTTGCACGAGCTCACCAAAATTGGACAGTTGAAGACTGGAAAAATGTTGCCTGGTCTGATGAGTCTCGATTTCTGTTGAGACATTCAGATGGTAGAGTCAGAATTTGGCGTAAACAGAATGAGAACATGGATCCATCATGCCTTGTTACCACTGTGCAGGCTGGTGGTGGTGGTGTAATGGTGTGGGGGATGTTTTCTTGGCACACTTTAGGCCCCTTAGTGCCAATTGGGCATCGTTTAAATGCCACGGCCTACCTGAGCATTGTTTCTGACCATGTCCATCCCTTTATGACCACCATGTACCCATCCTCTGATGGCTACTTCCAGCAGGATAATGCACCATGTCACAAAGCTCGAATCATTTCAAATTGGTTTCTTGAACATGACAATGAGTTCACTGTACTAAAATGGCCCCCACAGTCACCAGATCTCAACCCAATAGAGCATCTTTGGGATGTGGTGGAACGGGAGCTTCGTGCCCTGGATGTGCATCCCACAAATCTCCATCAACTGCAAGATGCTATCCTATCAATATGGGCCAACATTTCTAAAGAATGCTTTCAGCACCTTGTTGAATCAATGCCACGTAGAATTAAGGCAGTTCTGAAGGCGAAAGGGGGTCAAACACAGTATTAGTATGGTGTTCCTAATAATCCTTTAGGTGAGTGTATACTGAGTGTAACCAGAAATAAGTGCACAAGGGTTAATGATTAGATATTTGGACTGGAAACAAGACAAAAATACTAAGTAAGAAAAGCCCCAAACCCGCATAATTTCCATCTCGATAACCACAGTGTATGACAAAATACAGGCTACAGACAATTCACAATTATGAGCAATGAACTAAACTGTGACTGACATACTTTTAGTTGAACGGTGCATGAGCAAGTAGTGATGTAGGCTTCATATTATATTTTAACAACATTTCTTGTACAAAAGACAAGAATTGAAGAGGCAACAAAGCATATATTATAGTGTCATAGTAACAGTCCCATTTAAAATGCTTTAAAAATATTCAAACAGTAATAGCGTAATGTAGCCTAGGTATGGTACTACTTACTGCCGAAGTATCCCTCATCCCTCACACTCAAAGCCTCTTTTTCATTCCTGTCCAAAAATAAATATGGCGTTACCCATAAGGTCCTAATATTTTTTGGAGCCACTGTAACGTATAGGACCTACTAAACGGACATACTAAACGCCAGTGGGTGGCGGTAACGTGTAACATTGCGCGCTACAGCAGACAGCGAGCCAGCGAAGAAGAGATTCAGGAGGGCCGTTTGAAAAGATTCACAGATCACACTGCGTGTAATATTTATAACGCTTGAAAACTACACATTTTAGGATGTTTTAATATATAAAGAATCACGACATTTTATATGTATTATGAGCAAAGAACCTCAAGGTAAGGTAAACCTTTTCACGAATACTCTGATAATGCATATTTTGGTTGTTTTTGTTGATGCGATCAGTTGATAGTTTGGAAAAGCGAAAAAAACCACTACGCTTTTATTGATAGAGTTTACACATACAGAACTCAACATTTATTTACCATGGTATTGTCCCAAAACATGGTATATGTCAAACAAAAATAAGCACTACTATGGTAAATTAATACAACATATCAATAATAATATTTTTTTAAAGGTAACGTAAATATCTGTCTAGTATTTTCCAACATGGCTGTGTAAAGGTTTAACGTTAGCCCTTATTTAACAACTTTGTTGCAATTTTTTCTTTTACTACACACGCCAGATGTAGTTTTTTTAAACGTGTTTACTACTGCACATAATACATACAATACTACATACAGGTCCATATGTGTCCAAGTGAAATCGATAGTAATAAATTGCATTTTTGAAATACAGTTATCAATTACATTGGAAACGCATTTTATTCTGATTCTTATCCAATTATGAGGTTTCAAGTGGCGTAACGTTAGTGTATTACAATTTGTATATAACATGCTAGCATGTTCAACGTGTATCTGATAATTATTGACCTAGGACCGCCAACACACACACACACACACACACACACACACACACACAAAAGGAGAGAACAGCAAGGCTTGGTTATAAAAAGGAGATAAACTAAGTTTAATATAAATACACCAAAGTCGAGATACAGCCTTTTGGGCATCTTGCCATCAAATTCATTGATACATTTGATAAAAACAGTTAGGTGTGTAAACGTTTGGTGTATATTTAAATGTTTTGGCCAGCATGGTCAATGTTGGCAAATTGATTGTGTTGGTTCAGCAATAACTTCTGGACATCTGCTGGATGGGATGTGCATGCTATAAAAGTAAAAAAAAAACAGACTGAAGATAGATATTAGGATCTAGGTCAAATGAAGATTGTTATTCTTTGGAATAGCGATATTGTACCCACCCCTAGTTAATCAAGTCCAAATGTATGCACTTATGTAGGGCTGCCTTAAAAATATCAATTTTTGCATTTTAATTGATTCTCATTTTGATTAGCCAATATGATCGATCTACTGTTTGCAGTTGATGCTTTCAAATAGTCAAAATCATCATGAAATTCAAACATTAAATACCATAAACTTATTGGTTAGCTAGAAAATAAACTCTAGAGAGGAGTATGAGGAATATGTGCACTATATTACATATTCATTATATTTTTACTTAACCTGTTTTGCAATATTTAATGTATGTTTGAATAATGACGACATGTTTTTATGACAGCCACCACTTCAATGTTTATATTTTAAAAAACAAATTAGAGTAGAAACATAATTATGTTGTTAAATTTTAATTTAAAAATAAAATGTAATTTTATATTTATAATCAGTTGTTAAAGTTTATTTCTTTTACTTGAGAAAGATTTGACGTACTGTACCTGATGTATATCCAAATGAATTGATATTGAATCAAAAGGAATTGAATCGTGAAATCTGTGTCAATGCCAAGCCCTAATATTATGTATTACTTTATTATTTAAAGTCTGTGTGAACCGAAGTTGCGACTAACTTTTCAGGGAACAAAATTCCAGAGCAAAGCAAATTTTTAGATTCAGAATAAAATGTATGATTTTTTTTTAGCTTGAATACATTTTTAGAATACATTAGCTTGCATGTATTCATTGTTTACCACAAGACTGGTAATGTACGTTAAAGATAAAAGGTAGTAAAAGTACATTTCGAATTTCATACATACTTTGACCTGTTACTTAACAGGTATATTCCAAGTGAGAGGGTTCCCTGTATAGTTTTTAGCATTATTTGAGAGAATTTTGATATGTAGTGGAAATATTTCAGAAGGAACTGATGCCGAATTGGATTGAAATTGAATCGTAGGTGAAAAACAGTATGTAAAATGAATAGCATTTTAAATTTGTATTCATAAAAGTAGGCAAAAAATCCCTGGATGACCTACTACTTCCGTCGAGATTTTGAAGTGCACATTCAATAGACGCTTTACAACCCCATGAGGCCACAGGAGAAGAGTTGTGAAAGGCGGTGAAGTGACCCAACTGACTGTCATGACAATAACATGCAGTATGTCTGGAATTGTATATACTATACATAGCATAGCAAGTAAAGCAAGTAAATACCTACTCAGAGAATATGTGATTTTTGGTACAGCCCTATAGAGTTATATCCTTCCAACACAGTAAAGCCAAGAATATTGGATTTAGCCATTTTACCACATCCTTTCAGAAGACACTCATTTTGTCTGTTATCCAAATCCAGTCCACAGAGTTTTGTTTACTGCTCTTTGATACTGTATGTTACCCAAAAGAGTCAGGGAAACAGGGAGAAGAAGTGAGGGTAAAATGAGCAGAGTTTATTGACTGAATAATCTAAGTTCTGTCTCTTTCAATTGTCTGAAAAGCATAAATTCAACATGTTATACCACAGGAAAGGTAATAAAAAAATGACTGCATCACAACATCGTCCTGTGATTTTAAAAACCTTGAAATTGCGACATTCCTTTTACTTGTGAAGGCAACACATCACACAACATAAAATGAAACGATAGCAAGAGCAAGCAAAATAATAGTGGCAATAATGCATTTGAGAACTGAAAATATCTGGATTTTTACATTGATTACATTGATTTACATTAAATGTGATTTAATGTTTTTAAAATAAGTCTCATACTCACCAAGGCTGCGTTTATTTGATAATACAGTTAAAACAGTAATATTGTAAAATATTGTTACAATTTAAAAGAAATGGTTTCTATTTGAATATAATTTAAAATGTTATTTATTGCTGTGATGGCAAAGCTGAATTTTCAGCAGCCATTACTTCAGTATCATATGATCCTTCAGAAATCCAATTAACCAAGTTTTTTAGGCACAAAACAATAGGTTCCTAGCTCTTTGCACTTAAATCCTAATAATAATAATAGTAATATTTAATAATAATTAATAAAGCAATTCAGTAATTTGAGGCCCCCGTAGATTGATTAACATGCATATACCTGTTTCAGTTCAAAGAATGACAGGAGATCTGTTTGTTGGTGTGAGGGGGCAATCTTTCTACCTGCATGACGTGAAGAGACATCAGTCTGCCACACTCACTGACATCATCATCCGTCTGGGAGGGGTGAGATATCATTTTGTCATCTGTAAATGACAAAACAGGAAATTGTAGTAATGGTTGCCCTATATGCAAAGTGATATTAAATAGTGAATCACATTCTGTTTCCTATAGAATGTAGACAGTTTCCTCACTAAGGATGTGAATGTGGTCGTGACGGGCACTAAAGAAGCTCATAGTGATTTGCTGGTGGATAGTTCATGTACTGCAGGGGGGAAACAATCTGGAACCCCCAAACCTCTGGTATGTACCCAATCCGGTCATATGTTATAGGTGTCTTCTTTAGCTACTATGTACTCGCATAATAAGTACAATGTACCTAATATCTGTGTGTGTGTGTTGTATTGCAAATCACTTATATACATGTATATTGAATATTTGTATCACAGAAATGATACTGTGTGGTTTAGGTATAAATCACAGTATCATTATTTCTGTGTTACAAATATTCAAATGATCACAGAAGTACTTAGATAAAAGTTTATAGTAGGATATAAACACTGGTAGAGCAAATTACCTTTTGAAAGTAACTTGGTGCTTCAAATAATGATTGTATCGTTATCGTTATTGTTACGCCACTAGGTGGCGACAAATGACTGTTAAAAATGTATTTGTCAGTGTCAGTGAATCCTTCATTCAAGAACAAGTATTTATGAATCATTCATTCATTCAAACTGATTTTAAAAGTAATTCATTTGAATTAATTAAACATTTTTAAATAGACTGCAGCAATTAATATTTTGTCAGAACCTCTAGTAAGTTACATGTTATTTTGTTTAGTTGTCTGTACAGAATCGTGATCTCTGTTTGAAACAAATAAATTATGATTCTCAATTTGTACAGGATCATCTATGTAAAAACACAATAAATGCAATACATCAAATGATTAATTTAAATGCTAGTACATAGTAGTAAAGACACTTATAGAAAGTGGGACCCAAGATCCTTAAATTTTGTTCTTGTCTAATATACACTATATTGCCAAAAGTATTGGGACACCCCTCCAAATCAGTGAATTCAGGTATTCATCACTTCCATGGCCACAGGTGTATAAAATCAAGCACCTAGGCATGCAGACTGCTTCTGCAAACACTTGTGAAAGAATGGGTCGCTCTCAGTGAATTCAAGCGTGGTGCCGTGATAGGTTGCTACCTGTGCAATAAGTCCATTCATGAAATTTCCTCACTACAAAATATTCTACGGTCAACTGTTGAATATTAGTTGTATAGTATTAACTGTTGAATAGTAGTTGTATTATAGCAAAGTGGAAGTAATTGGGAACAACAGCAACTCAGCCACGAAGTGGTATGCCATGTAAAATCACAGAGTGGGGTCAGCGCATGCTGAGGCGCACAGTACACAGAAGTCACCAACTTTCTGCAGAGTCAATAGCTACAGACCTCCAAACTTTGTGTGGCCTTCAGATTAGCTCAAGAACAGTGCGTAGAGAGCTTCATGGAATGGGTTTTCATGGCCGAGCAGCTGCATCCAAGCCTTACATCAGCAAGTGCAATGCAAGGTGTCGGATGCAGTGGTGTAAAGCACACCGCCACTGGACTCTAGAGCAGTGGAGATGTGTTCTCAGGAGTAACTAATTGTTGTTTGTCAGGGGTTGGGCTTGGCCCCTTAGTTCCAGTGAAAGGAACTTTTAATGCTGCAGCGACCAAGACATTTTGGACAATTTCATGCTCCCAACTTTGTGGGAACAGTTTGGGAATGGCCCCTTCCTGTTCCAACATGATTGCGCAACTTGACTGGCCTGCACAGAGTCCTGACCTCAACCCGATAGAACACCTTTGGGATGAATTAGAGCGGAGACTGCGAGCCAGGCCTTCTCGTCCAACATCAGTGCCTGACAAATGCGCTTCCAGAAGAATGGTCAAAAAGTCCCATAAACACACTCCTAAACCTTGTGGAAAGCCTTCCCAGAAGAGTTATAGCTGCAAAGGTTGGGCCAACTCCATATTAAACCCTACGGATTAAGAATGGGATGTCATTAAAGGTCATGTGCATGTAAAGGCAGGCATCCCAAAACTTTTGGCAATATAGTGTATATAAAGATGATGTGCAGTCAGTCTGTTACTATCTGAGTTTATCGAGGGGCCTCCTGTGCTGAATCCTGATTCCTTCCAAGGTCGCTTTTTCAAAGCTGAACATCAGGCAGTTTTTTTTTTTTTTTGCCACATTCACCTTTGTCTTGTTCATAGAGCGTCTGAAAGCTCAAACTTCTGGAAAGCTGCTTTAAAAATGGTATATTGAGAAAATGTTATAGAGGTGATTTGAAATTTCTAAAGATTTGCACAGGGATGTTTAATAGCTAATAATGACTTTTAAATGTATTTTCACCTCAAGGTTTGTGGCAGTCGTGGAAGAGCATTACTAGAAAAAGCCATCCATAGCAATGTAAGTTCACACCTGAGTAAGTCAATTTGTGATGTGACCATGTCTACCCTTTTGGACTGACATTCAGATTTTCTTGCTTCTATTCAGTCATGCTAGGGAACATCATCAGATTTTTCATGTGCTGTTGCCATTAAAGCAAAAAGGGGAACACCACATACCAATACATTCTCAAATTCAGATCAGTTTTCAATATTCAGATTGTAATGCTGATCATAACAGTGTATTATTTCTAACGAAAAATAATTAATTAATTAATTAAGTTGGGTAAAAATGCAAAATATATAGTCTTAGCCTTTTGGACCCACCTGAATTTTGTAAAAATGTCTGGAAACCAGTACATTTATTTGATGTTTCAAAGCATGACTATAATGGATGGTATAGGCTAATAAAAAACCTGGCTGTCCTTCAGTTTTTTTTATTTGTCATCAGAATAAGCCCAGTGTTGTTGTTGTTGTTGACAGATGAGTGTTTGTTGTTGTTGCAGGAGAAGTATCAGAGCAGTGTTCTGGCTAATGCTCGCTCATGGGGAGTCAAGGTCTACACTGTAGATGGTATCCTTTCATTTACAGTCACATGGGCTGCTTTTAGGTCAAGGTCACACAGCAGCGGAATACGGTTGTCAATCCAGTATTTGAGTCCTTAATATGGTTACTTTGACACACTTCGGGAGGTGAGAGAGCCTCTCTACGCTGCACAAACGCGTGTCTACCGCATGTTGCGGGTTTTCATGTGTGGTATTTAGTTTGACAGCCCCATTCCTTGTTCACTTGTTATCATACTGAAAAGCAAGTATTTTTTAAAGAATTGACTATTTGTGTATTTCATGAACAAAGTCAAATAGGTTGAAGTATCGAAGTATCAGCAATTTCAATATTCAGGTGAACTATTCTTTTCTTGACCCTGTGGCAATGGTTTTTCCATATGAAGTGAAGTGTTGCTTAAAGGGTATCACAGTTGCCAACTGTTTTTCGATAATCTTCAGTCGGAAGTCTGTCACACACTAATTAAAGGGGAATGTCATGAGGAATCAAATTTTCCTGTTCAAAAGTTTACATCCCGGACATTTTTGTCTTTTTCAGTTTGCCTATGTTAATGCTAACTGTGTGGAGCATTTGGTAATTTGGAACACAACTTTTTTTAGATTTATGGCTTTGATTTTTTTCTAGCAGTTTTAGAGTTCAACATGTTTCATAAAATATATAATTTATATAAAATAGTATTCATAAATAATTTTCATAAACTTAAACCTCTATAAAAACAATTTTTGTTTTTCACTTTTTCAACTTTTTTGACTTCAACAATAATCTGCCAAGGGTCTTTGTTAAAATGAGACCAAACTTAAGTCTGCTCCCAATATTCTTTTTTTTTGGACATTTTATATGTGTAACTTTTTTAACTGATGCACAAGGGTTAAATAAATTATGATATGAGTTAGAAACACATAATTGTCGTATGACTGTGCTTTGTTTTGTTTTTCTTTAACCTAAATGACAGAATTTCTAAAGTTTATCAATCATCTGAATCAGAAAATGAGGACAGCTAAGGTAATTTACTGTACTTAATTTGTTTACTGTCAAATGTGTTTATTTACACAAACTGATTTTACACACTTTCTTTCCAAACAGAAAAAAAGAAGCAAACTAACAACTCCTTATGTGAAAGGTTTGTAAACTACATAAACAAACATGTACTTGTTGTGATATAAGACTAGCTTTAATATTTTTTGCACACTCAATACCTGAGAAACCTGAGTGTAGAGGTGGTGTATGCTGTGGAGTGTTAATACAACTGTGTCTGTCTTCACACAGCTGGAGTCTTGAAGAGTCCTTATCTGAAAGTGGAAGACTTCAGTCGGTGAGTTTTAGCCTTCAGTCTCATTCTCAACTCTATTTTCTGTTTAGATGGTATTCTTACCTACACTTTTTTTCTTTTTCAAATGTTAACTGAAACATTACAGAGTTTGTCTCATTGTGATCAAATAATGACTACAGAAGATGTCTGTGTCGTGGCTGATATCACTTGTGGTTCATTCAAGACTTGCATTGTGTGTACAGTGTTTTTTTAGATCATACAGTGTTTTTAGTAGATTGTAGATCATACTGAAAACTGCATTAATATTATGAGTAGTATTATGTTATTCCAATCACAGCCAGTGTCGCTTTAATTTAATTTGTGGGTTGTCTGCTGTCAGATTTTATTTTTACTAGGTTATTTGTATTTATCTTTATCTTCAAAATCCTAATAACTCTGTTTTTAATATATGCAGTTAGGTATACTTGACTGTTTGCGTCATTACATTTTTTTTGGGGTCCTCAGCCACATTAACAAGGCTAATGTTTCAGCTCAGGTCACTGTAGTTTTAGAAAAGTTAATTATCAAAATGGCATGGCACGTCCTAAGGGCCACCCTGAGGCCAGTCTGAAAAGTATCCTTTCCCTCCCCTGCAGAGGATCTGTGTGCGTAGGGCAGCTCTTGGCTAATGAAAAGAACTATTGTGTTTTGAGGCTGTTTAGCACTGCTGTCAGACGTTGATCCTATATAGATCCTGATGGATATGGGTGATTTAAGCCTATGTTATGCATTATACATTATACTGTACACATACTATTTTTACATTGTCAGATGAAGTAGCATGTCATTTTACTGTCCTCAGCACAAAAAAAAACATTTTCTTCAATTGTGGCATAATAGTTAGAAAGTCTGACTTGTAACCCGAAGGTTGCGGGTTCGAGTCTCAGTACCGGTAGGAAATGTAGGTGGGGGGAGTGAATGAACAGCACTCTTCCACTCTCATTACCCACAACTGAGGTGCCCTTAAGCAAGGCACCTAACCCCCAATCACTCCCTGGGCGCTGCAGCAAAAATGGCTGCCCAGTGCCCACTGCTCCAGGGGCCTGTACAATGATGGTAGTTTAACAAACTCAGGGTTACAGGATTAGTTTCGAGTTGACAAAACCAAACCAATCTATTCAGGCTTTGTTGGTCCCATGATGCTGATCATCAGCTTTCTCTGTCAACTCAGGCTTTGATCCTGAGTTTAGGAGTTTAGCTGTGACCAGCTGTGATCAGTAGTAAACAGCCAATCACATGCTGCGGATCAATTGAGATTCATTTCTCTCTTCTGCAGAATATTACATAATTGAAAAATATTAAGAATTTAAACAGATTTACACAGCAAGAAGAAAAGAGCTATGAAAGAGGACAACTCAAAGAAGAATTGTATACGTCAGTGCAAGTAAAAGTTATGAAGTTAGTTTAGGTGATATATAGAGAGAATTTAACATTTAAGCTCACATGTAGTCATTTTTAGCTTTATTCCTAGGCTATTTATATAAATTTTATCAAAGTGCCTATTAATGATTGTATACATGTGTAATTGATTAAGGGTATAATAAGTTAATAAATACATAATTTTGAATGATTTAGATATAATTTATTATTATAAATAAGCATTGTTAAAAGCCAGACGCTTTAGTCTTTAAAAACCATTTGCTTTGTAGTGACATAATGTGGAGTAGAAACAGGGAGAGTGGCTTTATTGCATCAGAGGTGTGTTCACAGCTGATTGGTCCAATTTCAGTTTGAGATCTCTTATCCAGAACATAACCTGCCCTGGAGCAGGTTAGCCGTGGAGCGTAAGTTACTATGGAGATGAACACTGCTAAAAGCCAAACCACTTTCATGGTACCTAAAACCCAGAATTAGCACAAACTAAGCTTAAACATATCTGGCTAGCCAGCTAAACCGGCTTCATGGTATAGGCCCCAGGTTTGTGTGTGTTTGTGTGTGTTTGTGTGTGTGTGTGTGTGTGTGTGTGTGTGTGTGTAATACTCGCTGTGTGTGTGAAATGCAGAGCACAAATTCAGAGTATGAGACGCGATACTTGGCTACACGTCATGTCGCTTTCCCTTTAAATGTGAAAAGACTGTACTTGTACTTGTCAGACTTTTGTTTAAAAAGCTTGTGCATTATGCATGGTTTTCATAGCCTCATAATAATCAAAATTATACATAGAATATTTTAAATAATTTTTTTACAAAAGTGAAATGTTTTCACCAGTTACAGCAGATAAAAATGTTTTTCAATAATTTTTTTTTAATCTGAAATCTTTGAGGAAGAAAAAATCTTTATCAATTTGTCTTCTACTTTGCAATTTAAATGTTATTTTGTTGTTTCTTATTTTTTATGTATTATCTATATAGTTTCCACATTACAGAGATGTTTTTAATGTATCAATTTAAAAACAAAAATCTCAATAGTTTTAAAAATAACACCAGCTTTATAAAATGGGTGGGCTTAGTGTCCTCTAGAAAATGAGACAACTTGTTCTAAGAAGATTGTCATTTAGTTTAATCCTCTATGATTTTGATTTTATAAACAGGAAGTTCAGACCATACTATGCACAGACTCTGATTTTCCCGATGATGAGTTACTCAGGAAAATATAGCCCTTTTGAGCTCCTCATTCCTCGGCAGTCTGGTAGAAGCAAGGATGAAGATCCCAGCAAGGACAATTTCAGGTATGTTCGTTGCTTTTTGAGAAGTTGGTAATCAAATCTACATTGTTACTTACACTGAACAAAATTATAAAAGCAACACTTCTGTTTTTGCCCTCATTTTTCATAAGCTGAACTCTTGAGCTGAAGACTTTTTCTATGTACACAAAAGGCCTATTTCTCTCAAATATTGTTTACAAATCTGTCTACATCTGTGTGAGTGAGCACTTCTCCTTTGCCAAGATAATCCATCAAGATGCTGATTAGACAGCATGATTATTGCACAGGCTGGCCACAATTAAAGGCCACTCTAAAATGTGCGGTTTTATCACACAGCACAATTCCACAGATGTCGCAAGTTTTGAGGGAGTGTGCAGTTGGCATGTTGACTGCAGGAATGTCCACCAGAGCTGTTGCCCATGAATTGTATTCATTTCTCTACCATAAGCCGTCTCCAAAGGCGTTTCAGAGAATTTGGCAGTACATCCAACCAGCCTTACAACCGCAGACCACGTGTAACCACCCAGGACCTCCACATCCAGCCTCTTCACCTCCAAGATCATCTGAGACCAGCCACCCGGACAGCTGCTGCAACAATCGGTTTGCATAACCAAAGAATTTCTGCACAAACTGTCAGAAACCGTCTCAAGGAAGCTCATCTGCAAGCTCGTCGTCCTTAACGGGGTCTCGACCTGAGTGCAGTTCGTCGTCTTAACCAACTTGAGTGGGCAAATGCTCCCATTCAATGGCGTCTGGCACTTTGGAGAGGTGTTCTCTTCACGGCTGAATCGCGGTTTTCACTGTATAGGGCAGATGGCAGACAGCGTGTGGGTCAGCGGTTTGCTGATGTCAACGTTGTGGATCGAGTGGCCCATGGTGGCGGTGGGGTTATGGTATGGGCAGGCGTATGTTATGGACAACAAACACAGGTGCATTTTATTGATGGCATTTTGAATGCACAGAGATACCATGACGAGATCCTGAGTCAAGTCAAGTCAAGTCAACTTTATTTATATAGCGCTTTTTACAATGCAGATTGTTTCAAAGCAGCTTCACAGTGTTAAACAGGAAAATAATTAACAGAATTTGATTCGGCTGTACAGCCGCTCTGGAGAAAACGGTGATGTCATCAGCTCATTTCAATTATCATATATATTCAAGTAATGTAGTTGATATAATTTAGTTTAGTAATTAAATTTATTTGGATATTTATTTGAAAATTTTGTGTCCCCTGAGGCCCATTGTTGTGCCATTCATCCACAACCATCACCTCATGTTGCAGCATGATAACGCACGGCCCCATGTTGCAAGGATCTGTACACAATTCCGGGAAGCTGAAAACATCCCAGTTCTTGCATGGCCAGCATACTCACCGGACATGTCACCCATTAAGCATGTTTGGGATGCTCTGGATCAGCATATACAACAGCACACCTGTGCAATAGTCATGCTGTCTAATCAGCATCTTGATATGCCACACCTGTGAGGTGGCTGGATTATCTCGGCAAAGAAGTGCTCACTAACACAGATTTAGACCGATTTGTGAACAATATTTGAGAGAAATAGGCCTTTTGTGTACACAGAAAAAGTCTTAGATCTTTCTGTTCAGCAAAAACAAAAGTGTTGCGTTTCTAATTTTGTTGTGTAAATCTGTAAAGGTTTTTTTTTTTTTTTTTTTAAATCAGGAAGAAGGAAGAACCCACTAGCAGCTGCAACAAGTTGCAGGTGCCACTTACAGCAAGTGCCACACCCAAAGGCTCAACTAAGAAAAGTTCAGGCTATTGTGAGTGCTGCCAAATGCCCTACAAAGACCAGAATGAGGTGAGTTTATTTGGTATTTTGTTAACACAAATTGAGTGATACCAAAAAGATTTTGTAAGATGCTTTAATATCAATTACGAGGAGGCACTGAAATTCATATCCAAACTTGCCTAAGATCTTATTTGATATAAGACATCAAATTCTTTTTTTTTTTTTCAGCACTTGCAATCTGAGATGCATCGTTCTTTCATTCAAAATGACAGCAACTATGCTGTAGTGGACCAACTAACGGCTGACATGCATGCTAGCTTTGTTTGTAGTCCAAATCGAGAAGAGGATCCAACGCTAATCAAGTAAGAGCCTATTTTACAAAAGCGTTCTTTGATTTGAAGCAGTTTGTGTGATATGTTGACTGAATGTTAGACTTTTTCTCTGTTTTAACTCTATTTTTTCTTCCCTCAGGTCATCAGCAGACTTCTCTCCGTTACATTTGAGTCATTTAACTGAGATCGTGCAGAATACTTTCAGTGAGGATGAAAAATCTCTGCAGACTCTGGTTGAAGACTGTGGTCATCTACCGCCAATTACCGACATGTTTTCTTTAGCTTTAGACAACAGAGAAAACTTTCCTGAACCTAGCCACAGTCCATCTGGTCAACAAAATGCTACCTCACATCTTGATACAATTCAAAATAACTGCCCTGATCCTCTTGACCATGACAAATTAGGCCTTTACATCAGCTGCACCACAAAGGTTCAAGACTTTCAATCTGGTGATCTCTGCACGGATATAGTCCCACATCACATTCTCTCAAAATCCCAGTCTATACAGAAGATACTCAAAAGCCTCTCTTCTGTCACACCCTCAGAAACTCCATCTAAAATGCTCACCGTAAGCTCCTCCAGAGATGAAAAAATCCCATGTACCATCTCCGGTGATGAATATGTCCCTGAATCTCAGGATCGATATGATCCTGTATTGCATACTCCAAAGAGTCTTACAGGTGCTGTTCCTAACACAGTCTACTCTCAAAATCAAAAACAGAATTGGGAAGGTTCAAAAATTTGGTCAAACAGCCCTAAAATGCTATGCCATGGAAGGGAAGATTGTAATTCCGAAAGTTGTGGCCAGTTTGTGATGGACAATAGAAAGTTGTCTTCAACAAAACAATCACTAAAGTTGGCCCAAGATATTGTTGGGTCTCCAGAGTTTGGCACCTCTTACTTTTCATTACCCCATTTACTACCATTTCCACATTTGTCTGATTACCCATTTTCTATAGTTAACTTAAAAAAGCGCTGCAGGTCCTTCACTCCAACTCCAACACTTGCCAAGAGAAGAAAGATTAGTCAAAGCGAAAAGCCAAAGCTATCCTGGGATTGCAATGCTCCCTGGATAAGACAGTACTCATCTGTGCTTTCCACCATGTCATGTTTACCAGTCTCCAAGGTGGGTTTTGCAAAGAAGATGAATAATCGAGGAGGTGCCTTACTAGAAACCCATGAATCATCTTTCACGAATCAGATCCCAATGCAGCCTTCCCTAAAATATATTACTCCTCCCAATACCTACTATTTGCCTAAAGTTGACCAACAGGACAATGACGCAAGTCACCCTTGTGTCCATGTTGAGCAATCACAAGAATTGTTTCCAATCAAAGATCCAGTGGAATCCCGAGTAACCAGTTACTCATCTGATCTGGACCCTCCTCAGTTGGTTCCATTTTTCTATGAAGACCATCAGCTCCAGCGTCATCAATATCATGATCCTCCAGAATTGTTTCCCGAAGATACCTCCCATATATCAGTCAGTAAAGCCTCAAACAGCTCATTCCTGTCACACTCCGGAGCCTCTGTTTGCATTGAATCTGCTCTCCTCCCTAACCTCATGTGGTCCACGGCCTCTTCAGAGTCAGATTGGGACTCTGGACTCTTGTCGTGGCTTGCGACTGCAGTTCCTCTTCAGGCTAAAGGGGGGCATGATGACCTTGGTCTGTTACTACAAAAACCACACACTGGCTTGCAGGATGGTAGTTATACATCACGGTTATGCTCCATACTGCAACCTTCTTGATTCACATTTTTTGGGAATGATGTTGCACCAATGCATGCAATAGGACAATTGCGACTATTGATGAATTTAATCCTAAAGCAGTCGATTCCTTCATTCTCATTAGTTCTCATTTTCACTTCTCCAATTAAGATTACTACCACCATTAGTTGTACATTTGTCTCCTAATATGCAATATCTTAACAAATCCAAACAAACATAGTTTTAATTAAGTTGACAAGAATTTCATGCTCTCCTCTTCGAGTGACCTCCATGACTTTTCTTTTGGCTCACTCTTTCCCTCTGTTGACCATGACTTTTCAGCAGCAATATCCGGGAACATGTGCTGGTATTGAGAC
Organism: Rhinogobio ventralis; assembly: GCA_039654625.1. Taxonomy (NCBI): domain Eukaryota; kingdom Metazoa; phylum Chordata; class Actinopteri; order Cypriniformes; family Gobionidae; genus Rhinogobio; species Rhinogobio ventralis. The sequence continues at coordinate 12,376,172 of CM077212.1, read as the reverse complement.
TTTAATGAGGCTTTGCTGGAGGGGCATTATCCAATTAGTTTAAGTGCTGTGCCTGGCCTGTCTCCAGTTTAGAGGTAGTGTTGATGGTAGAACAATGCTGTGGTGGTTTTTGAAGAACATGCAGGGTAGGATACACTGTGAAGGCTGAAATGTCCTGTGGTTCCATGAAGGTATTTTGAGGTCAATTTTTAAAAACCTTTTAGATTTCCTGCAAATGTGCTTTAAAAGGTATAGTGTTATGACTTGTACAATGGACCGTTTTAATTATTTAATGCCAATTAATGTTTTAGGTCATCTTTTAGTGAAATAACTATGTGCATTCCTATTACAGAAGTTCTGAAAGGAGTATGTAGAGCTTGTAACGCTGCTGTGTCTGTATCATGACTAAAATCTTGAGCTTATACGATTTTCCATAAGCACTGGAAATTAGCCTTATACAGAAGGCCTTAGGGCAACTACATGAGTTCTATTTTTTTTTTGATATTTGTACAGTTCTATATTAAAAGCTGTTTATTTTCATTCTAGATACTAATTTAGCAGTATTGAGTTTCATGCATTATTAAAATCAGACAAAAGGGTCTTTGTTTGTTTGCTTATTTACATAAAACATTGACTTGTGTTGAATGATGTTATCACCTAATGTTTGCTAGTCTTTTTAGTTTCAGGTAGATATTGCACTTGTTTATTACAGGGTGTTTTTTATGTAATTAAAATACATTTTGGGTATTTCTCTTACGGATAATTAGTGTAGTTGGAAAAATAAACATGAATAATTATCATGGTGAGGCTGGAATTGAAAAACACAAGCAAAGTGTCTTTAAAAGCTTTTATTCCAAGCCCCACACTCGTTCTTTTATACTCATTTCAGTGGGCAAGGGCTTCTTAGTCAATAACTCAAAAACAATTCCTTGGTTAATGTTATCTGCAATTGTGACACCTTGAGTGAACACATGGTTTCCGAGAAACTTGTTCAAGGCTACAGACAACGAACACAAGTTTTTATAGAGAGCGGTTTTAAAGGTTATCAAATAAAAATGTTTACTACAGAAAACTAGAATTCCCCTTATGTTTAACAAATACCTAATATTGTGTTGGTCCCCCTTTTGCTGTCAAAACAGCCCTGACTCATCGAGGCATGGACTCCACTAGACCCCTGAAGGTGTGCTGTGGTATCTGGCACCAAGATGTTAGCAGCAGATTCTTTAAGTCCTGTAAGTTGCAAGGTGGGGCCTCCATGGATCAGACTTGTTTGTTCAGCACATCCCACAGATGCTCAATTGGATTGAGATCTGGGTAATTTGGAGGCCAAGTCAACACCTCAAACTCGTTGTTGTGCTCCTCAAACCATTCCTGAACCATTTTTGTTTTGTGGCAGGTCACATTATGCTGCTGAAAGAGGCCACAGCCAGCAGGGAATACCGTTTCCATGAAAGGGTGTATATGGTCTGCAACAATGCTTAGAAAAGTGGTACGTGTCAAAGTAACATCCACATGGATGGCAGGACCCAAGGTTTCCGAGCAGAACATTGCCCAAAGCATCACACTGCCTCCGCCTGCTTGCCTTCTTCCCATAGTGCATCCATCAGACCAGGCCACCTTGTTTCATTGCTCCGTTGTCCAGTTCTGATGCTTACATGTCCACTGTTGCAGCTTTCGGTGGTGGACAGGGGTCAGGATGGGCACCCTGACTGGTCTGCAGCTATTTAGCCCCATACGCAACAAACTGCAATGCACTGTGTATTCTGACACCTTTCTATCAGAACCAGCATTAACTTCTTGAGAAATTTGAGCTACAGTAGCTCGTATGTTTGATCGGACCACACAGGCCAGCCTTCGCTCCCCACGTGCATCAATGAGCCTTGGCCTTCCATGACCCTGTCGCCGGTTCACCACTGTTCCTTCCATGGACCACTTTTGATAGATACTGACCACTGCAGACTGGGAACACCCCACAAGAGCTGCAGTTTTGGAGGTGCTCTGAGTGACCCAGTCGCAATCTGGCCCTTGTCAAACTCGCTCAAATCCTTACGCTTGCCCATTTTTCCTGCTTCTAACACATCAACTTTGAAGACAAAATGTTCACTTGCAGCCTAATATATCCCACCCACTAACAGGTGCCGTGATGAAGAGATAATCAGTGTTATTCATGTCACCTGTCATCAGTCATAATGTTATGCCCTATCGGTGTATAATCTTGATATACTTAAAAACGCCTTATATGGTTTGATATAGTTTGTTATGGTCAAAATTTTCCATTACATTAGTCAATGCTTGGTGATGCTGCAGTGACTCACAGGTACCATGGGGGGCATATTGCCATGTGTTTTTTATAAACCATGTACTGTGGTAACAAGAAGGTATTCTTTAAAATGCATTTGATTACCATGTAATTAAACCATTCTTAAGCTACAAGAGATATTCCACACTGAAATTCACCTGACTTGACCTTTAATTTCCAGTAAAAAAAAAAAAGGAACCATAGGAACTTAAGTAGTTTTTAGATTATTTTTCTTGACAGTCAGGATTTAGACCGTATCATAGTACTGAGACTGCTCTCATTAAAGTTACAAATGATTTACTCTTATCATCCAATCGTGGTTGTATCTCTCTGTTAGTGTTACTCGATCTTAGCGCTGCATTCGATACCATCGACCACAACATTCTTTTGAATAGACTCGAAAATTATGTTGGCATTAGTGGAATTGCATTGGCATGGTTTAAATCATACTTATCTGACCGTTATCAGTTTGTAGCAGTAAATGAAGAGATGTCACACCGATCACAAGTTCAATATGTTGTACCGCAGGGCTCAGTGCTAGGACCGTTGCTTTTCACCCTGTACATGCTACCACTGGGAGATATCATTAGGAAGCATGGCGTTAGTTTTCATTGTTATGCTGACGAGACTCAGCTCTATATTTCTTCACGCCCTGACGAAACTTACCAATTCACAAGATTAACGGAATGCATAGCTGATATAAAAAATTGGATGACTAGTAATTTCCTGCAACTTAATTCAGAAAAAACAGAATTTTTAATTATTGGACAAAAAAACTCCACATGTAGTAACCTAGAATGCTGTCTAACACTTGATGGCTACTTTGTCAAGTCCTCGTCGTCAGTTAGGAACCTGGGTGTGCTCTTTGATACCAATCTCTCATTTAAAAGCCACGTTTCTAGCTTCTGTAAAACTGCATTCTACCATCTTAAAAATATATCTAAATTACGGCATATGCTTTCAATGCAAAATGCTAAACAGTTAGTTCATGCGTTCATGACCTCAAGGCTAGATTATTGTAATGCTCTACTAGGTGGTTGCCCTGCTCGCTTAATAAATAAACTGCAGCTGGTCCAAAATGCAGCAGCTCGAGTTCTTAGACTAAAAACGCATCTCTTTACTATGGCATACACATAAAACATTTTTAATTGATATTTTATTCAAATTGTTAGGCTGCATTAACTAGGTCAGCCGGAACCGGGAACACTTCCCATAACACCTGATGTACTCGTTACATCATAAGAGGAATGGCATCTACGCTAATGTTAGTCTCTCTGTTTATCCCGAGGTTTACTGCAGTCAGCCGGATCCGGGCCGTATCCAGATCAGATGTTGGACCAGCGCCCAGACATTACCAACGCATCCCTGAAGTGTCTGCAGAGACCGTGTCAATTAGTCTACCCTCTGAAATTGCTCATCGACATGGCATCCTCAATGGATCCATCTCCGGCGTGATGCCTCCGATCTTTCGAATATTCCGATCTAATATGACTTCTGACCTGTAAGGCTGCCAAAATAATAATCATACACTGTTTGTTAATTGGCCAGAGGAAAACTGGCACCCCGACTTAGCCTGGTTTCTCCTAAGGTTTATTTTTCTCCATTAGGACACCTGATGGAGTTTTGGTTCCTTGCCACTGTCGCCTCTGGCTTGCTCAGTTGGGGACACTAAATTTTCAAATAAATATCCAAATAAATTGAATTACTAAATTAACTATGTCAACTACATTACTTGAATATACACTCACTTAAAGGATTATTAGGAACACCTGTTCAATTTCTCATTAATGCAATTATCTAATCAACCAATCACATGGCAGTTGCTTCAATGCATTTAGGGGTGTGGTCCTGGTCAAGACAATCTCCTGAACTCCAAACTGAATGTCAGAATGGGAAAGAAAGGTGATTTAAGCAATTTTGAGCGTGGCATGGTTGTTGGTGCCAGACGGGCCGGTCTGAGTATTTCACAATCTGCTCAGTTACTGGGATTTTCACGCACAACCATTTCTAGAGTTTACAAAGAATGGTGTGAAAAGGGAAAAACATCCAGTATACGGCAGTCCTGTGGGCGAAAATGCCTTGTTGATGCTAGAGGTCAGAGGAGAATGGGCCGACTGATTCAAGCTGATAGAAGAGCAACTTTGACTGAAATAACCACTCGTTACAACCGAGGTATGCAGCAAAGCATTTGTGAAGCCACAACACGCACAACCTTGAGGCGGATGGGCTACAACAGCAGAAGACCCCACCGGGTACCACTCATCTCCACTACAAATAGGAAAAAGAGGCTACAATTTGCACGAGCTCACCAAAATTGGACAGTTGAAGACTGGAAAAATGTTGCCTGGTCTGATGAGTCTCGATTTCTGTTAAAACATTCAGATGGTAGAGTCAGAATTTGGCGTAAACAGAATGAGAACATGGATCCATCATGCCTTGTTACCACTGTGCAGGCTGGTGGTGGTGGTGTAATGGTGTGGGGGATGTTTTCTTGGCACACTTTAGGCCCCTTAGTGCCAATTGGGCATCGTTTAAATGCCACGGCCTACCTGAGCATTGTTTCTGACCATGTCCATCCCTTTATGACCACCATGTACCCATCCGCTGATGGCTACTTCCAGCAGGATAATGCACCATGTCACAAAGCTTGAATCATTTCAAATTGGTTTCTTGAACATGACAATGAGTTCACTGTACTAAAATGGCCCCCACAGTCACCAGATCTCAACCCAATAGTGCATCTTTGGGATGTGGTGGAACGGGAGCTTCGTGCCCTGGATGTGCATCCCACAAATCTCCATCAACTGCAAGATGCTATCCTATCAATATGGGCCAACATTTCTAAAGAATGCTTTCAGCACCTTGTTGAATCAATGCCACGTAGAATTAAGGCAGTTCTGAAGGGCGAAAGGGGGTCAAACACAGTATTAGTATGGTGTTCCTATTAATCCTTTAGGTGAGTGTATATGATAATTGAAATGAGCTAGATGACATCACTGTTTTCTCCAGAGCGGCTGTACAGCCGAATCAAATTCTGTTCATTATTTTCCTGTTTAACACTGTGAAGCTGCTTTGAAACAATCTGCATTGTAAAAAACGCTATATAAATAAAGTTGAGTTGACTTGACTGATTGTTTGACCAGATAATGAAGTTAAGATGTTTTTGCACAACTGAATTAGAAATAGGAAGCCACACACCATATGCAGTTTGAAATGTGTTGTCTATACTCTGTACTTTTTTATGATTTAGGAAACATGCCAATATTCCATTCAGCCATATTCTTAATACAAATGTTTATGCTAGCTACATCAGCAAATTCCTCGCCCATCAGATCTTTCTTTCCCCTGTTCCCTGAATAGTGTGCCATGTGCTGTTCACTATATAGTCTATGAATGATTTAGAGTTTGTTAGAGATGGGAAAGGTTGTATAAGTAACTGAAGGTTAGTACAGATCGATTTAGTCCTCAGGCATGAGAGATAATGCTGAGGACGAGAATATTTTATATGCTTTTATCTCAGATGACGTAGGGATCTCTCACACAGAAGTGCTTGCTTGACAGAACTACTATAATGTATATATAAATATAATTTTATTGTTATATATACAGATATATGTAAAATTATATTTAATTGTGTACATTTATGTGATATGCATTTATTGCTGAATTGTATGTTTTTATGTATGTTTTTTTTAAACATGATATTTGTTCCAGGTTACAGAAGTGGAATCTGATGTTGCATGTGAGTGCGGTGTGAAGTGAAGGGGAGGAGAAGAGAAGAGAGTGGGAGGAGATGCGGGTGGGAGTCCCGCAGAAGGAGCGTTTCAATCCCAACATGAATTCCACCCGCAATCTCTGACAGACAACACACGAGCGATATAAGCAGGCATCGCGGACACTTTCTAAAGTCTTTACCACCAGCGTCGTCTTGTTTTCCACGGATGCCCTTAACGTCTTCCTCGTGACTTCAACATCGCCGCGGAACGGGATGCGGCGGTAAATGTCGCGTTTCGCATCTTTTCGCTCCGGTTGAAGCCGCAGGAGTATGTGATCATGTTGGCGACGCGCTGCCTCCTCCTGTGGGCTGCGGTCACCGCGCGACTCGCCGTGACAGGTGAGCGACGGACTCGTTGGGAGCGGATTCGTGATATTGGTATACGCTCCATCGGTGTAGCTATTTATGTATAATGTGCGCCAACAGGTGCAACGAATTCTTCATTTCACGGATGGCCCCGTTTTCTGTCACGAGCATGGCTGTGAATGTTCAGTGTCGCGCCAGAATACGCAATACCGCAGGCTAGATAAAGTGTAGTGGCTGTAAACACATTGGAATTATTAATACATCGAATCATGGCTTTTTGACGATACAGTTTTTATGCATGTGTCTTATGTTGAAAGGCTGGGGCAGCAGCATCAAACGGGACGGAGCGGAACGGGGACGCGAGCAGAACGCGTATGCGGAGGAGCGCACGGAGCCTCAGCGGCTGCTGCAGCGGACTGACGCGGAGGAGGAGCTGCCGCACGGGCACTTGGGTACCCTAGTAAAGAGTGATGCTGATGGAGCGCATGTGAGTAACTCTCCATCGATACATGAAATCAAAACAGACCCCATTTACTTTCTATTTCTTACAGTGCACAATCCATGTGGCTCGCCATTCCAGAGAAAAACAAGCATCTATTTTCTCCCTAAACTTTCACCAAAATATAATAACTTGCTCTCTTTTTGAAATTACCTTACTATTTGGCTGATTTCACTAAACCCTCTTCAACAATCTGCCCATTGTTCTAGGCCTACTCATTTGACATTTTTCCCCAGATAGGCCTACAACATATCAGACATGTTAACACATTCAGATGGAGACCAACATCCAATCAGTTCCCCATTTTTCAAGTTACATATTCTTTCTCGCATTTTGAAACACATTCAATTAAGGATGTTAAACGGGTTGTGAATACTCTTTCATGTTTTATTAAGAGGCCATGATTTTAGAATTCTATTTTTTGGGCTTTTATTGTGTGTTAATGAATTATTTTGGTCAATTTCATTATGTGTGTGGTTGCCAATAACAGTGTAGTATTCTCAGCTTTTTGCTCAGATCTCCATCTGGGCCTTCTGCACCAGATGCAATCCAAGGTTCCACATGTACAAAAATCTCAGAATCTTCCAAATACCATGGCAACTAATCTCGAATATTCATACTAATGATTGACTGATATATTTGTTTTTTAAGTGATTGATTCCTAAATCAATTAATTTTTACTTCCAATATCATGAATATGCTCTTATGGCCTTGATAATAATAATAATAATAAAAAAGCTATTAAAACGCCATCTGTTATGAAGACTATAGAGCAGAGAGAGAACTGGCATCAAGCCCTTTTCAGAGAGGTAAAGTGCACATTAAAGGTTCTACTTGTAAATGTATACTTTAATGTAATAATGGCTTTTGCTGTAGAGAAGAGTGGAATATAAACAGCTGGAGGAAGAGTAAACTGGCCTGTCTTAGTGTATGTCTCAGACTGAATCTGTCGAATGTTGAAGGATTAGTTCACCCAATAATTTTGTTATCATTTACCTCATCTTCAAAACAGAAATGAAGATATATTAATGAAACCTGAGAGATTTCTGTCCCTCTTAAATATCATGTAACCAAAACTGCCGATTCAAAAAGTTCATAAAAACACTCTTAACATAATACATATGAATCAAGTAGTCTTCTGAAGGAAGCTCAACAGTACTTGCTTGATGCACGAAAATAAACCTTATTGGTTCTTGTTGAGTGTCAAGCAAGCATGTTTGAGCTTCCATTTACCATATTTGTTGTCATCTATGTTTGTGCGTCAATCAATGTTTATATGTGAATAAAAGCTTGCATTAAATCTGTTCATCATATAAAGTGGTTGTGTTAAAGGGGACATCTGACTTTTTCCATTTAAAGTGCTATAATGGGTCCCCGGTGCATCTGCCAACACAGAAAATGTGAAAAAACCCAGTAACTTTGTTTTGGTAAGCCATTCTCTGCAAGCACGTGAAAAAACGAGCCGCTCAGATTTCTCTCTCCTTCTGACATAGGAAGGGGATCTTATTATAATATTACTGCCCCTTAATCTGATCGTTTCCACCCACGGCACCGTTATTTTGCTTTCACAAGTGACAACGATGAACAATACCCTTGTGTGTATTTAACAGTTTAAACACAACAAAAAATGTGAAAGAGAAGTTACTCACGAGACTTGACGTCTGACAGCCAGTTGTCTGTGTGTGTGTGCTTCAGATAAGTGTGCTCAGAAATAATAAACTTTAATGATGAAAGAAGAACTATATATATATGCTATCCGTGAGAATGATCACGATATCGATGATATTCAAAACCGAGCAGATGTCTTGTTCAGGGACGTGATTGTTTGGCTTGTTTTTTCCTGCTGCCGAGCCACAGGCATTCACTGAATGACCCATATGCTCGCGAGTCTAGAGGTTCCCGACTGCTGTTGTAAGCAGACAGTTTGGTCACAATTATGAATATGGTACTGATACAAACCTATTGTATTATATTTTAACAATGAGCAGAGCAATTACAACACAAGAAAAAATATAGAGGAGGCAGAATGAGCAGTCCAGCAAGACGCCACCCATAGCAACGCGTCATGGCAACGACATCTTAGACTGACATATACGTAAACAGGAATTTCTGACTTTTGAGCGCTTTGTTACTGTTTTGTACACATTGTCATATTAATTATAATTCAAATTATGTTTTATTGACCACAATATTATTGATAATAATTGTTAAGAGGGGCACTTTTGATTAAGTTTGAAAAAGTTTGATTCCCCAAAGAACTCCCACCCCGCACGTGCCTGGTCTTGTTAGTATTTGGCAGAGAAAAATGAGCATAATAGGTCCCCTTTAATATTAAGTAAATTACATGCAGTTTCTCTGCATTTTTACATCCACCAGCAAAAATAGTTCCAAAAGAACACCAGTGGTTTAGACACCACTTACAATTGTTTGAAAAGTTCTGCCATTGTTTTCCAGCTCTGCTCCCCATTCTCATTTTCCTGCTCCTCACTCACTGGTAAAAACACTTACCTTAGGTCCAGAATGACACAAACAGAATAAAATGCAGTGATACAAACAGTTTATAATGGACTGTTTATATTAGCACACAGGGAACGCTGCTTGGCCAATCAAATTAGAGGACTGAAACTAACCTTTTTATTCAAACCTTTCAGCATTCAAAGAAATATTGTATTGTATCCTTAAAAGGACAACTTTGTACATAAAGGTTCATATTAGTACCTTAGATTAGTAATATATAACCTATTATAATACTATGAACCTTTTAGGGATAAAGATGTCCCTTAAAGGGGTCATCAGATGCCCATTTTTGATTCTTTAGGGTCTTTAGGGAAGTCTGTAAAATTCCTCAATGTTTGTATAAATCAACACCCTTTTTATCTCCTCGAAAACAGCTCTGTTCACAGCGACTCATTTCGGTTCATGTCTCTTTAAATGACAATGAGCTACTGCTCACCCCACCCCTCTCTTCCGTGGGGCATGTAGACACGTGAAGTGCTGCCTTGGCGGACAGTGTACAACTGGATGAGGGTGGAAATATGCTAATATGGGACAGTCTGTCAGCGGTCATGGGCGGAGCATTAGCAATATGACATATTGCTCAGAAAGTTAAAACAGCTTGATTATTAAGATTGTGTAGGCTTTTTGAGGATAAAAAATGGTATTATTATTGTAGGGTGGTTGTGTACACAAACTGCAAAGACACATTTATATGCAAACGAAATGATGACCCCTTTAAGTGTACTGGCCCAATGACAAACAAATTTTTTCTGAGTTGACTGAGCGATTGCAGTGGCTTTGGCTTGGAAATATGTAGATGACAGCATAATTTTGCTACTTACCTTTTAAAATAGTCTTTGCATCAGCAGTGCACACATTGTTTGCCAAGTTGATTTTCACTGTTTGTTTAACTGAAATTTTCTGAGAAAGCACTACAAAGTTTCGTACTCATGAATTTGGAACTGATATGTGGTTCTGGTGCGGCCATCTTGATTTTTATTTTGGAAGTTGATTCATAAGGCTGAACATTGATTCTTGCTGTTATTGATCATTGCTGTTATGATTTTTGCTGTTATTGATTATTGCTGTTATTTGATATTGCTGATATTATTGATTACTATTGGTATCATGCATCTATGACAGACTTACTATGCAAGTTTAATATGCAATGGAACCCAGGTTCAAATCCTGGTTTAACATATTTAATTATATATTTTAATTATAAACCAAGCAAAATTTCAATTGCATGGATTCTGCGTATTATATACAGTGAAGAATAGATTTAAACCATCAGTTCTGTACATTACGAGGGTAAGCGTCACCTTATCTCTGTGTTTGGAAGTGTGTTTTGTGAATCAGAAAGCGTTCTCTACAGATTATCCAAAGAGAACGCTGACAATGTTCCTGACAATAATAAATATATTGTTAAATGCTAAAACACTTCAGTGGTCTTATATTGACAAATGAATCTTTTGTAAAATTTTGGAGAGATGTGCCCAACCACTTGCTCACAAAAACTCAAAATAGCAAGCAAGGGAACTGCTAGGAACTTGCTGGAAATAGTTTTTTCTCTGCGGAAGGAAAAAGTTTATTAGAAGTAAGCTAATAAAATATATAAAATACAATATAATATAAATATAAAAATATAATATACAATTTTTTACTTTTGTGGCATAGCTGTAATCGCTTCACAATAGGGTTGTGAGCAATTATTTGCTTTATGGTATTGTTTTACCTTCCACCCATCCCTGGCTGTATTTGATCTGACCTACTGTACAGTGTGAGACTGTAAGTTTTTGAATGATTTATTTAGTAAAATAAATGAGTGTGGATGCACTCCCCGCTTCTTGCATTGAGGTAGGTATTCGTTTTCATGCCTTCGACTGCAAGTATTGCAAGGTGATCACATTTCACACCCACACCGTTTCGTCTCCTGTAACGATGGGTGCAATACATACCACCTGTCTGTCAAAGGCCATTTTATATCCTCATAACCTTGAGCTGTCTCACCTGACACTGGTGCAGAGCACACGCCAACTCTGCGTGACCGTCCTTCAGGCACTGGACCCGACAACTTCTGTCTGAATCTGTCCTGTGACACTTAATCTCCATTGTCCTTTCTCACCCTCATAAAGGCAAACAAGTCAAAATGTAGGGCTAGACTTGATTTTTAGTCAGGAATTTGATTGAATGGTGAAACGTGCTTTCTATATGAAATGTTTTTGGAGCGGAGGGGTTGATGTCTGTTTAAAAAAGAAAAACGGTTTCAGAGGGAGAGCAAGTTATTACATTTGAATGATTTGATTGGGTTTGAAGAAAAATTTGTTGGTTGAAAGTCGGAGGTCGCTGAGTGCATACACTATTGGTTTCTAGTAGGCATTTTTGTTTCACTGTAGTATCCAGTTGTATCACGGGGCTGCATCACCCGCCAACAGAATGATCTCTGTCACTATAGAAATCGCTCTACACATAGCTCTACATGATTCCAAAAGAGTGTATTTAACTAGCTTACTATGTACTTAGACTAAAAAAGAATAATAATTGTTAGGTACAATGTACTTTGTACAATGTACTTGTGTTTATGTTGTATTGCAAAACACTTTTGCTGCTATTGAGGTGGGTTACGGGTAAGGTTAGGGACAGATTTGGTGGTACTGTATGGTTAGGTTAAATGCACCTGATTCAGCTAATAAAGTCCTTCACGCTTATTTGAAAACTACAGGTATGTGTGTTGGGTCAGGGTTGGAACTAAACACTGTTGGACTGTGGGCTCCAGGAACTGAGTTTGACACCCATGGGTTAAAAGGAAGGGTTAAGGGGTAAGAGAAAGGTCAACAGTGTAATTATAGATGTAATTACAAAAATTAATTACAGCTGTAGGCTAATTAAAATGCAGATATTTTAATATAAGTACACATGTAAAATGCATGTACACAATAACTGCATTGTATAAAATGATTCATTTAAATGTTAGTACATAGTAGTTAAAGATAATTAGAAGTGGGACAGAGTTTCCATTTACATTTTTACGTTTGTTCATTTAGCAGACACTTTTATCGTTTAAAGCGATAACTACATAAAAAAAAAAAAAAAAATAATAATAATTTAATCAAAAAACAACATTTTATCAGGAAATAAAATACACGCATCATAACTTATTCAGACAAATAACCCTGACTGCTTCATTTCCGAAATTCAAACTTTGAATTTTAATACAATATAGTAACCTGCATTAATATTTATTGTATAAGCTATTCAAATCAATTTCTGCAGCTAAACACATATGTTAATGTTTAATATTTCCTCTGTAATTACATACATAAAGCAATATATTTTTGTGTTAGGTCGGCAGTATCAGTGTGCAGTAGCGACCCACATCAACGATTTCAATATATGACTTTTCCACTCCGAAAAGACCATAAACATTACTGATAACATCTGAAGTAACTATTCATTTACATACATATATCGTAAAACTAATCCTGTTTCTACAGTAGCCCTAAACGGACAAACTATTCCACAGCTAGCTCTCTGCTGTCTCAGACGATGACATCTTTGTCCTGTGTCAGCCACCATAGCTTCTCTATGTGCTTTGAAAGGGAGGGGTGAGCGGTAGGTGGTTGAAATTAGCAAATTTGTATTATTTATTTTATTAAGTCCAGTTATAATCACTGATTCTCTTGACTTGTTCGCCATCTTGTTTTTTTTTTCACTGAGCCCATTAAAATGCATTCTGGGATTAACTTCACTGAAAACTACACATGTGGTGCTGACTTCCATCTTGTCCAAAAGAAGATAGCATAATTATGGAACAGCACCTATTAGGGCTTATGATGCTGTCTGGGTTGGTTAGGTGACTCACTACATGCTAGTTAGTTGAACATGCTAGTTAGTTGAAATGATGTATAACCTATAACTGACTGTAAAATATATATGTAGATATAGATATGGAGTGGCATATTTTGAGTTTTGATATTTATGATAGGGCCATTGGGCTAGTTTTGTTTCACAGGCTTGGCAACCCTCTCATATACTTTAATATTTTTTTTTATGATGATATCTTGTCCCCCCCCACCATGTTCAGACACAACTGTTGATGAGGAATGGCTCCTTTAGTATGTAACCAACCAGCCTTTATCTGTTTCTCTTTCTCTCAGCCCATTCATTTGGCTCAGATCTCATTCCTGGTGAAGGCCTTTGGACTCCAGTTTATTCTAGACCTGGAGCTCAATCAGTATGTGCAAAATCATACACTAACAGAGACACATATGTTCTCATTCCCTCTAAGCTGTATATTAATGGTGTGTGTGTGTGTGTGTGTGCCTGCAGCGATCTCTTGTCATCTAACTATGTTGAACGCAACTTCGATAAGGACGGGCAACCTTTTCAGAGTCCGGTAAGAAAAACAATCTCTCTTTTTCTATTTGTATCCCTTTATATTGATTTTGTTAGGGATTTATATCATAATGTCCAAACATGTTTATTAATATTAGATCTACTATTACAAAGAATATCTTTGTTACTGTTTGTAATTGTATTTATCCCCTAATACACCCAGGATTGTGTACCATAATACCGTAGTAATATGGCTTTATCAGTTTTTGTTACAAACATACAGTCACAAAAAAACACTATCTTGCTTCCTAGTCTGTTTGTTAATATTGTTGGCTCTTTGACGAATTGCTTTTGCTCCTCTTTTGTATGTCGCTTTGGATAAAAGTGTCTGATATATGCATAAATGTAATAATAAGACATGTAATGAACAGATTCCTTAATATTTGTATTTCACTGTGGCTCTTAATGTTAACTTCTGAGGTATCGTCTGTGGGTCTGGGTATATACCCATTCCCTTTCTTAGTGCTCGACTTTGATGCAGCGAGGCAAAGCAGCCTGGGAAAGCATCCGCCCCTCCTGTTCAGTGTCAGCCACATTTGACCAATCACAACGCTGTTGCCATGACAACTGCTTATAGACAGTTCTAGTCCACTTTGGCCAACTGAGTCAGAGAGAGAGAGAGAGAGACACACACAGCAAGAATGAAGCATTGAGTGGAGAAGCTGAAGTCATTAAGCAACTACACTGCAGCAAAGATCAGAATCAGGACTGCAGTGCAGAAAACTACAGCCAGACTGGTCAAATGAAATCCCAGAAATAGTAGCAAATATAGCTCAGATACGGCAATCACACCACTGACATGAACATCTCCCACGCATCCCTCGCTTACAGACCCCACGGCTGTATTTGAAATTTGATTGAGAGTGTGGCTGCGGACATGATGAATGATTCTTTAAATCCTGTGTCTTGTCGAGTAGAGGTGTGCTGTTACTTTACTAAGTGATTAGATGCACCATTTCCACTATAGAGCCAGAATATCATAGAGTATCATCTATTTTCACACCAGACAGGAAGAACGGCGTGCTAAAAGCGTTTGATGGACATTGGAAAAGTGATCTGATGAATTTTAATGGGGGAATGTTGCCTTGGTTACTGTCATATTTGAGGGCTGTTCAGTGTTCACTGTGTAATCATTTCACTTCGGTGCAATGTGTGATGGTTTGATGTATGTGAGATTTCAGGGAGGAGAGCACTGTTACTATCACGGTCACGTGAGAGGAGTTCAGAGGTCATGGGCAGCTCTCTCCACCTGTCACGGCCTACAGTGAGCAACCCTTTAACTGCTTCAACAATACAATACAAAAAAACATGTTTATTACCTTTGAAGAAACACTTCATTACCTCAGTTGCTTTTTATGGACATTGTTTCCACCACGGAATAAAAAAAATCTCACAATTCAGACTTTTTTCTTTTTTTATATATCTCGCAATTCTGACTTTCTTTCCTCACAATTGCGAGTTTATATCTCACAGTTCTGATTTTATTTCTTACAATTCCGAGTTTATATCTCACAGTTGATATCCTTTTATCACAGTTGATGCCTTTTTTCTCAGAATTGTGATACAGCTCTGGAAACCAATGGAGAAATCAATGTTAAGTGGTCTCTTAATTTTTTCCAGAGCTGTATATAAGCTCGTAATTGTGAGTTATAAGGTTAGAATTGTGGGATATGAACTTGCAATTGCGAGTAAAATTTTTTTTTTTTTAAATTGTTATTATTAATTAATGGCGGATACAAGCTTCTATAATTTTTACTGTTGTTTTTAGTATGTGCACTTTGGTGACATCAGTATCAAAATGTCTGTTTGGGCATATTTGCACTATTTCACACTTGTTTTTTTTTGGTTAAATAAGTGCATCATCCGGGTATTTGAAGTGCACTTCTTTCTTCTTTTTTTTCTTTCTTTTTTTTAATACAATACTCAAACTATTTATACATCAAAATGTCATAGAATAGTGCATAAGAGCAAATTGGGACACACCTCATGTTTTTTGGACATGTCCTATGTTAATACTATGTTGTTGTTGGGCATGTAGCATGGTTGCATGGCATTGTTTTTACTTACCTCTTTTTTAAACACATAACATGGTAATAGCATGGTTTTCATAGTCTACGGTAATCAAGTCAAGATAGATTCATTTTTGTAGCACATTTTACAATACACATTGTTTTAAAGCTGCTTTACACAAAGTCATGATGTTAATGTTTATAATATCTTAATGCCTCATAATCGCATTTAGCAGATTAGAGTTGGGCGATAATATAGTTTACACTTTGTGATGATACAAGCAATCAAACCGTAAAAAAATGCTATATAGTATATATCACCCTACATCAGTATACTGTATGTAAAATTTATATAAAGAGCTGGGTAATACTTTAGTTACATTTTCATTTCATTTCATTTACATTTCATTGTCTCTGTACTTGTACTCTGCTATGACAATAAAGTTGAATCTGATCTAATCTGAAAAATCTAATTTTGCAAGCAGTTGAGATTTTCTATATAATATAGATTGCTATATGCACTGTATGTACAGTTTAGTGTACTGTACTGTATGTATGCAGATATGTTTTATAACAATAAATTGTAGCACTTTACAATAAGGTCTCATTAGTTAACGTTAATTAATGCAAACTAACAATGAGCAAAACATTTGTTACAGTATTTATTCATCTTTGTTAACGTTAGTTAATAAAAATACAACTGTTCATTGTTAGTTCATGTTAACTCAGGTCCATTAAATAATATAACAGATACAGCGGTCACAGTGGCTTGTAGAGAAGCGCACGATGAAGGAGTAGAAAACAGAAACAGTCTTTATAAAATCCACACACAGGACTTCATAGGAAAAAAGTTAAAGGATTAGTTTACTTTAAAATGAAAATTAGCCCATTACTCAACCTCAAGACATCCTAGGTGTATATGACTTTATTCTTTCTGATGAACACAATCTGAGTTATATTAATCAATATACTGATGTTTCCAAGCTTTATAATGGCAGTGAACAGGGCTCACAAGTTTGAAGCTCAAAAAAGTGCATCCATCCATCATAAACATAGTCCACACAGCTCCGAGGGGTTAATAAAGGCCTTCTGAAGCGGATTGATAGATTTCTGTAAGAAAAAATATCCATATTTAAAACTTTATAAAGTAAAATATCTACCTTCCGCCAGACCGTCTTCCATATTCAACTTACAAAGAAAGTGTAACGCCTCTGGCAGTTCAAAACCTTACACTACGTCGAAACGTCATGTGCTGTGTCATTTACGCTTTTTTCGTAAGTTGAATACGGAAGGCGGTCTGGCAGAAGGTAGATATTTTACTTTATAAAGTTATACATTTTACTTTGTAACATTTTAATATGGATATTTTTATGGATATCTTACCCAAACGCATCGCTTTACTTCAGAAGGCCTTTATTAACCCCTTGTGGAGGAGCTGTGTGGAGTATGTTTATGATGGGTGTATGCACTTTTTTGAGCTTCAAACTCGTGAGCCCCATTCACTGCTATTATAAAGCTTGGAAACATCAGTATATTTATTAATATAACTCAGATTGTGTTCATCAGAAAGAAGAAAATCATATACACCTAGGATGTCTTGAGGGTGAGTAAATCATGGGGTAATTTTCATTTTAAAGTGAGCTAATCCTTTAAACACAACAACATATAACAAAGACAATACCAGACACAGAACTAAGGAAACTCAGGGAAATGTAATCAAAGAGAAACCAGGGAAACTAACTAGGAACTCAGGCAAGCAGGAACAAAACCAAAACAAAGCATAACAGAATATACACAACTACTTAATTTTAATTGATTTTTAATTTATGTATTAGTAAATGTTAAAATTAACATTATCTGAGATTAGTTCATCAACTAATTTTAACAAATGCCTTATTGTAAAGTGTTACCCAATAAATATTTCTTATTGAAAGAGTATGCATTTTTAAGCTTTATTAGGGTTGTTGTCTCATATTTGTGATGTTGGTGTGTCTACAGAGGGATGTTCTCAGATGGCAACTTTTCATACAGCATCGAGCCAGTGCACAACAGCAGTGATCAGGTCAGTACACAGCGGAAATATTCATCTCTGTTATCTTTATCATCTGCCTCAGCCCTGCTCAATGAGAGACAGAAGAGACAGCGAAGCACTGAATATTAGCCACATGCTCAGAAATGTGCATTACTGCGGTTGACTGACAGGTGAATCAGCAGACGTCTGTATGTGGGACGGAGGTGAAGAGCAGAAGGAGGGGTGTCGAGTGAGAAAATATGAGACAGAGCAGCTTATGCGTGATATTAGCAGCACCACATTATCATATCGAAATCTGTCACTTTAAAATTAAGAAATTCGATGTAATAATAAGAATGCCTTTAGAACAATAAAAAATATTTGACATTTTTCTGCTAAGTAATTTTTCTGCTAAGACTTATTTCTGAGTTCATCATGACAAGACTATTCCTGGTTAAATACATGTTAAACTCTGTCGACAGCTTCTGTGGTCTTATGGCAAGCCGTTTTGACTTTTATTCATTCACAGGATTTGAATTCTTGATATCAACAATTGAATTTCAACTAGTAAATACTGTAATTCTTGATATCAGTAATTGTATTTTCACTAGTGAAATGTCACCATAGGCTGCCATTCAAATCCAATTGTTGATATCAACAATTCATTTTCTGATATCAACAATCAACTTTTCTGATATCAATAATTAGTGACAATGTTAATTTCTGATATTATAAATGTGATTGTTACTAGTAAGAAAGCCATTTTAGATATCTGAAATTATATTGATATCGGGAATTAATAATTCTTGATATCAGAAATGCTAATTGTTGATATCAGGAATTCAATTGTTTGAATTTGGTGACATTTCACTAGTGAAAATACAATTACTGATATCAAGAATTAGCATTTTAAGTAGTGAAAATTGAATTGTTGATATCAAGAATTCATATCCTGTGAATGAATAAAAGTCAAAACGGCTTGCCATAGTGTCTAGAGTTGATTACCAGAGAACTTCATTCCACTCGTCTGTCAATTCAAATACATTTACAGTCATCACTTGTAATGGAAGCCTAACAGGCACGGAGAATGAAGGGTGTAAGAGCAGTAATGTGACATTTGTATTTTGATTTCAAACAGCCGCATTCGATTTTCATTTAGTCCTTTTAATTGTAATGCTGAATGGTCGATTTGAGACGGGGCTGCTTTTTTAAGATGAAGGAATAGAGCTCTGCAGTGATTTTTTATTTTATTTTTGTAGGTAGGCCAACATGGAAGTTAGCATCACCCTTGTTCTTTTGACTCAATAAGATTTTCCCATTGGGATTATTGCAAAAACCAAGCTCTCTGACCAACAAAAGTTTATGATTCTTGTTTGTGTTCATGATAACCTTCACAAATGAACACAACTTTCATTTAATGAACTTTAAAGCCTAAAAACAATTGCTATAAGTAAAAAATGTAAAAACAAACTATACGGTGGTCACATGACTCGAACATTACCATCACAAAAAATAGTTTGAAAGCATGTGATTATAAACACAATGAGGCTGTGAAAGCACACCAGTGAGTAGATGAGTTTACCTGTTCGGTGTGATGATGTTTAATGTCACCAACCTCTTTTTCAAACTTTTTTGAAAGCTTAAAAACTAATCACAAGGCAAATATCTTAAGCTTCTGATAACCACAGGCCTTTTTTCAGGCATTTAACCAAAAATCCATTAAAAAAAAACAATGACTTCAGGATAATGAAACTGGAAGTGCTAAATGCTATTTTTTGGCCTATGAAAATAGATTATCCTTGCAGCACTCTATTACAGTAATGCCATTTCTTTGGGAGGAGTTTGTTCCAAGACAAATAGAGAAGCCTTAAAAGTTCACCCAAAAATGAAAATTCTGTCATTAATTACTCACCTTCATGTCGTTCCAAACCCATAAGACCTTTGTTCATTTTCGGAACACAAAAATGAATTTCATATTTTTGATGAAATCCGAGAGTTCTCTGACCCCTCCATAGACTGCAACGTAATTGCAACTTTCAAGGCCCAGAAAGGTAGTAAAGACATCACTAAAATATATGTGACTACAGTGATTCAACCTTAATGTTATGAAGCGACGAGAATACTTTTTGTGCGCAAAAACAAGCAAAAATAACAACTTCATTCAGCAATCTCTTCTCTCCCGTGCCAGTCTCCTACGCGATTCACGCAAGCACCACAAGGCATGCATGTGATCATGGGCGTTTTGCCGTAAAACCCAGAAGCTCTGTACTTTGTGAATAGCCCAAAGTGATAGCATAAGAGAGTTACAGGGAAGAGAAGAGATTGTTGAATAAAGTCATTATTTTTGTTTGTTTTTGCGCACAAAAAGTATCCTCGTCACTTTATAACATTAAGGTTGAATCACATGGACTAATTTAGCGATCTCTTTACTACCTTTCTGGGCCTTGAAAGTTGTAATTACGTTGCAGTCTATGAATGGGTCAGAGAGCTCTCGGATTTCATCAGAAATATCTTAATTTGTGTTCCGAAGATGAACGAAGGTCTTTCGGGTTTGGAACGACATGAGTAATTAATGACAGAATTTTCATTTTTGTTTGAACTAACCCTTTATTTTAAACATAGATGGAGATGAACACTTAATTTGATTTCTTCTATTTGTGTGAATTGAATTAATTTAGAAT
The DNA here is from genome assembly GCA_039654625.1 of Rhinogobio ventralis. Classification (NCBI taxonomy): domain Eukaryota; kingdom Metazoa; phylum Chordata; class Actinopteri; order Cypriniformes; family Gobionidae; genus Rhinogobio; species Rhinogobio ventralis. Next base: position 12,355,722 of record CM077212.1, on the reverse strand, counting down.
TACTGTGGCACAATTCTTGGTGCATTGAAATAGCATGTCAAAGAGATGATAAACCACAGAGCTATTCACTCTTCGTTCATTTCACCTTTTCTTTTGCTGTTTTTCTTGGTCCTTTCATCTGTATTTGTTATTTATCTCTCTTTCACTCTCTCTCCACTCCTCTTTCACTTCTCTTAAATGGGTCATTTTCATAAAGTATTCAAAGCCACATGTAAAGTGTCTCTGTCTGGGTAGATGGGAGATTAATAATGGATAGTTGTGTAATAGCCTTACATGGCAGAGCTCAGTACATCAGCGAGCGTTTCATCGGAGAGGAAATGTTACCCAACAACAGGATTTGAGCAGATATACACAGATATCAACAACATTTTCATACTATTTGGTACCAATATTTATGTACCAAATATTGTGAGTACAATTACAACATGACTTTTCAGCAGGACTAGTTAAGGGGCGTGGCCTACTTTTCTCAAAAAGCTGATTCTGAGAATCGATGTAAAAATATTAATGCTAATAAAACGATGTGGTAAACGTGAAAAATGCTGCATCTACCAATTTGGAAATCGAACACTAGGACATTGAGGATACAAGGCACATTGCATACATTTCCACCCATAGGGCACACCACCACAACAACAAAAAACACCATAACTCAAAGAGGAAGTTGAAATTTACATGCATTTTCTATGTTAGGCGATGTGCTTACATTCTAACTCAGCAGCTAATAAATGTTTCAACAGGCTGAAGTGGCTGATTTGAATGAAATTTGGCACATATGTAGAGGGCATGTAGATGAGGTATCAAATTTGGATGAAAATCGGCCACAAGGTGATGCTTTAAAAAGTACATTTATATTTTAGGTAGTATCTCTGGACCGTGCCAGCAAGAATTTTCCCCCAGAATATTTTGTTATATATGTTTGCCTTTGTCTAATTAGTGTGACAATTGGCTTGTATGACAAAACTTTACCCATTTTTATTAATTTAATCAAATTATGTTTTTGGATGTGGCCCATAATAACTGATTGTCATTTTTGTGAGTGCAACATCAAAAATTAATTTGTACATGGAACAGGACATAGAGGAAACATTTCAAATTTCACCCATTTCTATAACTCCATTAATAATGTTAATGAATATCAACAGCATCAGCAGCTTGTTTTCTTTCAAATTTGTCAATTTTATCCATTATCTTACTTTTCTAAACTGCTTAGACCCCAGTAATTGGCGATTGCGGCTATGTGAAACCTAATGGAAGAACTTGTCATGTGACTAATGTCAAGAGAAACATGCTGCATGCAGTATTTATGAAGGTTTCATGGGTGACTATGTACAGTAATGCACTTTCTGTTTTTAATGTCAGATTAACAAAACTTCCATGATTCTGTCACACAGGATTCAAATATTCATGCTGTATACAAAATGGCAGACATCCGGCTGACGCCACATTCCTCAGGTAAGACAATCCTCTCACATGCAAATAAAATGACCTTCATGTCATTCTAAAATCATATGAGTAAGACATATGCAGTCACTGTCTTATATGACCTATACTCAAGTGTTTTTTTTCCCAGCATTCAGACTGTGTCTGCTTTTACGTCCTTCCTGATCTCTCTCTTTCTCCGTCTGCTGCATATTGATTTTTGCATGGATCATTTTTCAGTAATACACATCTTTATCGATCCACTGAAAGCTGACAAGTGGAAACTTTTTGTTTGGGATGGTTTTCATCCGTATAGCCTATGCTCTTCTCTTCCAGGAAGCACCAGGAACAGCAGTGACTCTGACATTAACAATGACTATCCCGTTTCTATGGAGACAAATAAACCGGAGCTCACAGATGGGCTGAGAAGGGCAAAAAGACAGGTGAGAGTTTTTATTTTTGACATCAGTTGATTTATGAACTGATCTATATTTTTCTTGAAGATTAGTCATGCATAACGGGCTGCCAAAAAGGGCATCCAGAAATCGGTTTCAACTGAGGGAGGATTGTGGTGATGGTTTTGTAACGGGCCCAAGAATTCCTAACTGTGGATAGACGTACCAGATTAGAAATGGTGGTCTCATGTTATATTCATGTATCTTTCACTACTAATGCACTTCATCTACTGGTCAAAAGTGTGGAATAATTAAGATATATATATTTTTTTTCAAAGTTCTGTTCTGCTCACCAAGGCTGCATTTATTTTATCAAAAATACAGTAAAACAATAATATTGTGAAATAGAATTACAATTGAAAGTTACTGTTTTCTATTTTAATATATTTCAAAATTAAATTGAATCCATTGACAGCTTAGTTTTCAGCAGTCATTACTTTAGTGTTGCATCATCCTTCATAAATCATTCTAATGTGCTGATTCCGTGCTTACCAAATATTTCGTATTATCAATTTTTATTTTTTATTTATTTATACACTACCAAACTCACACCTGGGACAAAATAAAATGATGGAACCTCAATTGATTTGGTAAAAAATTACTGGGGTGATATGACTGATGGGTATATTTCCTTCTGCACTTCCTGTGAAGTGATGTATAGATGTACCCTTATTCCCTATGCCATTCGTAGTTCCTTTTGAACTGAACATGTATGCTTCCTTTGGATTGGAATCTCACTTCACACGCACGCTAATATCAGTGGACAGGCTGTCGTTTCCTCACAAAAGTAGTTTATTCAGCGCACTAAAGCCTCTTCAGTTAACATAATAAATGAATGTAGCCTTTTTTTAAACATAAACTGTAGTCTGATAATTTGCAAATATATTGTTGAATGGCTATAATTAGTCATTTTAGCCTCAGCATTTAAAAAAATAGACTGTTGGTACTGACAATATTACTAGTAAAAAGATGCCATTAAACAAATATTAAATGTTGATTTTACATTGATTTGCATATTAAATGTGTACATATACACTGTATTGCCAAAAGTTTTGGGACGCCTGCCTTTACATGCACATGAACTTTAATGACACCCCATTCTTAATCCATAGGGTTTAAGTTGGCCCCCTTTGCAGCTATAACAGCTTGAACTCTTCTGGGAAGGCTTTCCACAAAGGTCAGGGAGTGTGTTTATGGGAATTTTTTACCATTCTTTTGAAAGCGCATTTATGAGGTCAGGCACTGATGTTGGACGAGAAGACCTGGCTCGCAGTCTCCGCTCTAATCCATCCCAAAGGTGTTACAGCGGGTTGAGGTCAGGACTTCCTCCACATCAAACTCTCTTATCCATGTCTTTATGGACCTTGTTTGTGCACTGGTGCACAGTCATGTTGGAACAGGAAGGGGCTATCCCCAAACTGTTCCCACAAAGTTGTGAGCATGAAATTGTCCAAAATGTCTTGGTATGAGAAGGAGTTGAAAGGAGTTCCTTTCACTGGAACTAAGAAGGTTGGCAACTTCTGCGCACTGTGCGCCTCAGCATGCGCTGACCCCACTCTGTGATTTTTGCATGGTTGCTGTTGTTCCCAATTGCTTCCACTTTGTTATAATACAACTAACAGTTGACTGTGGAATATTTAGTAGTGAGGAAATTTCATGAATGGACTTATAGCACAGGTGGCAACTTATCACGGTACCACGCTTGAATTCACTGAGCTCCTGAGAGCAACCCATTCTTTCACAAATGTTTGTAGAAGCAGTCTGCATGCCTAGGTGCTTGATTTTATACACTTTTGGCCATGGAAGTGATTGGAACACCTGCATTCAATGATTTGGAGCGGTGTCCCAATACTTTTGGCAATATAGTGTATTTATGGACACATATTTAAATATGGGGCGCAATTGATTAGGATTAATCTCAGAAATGTTACAAATTACTTACTTTCAAACATGCTTGACAGTCACTCTGACTCAAATTGATCCAGAATCCTGGAGTATATTATCATATGATGCCTAATGATGTCGGATTTTGCTAACTCACAAATAGCTGTCTTTTGTTGAAAATAGTTTGCTTGCAATATATTTATGGCTTGATTACATCAGTATTTGATCTGGCTCGTGTAACAGTGGTCTGGTTGCAGTAGCTGTCAAGTCAAAAGTACACTGATACTGTGACAGGCAGGGTTTGACATTAACTTTTCCACTCACCAGTCAATTTAGCTTCTAAATATTTGTTACCAGACTTTCAGAACTTTAACTAGCCAAAGCTAAAATATCAGAAATGAAAAAATTATCAAAGCTACAGTTTAGATATAAATATAGAACAATCAGATTCAACAATAAGAATCTGCATGTACAGGGTGAAAAGCAACGGTCCTAGCACTGAACCTTGCGCTACTCCATACTGAACTTGTGATCAGTGTGACATCTTACCATTTACTGCTACATATTACTACTGATAACGGTCAGATAAGTATGATTTAAACCATGCCAATGCAATTCCACTAATGCCAACATAATTTTCGAGTCTATTCAAAAGAATGTTGTGGTCGATAGTATCAAATGCAGCACTAAGATCGAGTAACACTAATAGAGATATACAACCATGATCAGATGATAAGAGTAAATCATTTGTTATTCTGATGAGAGCAGTCTCTCAGTACTATGATACGGTCTAAATCGTGACTGGAAATCCTCACAGATACCATTTCCTTTTTCCTTGACAGAAAGGGTAGATTTGAGATTGGCCTGTAATTGACTAATTCTGTAGGATCAAGTTGGGTTTTTTTAATAAGTGGTTTAATAATAGCCAACTTAAAAGTTTTCGGTACATACCCTAATGACAAGGATGAATGAATGATATTAAGAAGAGGATCTATGACCTCTGGAAGCATCTCTTTTAGTAGCTTAGTCGGTATAGGGTCGAGCATACATGTTGATTTAGATGATTTAACGAGTTTAGCAAATTCTTCCTCTCCTATAGCAGTGAATGAGTGGAATTTTTCCTCAGTGACACTACAATGCACTGTCTGAAGTGATACTGTAGTAGATGGTTGTATAGTTATAATTTTCTTCCTAATATTATCAATCTTGCACGTAAAGAAGTTCATAAAGTCATTACTGCTGTGCTGTTTGCAAACGTCAGAAGTTGAAGGTTTATTTCTTGTTAATTTAGCCACTGTATCAAATAAATACCTAGGGTTGTGTTTGTTTTCTTCCAAGAGAGTCGAGAAATAAGCAGATTTAGCAGTTTTTACGGCCTTTCTGTATGCAATCATGCTCTCTTTCCACGAAATGCGAAAAACCTCCAGTTTTGTTTTCTTCCAGCTGCGCTCCATTTTTCTGGCTGCTGTTTTAATGGCCTGAGTGTGCTCGTTGTACCACGGCGTTGGACTATTTTCTTTAATCTTCTTTAAGCGCAGAGGAACAACTGTGTCTAAAGTGCTGAAAAAAGAGAGTCAATAGTTTCTGTTGCAACATCGAGTTCCTCTAGGCTATCTGGGATGCTGAGGAGATAAAACTGATGAGGAAGATTATTTACAAAGCAATCTTTAGTCGCAGCAGTAATAGTCCTGCCATGTTTGAAACGAGGGGACGGCTTTGCAGCCTTTGCTAAATTAAGTATACACGATACTAGATAATGATCTGATATGTCATCACTCTGCTGCAGAATTTCAACGGTATCAACATTTAGTATTAGGTCTAAAGTATGATTACGGCGATGAGTGGGTCCTGATACGTGTTGCCTAACTCCAATAGAGTTTAGAATGTCTCTAAATGCCAATCCCAATGCGTCTTTTTCATTGTCTACATGGATATTAAAATCACCAACAATTAGGACTTTGTCTGTAGCCAGTACTAACTCTGATAGAAAATCAGCAAATTATTTGGTAAAGTCTGTATGGTGCCCTGGTGGCCTGTATACAGTAGCCAGCACAAATGTCAAACGGGATTTATCATTTACACTACATAACGTTACGTAAAGCACCAAAAATTCAAAAGAATTATATTTGAAACTAGACTTCTGAGTAATACTGAAGATATTATTATAAATTATAGCAACCCCTCCCCCCATTTTTGGCAGGTCCCATCTTAAAATGATATGTGTATGTGTGTGTTAACCAATAAAATTGTTAAATTAGAATTAAATTAGAATGGATAAGTGTCTGTGAAAGGTGCCTCAGGTGCCGCTTCACTTACTGTCTCCTCTTAGAATGGTGAGGTAGACTCAGATGTTGATGGCACTTTTTCTCCTTCTCGCTCATCTTTCTGTGATTTCTTGAAAAAGCGTAATATTGAACTTTGTGCATCCACCATTGTAACTGCATGTTAATGAACTCTCACGCGCAAAGAAATTGACAGCGTAGGCTACGCACAACATGTTAATCAAACCAATAAGTTTGAAAACAGCCATTGCATTTTACCGCGCAGCATTGGTCAATCAATCAATTAGAGTAACAAATCAACAATTCCTAAACTTTTAATTTTAAGCAATCAAGAATCCTTGTGACTATACTGATGTAATGTATTTTAAATTTGTATCATTGAAAGCAATGGGTTTACCAGCAGCATCGGAATACAGACACTTTGTTTTGATAATATTGGAGGCTCATCCTCCTAGGGGAGGGGCTGTGATGCCGATGGCATGCAGAGTGATAGAACATAATCATAACCTGAAAAATTGGCTAGTGAGACTCAAACCTGTCCTGGAGGACCCTAACACTGCACATTTTGTATGTCTCCCTATATCTGACACACCCAAATCAGGGCTGTTTCTCAATACCAAGTATGCGAACTTCGGACTTGCGTCCTTGGTAGTTCAGACTTGCAAAGTTCAACTCAGGAGAACGTACTCCCGAGGACGGGTAATTCTGCAAATGGTACAGCAGCGTTCTTGATAGCGTCACTCAGCTCGCTCTCACTCCGGTTATCTCTGTAAATAAACCACAGATTTGAGCTTTATGTATTGAGAAACGGCCCAGGCCTTGCAGTTTCTACTAATGAGCTAATGAGTTGAATCAGGTGTGTTAGATGAGTGCATTTGGAAAGTATTCTCAGTGCTTCACTTTTTCCACATTTTGTTGTTACAGCCTTATTCCAAAATGGATTAAATTCATAATTTTTTTCCTCAATTCTACAAACAATACCCCATAATGACAACGTGAAAGAAGTTTGTTTGATATCTTTGCAAATTTAATAAAAATAAAAAACGCAAAAAAATCACATGTACATAAGTATTCACAGCCTTTGCTCGATACTTTTTTGAAGCACCTTTGGCACCAATTACAGCCTCACGTCTTTTTGAGTATGATGCTACAAGCTTGGCACACCTATTTTTGGGCAGTTTCTCCCATTCTTCTTTGCAGGACCTCTCAAGCTCCATCAGGTTGGATGGGGAGCATCGGTGCAGAGCTATTTTCAGATCTCTCCAGAGATGTTCAATCAGGTTCAAGTCTGGGCTCTGGCTGGGACACTCAAGGACATTCACAGAGTTGTCCCATAGCCACTCCTTTGTTATCTTGGCTGTGTGCTTAGGGTCGTTGTCCTGTTGGAAGATGAACCTTTGCCCCAGTCTGAGGTTCAGAGCACTCTGGAGCAGGTTTTTATCAAGGATGTCTCTGTACATTGCTGCATTCATCATTCCCTCAATCTAGTCTCCCAGTTCCTGCCGCTGAAAAACATCCCCACAGGATGATGCTGCCACCACCATGCTTCACTGTAGAGATGGTATTGGCCAGGTGATGATCGGTGCCTGGTTTCCTCCAGACATGACGCTTGCCATTCAGGCCAAAGAGTTCAATCTTTGTTTCATCAGGCCAGAGAATTTTGTTTCTCGTGGTCGAGTCCTTCAGGTGGCTTTTCGGCAAACTCCAGGCGGCCTTTTACTGAGGAGTGGCTTCTGTCTGGCCACTCTACCATACAGGCCTGATTGGTGGAGTGCTGCAGAGATGGTTGTTCTTTTGGAAGGTTCTCCTCTCTCCAAAGAGAAACACTGGAGCTCTGTCAGAGTGACCATTGTGTTCTTGGTCACCTCTCTGACTAAGGCCCTTCTCCCCCGATCGCTTAGTTTGGCTAGGCGGCCAGCTCTAGGAAGAGTCCTGGTGGTTCCAAACTTCTTCCATTTACTGATGATGGAGGCCACTGTGCTCATTGGGACTTTCAATGCTGCAGAAATTTTTCTGTACCCTTCCCCAGATCTGTGCCTCGATACAATCCTGTCTCGGAGGTCTACAGACAATTCCTTGGGCTTCATGGCTTGTTTTGTGCTCTGACATGCACTGTTAACTGTGGGACCTTATATAGACAGGTGTGTGTCTTTCCAAATCATGTCCAATCAACTGAATTCACCACAGGTGGACTCCAATCAAGTAGTAGCAACATCTCAGGGATGATCAGTGGAAACAGGATGCATCTGGGCTCAATTTTGAGTGTCATGGCAAAGGCTGTGAATACTAATGTACATGTTTTTTATTTTTATTTTAATTTTTTTTAAATTCGCAAAGATTTCAAACACAAACTTCTTTCATGTTATCATTATGGGGTATTGTTTGTAAAATTGAGGGGAAAAAATGATGAATTTAATCAATTTTGGAATAAGGCTATAACATAACAAAATGTGGAAAAAGTGAAGCACTGTGAATACTTTCCGGATCCACTGTACAAAACGTGCAGTGCTGGGGATCCTCCAGGACAGGTTTGAAAACCCCATGTGTATCACAAGTACACTTCGAGTATCACGTCGAGAGACCAGCATTATGTCTTAACCAGAGCAGGCCGAAAGCCAGGCAGAGCTGGAGAGTGAGAGCAGCCACGAAAAAGTGGGCAAGACAAAACACAACTCGACCTTGACTTGACTAGACTCAGTGAAACAGAGAAAGAGAGAAACTGGGTAAATGCAGCCTAGAATTGTTATGTGTACAACATGTATCAGACACTCTGTGAACAGACTGTGGGCGATCTGTGGGTGTGACATCTGAAGCTGAGACTAGCCTGTTAAAGGATCATGAAATCACCCGGCCTATTTTAGCACAGATCATTTATGTCTTAGATTTGAAAAAGGCTAAAAAAAGATGAGTGCTAAGCTGTGGAAAGGTGGGATAGTAGAGGGTGGGAAGAGGAGAGGGAGTCACACAAGAATCAATAAAACACAGAACTACAGAACTCACTCAATATACAGATGAATGAATATTAAAATGAGTAGGTGGAGACAAAAACAACAGTTTTACAAATATAACCGTATGGCTAGGGGTGTGTAATATAGCAAAAACTATAAAAAACAATAATGTTTTTTTGTGTTGGTACTGTCGTGGTAACACAGCTGACTCCTAAAGCTTTTGATATTCTTCATATTCAGTGCAGTGTACAGTTCACAGCAGTGACATAAATTATCTTTTTCCATTTAGGGGTAATAAATGCTACCTTAAATTGATTTCCAAGGGCATTTTTATTTTATGTAAATTTCTTACATTTAACCAATAAATTCAATTAGAATAATAAGACACTATAGGCTGCTACCAGTCAAATTAAATCAGTATCCAAAATCCATTTGTACACTGCAGAATTGGCACAGAAGCTGCATCTGAAGTAGCATTTAGATATATTTACACTGTAATTACAATTGCATAATAATAATTAATATAATAATTCTATATAATAATAATTCTATGAGATTAATGTTTTTAAAATAATGTTATGAATATTGAAATATGAAATCATAAAATAAAATAAAAAAGATTCTTTAATATGAAAATAAACCCACCAGGTGGCAAGTCTCTGTCTGAATGATGAGTCATTGAGTCATTAATTCCACCCATTTGTTTAAACAGCTGATTCATTCAGGAACAAAGCAAGTGACTGTATTTATAAATGGATAAACATATATATACACTCACCTAAAGGATTATTAGGAACACCTGTTCAATTTCTCATTAATGCAATTATCTAATCAACCAATCACATGGCAGTTGCTTCAATGCATTTAGGGGTGTGGTCCTGGTCAAGACAATCTCCTGAACTCCAAACTGAATGTCAGAATGGGAAAGAAAGGTGATTTAAGCAATTTTGAGCGTAGCATGGTTGTTGGTGCCAGACGGGCCGGTCTGAGTATTTCACAATCTGCTCAGTTACTGGGATTTTCACGCACAACCATTTCTAGAGTTTACAAAGAATGGTGTGAAAAGGGAAAAACATCCAGTATGCGGCAGTCCTGTGGGCGAAAATGCCTTGTTGATGCTAGAGGTCAGAGGAGAATGGGCCGACTGATTCAAGCTGATAGAAGAGCAACTTTGACTGAAATAACCACTCGTTACAACCGAGGTATGCAGCAAAGCATTTGTGAAGCCACAACACGCACAACCTTGAGGCGGATGGGCTACAACAGCAGAAGACTCCACCGGGTACCACTCATCTCCACTACAAATAGGAAAAAGAGGCTACAATTTGCACGAGCTCACCAAAATTGGACAGTTGAAGACTGGAAAAATGTTGCCTGGTCTGATGAGTCTCGATTTCTGTTGAGACATTCAGATGGTAGAGTCAGAATTTGGCGTAAACAGAATGAGAACATGGATCCATCATGCCTTGTTACCACTGTGCAGGCTGGTGGTGGTGGTGTAATGGTGTGGGGGATGTTTTCTTTGCACACTTTAGGCCCCTTAGTGCCAATTGGGCATCGTTTAAATGCCACGGCCTACCTGAGCATTGTTTCTGACCATGTCCATCCCTTTATGACCACCATGTACCCATCCTCTGATGGCTACTTCCAGCAGGATAATGCACCATGTCACAAAGCTCGAATCATTTCAAATTGGTTTCTTGAACATGACAATGAGTTCACTGTACTAAAATGGCCCCCACAGTCACCAGATCTCAACCCAATAGAGCATCTTTGGGATGTGGTGGAACGGGAGCTTCATGCCCTGGATGTGCATCCCACAAATCTCCATCAACTGCAAGATGCTATCCTATCAATATGGGCCAACATTTCTAAAGAATGCTTTCAGCACCTTGTTGAATCAATGCCACGTAGAATTAAGGCAGTTCTGAAGGCGAAAGGGGGTCAAACACAGTATTAGTATGGTGTTCCTAATAATCCTTTAGGTGAGTGTATCTAATAAGTACTAGTATCTAATAATAAGTACTAGTAATTAATGAATAAGTACTAGTATCTAATAAATAAGTACTAGTACCAATTTAATAGGCACTAATAGGCGAAAGGGGGTCAAACACAGTATTAGTATGGTGTTCCTAACAATCCTTTAGGTGAGTGTATATAAAAGTAAGAAAGTTGTAATAGTTGGATTGGTGTGTACATCCCTGAACTAATACTTAGTTGATGCACCCTTTGATTTCATTACAACACTCAATGTAATTGGATAGGAGTCTGTCAGCTCTGCACATCTTTATTAGTGAATGTTTTCTCACTCTTCTTTGCAAAACATTCCAGATCTGTTAAATTGTGAGGGCATCTCCTGTGCATGGCCCTCTTCAGGTCCCCTCACAGATTTACTATAAGATTCATGTCTAAACTCTTGCTATAGGCCACTCCAAAATATTCATCTTTCTTTGCTGAAGAAAGCCATTATTTTGTGTATTTAGATGTGTGTTTTGGTTCTCTTCATTCTCTTCAGCTTTCTAGCAGACACCAGAAGGTTCTGTGCCAAAATCAACTGGTATTGTAGCTATTTATGATTTCCTAAACCTTTACTAACCCAGAAAAGCAGCCCCAAAGAATTGTGTTGCACCACCATTTTACAATTAAAAACCTTTTACAATTTTCATTTTTCCACATGATTTAGGGAGCTAGTTGCTAGGTTAAGCCGGGTTTGAGCCGGTTTTTAGTCAGAAGAGGCGTGTGTTTTGCCACCCTGCCCCATAGCCCAGACAGACTGAGAATATGGGAGATAGTTGTCACATGTAGGGAGCAACCAGTAATTGGCAGTAAGAGCTGCAACTATTTTAGTGTTTCTGTAGGACTCTTGACAGCCTCCCTGACCAGTTTTCTCTTTGTCTTCTCATTAATTTTAGAGGGAGGCCCTATTCTTGATAATGTCATTACTGTGCCATACTTTCTCCATTGCAGAATTTAAGCAACAAATGATGTTTTATAAACAAAGTTAAGGAGTATCTAAAGTGCAGCACTATCTAATCAGCTCGAGAGGAGACATATATGTGACCCTGGACCAGAAAACCAATCATAAGTCGCACGGGTATATTTGTGGCAATAGCCATGTGAAAATGTTAGGACACCCTATTGAATTCCATGTATCAGGACAAAAAATCATCTGGTCCTTGGCAGGTCTTAATTTGTAAAATAAAACCTCAGATGAACAACAACACATGACATATCACACCGTGTCATTATTTATTTAGCAAAAATAAAACCAAAATAGAAAAGCCATGGGTGACAAAGTTAGGACACCCTTACTGTTTACATAGGAATTAAGTAACGGTCAGACACTGCTAATCAAATGCCTTTGATTAACTGATCACCAGCAAGTGTGATAGCCTCTATAAAAGCTGAAGTTCTGGCAGTTTGCTGGTCTGGAACATTCAGGTGTGTGTTAACACAATGCCAAGGAGGAAAGACATCAGCAATGATCTTAGAGAAGCTGTTGCTGTCATCAATCTAAGAAGGGTTACAAGGTGTAATGCACAGAAAAATTGCAGACAACACAAGAACTACACCTCACACTCTACAGTCCTCCGTTAACATATTAAATGTTAAAGTTCATGACAGTACAATTAGAAAAAGATGGGTCAAGTATGGCTTTTTTGGAAGGGTTGCCAGGAGAAAGCATCTTCTCTCTAAAAAAACATGGCAGCATGGCTTAGGTTTGCAAAGTTGCATCTGAACAAACCATAAGACTTATAGAACAATGTCCTTTGGACAGAGGAGACCAAAGTGGAGATGTTTGGCCATAATGCACAGCGCCAAGTCTGGTGAAAACCAAAAGAGCATATCAGCACAAACACCTCATACAAAAAGTCAAGCATGCTGGTGGAGGGGTGATGATTTTTGGCTTGTTTTGTAGCCACAGGACCTGGGCACCTCACAGTCACTGAGTCGACTATGAACTCCTCTGTATACCAAAGTATTCTAGAGTCAAATGTGAGACCATCTGTCCGACAGCTAAAGCTTGGCTAAAATTGGGTCATGCAACTGGACAATGATCTGAAAATCACCAGCAAATCTACAACAGAATGGCTGAAAAAGAAAAGAATGAAGGTGTTGCAATGGCCCAGTCAAGTCAAGTCAAGTCAACTTTATTTATATAGCGCTTTTTACAATGCAGATTGTTTCAAAGCAGCTTCACAGTGTTAAACAGGAAAATAATGAACAGAATTTGATTCGGCTGTACAGCCGCTCTGGAGAAAACGGTGATGTCATCTAGCTCATTTCAATTATCATATATATTCAAGTAATGTAGTTGATATAATTTAGTTTAGTAATTAAATTTATTTGGATATTTATTTGAAAATTTAGTGTCCCCAATAAGTCGAAGTCCAGACCTCATCCTGACTGAAATGCTGTGACAAGAGCTGTGCATTAACAAATGCCCACAAACCTCCACAAACGGAAGCAATGTTGTAAAGAAGAGCGGGACAAAATTCCTCCAGAATGATGTGAGAGACTGATAAATCATGCAGAAAATGATTACTTCAAGTTATTGCTGCTAAAAGTGGATCTACAGGCAATTGAATGATAGGGTGTCCTAACTTTGTCACCCATGGTTTTTCCATCTTGACTTTATTTTTGCTAAATAAATAATGACACAGTGTAATGTGTCATGTGTTGTTGTTCATCTGAGGTTTTATTTTCCAAATTTTAAGACCTGCCAAGCACTAGATGATTTTTTTATTATGTCCTGATACAGAAAACCATGGAATTCAATAGGTCGTCCTAACATTTTCATATGACTGTACATTGTATTTGCCAAAATTATAGATTTTTCTTTTATGCCAAAAATCATAGGATATTAAGGATATGTTCCATAAAGATATTTTGTAAATTTCCTACTGTACATATATCAAAAATGATTGATGATTTGCACCCTCAGATTCTAGATTTTCAAATAGTTGTATCTCGGCCAAATATTACCCCAACAAACAAATCAATGGGAAGCTTATTTATTCAGCTTTCAGAATTTTAAAAAAAAATGGCCCTTATGACTGGTTTTGTGGTCCAGGGTCACATATACAGTACACACAGCCGACTCACCTAGTTACCTCGACAGTTTTCTGCATCCTCACTCTTGGCTGGTTCCCAGTACTCTGGGTTTGGGCTAAATTCCAAGCTCGGAGCTCTCGATCCCCTCAGACAGCATGCCAAATAGGCTTATTTTAATCTTTTACTCTATCCGATCATTTGTAAGTGTGAACTTGTGAAACAACTGCCACAGGTAATCATACATTATTTTCTTTTTTTATTATTAAATAAATAAATATTATTTAATATTTATTATTTTTGCCATTTTTGCCTTTTTGTTATGATAGGACAGTGAGTAGACAAGAAGCGAAGTGGAAGAGAGAAAGGGGAGAAAGGTCCGCAACAGCCATTGTTTGTGATTTGGTCTTAGTGACTTAGTCCTCTTGACTACAACTAACTTTTCACCGATTTAAGAGCTGGTTTTAGCGCTAAAATGCTTTGTGAAATACACTTGAAGCAAAAATTTGGGAGTCCTAAAATTAGAACTGACATACCCATTATTTTTAAGAGTTTCTCCTAAATGGGCAAGTTAGGAGATACTTTTAGCCTTAAGATGTTTTGAGAATACGGGCCCCAGATAGCGATCCAATTGTTCCATTTACACTTGTTTCAACAAAACTGTTCCATTTACACTTGGAAACATAAATGTGTCTCTGCAAAACGAATATACTGTAAATCCAATCTTCAATTCCCATACTATATGCAAATTCAAGTGAGTCGTTAAAACAAGGTCTTGACTCTCTGTGGTCATAAAAAATCCCAGGATGTCCTTTGAAAAAGAGTAGGAGTGTAACCCCGGAATCCTGGCCAAATTTGCCCACTGGCCTCTATCCACTCTCTGAAAAAAAGATACAAAAGCTGTCACTGTGGCGGTACCCTTCCTAAAGGTACACCTTTGTATCTGAAGAATGCATATTAGTACCTCAAAGGTATATATCGTTACCAAATGTGTACATATTAGTACCTACACTCACCTAAAGGATTATTAGGAACACCATACTAATACTGTGTTTGACCCCCTTTCGCCTTCAGAACTGCCTTAATTCTACGTGGCATTGATTCAACAAGGTGCTGAAAGCATTCTTTAGAAATGTTGGCCCATATTGAAAGGATAGCATCTTGCAGTTGATGGAGATTTGTGGGATGCACATCCAGGGCACGAAGCTCCCGTTCCACCACATCCCAAAGATGCTCTATTGGGTTGAGATCTGGTGACTGTGGGGGCCATTTTAGTACAGTGAAGTCATTGTCATGTTCAAGAAACCAATTTGAAATGATTCGAGCTTTGTGACATGGTGCATTATCCTGCTGGAAGTAGCCATCAGAGGATGGGTACATGGTGGTCATAAAGGGATGGACATGGTCAGAAACAATGCTCAGGTAGGCCGTGGCATTTAAACGATGCCCAATTGGCACTAAGGGGCCTAAAGTGTGCCAAGAAAACATCCCCCACACCATTACACCACCACCACCAGCCTGCACAGTGGTAACAAGGCATGATGGATCCATGTTCTCATTCTGTTTACGCCAAATTCTGACTCTACCATCTGAATGTCTCAACAGAAATCGAGACTCATCAGACCAGGCAACATTTTTCCAGTCTTCAACTGTCCAATTTTGGTGAGCTCGTGCAAATTGTAGCCTCTTTTTCCTATTTGTAGTGGAGATGAGTGGTACCCGGTGGGGTCTTCTGCTGTTGTAGCCCATCCGCCTCAAGGTTGTGCGTGTTGTGGCTTCACAAATGCTTTGCTGCATACCTCGGTTGTAACGAGTGGTTATTTCAGTCAAAGTTGCTCTTCTATCAGCTTGAATCAGTCGGCCCATTCTCCTCTGACCTCTAGCATCAACAAGGCATTTTCGCCCACAGGACTGCCGCATACTGGATGTTTTTTCCTTTTTCACACCATTCTTTGTAAACTCTAGAAATGGTTGTGCGTGAAAATCCCAGTAACTGAGCAGATTGTGAAATACTCAGACCGGCCCGTCTGGCACCAACAACCATGCCACGCTCAAAATGGCTTAAATCACCTTTCTTTTCCATTCTGACATTCAGTTTGGAGTTCAGGAGATTGTCTTGACCAGGACCACACCCCTAAATGCATTGAAGCAACTGCCATGTGATTGGTTGATTAGATAATTGCATTAATGAGAAATTGAACAGGTGTTCCTAATAATCCTTTAGGTGAGTGTAAATGGTACATATTAGAACCTTTTTAAAGGTTACCCAGTGGCAACTTTTGTACCATTTTTTTCTCAGAGTGTAAGATAATTTAGTCTCACTCTTTTTAATGAAGATGACTGTTGAGCTTCAGGACTGCGACGCCAAACTTTCAGTTTAATTTGCGTCAGTTTGCACATCAGCTTTCTAAAGAGATAGTCTACTCATCTGTGGTGGCCTATATTTGTGGGGATGCATGTTGCAGTAGCGTTGTGGTAGACTATCTGGCTACCAGGAGCTGGTATAACATGCTCTCACAGCTTTGTTTTTTACCGTTTTGGGAGGAGTAAAATTAAAGGCCAATTCACACCGCACAGACAAATGCCAAAAAACACGTTTGTTGGGTTTTGTCAGATCAGTGTGTTACCCCTGTCAGCGTCTGTTGCCGTTGGTCGGGGTTTGTTTTCACCCGACTGAACATGTTCAATCAGCGTTTGGTGGTGTCTGTTGGGGCAATGTGAACATGACAGTTATTTTTCATATACACTATATTGCCAAAAGTTTTGGGACGCCTGCCTTTACTTGCACATGAACTTTAATGACATCCCATTCTTAATTCGTAGGGTTTAATATGGAGTTGGCCCACCCTTTGCAGCTATAACAGCTTCAACTCTTCTGTACCTCAAAATTTCACAAATGGACTTATTACACTGGTGGCAACCCATCACAGCACCAACGCTTGAATTCACTGAGCTCCTGAGTGCGACCCATTCTTTCTCAAATGTTTGTAGAAGCAGTCTGCATGCTTAGGTGCTTGATTTTATACACCTGTGGCCATGGAAGTGATTGGAACACCTGAATTCAATGATTTGGAGGGGTGTCCCAATACTTTTGACAATATAGTGTAAATTCTAAATCCAACTTGTTTGTTGGCGTTTGTCTGTGCGGTGTGAATTGGCCTTTACATATTTAGCTTCAACTACTAGATGCACTGGTCCAATTGCAGTTCCATTTACATCTGGTCTTTTCACAATAGGATGGCTATCCGATCAAAGAAAATGCATGAAGTGACCAGGTGTAAACTGGCCTGTGGCCTGCAACTAAGAAGATGTCAGGAAAATCTTACTAGAAAAGCTGAGATTTATTTGTTATTTTAAGCGAAGACAGGCAGGTCTGCATTAAGAATACATAGGGTCCTGGGGCTATAGCAAACCCAAGGGCCCCCATCATAGTAGTCTTGGTGCAGCAACGTTTTTGTACTGCAGAAATAAAAAAGTCATATCTTTAACACATATAAAGTATGAAAAATAAATAAAATATAAAAATATAAAATATAAAAAATATTCCAGGCTACAACACATTAAAAGCATTAATGCATTAACACCAAATATGAGGTCGAGGCAAACAGGTTTCCAGAAACAGCAACAACTTTTGCGCATTTGCGCACTGCCTTAAGGCAGTGGTTCTCAAACCTGTCCTGGAGTACCACCAGCCATGCACATTTTGTATGTCTCCCTATATCTGACACACCCATTTCAGGTCTTGCAGTCTCTACTAATGAGCTCATTTGAATCAGGTGTGATAGATGAGGGAGACATACAAAATGTGCAGGGCTGGTGGTACTCCAGGACAGGTTTGAGAACCACTGCTTTAAGGAGTTTAAATATTTTTATCATTAGAAGGTCTTCTTTCTGTCCCTAGAAGAGGAAAATCATCAGAGCTGGACTGGGGCTAAAATGTAGCCAACATTTAGCTTTCGAACATAGCCACATTTCCCCATTAATATTTTGCTGGGGTAAGTTTTTAAATTGGAATAAATAAAAAAATTAATAAATAAATAAAGGACAGAAACAAACAATATTTTTGAATATACTGCAGATGTGTTTAACAATATTAATATTGCATTATATCGCAATGCTCTTAATTATTGAATTAATATTTTACAGTAAAATTTTATTAGAACTGAACATATCTACACAGAAGAAAAAAGTGGTTTCATCTAAGTTCACCACAGAGCCTTTAATGTTCACATATCATGATGTTGCACTTGTGTTTAATTCAAATAAGACCAGTGCTGGTTATCGCTTCAATGGAGTGGCAAAAGCGTCAAGCGAGTTTGTCTGAATAATCCATCATGTCATCACATTCATGATCAGACATACTTTTTTTTACTGTATTTTTGATCAAATAAATGCAGCCTTGGTTAACATATTATTCCAATTATTCCAAACGTTTGACCGGTACTGTACATACTATATATATAAATCATACCCCAAAGGAGAAAAAAAAAACGGAGGATTTCCACAAATCTAAAAGTATTAACGTGTCCACAAATCCCTCATTAACAAATAGACACAAAAATGTCTATGGTGGTTACGGCCCTGTGTCACAGATCTCTTATTTCCAGAGACATAAAGTTAGATCAATTAAACTGTTTCAACTGGCAAACATTTTTGATATTTAGATAAAATGACAAAATTAAGAAGATCATGGCCATTCATTAAATGTGTTAGAATGAGCTTTTGTGCCTATAGTCTATAGTCAAGAGAACATAATTACCCTACATTCCAAAATTTCAAATTTAAGAACATTACAATAGGAATTAATCGAATTGATTGTTTAGTTGGATAAAATAATCATAAGATTTTCCATATTCCATATGTTGTGTACTTTACACTTGCTGTATCATTGAACTGTACACTAACATGTCATGTCACAATCTGTGATGTTGTGTCAACCCTTTAAAGACATCGGTTTGGTTAAACTGTGATTTCCTGTGGCCCCCTGCAGGTTCGGAGGGGTCCGCGCACAGTTCAGAGTGAAACAAAGTATGTCGAGTTACTAGTGGTCAATGATTATGAACTGGTAAGATCTATAAATAGTTTATTTCTTTAATAGTTACTCTTTTCTGTATTTCTTTTTGCATGTGGTGTGTAATATTTGTTTTGATGTTTCTCTCTGTAGTTTGTACAAATGCGAAGATCGGCCTCTCAGACGAGAAACTTTGCCAAAGCTGTAGTGAACATGGCTGATGCTGTACGTCCTTAAGTTTGACAGGCACATTCACGATTTTTCTCATGATGTTTTCCTTGAGTAAGTACTGTAGCAATTTTTATGCTTAAAACATCCTATTAAATTACAGATTTACAAGGAGCAGCTGAACACTAGAATAGTGCTTGTCGCCATGGAGACATGGTCAACTCAGAACATGGTTTCTGTTGGTGACGATCCTTTGGTGACCCTGCGTGACTTTATGAAATACAGGAAGGAGAATATCAAAGAGAAGAGTGACGCAGCTCACCTGCTCTCGTATGTTATGCTTCCTTCTTCATATAGACGACAAACTCTTACACGCATGGTTATTGCATTTAAAACATGCAATGTACATTGAATGTAAATATATATTCAATATAATTAAAGCCCCATGAAATAAACATTAACTGAAAATATGTCATTGTCTCCTGGCATCTACACATTTTTGTCTAATAAAATGCTCTTTTGAGAATATCCTCATTTGGAAATGCATCAACAAAGGACAGAAAATTTAGTTTAAAACCATTTCATGGGGCCTTATGTAACACATTTGCATCACAACAGTGGCATTGCAATTTAATATTGCATATGACTTTCGTGATAACCAACTCTGTAAAAAGTTCAAAACTACTTTTGGAAGGTAAATATTCTGTGTATTATTTGATCCGTAGGGGACGCACATTTCAGAGCAGTCGCAGTGGCACTGCCTACATCGAGGGGATCTGCTCACCAACACGAGGAGGAGGAGTCAATGAGGTGAGAGCTACTTTTGCTAAAACTTTATTTCGATTGTTCACTTTAGACATTCTACTAACTATAAGTAACTTTGCAACTACATGTCAGCAACCAGTCATTAGAGTTTTAGTCTGCATAAAAGTTTTTTCATAAACACCATAGTTTTTCATAAACACTTTTTGTTATAATAGTTAAAACACTCTTCACATCCTAATAGCAATCAATAATAGAAGTGGTCTAAATATAAAAAAATGTGGAAGTCTCAGGACCAAAAAACTTTGTCCAATCATTGCATCATCGGTCCAAATGCAATGATAGGATGTCCTACCTGCCTGTCAAACTACGTATTCGATAAAGGCAGAATGAGTGACAAGAGCCCAGCGTTATAAACATGCGATGTGTGCCGTTGCGCCATGCCCAGGATTCAAGTCTGAAGCCAGTGCTTATGCAGTCTCCCATATATCAACCTGAACAGAGCAACCTTCAAAGGGGATGCCATCTGAAATTGTTTCAGTGGGACTGCAGTTTTCTGTCTGACTAACTTCAGATAGATCTTAAGTTAAGTAAGTTAAATAAGTTTAACTTATCCCCGACTGGACTGTGGATCCAACTCCACACTGAGAAAATGAGAGTTCTGCAAGGAGAGCTTGCTTCTTCCCAGTTGACCCCACCTGGCTGAGGTGTTCTAAGCATCAGGCCCCCTGCATAGATCTCTGCCCGAGAGGCACCAAGGAACAACAGTTCTTTTGAACTACCTATGGTGGGTGCTTCATGGTGGGTCAGAGCCAGCGTTGTGTCCATACAGACACTTACTTTGCTCAGGGGGGTATTCCAGAAAGCAAGGTTAACTAACCATCACATATACCCTGAACTCCTGGTTGATTAACCTAAACCTTGCTTACTCAAGGTATGCTGGTTACAAAAACACATCCTAGAGTAAATTCAGCCAACCCAGAATATGTTCCCGGTTAACACACAAGACATTCTCAACAGATCGACGAATCGATGATTCACCATGGAAACAGACGCTAAGAAAGAGCGCGCCATTCTACTTCCTTCTTCTTTTGTTTAATGCCGATTTACATAACCTACTTAGTGCACATCGCCACCTATTTGGTGGTTGTACAATCATATTTTCAACCTTTTCGTTTAATAAGTAATTTTTAATCACTGAGAATAAGGATTATATTGTTTGTTTGATGCTAATTAATTGAATGCAGATCCATGTGTGAGATGACAATATAATAAATAATAAATATATTTTAATTGAATTAACATTTAAACATTACCTTGTTATAATAGTGCTTTAGAATTAATATGTAATATATTATAGTACAGTATATTATATAACTGTAACTATATAACAAATTTAGTTATATTAATTATATAACACGCATCTGAATACCTCTTAAGCAAACTAACCTGGAGCAGGTTATGTTCAGAGAATGAGTTGCTATGGATACTGACATACTCCGTTTTTGGACCCGAAAGTTGAGGTTATCCGCTTACTTACTCTTAAACATACCCAGGTATGTCACATAACCTGGTTTCTGGAATACCCCCCTGGAGGCCTTGAATGCGTTGCAGTCGAGCAATGAGGCGTTAGGCTTACCAGCACTTAACTGTGTCATGACCATCATGAATGCTTCAAAGCCCGTTTGGGGTTCTCGACGCTGGATGATGAGCAGGTGGCTTCACTGAGGAAGGACCTTGGCGGTGGGCAGATGGGTGTGAGACCTTGGTGGCCTCCTATTTAGGCTGGTGGCGAGGTCACACCACAATATTCTATTGCCTCCGTCTGTTTCTCTCACCACTGCATCCCGCAGGCACAAGAGACCACAATCGCTTGCTCAACCCGGGAACAAGGGTAATCCCTGGCTGACACTTCCTACGATTCTATGAGCTCCTCGTGGTCACCTCCGGAAAAGTACTGGGTGGTGGGTGGGGGTGTGCAGCGCTCCAAGAGTTAAAAACTCACCCTCCGATGCTGTAATTGACAACTTATCCTCATCCTGAGCACCGAATGAGAAACCACTTAACCCATCTGTGAACTCGATCAGGAGAGACAAGCGTGCTGAGGAATGGAAGGTCCTTAGGGACTCGCCCATCGGAATACCTTCCATTGGTACCCTCAGGTCGCACTCAGCACTTGCCACTGAAGCCTTGTGCATGCTTGCAGAAAGACCAGGACCGGGAGCAACCAAAATGATGTCCTGCTTTAGAAAGGCAAAAAAGTCGCTACTGCAATGTTCCCATGGCCATGCTCTCGCAATGAGAGCATGCACCATCCACAAAAGCTGCTCCAGCATGGGCATGACCTAAACTACAGTAGCAATCGCTGCTGTCTGATGTAGACAGTTTTTGACCACATCCAGAAATACACATTTGAAAAAGCATCTTTAAAGCATCTCTCTTGCACTTGTCTGTATGGAAGAAAGAACATTTGAAATGCACTGTGGGAATCAAACAAATCTTCTAGGCAGAGGTGAATGGTGTGGCATGCAAATTCCACTCTGCAGTTCTCATTGGCCCTTTCTGAAGTATCAGAGGTGTTTGGTGCTCCCAAGTGCGACCCCAAGTGAGTGACAGATAGGGAGCCCTATTTTTTTATTACACATTACTGGTGTTAATGTGCCTGATTTATCAGTGCATTTTATTCCAAAGAAAAAAGTTTATCTTCATAATCAAATAACTGACTGCAAACTCACTTATATATATATATATATATATATATATATATATATATATATATATGTCTATAATAAGCTGACTGTAAGTTGCTTTGCATTAAAGCATCTACTAAATGAGTTCTAACATACCATCTGTGTGTTTATGTCAGTATGGAAATGTGGGACCCATGGCTATCACATTATGTCAGAGTTTAGGACAGAACCTTGGAATGATGTGGAACAAAGACCGTGCTACTGCAGGTAACCATCCTTCCACTCCTGACAAAATATAACGAAAAAGAGGACTGCTGTTTTAATGTGTGTGTGTGTGTGTGTGTGTGTGGTAGGAGACTGTAGATGTCCAGATCCATGGTTAGGCTGCATCATGGAAGATACGGGGTGAGTCCGTTTTTGGGTCTTTGTGTTAGTGCATTTTTATTGCAACATTCATGCCAGAAACATACATTATGCAAGTGCACAAGCTCAGTCACAAATGTTTGGCAAATGGATTGCAAGCATGAGGCCCTATTGTATATGATGTGAATTCTTGTTAGAGTTAAGCAAAATTCAGAATTGAGGAATTTTTGAATTCACCATGCCCCACAGGATAACTTGAAGAGGAATTTACTGAATTGCAATTCAAAGAAATTCAACACAGGTAAAGCATTCTGTAAGAGTTCTCCCACCCTGGTCCACTAAAGATAAATAATTTAATACAATGAATATATGTGTATTTTTTTGTCCCTAAGGCATATAAACCACCAAACATCTAATTATTTTGCAAACAATGCTGTCAAGTCAGCAAATCTTAACTTACATTTAATTAGTTACAGTTATGTGAATTTCTTTGAATTTCAGTTCATTGTAATTCTACTTCCTTACATTGAATTTTGAATAGAATTATGTATTCAATCTTCATCTTAATTTAAATTCACTTCAAATTTAGAAATTGAATTGAAAATTGAATTGATAGATTCTTTTTAAACTTGCACCATGGAGATAATTTTTTAAGTCTGCTAAATAGTTTGTTTCTGTAGCACAACTGGTAGAGCATGGCACTAGCAATACTAGTCATAGATTTGATTCTCAGGATCACTCATAATGTATACCTTGAATGCACTGTAAAGGCCAATTCACACTGCACCGACAGACACTGACCACTGGCGACAGTCACCAGATTACAGTATGTCACTTTTTCAAGACCTGACAAACCGATTTAACATGTTTAATCTGTAAAATTAAGAGCCAACAGATGCCGACAGGGGTGACTCACTGATCCAACAAAACCTGACAAATATGTCTAGTGCAGTGTGAATTAGTCTCAGGTTGCTTTGGATACAACTGTCTGTCAGATAAAAAAAACATTTTGCTGTTCCTTTTCAAATACACTGTTTCCATGTAAGGGTAACTGAACTGTAGTAACTGTATTATGTGATCCTGACAGATACTATCTACCCAGAAAGTTTTCACGGTGCAGTATAGAGGAGTACATTCAGTTCCTCCAGCAAGGAGGAGGGAGCTGCCTCTTCAATAAACCTAACAAGGTTTGTCTGGAACATCCACAAAAAATGTTAAAATTTTTATATATATATATATATATATATATATATATATATATATATATATATATATATATATATATATATATATATATATATATTTTTTTTTTTTTTTTTTTTATGGGTATAATGGTACACAGAAGTCACAGTTTGGTACGTTCCTCGGTTTTGGAGTCATGGTTCGATACGAGTTTGGTACATTTACATGTCCGGCCCCCCCAGATTCCTGTTTGCTTAAAATAAAAAATTAAGGACTTATTGGTATGATTGACGTGCGTGCCTACACTGTCATTTCCTTTGCGTGTGAGAGTTCATTAACATGCGGTGACAATGGAAGATGCACAAAGTTCAATATTATCCCTTGTTTTGGGTTGATGCATAGATCGTCTCTTGTTTTTTTGGCCTTTTTCCTGTTGTGGCGGTTAGCAAACAGCATTGCATTACTGTGCACGCCCCCTTCTGGATGCAGTGTGGATTGCATGTGACTGACTACAGGTGCTAGTCATATAATTAGAATATCATCAAAAAGTTGATTTATTTCACTAATTCCATTCAAAAAGTGAAACTTGTATATTATATTCATTCATTACACACAGACTGATATATTTCAAATATTTCAATACCCCATAGATTTTCTATGGGGTTAAGGTCAGGTGAGTTTGCTGGCCAATCAAGAACAGGGATACCATGGTCCTTAAACCAGGTACTGGTTGCTTTGGCACTGTGTGCAGGTGCCAAGTCCTATTGGAAAATGAAATCTGCATCTCCATAAAGTTGGTCAGCAGCAGGAAGCATGAAGTGCTCTAAAACTTCCTGGTATATGGCTGCGTTGACCTTGGACTTCAGAAAACACAGTGGACCAACACCAGCAGATGACATGGCACCCCAAACCATCACTGACTGTGGAAACTTTACACTGGACCTCAAGCAATGTGGATTGTGTGCCTCTCCTCTCTTTCTCCAGACTCTGGGACCCTGATTTCCAAAGGAAATGCAAAATTTACTTTCATCAGAGAACATAACTTTGGACCACTCAGCAGCAGTCCAGTCCTTTTTGTCTTTAGCCCAGGTGAGACGCTTCTGACGCTGTCTGCTGTTCAAGAGTGGCTTGACACAAGGAATGCGACAGCTGAAACCCATGTCTCGCATATGTCTGTGCGTAGTGGTTCTTGAAGCACTGACTCCAGCTGCAGTCCACTCTTTGTGAATCTCCCCCACATTTTTGAATGGGTTTTGTTTCACAATCCTCTCCAGGGTGCGGTTATCCCTATTGCTTGTACACTTTTTTCTACCACATCTTTTCCTTCCCTTCACCTCTCTATTAATGTGCTTGGACACAGAGCTCTGTGAACAGCCAGTCTCTTTTGCAATGACCTTTTGTGTCTTGCCCTCCTTGTGCAAGGTGTCAATGGTCGTCTTTTGGACAACTGTCAAGTCAGCAGTCTTCCCCATGATTGTGTAGCCTACAGAACTAGACTGAGAGACCATTTAAAGGCCTTTGCAGGAGTTTTGAGTTAATTAGCTGATTAGAGTGTGGCACCAGGTGTCTTCAATATTGAACCTTTTCACAATATTCTAATTTTCTGAGATACTGAATTTGGGATTTTCCTTAGTTGTCAGTTATAATCATCAAAATTAAAAGAAATAAACATTTGAAATATATCAGTATGTGTGTAATGAATGAATATAATATACAAGTTTCACTTTTTGAATGGAATTAGTGAAATAAATCAACTTTTTGATGATATTCTAATTATACGACCAGCACCTGTATATTTGTCGTCTGACTGTATGCACTGAACCAAGACGCCAGTACCGTGACGATTTGGGATAAATACTAACCCTAACCCTAAACCTAACCCTAACCCTACCCTAACCCTAACCCTACCCTACCCTACCCTACCCTACCCTACCCTACCCTACCCTAACCCTAACCCTAACCCTACACCCTAACCCTAACCTAACCTAACCTAACCCTAACCCTAACTAACCCTAACCTAACCCTAACCCTAACCTAACCCTAACCTTAACCCACCCTAAACCTGACCCTAACCCTAACCCTAACTAACCCTAACCCTAACCCACCCTAACCTAACCTAACCTAACCTAAACCTAAACCTAACCTAACCCAACCTAACCTAACCTAACCTAACCTAACCTAACCTACCCTAACCCTAACCCTACCCTACCCTAACCTAACCTAACCTAACCTAACCCTAACCTAACCCTAACCCTAACCCCAACCCTAACCCCTTAACCCCTAACCCTACCCTAACCCTAACCTAACCTAACCTAACCCTAACCCTAACCCTAACCCTAACCTAACCCTAACTTACCCTAACCCATTACACCCCTAATATATATATATAACCCACTACAAGCAAAATATTTTAGTAGGGTGATTTTATCAAATGCTGCCCTATATTTTCACAGACAATTTGTATTCTAACAAATTGTGTAGTCTTTGTCCTTATCTTTGTAAAAGTTCTAGACATTTTACAACAGCAGTGAAATGTATGCCATAGTGACCCTAACCCTTAACCCTAACCCTAACCTAACCTAACCCTAACCCTTAACCCTTAACCCTTAACCCTAACCCTAACCCTAACCCTTAACCCTTAACCCTTAACCCTTAACCCTAACCCTAACCCTAACCCACCCTACCCTACCCTACCCTAACCTAACCTAACCTAACCTAACCCTAACCTGACCTGACCTAACCCCTAACCCCTAACCCCTAACCCCTAACCCCTTAACCCTTAACCCTAACCCTAACCTAACCTAACCCTAACCCTAACCTAACCCTAACTTACCCTAACCCATTACACCCCTAATATATATATAACCCACTACAAGCAAAACATTTTAGTAGGGTGATTTTATCAAATGCTGCCCTATATTTTGACAGACAATATTCTAACAAATTGTGTAGTCTTTGTCCTTATCTTTGTAAAACGTTTAGACATTTTACAACAGCAGTGAAATGTATGCCATAGTGACCCTAACCCTTAACCCTAAATCTAACCCTAACCCTAACCCTAAACCTAACCCTACCCTAACCTACCCTAACCTAACCCTAACCCTAACCCTAACCCTACCCTACCCTACCCTACCCTACCCTAACCTAACCTAACCTAACCTAACCTAACCCTACCCAACCCTAACCCTAACCCTAACCCTAACCTAACCCTAACCCTAACCCTAACCCTAACCCTAACCCTAACCCCTTAACCCTTAACCCTTAACCCTTAACCCTTAACCCTTAACCCTACCCTAACCTAACCTAACCTAACCTAACCCTAACCTACCCTAACCTAACCTAACCTAACCTAACCCTAACCCTAACCCTACCCTAACCTAACCTAACCCTAACCTAACCCTAACTTACCCTAACCCATTACACCCCTAATATATATATAACCCACTACAAGCAAAACATTTTAGTAGGGTGATTTTATCAAATGCTGCCCTATATTTTGACAGACAATATTCTAACAAATTGTGTAGTCTTTGTCCTTATCTTTGTAAAAGTTATAGACATTTTACAACAGCAGTGAAATGTATGCCATAGTGACCCTAACCCTTAACCCTAAACCTAACCCTAACCCTACCCTACCCTACCCTACCCTACCCTAACCCTAACCTAACCTAACCTAACCTAACCCTAACCCCTTAACCCTTAACCCTAACCCTAACCTAACCTAACCCTAACCCTAACCTAACCCTAACTTACCCTAACCCATTACACCCCTAATATATATATAACCCACTACAAGCAAAACATTTTAGTAGGGTGATTTTATCAAATGCTGCCCTATATTTTGACAGACAATATTCTAACAAATTGTGTAGTCTTTGTCCTTATCTTTGTAAAAGTTCTAGACATTTTACAACAGCAGTGAAATGTATGCCATAGTGAATGCTGGGAATTTGAGTCCCACCCCCAGAGCACCACAGACATCAAACTGCCCCCTCTTAAGGCTCAGGTTCACTTCATGTTCCGCATTCCGCTCAATCTCGTGCACAGTTGAGCGCACAAGCTTTTCAAAGTATACTCCTTTGACGATGAGTGTGTAGAGACACATTCTAGTGGATCATCCTTTTAAATGCTCAAATCACTTGCACATGCTTTGTTGTCTTCTCACAAGTCTGTGTGGATACAAAAATCTGGCTGCATGCAGAAGTGTGCACGGACATCAGCGAACTGTGTTGATGACGAAATTACATCACCTGGACTGTCCGCGAGCCAGAGCAGAATGTGGACAAGGAAAATATACTTTAGGCTTTAGAGCTTAGCAATTCCACACTCCCATACATATACTTGGTACATGGTGTCCACTGCTGTAGTCTCACAAGGTCTTGGACCTTTATCAGGGGCTGCTTTTTCCAGAAGCATCCACAATCTACTTAGGTTAACAATGGGAAAAGGGCATGTGGTAGTAACGTTCTGGCTGCACTTAACGTTTTAGTTGTACATGGTAAACCATGCCTGAGATCCATTCTAAAAACTTCTCAAGGCTGCTGCACTGGAAATTGTCTCCAGGCAGTACACTAATACCATGCTCTTAATGGCAAAATCTTTCCCTTTAGTGAAAATTGTAGATTCTGAAGTTGAAATGCTCCCAGTCCATCACTTTGGAGGTTCAGGGGTATAGTGTAGGTCTCCCTGGCCTCAAGCTCTTGATAGACCTCTCATGAACACCTATGCTTCAAAGTTCCTCGTCTGGAAACTGTGCAGCTCCTCGAGTACTCTAAGTTGTTACTGGGAAGGGGGCCTGGGTCTCCAGTGGGGACCCACTCTGCACTTGGTCCCTTTTGGGATGTGTGGAGGTCACAGCAGTAGACAAATTGGTCTGTATCCCGAAGGCACCAGAGTCAGTAAAACTGTACAATGGGATGTTACAGTATCTTAGACACTCCTGCTCTCACAGAGTCATGAACCTTGTAATGGCAAGTGCAAATTATGCTAAAATTTGTTCCACTTATGGCACATTGCATTCTCGGAAAGGGAACCTCAACCCCAACAACACAGACATAATAAATATACAAATTAGCTTGTATTTAGCTGTGTAGCTTATAGTGTAATTATCTCCTTTCTTTAACGGATAGATATTATGTTCATTGATAGATAGATTGATGCATTTTTTGAGTAGCTTGCTTAACACTGCATATTTATTATAAGGATCTGGCAGTGACATGATATTTTCTGTCGCTACAGTTGTTGGATCCTCCTGAATGTGGCAATGGTTTTGTGGAACAGGGAGAAGAATGTGACTGTGGCTCTCAAGTGGTGGGTGACAAGATAACAAATTTTCTTTGAAAATCTAACAGAAACAGACATCATTCTCTGAGTATTCATTAATTAAATCTGCACCTTCTTTTGAAGTGTGTTAGTTTAAGAGAACAGGAAGGTGACGGTTGCAATGCTTTGATAAGCTAACGTTTGTTTTTTTGGTTGTGCACTCTTGTAGGATTGCTCTCGAGCTGGGGGTGCATGCTGTAAAAAATGTACTTTGACCCATGATGCAATGTGTAGCAATGGACTCTGTTGTAGCCGTTGCAAGGTAAGTGGTGTTCATCTACTCACCTTTATGACATGACCAAGGGCTGTCAGTTGTTTCCCCTGCCTTTGGCCTAGGATACGGAGATAGGCACCAGCCCTATGACCTTTCAAAGCTCAAATAGGGAAGTGAGAGAAGGGCTGTCAAGCTCCAAAAAGGACCAAAGGACCTTCATAACTATGGTTTTTGTTCTGGTTTAGATCTAGTTCCTTGTTTATTAAGCATCATAAAAGTTGTCCATAATCAGGAGTGGATCTAGGGCAACTGCCACCCTAAGAAAAAACATTACCACCCCCAAATTTTCATAGTATAAAATAAAAATGTAAGCAGTGTTTCCTGTACTACTTTTCAGCAGCGGCGCTTCAATTCAAGCGTATCACAAAAATGGCAATAAAACGTCTATCTAGAAATTGTCCTACTGGGTTGCACGTGGATGCAGCGCGCCCAGTGTAGTCGGCTTCATTAATAAATGACAACCAGTTCTTTATGAGTCAAAAACATAGTGCAGCCCAATTACATATGGTCTGTTTTTTCTATTTGTTCGTGAATTGGAAAATGACTGCTTCTTGGCTAACTCAGAGATCCTCTGAGAAATCTTATCCCATCCAGATAGAATATGTCTAAGATTCCATTTTGTTTGGCAAGTAGATTCCCCGACCGCCTGCTCAACTTTCATCACGGATATAGGCCTTTTTGCCATGCGACAAAAATAAATAAAATTAAATCAATAAGATCACGGAAACTAAAGCAGAGTTAGATAAGAAATGTATGCTGGCTTGTCTTAAAGCCAACTTGTTTAAAAATGTAAAATAGTTTGAAGTTAGGTTAGAATATATGATGTTCTGTTTGCTTAAGGGTGTTGGTACAGTTTATGGTTGCTAGGGTGTTCTGGATGACCTTCCATAACATCCATACAGGCATTTCTTCCTCTGTTAATAACAGAAACTCAAACATTGTTTGCAAACTGATCCAGTCACAGTGCTTTGATATTTTGGTAGGCTATTTCTTACTAATGTTTGCAAATTCCAAAGGTTTTGCTGCTCTTAAACTTGCGATTTATATCATCCAAGAAGCCTATGTAATATTATTGAAATAATTTGTCTCCTCTATGTAGTATACTGTAACAAATGCCAGGAATTTACTGGATTAAAGAGTATTTGCTTGGGATCTTGGACCGTGTATAGTCATATTCAAATTTCTGATCTAGCCAAGTCACAAGTGTGACAAATGGATGACAAATTTGTCAAGCTAGAATATAAAATAAACTAATTGGCTGATTTTAAGTTAGTCAAACTATTCTTAGCATGAATATGAAGATTTTATTTTAGCATGAAGGTTTACCTTTTTTTTTTACTTTTTATTTATATTATTTCAAATTCATAACTGTTTGTAGATGAATCTTTCACAATAGTGAAGCAACTGCTGAGATACATCTTTGAAAGATAACATCATCTTGCAACATTTTTATAAGCATAATCTACGGCGGCCGAGAGAGCTCAACGCACTGCAACTGAAGGAAACACATGCAAATAGAAAAAACAGCAGCAAATTAAGAAAACATCTTCAGTTTGACAACACATGCACTGCAAATACTCACAACGCAACCACATACAGAAACATGCTGCAAATAGCATGGAAATATTTATTATTAAGTTAAATATTACGTTGACTGTTTGTGTGTTGTGAGTATTTGCGATGTGTTGCAGCGCGTTGAGCTCTCTCGGCCACCATAATAATCTATTCATGCTGCATTGCATGTTGGGTACCTTCATAGTATATGCACTGTAGAAATACAGTATGATATTGTTTGTTTACAGTAATTGTTGTGTTTTCTAATAATGTAAATTCACAGTAAAACCATGTTTTTTTTACAGTACAATTGAAAAAGACAAATTTTTATCCTGCCAGTAAAGTACTGTAGATTTCAGAGAGTGCAGTTAGATACAAAAGAAGTCCTACTGTAAAATAATTGAAAATTATGCAGTTATTAATCTGTAATATACTGTAATTTCACACTAAAATGTTTAACAGTGTAATGATACAAGCTCAGGTTGATGTTTTTGATAACTAGCCAAAGTATGCCAGGAAGGGAAAAAACGTGTGAATTGCGTTACATATTTTTAACGTGTTAAATAAAATAATAATATTTTTGATAGCACTATAAATAATATATTGCCATTGTAACGGAGGCTAGCTAGTAGTCGCTGTGTGAGTAAACCTCACTCCTCTGATCTCAAGAGACGCTCTAGCAGCCTTTAGCCTCCTTGTTAGAGCGTTTGACTCTCATGCTGGCGGACCCGGGCTCGAGTCCCGTTTGGTGCGGGTGGTTTGAACAGGAGGGGTTACATTGGTGCCGTGACCCGTATGGGGGGTGAGTGTAACGGAGACCAGCTAGTAGACGCTGTGCGAGTAAACCTCACTCCTCTGATCTCAAGAGATGCTCTAGCAACTGACACTATAGGTTGCAGCCTTTAGCCTCCTTGTTAAAGCATCCGACTCTCATGCTGGCGGACCCATGTTCGAGTCCTGCTTGGAGCGGGCGGTTTGAACAGGAGGGGTTACACCATGTATATTAACACAAATGCTTCGATTCTTTAAAATAGCCAGAGTGATTTGTTTGAGATCAGGCTACACTGGTTGCATTGTATGTTTTTGATTCACTAAAAAGAACTGGTTCATTAGCGTCATGTGTCTAGATTGGGTGCACTGCATGAGCCATGTGGAGCCATTATTTCGCAACACAATGTCTTTTCATCACACTGGAGCTCCACTGCTGTTAATCAGTCCAAGAAACTGCTTACATTTATATTTTATACATTGGGATACCAATCTTCTCTTTTTTGTCACCCAGTAGATCTGCCCCTGTATCAGTTGATCTGGTTCACAAAACAGCCTGAATGATTCATTCACATATCTCTATTCAGTTAGGTGAATTCATTATCCAGTCACACTGGTTCTTGAGCTGTGCGTTCACTGGAGAGAAATATTATCTGTGAATATCTTTTTTTTTTTTTTTTACATTTGTGTGTTTCTCACACAAGAAAAGATTGTTTAGAATTTCTCTTATTGTGTTTCACACAAGAAAGAAAGTCATACAGGTTTGAAACAGCACAAGCAGCAGTCAAAACTTTTGTTTTTGTAATTTATCGTCATTCATTTAGTATAGTTTTGTTGTGTATTTAACTCACTGAAAGACTGTGTGTGTTGCAGTATGAGCAGAGAGGAGTGGTCTGCAGGGATGCGGTGAATGACTGTGATGTGCCGGAAACGTGCACTGGCGATTCGAGTAAAGTAATGATACATTTATATATATAAAAAGCATTAAAATCATTATCATCATAATAGTACTAATAATGCAAGAAATTTACATGTGCTTTTCATTAATTTCTCAAACAGTGTCCACATAATGTCCACAAACTGGATGGTTACATGTGCAATGCTGGACTGGTAAAATATTCTGTTTTTCTATCTAATGTTGGACATGTTTCTTATTACAATAGTACAGCACTAAGCATTGTTACTGTGTATTTGTTTGCATGATATTTTGTATAACACTGGCAGACTTATCTTTTAAAACTATTACTGTTACAGTAATACTGTTGCGTGCACTTTGGTTTAAAATAATGTTGGCCTTTTAGTGGTGTGTAGATGCATAAGTGTTCAGTTTCCGATGTCATTAATTGTAGAAATGTGGTGTTCACACTATGCATTAGTCACTATTCATTTATCCCACAAGCAAATCTCTCCAATAACAAAATCATTTCTGACTGGTCGTGTGATCTCAGTATTTCTGTGTATTTCCATGAGCCTACTGTTATTAGGTTACTGATATATCTGCAATGATTGTATATGCTTTTAAAGGTATTTTATTATTACCGTATTATTATTATTATTTTTATTATATAAATTATAAGGTATTTTTAAGTATTATTAATTTCATTCTCCTTTAATTTTTTATGTGACAGTAGTGACAGAGGACATCATCTGTGTGTCCTTTTTTTAATGTCAGGCTTAGTGTGTGTGTATGCACTGTATGTATACTATAAGCTGATGTACTCTTTTCTGGCTCTCTCAGGGCCGCTGCTATGGGGGCCGCTGTAAGACCAGGGATGCCCAGTGTCAGGCGCTCTGGGGCCACAGTGAGTAACATCATACAGTATATAGTGTTTAAAAACCTCAAAACAAGTAATGAATAATGTCATACAGATGTTGACATTATGGTTGGTTTTTGTTAGTATAAATCTGTACTGTTTAGATTTGTTTTTAAATAGTGTTCGAATTTTCTCCACTAGAGGTTGCTTATTCAAAACAAAGGCGTAGCTTGATGACACCTTGATTTCGCGGAATCATAAGAGTTGTTGTCTTCACCTCTAGTCGGTGGAAAAGAATCCGATGGGGCTCAGGCCAAAATCATATTCATGGATCAGTTAATGTATTTAAGATTTATTAACGTCACTGTAGTATGAAGCAGGGTGGGGCTGAAAGCCGTTGGAGCGGAACGAGGCCGCTGGAACGATTGCTAATGAGAGACAAGCACGACACACAGAGGGGACACTAAATTTTCAAATAAATATCCAAATAAATTTAAATACTAAACTAAATTAA
Organism: Rhinogobio ventralis; assembly: GCA_039654625.1. Classification (NCBI taxonomy): domain Eukaryota; kingdom Metazoa; phylum Chordata; class Actinopteri; order Cypriniformes; family Gobionidae; genus Rhinogobio; species Rhinogobio ventralis. Next base: position 12,321,317 of record CM077212.1, on the reverse strand, counting down.
CTATGTCAACTACATTACTTGAATATATATGATAATTGAAATGAGCTAGATGACATCACCGTTTTCTCCAGAGCGGCTGTACAGCCGAATCAAATTCTGTTCATTATTTTCCTGTTTAACACTGTGAAGCTGCTTTGAAATAATCTGCATTGTAAAAAGCGTTATATAAATAAAGTTGACTTGACTTGACAGAGCATTTCGGAGCAAAGGGGGCACTGCAGGTGTTTCTATTTTGCCCCATGTGCACAGGTTGGATGGACTTGGGAGGACATCATATTACATTATTATTGTAATAAAATGTTCATAATGTAATAATTTTCTCAAAATGTAATAATCTTGAGCTCATAATGTATAACTTTTTTTACATTATGAGAGAATTATTACATCTCACCAAAAACATGTTATATTTTCATTATTGTAATAGCTTTTAAAACATAAAAATATTAGTATTCCCTTACAGTAAATTTTTTTAAAAATCTAAAGATTCAGATTTAAATTTTTTAAATGTACTATAAAGAAATAATTTTTAATAATAATAATTTCATGAATATTTAAATCTGTTGCATTTCACAGGTAGTTTAAGACTTGATTTATATGTTTAAAAATTGACTGTAAGGGAATACTAATTTTTTTTTATGTTTTAAAAGCTATTAGAATAATAAAAATACGACATGTTTTTGGTGAGTTTATAATGTAATACATTTCTCATAATGTTAAAATTATTACATTATGAGCTCAAGATTTTATTACGTTTTAAGGAAATTATTACATTAAGAACATTTTATTACAATAATAATGTAATACTTATGTGCAGTTTTTACATTATGTGCAGTTATTACATTATGAGTTGCTACACACCGGCCTGTCGCCAAACCTTCAGCCCATGGTCAGACCCCTTGTTTCTTTGGGCCAGAGTGCCCTTAGAACAGGTGTCCAGGCATGCTGTGGTATTCACGGATGCCTCTGCCACAGGGTGGGGGACCACGTACAATGGGCATGCAGTGTCAGGGGTTTGGATGGGCCCGCTCCTGCATTGGCACATCAACTGCCTCAAGTTGCTAGCAGTACATCTTGCACTGAGCCGCCTCAAAAATTTTAACATTTTTAAAAGAGTATAGTAAGGTTTAATGGTAACACTTTAGTATAGGGGACACATATTTACTAAAGCAAAAGTTGTAGTTAATAGTGATTTCCTAATTTACTGCTTATTAATAGTTATTAAGGTAATTGTTGTATCGTTTAAGTTTTGGTATTGGGTAGGATTAAGGGGTATAGAATATGGTCATGCCGAAAGCATTAAAGGAGTAGTTCACTTTAAAATGAAAATAACCCCAGGATATTTATTAATATAACTCCGATTGTGTTCATCAGAAAGAAGAAAGTCATACACCTAGGATGGCTTGAGGGTGAGTAAATCATGGGGTAATTTTCATTTTAAAGTGAACTACTCCTTTAATATGTGCTTTATAAGTACTAATAAACAGCCAATGTGCAAGCTAATAAGCAACTAGTGAGAATTGCTCCCCGTACTAAAGTGTTAACCCCCACCAAATTGTAACAATCAAAACAATGAAATATCTATGAAGAATTGACTTCATACAAATCCCACTATTATTTTGTAAGTAATTTAGAGGAAAAATGGAAACTTTTCTTCCAAACCACAGTATTTTCTTCCAAAAATGCTGTATTTCAACCACATGCAACACAATTATTTATGAATACATAGTCATTATAAGAAATCAGTGCCTATGAGAATCATGTACACCTCACTTGTTTAATTCTAATTCTAATTTAATGAAATTGCATATGCACAATGCTTGTGTGCCATTAGATGCAGCAGATCGCATGTGTTATGAGAAGCTGAACATTGAGGGTACGGAGCGTGGCAACTGCGGTCAGGACAGCAGCTCGCGCAGCTGGATTCAGTGCAATAAACAGTGAGTAACAACCAGAACACCACTTCATAACCTTTTCAGTGACATCATTGTTTCTCTCTTTGCTGGAACGATCCTTCTTTTTCCTCTTTATTTGTCTTTGTTATTTCTGTCTGTGTTCTTTCACAGGGATGTGTTGTGTGGATTTTTATTGTGCACTAATATCACGGTGAAACCACGTTATGGAGACTTAAATGGAGAAATCACAAGTCTCACCATCTACCATCAGAACAAGTACCTGGATTGTCGGTAAATGCATATATTTGCTTCCTGAGTATAATTAATTGATTTTAGGCATGTTCAGATATTTTTACTGGATACTGGTTAGGGTAAATTTAGGACTACCCAAATACTTGGGGTCAGATAGAGGTCTTTGGCCGCTGCATTGAGTCTTTCACATTTTTAAGACAGTCAAATAAAAAAAATAAAAAAGTTAGTTTAAGTAAATAACCTGATCCTGGCAGAAAATGTAAAGATTTTACAAAATGGTGATGAATTTTGTATGAATTTCTGTGTTTTGTACATAAACGTACGATTTTTAGAAAGGTCCACACTTAAAATTAACCATCAGTGAGGCATAAGCAAATTGTACAAAAATGTATGGATGAGATGAACTATGATGGAAACACATTTACTGAATAAATCCCTCGATGCACAACATAAAACTAACGTGACTTTGCTTAAACAGTGGATGCGATTGGATAACTGGACTAACCAGTGGACCAATTTTATTGAACAGCATCTCAAATGTTTGTTTAATGATTCTGAAATGCCTGAGCCAAAGTCTGTCATCAGAATGATTTGGTATAATGACCTCCCAGAACTGTCTCACATGATTCCATTTCCAAACACCAACATCCGAATGCAAGATAGCATGACAGCTTTTATTGCATTTTGTTTGCACGCTCTGAGCCACCAGTCATTTATGATGGAAGAAAAAAGAGCCACAGTTTCTTCTCCGATTGCAGCAACTTCCATTTTTATTACAGATATTTCTCTTGAACACGTGATGGAAACGGTGCTTTATTCACAAAAGTTTTTTTGCGATATTCCAATTTTGGATTGAAACATAGCTACTGTTCCTCTCCAGAGTCTTCAGCACTGCTGATTCACTGGACTAAATGTCATTGTTGACAAGTTGTTGTCTGACTTATGGAACGCAAGGTTCCACCGAAAATGAGCAACGTTTGTGTGGAGTTTTGGTTCCTTGCTACTGTCGCCTTTGGCTTGGCTTGCTCAGTTGGGGACACTAAATTTTCAAATAAATAACCAAATAAATTTAATTACTAAACTAAATTAACTATATCAACTACATTACTTGAATATATATGATAATTGAAATGAGCTGATGACATCACCGTTTTCTCCAGAGCGGCTGTACAGCCGAATCAAATTCTGTTGCATTATTTTCCTGTTTAACACTGTGAAGCTGCTTTGAAACAATCTGCATTGTAAAAAGCGCTATATAAATAAAGTTGACTTGACTTGACTCAAGAGGTTGTGTTCAAAGTAACCTTTGCAGTGTGTGTTTGTGTGTAACACCTGAACTGTTGTTTGTGTGTGTTTAGTGGGGGTCATGCAGTGCTAGATGACGGCACTGATCTCGGGTACGTAGAGGACGGCACACCGTGTGGTCCTAATATGATGTGCCTGGACCATCGCTGTCTGCCTGTCACCACCTTCAACCTGTCATCCTGTCCCGGTTCGTCCTTCTCTCAAGTGTGCTCTGATCATGGGGTGAGCTGCTTATCTTTGACAAATCTAACATCTGTCACACACTGTCTGTTTTGCGGTCGATTACTTACCCTCATGTCATTCCAAACCCATAAGACTGTCGTTCATCTTCAAAACACAAAAAAGTGTATCCTTTTTTCCATCCACTGAAAGTCTGTAGTCAACATTTATTTTCAGGCTTAAAAAAGTACATAAAGACAACATAAACCTGCATGCTTAACATGAGAATCAGTGAGGTTTGTTCTTGTGTCATGCAAGCACATATTTGATGTGTAAGGAATAATTGACGACGAGCTGTTGAATTATTAGAAAAATAATGCACACCCAAGGTGGTAATGTGGTCACGACGCGAAGCGGAGTTCCGGTTTTTATTTCTAGACATTAGTCAGGTTTTATCCTTAAAACATTCTTATGTGCAGGAATTATTTCTTACACATCTAAACCCAAGCCTCCGTTGCTAATTCCAAAACGTCATTTTAGAGCTAGTAATGGAGGCTTGAGCCACTGATAGAAGACTAATGCAGTTATTAAAGTTATTAGAGAGAGAGATAGAGAGAGAGAGAGCGTATGTGAATTACCTCAGGCTCAGTCTGTGCGTCTCTTTCAACAGTGTTTGGCAGCAGCGTCTACTAATACAGAACTGTAAGAACAGTGCCTTTATTACCTCGCTAGTGAGAAATGTCATGTAGCTTTTAAGATGCTAAACTATTATACTGATAAAATCATCAGAGCAGCGCTGACAATACGTTTCTGTGCAAGTGTGTGTCCTGTCAGTGGGAGAGCAGAGAGAGCGTGAGAAAGAGAGTATGTGCGTTTCGTACATAATTAAACGTAATTTTGTAGGAAAAACATGGAAATAATTTGACGTTTTTATCCTATTGTTTACTATATTTCCTTGCTTGGTCAGTGTCGCTGTTTTTTTTTTTTTGTTGTTGTTTTTTTGCTGTTGTAAGCTGTAAAGACATTTGAAATAACTGAAATCATTTGGCGTAGTAATATGGAACTGTTATGCTGTCAAGACCTGCCTGGAACTACTTTTGCCATGTTTCCCTGAAAATAATTGCACGCCTTATAATGTTCGTCAGCCAATCAGATTTAAGCATTCAACAGCCCCGTAGTATAAGCTCTATTTATGCATGTTGATCAGTTTTTATATTTGAATAAACACTAAATTAAATCTGGTCATCATATAAAGCAATTGTGTCTCTTCAGAAGACATTGATTAATGCATAAGGATTACTTTTACAATGTCTTCATGAACTTGTTCTTTCAGTGGATGGACAAAAATTATGAGAGATATTAAAAATATCTTCATTTGTGTTCCTAAGATTAACAAAAGTCTTTGGTTTGGAATGACATGAGAGTGAGTAAATTATTTATATTTTGGATGAACTGACCTTTTATTCACATTCTTCTGTAGTTAATAAAGTTCTGCTTTAATAACTAATATTGTGGTAAAACAAAAGAGAGTGAAAAGAGAGATGAGATTTATTCATTCACCATTGACCTATACATACAGTATCATACTGCTAATCAGAGAATATTAACAACAGTATTTACAAGAAAAGAAACACCCACTGCTCTTGCCTGGTTATTTCCTGAGGTTCTTCCCTGTGTTCTTGTGGAATTTACTATTAAAGACTCCTCGTTATCCTTTTTGATCGTGCGCTTACTATGTGCCTTGCCTTTTGTTTTTTTTAGTCAAACCCATTGAATATTTTCTACCCCTAATATTGTACTTGTGCCAAATCATGTCATTATTGCTGTGAGTGACTTACAGGAATGTACTGTGTTGCCCTGGGACAGTTCTATCAACTTCAGATTCAGTTTCAACTGAAAAACATGTGGTTACAAGAGAGGTTCTACCACTCTACAATGCAAGCTATTACATGCTGAGGCATTACAAATGTTTTGTTTATCTGCTGTAGCCCAAAATAAAATATTATGAATATATACAGTCTTGCTCAAAAGTTTACACACCCATTGCAGAATCTGTGAAAATGTGACAAAATTAACAAAATGGGATCTTACAAAATGCATGTTATTTTTTATTTAGTACTGTCCTGAATACAATATTTGACATAAAAGATGTTTACTTACAGTCCACAAAACAAAAAAAAGCTGAATTTATAAAAATGACCCCGTTCAAAAGTTCACGTGCCCTTGATTCTTAATACCGTGTCGTTACCTGGAGTAGTACCACCTCCAAAGTTTTTTTGTTTTGTGATGGTTGTTCATGTCCCTTGTTTGTCCTGAACAGTTAAAATGCCCAATGTTCTTCAGAAAAATCCTTCAGGTCTTGCACATTCTTCAGTTTTTCAGCATCTTTTGCATATTTGAACCCTCTCCAGCAGTGACTATATGATTTTGAGATCCATCTTTTCACACTGAGGACAATTGAGGGACTTAAACACAACTATTAAAAAAGGTTCAAACATTCACTGATGCTCCAGAAGGAAACACGATGCATTAAGACCCAGGGGGTGAAAGGTGTGAGCCCCTGAAGGTGTGCTGTAGTATCTGCCACCAAGATGTTAGCAGCAGATCCTTTAAGTCCTGTAAGTTGCGATGTATTCAACACATCCCACAGATGCTCAATTGGATTGAGATCTGGGGAATTTGGAGGCCAAGTCAACACCTCAAACTTGTTGTGCTCCTCAAACCATTCCTGAACAATTTTTGCTTTGTGGCAGGGCCACCAGGAAATACCGTTTCCATGAAAGGGTGTACATGGTCTGCAACAATGCTTAGGTAGGTGGTACGTGTCAAAGTAACATCCACATGGATGGCAGGACCCAAGGTTTCCCAGCAGAACATTGCCCAAAGCATCACACTGCCTCCGCCTGCTTGCCTTCTTCCCATAGTGTATCCTGGTGCCATGTGTTCCCCAGGTAAGCGACGCACAAGCACCCGGCCATCCACGTGATGTAAAAGAAAGCGTGATTCATCAGACCAGGCCACCTTCTTCCATTGCTCCGTGGTCCAGTTCTGATGCTCACGTGCCCACTGTTGGCGCTTTCGGCAGTGGACAGGGGTCAGCATGGGCACCCTGACTGGTCTGCGGCTATGCAGCCCCATACGCAACAAACTTTGATGCACTGTGTATTCTGACACCTTTCTATCAGAACCAGCATTAACTTCTTGAGCACTTTGAGCTACAGTAGCAGTATACAGTTGATCGGACCACACGGGCCAGCCTTCGCTCACCACGTGCATCAATGAGCCTTGGCCGCCCATGACCCTGCCGCCGGTTCACCACTGTTCCTTCCTTGGACCACTTTTGATAGATACTGACCACTGCAGACCGGGAACACCCCACAAGAGCTGCAGTTTTCGAGATGCTCTGACCCAGTCATCTAGCCATCACAATTTAGCCCTTGTCAAACTCACTCAAATGTAAAATAATAATAATAATTTTTAAAAAAGCTTGATTAAAAAAAAATGATGATTATGATGTCCACACACATGGGAAATATAAGGATGTAATAAAAGCATTTATTTTTACTTTGTTTATGCCATGTCATGTCAAGTCAAATTTATTTGTATAGCACTTTTGACAATACACATCGTTTCAAAGCAGCTTTACAGAAATTCATACTGATATGTCTATAATGCTTTATTGCTTTACCATAGAGAAAGTTTTAGTTCTGGGTGGCATGATGATACAGGTCCTCCGGATTTTAGATCTAACTATATTCACGCAGGGACAATTAAGCGATTAATTTGCTATAATGTAATAATGTGAGTCAAGATATATATTTTTTTCCAGCTTTTGGCTTATCTAGATATTTTCTGCCTCTCTCCTTTTCAGACGTGCAGTAATGAGGTGAAGTGTATCTGTGACTCCAACTACACTGGGAAGGACTGCAGTGTGTATGACCCCATTCCAAACCCCCAACCTCTAGACGGTCCTGAGAAGTACAAAGGTTCACAACACATTTAGTCACTCTTTCACACATTTAGTGTTCGGAATGTAGTACTACATGTTTAGTGGTGTAACTAGGATCATAAGGGCCCCAGTTGTCTATTTAACATAAAATAAACATAAAATGTAAGTTCAAAATTGGGATAAATAGTGTCCATGAGGAAAGTTTCAGAAGAAAAGGGGGTTGTCCTTGTTGTGAATGCTGAGGGGGAGTGTGGTCCAGGTGAGGACAGGGATACTTTAAACAGACAAAGCTGGAAGATGGTGGTCTAGTGGGTTAAACCACTGAACTGAAGAAGGTTGCTGGTTCGATCTCACCTAGCCACCACAAGGCACTTTACTCCATGTTGCTCAAGGGGGATTGTCCCTGTAATAATTGCACTGTAAGTCGCTTTGGATAAAAGCGTCTGCCAAATGCATAAATGTAAATGCAAATGCATAAGTGTAAAGCTTCATTAACTTAGGATGAGCTTCATCACACACTACCAGCCATGTGTAAAGGGGATGGTGAACCGAGTGGAGGCATCTGTTATGTGGCACTGTGTAAAAATATTGTGAGAGCCACTAACTTTATTTTTTATTCAGGTGGATGTGCAGTGCTCAGAACCATATAAGGAACAATTTTAATATGCAGAAACAAAAAAAGATATTGTACTTGGGGTGGGACACAGGTGTAAATACAACATATACATTATTGTATGAAAAACTGGGACTTTTCTCTAATCGAAGCGTAGGATTGATAGCGAATTTAATATGACAGGAAGGGCCCAGTCATCATAAGATCATAAAAAAAATATTTACCAGCATGGGGAGAACTTGCAAACTCCATACAGAAAGGCCTCCCAGGACTCAAACATGGAACCTTCTGGCTGTGAAGCAAAATTTACGCATTTGGCAGACGCTTTTATCCAAAACGACTTACATTGCATTCAAGATCCATTCAAAATACATTTTATCATTTCATGGCATGCATTTCCTGGGAATCAAACCCATGACCTTGCCGTCAGCGCCATGCTTTACTCTTTGCGATACAGTAATGCTACCTACTGAACCACCAAGCCATTATCATGGTTATATGGTTTTAAACAGAAAAAAGCACACAACGGCACACAACGCCTCCAAAATATAGAAATGTATTGGCAGACTCTCATGTTTCGAGAACACAGGCTCTTCATCAGACCATCAAATGTCACCTTTGTGAGAGTCTGTCAATAAATTTCTATATTTTTGTCCAAGCACCCACTTTGAGCAATCTGCCTGTGATGTGCCTGCTTTTGTTTTGTGTTGGCTATATGGTTCGAGAGAGAGAGAGAGAGAGAGAGAGAGAGAGAGAGAGAGAGAGAGAGAGAGAGTGTTGTACTTTGAATTGAACTGTACAGTTTGTAATGCAAAAATATCCTAAACACATACGTATATTGCCCTATTATAAAATATTTAATGTAAGATAACAGTAATACATATTATATATATTATTATAAATATACCATGACCCTACAGAGGATAAGCAGTTTGGAGAATGGATGGATGGATAAATATATACATACATATGGATAAATATACAGTATATATCTGCTGAAAAAAGATTTTTTTTTTTTTAAACAGTTATCATACCGTGAATATTGAATACCGTTATAAACCTATTTCAGACATGGTATTTACAATTAAATGAAAATGTATTATAGATGAACATCATGACGCAAGTTTGGGAGGAGCTTGTCCATCTAATGAATCAGCCAATCACGCTTCAAGGGTATATAAGCAGTAACTCCTACCATCCTCCAGTGGCATTTCTCCAGATTTGATCTCAATTCAACATTGAATCTCCAGTAATGGACAGCACTCCAAATCTGTTTATCCCTTTTGCTCACGGATGAACTTGCGAATATAAATTTATATTAAATGCAGTTAGTTGAAGAGCACTTTTTTTGACCCACTTAAAGGGATAGTTCACCCAAAAATGAAAATTCTGTCATCATTTACTCACCCTCAAGTTGTTCCAAACCTGTATTAATTTCTTTCTTCTGCTGAACATAAAATAAGATATTTTAAATAATATGGGTAACCAAGCAGTTGATGGGCCCCATTGACTTCCATTGTATGGAAAAGTTAAAGTAGATATTTAGAAACATTGATTGTCTTTGAGAGGCCAGGTTCTTCATAGCCAAATAAACCAATAACAAAACCAAATGTTACCACAAGATGTCACTGCTGTCTCCTACAGAGAGCATGAAGGTAAAAGTAATCAATACAGGAAGATGAAAGATATAAAACTTCAACTTCAAAATAAAAGCACATGGCAAAATAAGTCATGAATAAAAATTAAAAACATAAAATGAGAATATATAACTAAAACCCACATGACAGATATGTCTTTATTCCCATTCCCTGTCTGTCCACAGGTCCGAGTGGTACAAACATCATCATTGGCTCCATAGCAGGAGCGATACTGCTGGCAGCTATAGTTCTGGGAGGAACAGGCTGGGGCTTCAAGTAAGGCATCGTACTGCATTAAAAAAATATGTTCAAGCAGCATTTTTTTCTTTCAATATAAAAATATTGAAATATTCGCCAGTTATTTTTTGCTTTATTAACATATGGCTTTAAAGAAATGGAAGGCATGTTGTGTGACTGTTATGTTAACCTTTATTTAACCAGGTAAGTCAGTTGAGAACCAATTTCTCATTTACAATGACGACCTGGTTTGTCCTTTTATGTATAATAGGCTTCAATAAATAATGTAAAGGGGTCATAGGATGCCTTTTTTAATGTTTACCCTTCCCTTTAGTGTGTAATGTATCTGTTTATGCATTTATAAGAAGTTACAAAGCTCATAGTCTCCCAAAAAAGGATTGAACACTGATCCAGACCTGCCTAAAATGCCTCGGTTGAAGTCCAGATATTACTTCCGGGAATGTAAAACATAAAGCAAAATAAGGTGAGGTTTCAGTGAATTGTAATGCTTCTCCATATCGTCAACATTTTTAACTGTGTGTTTATAATAGCTTAAAGCACTGGAACCTGATGCTCATGATTATGGTAAGGGACATTACATTTCCGACACTTAAAGGGGTAGTTCACCCAAAAATGAAAATTCTGTCATTTACTCTTCCTAAAGTTGTTCTAAACCTGTATGACTTTCTTTCTTCTGCTGAACACACACACACAAAAATATTTTGAAGATTATGGCTAACCAAAAGTTGATGGACCCCATTGACTTCCATAGTAGGAAAAAATACTTTAGAAGTCAATGGGGACCATCAACTGTTTGGTTACTGATATTCTTTAAAATATCTTCTTTTGTGTTCAGCAGAAGAAAGAAATTCAGACAGGTTTAGAACAACTTCAGGAAGAGTAAATGATGACAGAATTTTCATTTTTGGGTGAACTATATATTTAAGGTTTTTGGCCAATCACAATGCACTGGGTCAGCTGGCCAATCAGAGCACTGTAGTTTTCAGAAGTAGGGGCTTTTGTAGAAATTAGAGCATTTTAGACAGACTGAGAATAGGGGTATTGCAAAAATATTTGAACATTAATACATATTAACCTATTCTATTAATTGCATCATATGACCCCTTTCATTATCTTGACTGCTTATTTTATGGTAGCTAAATGCAGCAGTGTTTAATGTGACAGTTTCTTTTGTATAATTTAATTTCACAAACAGTCTTATTCTCTCCCTGTTTTGTTTCTTGACTACAGAAATATCAGAAGAGGAAGGTATGATCCCGCCCAACAAGACATGTGATGTCATACACCCAGTCCACCTAGCATATATTACACCAGCTGTTTTCACATCTTAGTCTGTCCATTTAGTTAATTAAATTAATAATTTGATACAGCGCACTTACGTTTTTATGTTGTACTTATATTTTAAAATGACTAGTATGTGATTACAGCTGTAATTCATTTCTGTAATTACATCTATAATTACATTTGTTGTCCCTAACCATACCCGCATCCCACCTCAATAGCAGCGAAATCGTTTGCAATGCAAGAACACACAATAAGTTGTTCTTCTTAACAATCATTTAAATGATGTAAATACATAGCAATTAAAGACAGCTAATGTTAAGTGTGACCAAAAATGTTTGCAATGCATTTACTACAGATTAATTGTAATACACCAGTCAATACACATCACATTTATTCACAAACTCCAGTTATTAGTTATAATGCAGACCTCATTGGATTACCAATACAGAAACAATCCCGTAACCTCATAAAACATATTTTATTGAGCTATGAACAATAATTGCCCTTTTAATCATATAATTGCTACAGTAACTTCTTAATTTGAAGTTACTCGTGTGGGCTTCATTTTGGATGCAAATAAAGAATATAAACTACAATACACAGTGAATTGTATCATTTAACATATTCTTTCTCTTCCTATATTTTCCTTCTTTCTGTGTCTATTCTTCAGATCTGGAGGGGGATAAAGCATGTCATCTGCTCTCCTGTGCTTCTCCACTGTGTTCTTTAAACTTTGAGGGAAACAGAAGAAACTACCAATGTCTTCCACTCTCTCATCAAACTCCAGTGTTACTCCCTCCTGTCTCTCCCACTTCCTGTTACTGCCTGTCACCTGTTGCCTCGAAACACTCCAGTACATCCCATGGTAACATTTTTAAACTGATTTCAGTTTTGAAGATGTTAGTTTTTACTATTAGTAATCAGTTTTGGTCTTTTAAACCTAGCACAGAAAATGAAAAAAGTCTTCATTTACTCACCCTCATGTTGTTTCAAACCCATATGACTCTCTTTCTTTCTTTCGCGGAGCACAAAATGAGATGTTGAACAGAAAGTTCACATTGTTGAGTTCCGGAAAAGGACCAAAAAGCACTATAAAGATTGCTTGTGCTCTATATGCAGATATATTACTGCATATTCAAACATGGCGCATCGAGATGCATCACTTCAGGTAAATAGTCAGAATTATCAAAACGTATTATAACTTATAAATGTATTATTAAAATGATTATAAAATTGTATTTACTATAGTGGTCCTAATCAGATAGCTGCCACATTAATCCAAACAGACACCAAGATCACTATGACCACTTTAAACTCTTTTTCTTTTTAAATGCTAAAGTATAAGACTTTTCTCTTAGAATATTTATGGATTTCCCAGTAGAAAGTATCTCTTGCAATGGAATGCCTGCTAGCATTCTATGTTTACCCTCATACTAGTCTGATATCAATAATCTTGCTGCTTTTACTATCATCCATAATAGTTAAAAACATGCATAACCATATGAATGTACTTTTATGTAACAAAAAATAAGGCATTGCTTATATGAGTTTAATGTAGTTTATACTTTTCATAAGCACATAGCTGAGTGAGGCAAGGCCAGGTCATTTAAGTAAAATATGTATTATGTATAATTTGTAAATCTTACAAGAGGAACACCGTTTGAATGCACTGAGCTGAGGATACATACGTATGTATATAATGTATATGACGGCACTATTTTGCCCTTTGACTGTGAAAATAACACTGTCAGATATAAGCACAAATACATTCTGGGGGTCGAGAATGAAGACAATGTTGACACTGATATACTGTATACAGTCGTAACTAATGGGCAAAACCACTTACAAAACCACAAAACTTACATTTCCAATCATTTTTATGTTACAACAATCTTGTCCACTATATAGTATAAAGGTGCACTAAGTGACTTTCTGTTCTGCTGGCTGATGTCACAGAGCTCTTAGACTTTATACTGACACCTATCAGTGTGGATCAAGGTGATCATCATTTTACATTTTCAAATTATTTACTTTATTTTAATAATAAAAAAGTACTTTGTTACTTGTAGTTTTTATAGTTTATAGATAATATTGTATTTTTAGTTTAGTTTTTTATTTTATGGACATACAGTACTTCTGTTTTTAACATTCAGAAGCAAAAAGAAGCATTTGTATTTACAATAAATCATACAAAACAACATATCAGGTCCATGCTGCTTATTGATTCTCGTGCACAGCCAGCAGAAAAGACACCCAGTAAGGCGGCAGTTGACTGGGTCACTTTTACTTTGTTGTACATTTTCATGTCGCCATTATGTATGTAATGAAATATATATAACTGGATATTGCATTCGTTTTCTTTGATCATTTTCAATCCTGTTAGACTTTATATCACATTAATGAAAAAAATCCAGTTCTTAAAGGCAGGGTAGGCTATTTTTTTTCATAAACACTTTTTGTTATTCTGGTTGAAACTCTCTTCACATCGTAATAGCAATCAATAGAAGTGGTCTAAATATTAAATATGTACATATATCATCTGTGGAAGTCTCAGGACCAAAAAATGTTCGTCCAATCATTGCATTCGGTCCCAACATATGTGACTCGTGCTGGCAAAATGAGTCGCAATGGTCAAATTTTCAAAAATGAGATTATTTTCATTTAAATCATTCTCTATTTAAAAAAATCCTCAGAAGGATATATGATTTGTTTGAATCGGACAAAAAATGACTGTGCTACACCTGTTTGAAGTCAATAATGTAACATCAGATGTTTTTCCCCAACTGTTAACCAAACGTTCACACAAGACATAACAGATAATGTTTGCGTGAATACTCGCCAAGACAAGATATTTTGAAATACTATAATTCTGTGTATATGTGTATAACGGGATCGCACGCTGTCTGAGGCGTCTGTCAGCACGAGTGAGATCGTTTTCATGGACAGAGGAAGGTACTCCTCTCCTAAAACATACAAATACAGATGCTTTTAGATGTTTAAGTGTTATTTGGAGCATTGGGATGGCTAGACGAGGGCTTAATGATTTCATTTTTGTGTAAACCTCAAAATCAACATTGTTTTGTTTTGCCTGTAGCTCAAAATTATCCCGTGTGCATTCCGACTCCTTTTGCCAGCCTGGGTCACATATGTATTTCCATACCCCCGCATGCCCTGCTCACACAGACATCACGTCATCAGTGCGTTCGGTAAGGCTATGCAGAGTTGTAGACAGACGTCAGTCACCGAACGCTGCAAACGAACAGCAGCCGCTTTTTACAGTTTCTCCTCCTGAACCAAAACAACAATCTTAAGTTCATGCCATGTCGTAACCGTAATTTAGAGACAGCAACCTGTGACGTTCAACCTGGAGCTGTTCTTAGACTTGGATTTATGCGTTTCTATATCAACACTATTGATGCCGAAATTAATCTGCAGCAGTCAGGTGGTACAACTAGAGCTCTATAAGTTGTTTACGTTTATTATTGTAATGTTATGTGCTTTAAGTTAATTTAACGTCATCTCATATGACACTTGAATCTGCTCTGGATGTGCGCAACCTGCGTGTTCATGTGTTTTGGACGAGGCGTGGCTTTGGAGAGCGCTCTGAAGTGCTCTAATGCTTTCAAAGCTAGCTTGCTAGTGCTAGCTGCTCCGAAATTGCCTACCCTACCTTTAAATGACATCATCCTTCAAGAAGTTTTGGTGGGAAAATAGTAAGTATTAGCAATGGATTTGATGATGGGATGTTCTACACTCTTAGAAAAAAGGTTGGGGTTCTAGGATTCTTGACTGAATTTTAAAGAATGCTCGGTTACACTTTATTTTAAGGTGCCCTTGTTACAATGTAATTAGAAATAAGTACTGAGTAATATTAATTAACAACATGTACTTACTATGTAATTAGGGTTAGGGTTTGGTTTAGGGTTAGTTGCTTGTAATTATGTGTAATATAATGTTATTACTATAGTAAATACATGCAAGATGTGTAACAGGGACACTGCATAATACTTTCATGTTTAAGTTATTTCTTTATTTTTCTACTGATAAAAGTATGTTTACTAGCTGCTTAAGTTATAAAAGTGAATTAAAAACAAAATTAATTAAAACTAAATCCATAAAATTATCCCATGACGGGACCCCTAAAAAGTTCTATATGGAGCGCCTGACAGAACCCTTTGAAGGTTCTATATAAAACCTTTTCTTCTAAGAGTGTGTTGTTAGCTAGTTTATCTCGCTTACAATTTCATCCTGAAATCTGTAGGATAATATAACAATTCAATATATGCAGTATATATATAAACTAACTTTTTGACACCCTCTTATAAGCTAACCCGCAGTCTCGCTTGGCTATGCCAAGAACTTTAACTTTATTTCCAACCTGTTAGGCGTGATGGAGACCTGTTCATGATTATTGTGTAAATAATCAAGCTATGCTAAAAAATGTTTAAAACGGACCAGAGCATATTTGTAGAAGAGTCTAATATACTTTATACTTATACTATTGTAGAATTACTTCCTTAAACTTAAGCATTTTTAACCTTTATCGACTTAAAAAATAAATAAAAGTTCTGTTGAAGAGAAATGAGCCAGTTACTAAGATGAAGTGAGTAGTACACAGTGGATACTTAACAGTGATCACAGGAATTTGGGTGCTTTTCCATACAAGATGCTTGCAAATATTGTCTTATTGTAATAATTTCAAAAGTGTCCATGCAACCTTTTGTTTTAGTAGGATCAAGTAACGTCTAAATGATGTTGTCGTATTTTCCTGTGCCTTCAAAAATACATCATAATCAAAGTTACATTCACCAATGATAAGCCTGTTCCAAAAGTTACTATAGTGGTACATGTGGTCATGTGTAATATTATCAAATACAGTACAGCCAAAAATCAGATCTGAACTTACAGTATTAAATTAAAGACATGTATACATTTATATACAATCAAACCAAAAATTATTCAGGTGGGTGCAGGACACTATAGTTCATTTATGTAAGTGAGGATAGCAAAATAAAGTAAACTGACATATTATACCAAAAAATTATTCATACAGTGGACTACCAGTAAAATTGATAAAAGTTTGGAACCAAATTGTTCAGACACTTTGCCCTGACCAAGTGTTTTTTCTTTAATTGCTAATGCAACCTTTTACACCACAGACTGAACAAGTATTGAACAACTAAATTGGTATTATCTAATTGTGTACTTCAATTTAACAGCTGACAGCTGATTGGTTGATTGTAATCCATTACATACCTTTCTATCAAAGTTATCTGACATTATCAAGATGAATTTGTTCTGACACAGAGTTCTTGTCGTATTTTATTACCATTTTCTAAACTATAGCGAATAAACTGTGATAATGTGAGAAAATGTTGAAGGTGTCTGAATACATTTTGGTTTGACTGTATGTCTTTAATTCTTTGATAATGTAAACATATTGGGTCCTTTAAAAACACAATCACACAGCAATCACACATCTACACCAAATATAGAGCATGTGCAAGATTCCAAAGAATGTTTTTTTTTTTTAATTGATTGATTGATTTTGGGGTTAAATGTTCTAGTGCAGTCCACCTGACATCTTGAGCCACGTTTTCAGCCAATTGATAGTTTAGGTTGCATTTGTTGGACTACTAAACAACGTCTGTTAACAAACCATTAACTTGATAGATGCTGAGAGGAATTATTAAGGACAATCTATTAACGTAGCTGATAACGTATTTTTAATATATTGCCTTCAGTCACATTCCAACATTTAATTCACTGAGTTCCAGTGTTTTAGCAGTTTTCTCTTTGAGTGTGAATTTTAAACTACAGATTTCTATATGTATAGGGTTATTACAGAAATGTTATACTTTGTAATACATTTCAAACAATTTAATTGATAGATTGAATGACATCTAAGTAATATCAGGTTCAGCTAAAGATCACTGCATATAAGAATTTTCCTCAATGATGCAACACGATCTCATTTCCAGTGGTTTGTAATGAACATCAATTAGCACTGTGGTAGAAAACAAAAAAAATATCCCAGAAAATGTTTCTTCTTTCCACAACTTGCTTGATGATTTGTTGTATCACCAAGAACAGGCTGCCAGCAAATTGTTGTTTTAAGTTGTTTTACATGTTTCTGTCACTAATGTTCGGGGAGAGAATTTTTTCAGAATGTATCAGCTGTAAACGACGACATAATGCTAACAGCAACAGAGCAGAACAATGTTTCTTTTATGTATATTATTATTGTCTGTCTGCAAAGGTCTAAATGTATTTGTAACATGTACTGGACAATTTTTTGTCATGATTTGTCAAATTTCACAAATACAAGTATCTACTGTGTATCAATATGTAGTTAAAAAAAACTTTGAAAGTATTCAAGAGTAGCAATGTTTTATTGTATATTTGTGTATAACAACTGCCATAAAAAAACACAAGGATTCCTGGAGAAATGTCTTCCGGGGTGTGAGACTGTGTGTGTAAATTTTGTAATAGCTTACCTGAAGCTTAAACTAACTGAATTGAGGAGAGGTAGACACATCGTTGATTTTGTCCTCTCAATTGCCATATAAAAATAGATTCTACTCAGCATGCGTGTGAGTGAAATGTTGAAAACAACTCATTTCTGTTCTTTTTCTCAGAGACGAGATGCAATGTAATTCTTTTTTTAATCTTAAAAAAAACCCCACTAGGAATGTTGACAAGACGTGCAAGTTATGAAGCTTAAATAAATAAAGACTTGAACATTACTTGCGTTGTTTTTAATAAACTATTTTATGTGAAGAAAACACCTTTCTTTACTTCCACACAGCTCTTCTTTTATCCAACAGACCTGTGCTGATGAGCCAATCACAGAAGACTTATGATAATTAGTGGGAGGATCTCCTGAATTAGGGAAGGGAAATTCAGTTAGAGATAGAAAAAGAACAACACAGCAATCCATGTCCACAGGCATATATATACACCGATCAGGCATAACATTATGACCTGACAGGTGAAGTGAATAACACTGATTATCTCTTCATCAATGCACCTGTTAGTGGGTGGGATATATTAGGCAGCAAGTGAACATTTTGTCCTCAAAGTTGATGTGTTAGAAGCAGGAAAAATGAGTTTGACAAGGGCCAAATTGTCTAGTGATGGCTAGATGACTGGGTCAGTGCGTCTCCAAAACTGCAGCTCTTGTGGGGTTTTCCCGGTGGGGAGCGAAGGCTGGCCCGTGTGGTCCGATCAAACAGACGAGCTACTGTAGCTCAAATTGCTCAAGAAGTTAATAGTGTATTCTGACACATTTCTATCAGAACCAGCGTGCATCGCAGTTGCGTATGGGGCTGAATAGCTGCAGACCAGTCAGGGTGCCCATGCTGACACCTGTCCAACGCAGAAAGCGCCAACAGTGGGCACGTGAGCATCAGAACTGGACCACGGAGCAATGAAAGAAGGTGGCCTGGTCTGATGAATCACGTTTTTTATTTTTTTACCTCACGTGGATCATGTGGATGGATCTTACCTGGGGAACACATGGCACCAGGATGCACTATGGGAAGAAGGCAAGCCGGCGGAGGCCGTGTGATGCTTTGGGCAATGTTCTGCAGGGAAACCTTGGGTCCTGCCATCCATGTGGATGTTATTTTGACATGTACCACCTACCTAAGCATTGTTGCAGACCATGTACACCCTTTCATGGAAACGGTATTCCCTGCTGGCTGTGGCCTCTTTCAGCAGGATAATGCGTCCTGCCACAAAGCAAAAATGGTTCAGGAATGGTTTGAGGAGCACAACGAGTTTGAGGTGTTGACTTGGCCTCCAAATTCCCCAGATCATAATCCAATCGAGCATCTGTGGGATGTGCTGAACAAACAAGTCTGATCCATGGAGGCCCCACCTTGCAACTTACAGGACTTAAAGGATCTGCTACTAACATCTTGATGCCAGATACCACAGCACACCTTCAGGGGTCTAGTGGAGTCCATGCCGATGGGTCAGGGCTGTTTTGACAGCAAAAGGGGAACCAACACAATATTAGGAAGGTGGTCATAATGTTATGCCTGTTCAGCTGTACAGATATGACTATATAGGGTATAGAACAACTTTTCTTAATGATTATGCTTTTTTCCCCCATTTATTCTTTTCATTCTGTGTGTGTGTGTGTGTGTGTGTGTGTGTGTGTGTGTGTGTGTGTGTGTGTGTGTGTGTGTGTGTGTGTGTGTGTTTTTAACTGAACTGGGTGATTTTTTTTTTTTTTTTTTACACAATTTGGGGAGAAAGAACTTTTACTTACATTTACATAAATCCATAAATAACTTTATACATTTTCAGTTTTGGAACATATAAATACAGAAAGGAAAACTTCTATTGTATAGCAGTACATGGGAGACGAAAGCAAATATAATTTTTACATTCCCATTTGCTCTAACAGAAAAAAATATATAGGGAGCGGTATAATGGCAGGGAGAAAAGATGTCAAATGTACAGTTTTCCCTCAGCAGCTGTATTAGTAAACCCACTGCAGCAGTGTTTATTGTTATTATAATAATAATAATAATAATAATAATATAAATGTAAATGTTTTTCGGTTTATTTATTTTAATTTGGTCTGATGAAAAGTATTTTTGTAGGCCAAATCCCAACAAGTTTTAGCACCCTTTGGCCCTGTTTCACAGACAGGGCTTAGATTAAGCCAGGATTAGGCCTTAGTTCAATTAGGACATTCAAGAGGCTATTATAAATGTGCCTTAGAAAAAAAACATTACTGGTTGCTTGAGACAAAACAATGGCATTTTAAGATATGTCTGTGCAAGTTGCTTTCAGTTAAAACAGCTCAAAAATGCATTTTAGTCTTTTAGGTTTGTGTTTTTGAAGCTTTTACTTGTCGTGAATTTGAACCATCCTAATGCAATTCCACTAATCCCAACATCATTTATGAGCCTACCTAAGAGAATGCTGTGGTCGATAGGCTGCACAGTCCATTAACGCCAATAAAGAGATGACGGTCTAAATCCCAACTGGAATTCAGCACCATTTCTCTCCAAGAAGGAACAGTTGAGAGGAGACAGATTTTTTTTTTTTCGGTCTGTAGTTAACTAATTCACTAGGATCAAGTTGGGTTTTTTATGAGAATTTCAAACATCATCAATGTGACAATATTAAATCTCAAGTATGATTATAACAATGAGTGGGTCCTGACAGGTGTTGTCTAACTCCGATAGAGTTTAGACTGTCTATAAATGTCAATGCATCTTTTTCATTATCTAAATGTATGTTAAAATCACCAGATTTTATCTGCAGCAAGTACTAACTCTAAAATCAGCAAATTACTTGATAAAGTCTGTGTGGTGCCTTGGTGGTGGCCAGAGCACATCTAGGTTGTGATCGGTGATCATGTCATTAACGATAAGTGAAAGTTAAAAATAGATCTAAAATTCATCAAGCCAAGCTTTATAAATTGTTTATTTTTATTATATTTCCCCACAGTCCTTTCGCCATGGGCTGGTGTGGCCGCACCAGTTGCACCGCCCTAGGGACGGCATTGGCTATGTATCTCCTATGTTTCTCCTCACCACGATAAGCAGGGAGGGGGCCAGAGCATATTACGGTGTCTGATATTGTACTTGCAAGTTCACACACCTCTTTAAATGTTCATTTTAGTGATATCTGATAGCTGACATGGATAACAATTTTACTGAATTTACATTTAGATTTAGCTAGCTGATGTCAGGTGTGCTAAAGCCCCTAAAAGCACAGGTGTTCTAACAGTGTTAATATTTGACTATGGTGGTTGGTGGCTCTCTGTATTTTTTATGTGCACAACTACCCCTTTTTAAATATGCAGCAATTTCATCCTGTTCAGGACATAGAGAGGCAACAATTATTTTAGTATGCATGTATAATTTATTCAAACTTTTGTCTCTGAATATATTTACAGACACCAGTGTTAAATTTAACAGAAGAAGTAGATGACATAGAAAAGGAACATGTATAAAACGGATGTCAAAAAAAAAAACATGGAATTTTATGACATTTTACATTTAAGTCATTTCACAATGTGAAAAGTGCTGTCCATTAGTAAACACTGCATGTCAAGATGAAATGATTGCATGTGTTTCGTGGTAGAGTTCAGATTACGTAGTCCAGAGATATTCCAAGTTCAAATAGATCAAAATTGCCAAAATAAAATGTCCCTGAAAAAGTGTTTATCAGTTTAAATACATACTTCTGCATTCAAATTGATCATTGCACCCACAGAGAGAGTTACTTTGCCCAGTTTTTGTAGTGCCACGTTAGTGTCACATTCTAGAATATCAATGTTTTCTAGAATATAAAGTTGCTCATAGGTAATTCCCCAATTATCATGATAAGCTTCTAGATTTCTTTGATAAATATGAAATGTCTAAAATTCTAAGAGTTCATGTAATCTCTCAGTGTCATTTAGCATCTGCTCTTCATTGAGTCTCTATATCCTAACACATCTAAAACATATCACACAAACGGTTCAAAGTTCTTTAAATAAAAATAAATCAAAAATCAATGAAATCCATGAAACCATTTTTACAGTTCATAATTTGAAACAAAGTGATTTACAAGTAATGCATATGAATGTAAGACAGAGTCAATTATGTTAAATTGTTGTGAATTGTTGCCATTATTTTTTAGTAAAACGCATTGGAATCCACTACGCCAAACTGCATAATACAAAACTCCTCTGTAGTTTCATTTAGGACACTGACACATATTCTTTACATTTTAAGACTGGAGCATCATAGCAAAGAACAAGAGCACTTGATGTGATCAGAACAGGTAAACAAGGTGCAAAAAGGTACAAGACTTTGCAGGTGTGTTCCTGAAGAAAAGAATGGCTGTCATGTACACAAAATATTAGAAGTAAATCTGCTTGTAAATAAAGCAGTGCTATTGAACTATTTCTAATCCAGTCTTAAGCCTCAAAGTGCAAAAGCTAAAGATATTTTGAAAATCATCCATCCATTTCTGCCAGTCATAACAAAATAAGTGTTTCTTTCACTCATTCTATTCAAATCTCACTGAACATTGAGCACAAACTAATTAAACCTGCACTGTTATGAAAAAACTAAACAACTTAAACCAGTCACTTACACCATAACTTAAAATAAACTATTAGGATCCTGTGGTCTGTGTACTTTGTTAGAACCATTAAAGTATGCATTTCATTTCTGGTTTAAAACACTGATAAATAGAATATGCAGATATGCTCATTTTCCTTATACAAAATTCTTCATTCAAAATCATAGACATTATAAACAATTTGTTTTTTTTAATAAATATATAAATGTTACATTTAAATTCTGGTGTGTTTTAGTCTCACTATCTGGAAAAGTAGGCGCAATAATAATTTTAAATATACATTTTAGGGTTAAAATATGAATGAAACATGGGTCATAAATTCACATGGGAATATATGGGTTTATGACAAATGGGAAAATACAGAATAAGAGCTTCCTGCCATTTTGTTAGCTTTTCATGGTTGTGTTTGATTATGTTCAGGCATGTGTTAAATATAACACCGGCAGAAAAAAAAAAATCTAAACCATTAGACTGTTTATGACCCCTTGAACAAAAAACATGAAATAGCCAGATCCAAGTTCTACACTATTCAGGTAGGCGGTTAACAACCATTTTTAAGTTTATTAAATAATAATTGTAATGCGGGATGGAGCAGGTGACCATTCAGAAGAAAGCTGTGTTTCAGAATTCCAATTTTCCATTTTTAACATGAAAAAATAATCAATGGCTAGAAGATATTCAGACCAAAAAGTCTTTGTATTTCCATTTGATGCATTAGAACAAAGTGTGTGTGTGTGGGGTGGGGCATGAGAAGATTTGAAGAAAACAAGCTATCTGAATGTACACTGACCTTAGTGCACCTTTTTATTTTTAAATTATTTATTTACATTACTATAAAATTAGCTTAAGAATTTCAATCAGCAATAAACATCAATCTAGACAGAAGCTGGGATGCGAGGGTTTTGAATCAGCAGTATGAAATGGTGCAACCAGGTGTTGAAGTGCAAGCGTACTAGTTGTTAGATTGCAGCCCTTAAAATTGAAAGAATGCCCTGTTAATAAAATGCGATTTTACTTTGATCAGTGCAATTCAAATGTGCTTTTTTGTTACCAATATACTTCTACATATACAGTACATATATTTATAGTTATGAAGATTGCTGAAAGTTTGGTCAAGTAAAGTGCTCAGTGTCGTTTTTTTCTGTATTGAACAGAGCCAATACTTTGAAACTTTAATGACCATACCAACTAAGTAAAATAAAATGATGAGCATAATAGTGTGAAATACTGGAACTTCTTCATATATGTGTTATTCAATCAGGAAGCTGTGTAGTCCATCATTATTCCTAGGTGCTATTAGTGTTGAAAATGTGAGTTCACTCAGTCCATGTGCAACTGTGGGAGAAAGCTTGACTTGGACATAAAACTAATTTCCACATACCTGCCTGATATTTTTCGTCCGTCCATGTGGTACATAAGAACTGCACGATCATATGAAACCAAACGTGTTCATTTGCTGCTTCTACATGAGTCCACAGCACGGCTCTTTCGTGTTAGTCGCGTCCTCTTCTGGTGCTCTTAGCTTCAGTAGAGGTGGATCTCCACTAGCTTGGGTAAAGTACACTGCATTGGGGGATGCCTCCTGTTGTACCGATTCAGGGGGTTCCAGCGTCCCTTGGGGTGCTTCAGGGACGAGGTCATCCTGAGGGCCTGCAGACAGGGGTAAAGGAGGTGCTGGATGTTTTTGTAGTTTAGCTGCAGCTCTCTGCCGTTTGAGATCTGCGAGTGTGTGGTGAGATCTCTCTCTGCTCATGTCCCCGCCAGTACCATCCGAAGCTGGAGTGAGCTGATAGGAGGCACTGCGATCTCTGCGACCCCCGCCCTGGAGTTCTCCAGGAGGTGAGAAAGAAAATGACGCTGTGCTGCCGTTCCCCAAAACTTCAGCTCCATTTTCCACCTCGACAACCTCTAATGGAGGAACAGGGGTGGCATTAGTGCCGGACACCTAGAAAAGTACAAGAAAATTCACCAAGGATGGTCAAACCAAATCTATATAGCTATATGTAAGACACAAACACATCACTGAGCTCAACAGAGGCTCTCAACAAACACAATCCTTCTATTTTTTACGCAATTATTAAATTCAATATAGCCATAAGTAGTCAGAAAACTTGGAAAATATGATCAGAATTGACTAAAGAACAGATGCTTCTGATGCTTTGTATATCATTTTATTGCTGGTAAATGGAAACACACAGTTCACATAGTTATAGCACCCCCTAACAATGGAAATTAATTAAAAAAAAAAAAGTGTAGGATAGATTGAGAAATTTTCATAATCGAATCTTTACCCTCTGAATCATAAATCAAATAGAATTGTGAGGCAAGTGAAGATTCACACCTCTACTAAAAGCAGTAATATTGTGAAATATTATTACAATTTAAAAATAAATGATTTCTGTTTGAATATATTTTAAATGTAATTTATTTCTGTCATGGCAACGCTGAATCAGCATCATTACTCCTGTCTTTAGTGTCACATAATCCTTCAGAAATGTTGATTTGGTAATTGTAATAACATTTCACAATATATCTATTTTTAATGTATTTTTGATCAAATAAATGCAGCACAAAAGACTTCTTTCAAAAACTACTTCAGGGTAGTTCAGGTTCTGGAGATCTGGATCAGGGTATCAAAGAAAAGAATATTGTAGCCAATGGACCCTTTTCATAAACTCCTATAGCGGTGAACGGGAGACGACAGCAAATATCATCTTTGATTTTCAAAGTCGTCATCTGATTGGTTGAATTCTACGACCAAAGCAGACAATTTTGAAATGTGGCTCCCCACATTCCACTACCTGAACACAACAATATCAGACCAGGGCTGCTCTTCCCAAAAGCATTGTCGTGTCTAAGTTGATGTAGAGACAGTTGGTAGCTATTGTTACAATGCTTTTTGGAAACGCAGCCCTGAGCCGTCTCACTCAACGGCTCTGTAACATACCAGCCTCGACGACCGTGTAAACAGTAACACAGAGACGGAACTGCATGCTTTGCGGTACTTTTTAGCAGCTGTTGTGCAGTTAAACGCTGTATTGTATAATAGTGCAGCTGTCTACATGCACAAGAGGCAACTGTTTACAGTAGAGCCCGACGCCGATATTAGGGAGTAAAAAAAATCTGATATCAATATATTGGCCGATATTCTTTATGTGTATATTATAGGACAGTACCAGCCAAAAGTTTGGACACAGTTTTCCATTGGTGTGTCCAAATTTTGGACATGTATGTATGTATGTACGTATGTATGTGTGTGTGTGTGTGTGTGTGTGTGTGTGTGTGTGTGTGTGTGTGTGTGTGTGTGTGTGTGTGTGTGTATGTAAATGTATATGTGTGTATATATTATATATATATATATATATATATATATATATATATATATATATATATATATATATATATATATATATATATATATATATATATATATATATATATATATATATATATATGGGGTGTGGTCCTGGTCAAGACAATCTCCTGAACTCCAAACTGAATGTCAGAATGGGAAAGAAAGGTGATTTAAGCAATTTTGAGCGTGCCATGGTTGTTGGTGCCAGACGGGCCGGTCTGAGTATTTCACAATCTGCTCAGTTACTGGGATTTTCACGCACAACCATTTCTAGAGTTTACAAAGAATGGTGTGAAAAGGGAAAAACATCCAGTATGCGGCAGTCCTGTGGGCGAAAATGCCTTGTTGATGCTAGAGGTCAGAGGAGAATGGGCCGACTGATTCAAGCTGATAGAAGAGCAACTTTGACTGAAATAACCACTCGTTACAACCGAGGTATGCAGCAAAGCATTTGTGAAGCCACAACACGCACAACCTTGAGGCGGATGGGCTACAACAGCAGAAGACCCCACCAGGTACCACTCATCTCCACTACAAATAGGAAAAAGAGGCTACAATTTGCACGAGGTCACCAAAATTGGACAGTTGAAGACTGGAAAAATGTTGCCTGGTCTGATGAGTCTTGATTTCTGTTGAGACATTCAGATGGTAGAGTCAGAATTTGGCATAAACAGAATGAGAACATGGATCCATCATGCCTTGTTACCACTGTGCAGGCTGGTGGTGGTGGTGTAATGGTGTGGGGGATGTTTTCTTGGCACACTTTAGGCCCCTTAGTGCCAATTGGGCATCGTTTAAATGCCACGGCCTACCTGAGCATTGTTTCTGACCATGTCCATCCCTTTATGACCACCATGTACCCATCCTCTGATGGCTACTTCCAGCAGGATAATGCACCATGTCACAAAGCTCGAATCATTTCAAATTGGTTTCTTGAACATGACAATGAGTTCACTGTACTAAAATGGCCCCCACAGTCACCAGATCTCAACCCAATAGAGCATCTTTGGGATGTGGTGGAACGGGAGCTTCGTGCCCTGGATGTGCATCCCACAAATCTCCATCAACTGCAAGATGCTATCCTTTCAATATGGGCCAACATTTCTAAAGAATGCTTTCAGCACCTTGTTGAATCAATGCCACGTAGAATTAAGGCAGTTCTGAAGGCGAAAGGGTCAAACACAGTATTAGTATGGTGTTCCTAATAATCCTTTAGGTGAGTGTACATATACATATATATATATACATACATATATATATATACATATATATATATACATATATATATATATACACACACAGTACATAAATACAACCGAACAAACATACAAATGAAAAACAGTTATTTTCAGGTTTTTCCTTTAGGTCTAAAACTACATTTTCAGGTAGGCTACAGAAATAGTGATCAAATGTAAAATATCACTTCATAGTCTTCACTGTATAAATATAGATTAACCCTTATTAAAGTTATTCAGTCAAGAACAGTGAGCAATATTTTTCTGTCTTTTGTTATCTCGTCTTTTATGAGAAAACGCTTCCCTGCAATTGACGAGATTTTCCGGCTTTCCATGTTTTCACTATTATACGGTAGGGGGTGCTATCACGCATCTCCTGAACGAGTACAGAATCTCCAGATCAAAAAAACAGGTGAAGAAGAAGCAGAAACAGCAGATGCATATGTAAAAATAACACGATCATTAACATTAAACAGCATATAAATCAAAACGGCTATGTTATTATATGAAATGTCGACCCAGTCGACCTAGGACTGTGAAGCTTTGGGGGTATTGATGGACTCGATCTACTCCATCTGTGTTTTCATCGTTCTGAATCCCATCTGTATGTAGTCTTTGACAAAAACACGTTTTTCTCAGCTTTTTGCTCAAAATGTTGCATTTTTAATGAAACTGATCCACATTCAAGAGTTGATAAAAAAAAGAATGCATGAAGCTAGAATAAAACAGAGGGTCTGTTCTTTCTTTTGATATATTGCATATTCAGATATTCACACAAGATATTCTGTGGGCCATGAAACTTGTGAAAATGACCAAAAATATGTGAATATTCACGCGCTGTGAGACACATGGGCGCGCGCGTTTATATCGGTGGCATATACGCCGATGCCGATATATCTGCGACAGGCTCATATCGGCCGATAAAATCGGCAGACCGATAAATCTGTCAGGCTCTAGTTTACACTTGTACGCGCATGCCCAGTGTGCAATGAATGGACATGTGACATGCGTTTTCGATTGTGCAGTGTAGACAGAGATCGTTTCTGAAACACAATGGAAATGCCAGTGTAGACAAGGAAAACGGCTACGCGAGACTAGGTTCCATGTGGATTTAAAAATTCTCATGCTTCCCTATAAGGCTTTGCATGGTTTGGCTGCAGAAAATTACAATAATAATACCTTACATTTCACAACATGACAGGGCTTTTTCTGTTCATGCTCCAAAATTGTGGAATGTACAACCTACTCATATTAGAGAAGCATTTATTTACATATTGTCTTAAGACACATTTAGTATAGCCTGTGCTTGATTTTAATCTCTTATTATTCAAGTTTACTTTTGTTTTAATGTTCTTCTTTTTTGTGTGTAAACACTGTGAGAAGCTTGCTATAAAGGCACTATATAAAATAAAGTTCCATGTTATTTCTATTCTGTTTGGTGCCACTGACGACCCAAACCACAGCTTTAATACAAGATTTAAAAAAAAAAAAGGAAAATGTCTTATTTAAAAAAATTTAAAAAAAGCAATCTTCATCAAATCTTCATCACTTGAAGCTCGGAGTGTTTCCAATCTGTTATATTTCAGAAGGTTTTAAACACTGAATATGACCATTTCTCACCAGTGCAGCGTGCAGGTTCAGTTCTGCATCAGTCTGTCTGTCTTCATCATCATCCAGGGCATCTGTCTGTCTTCCTCTCTCTTTCCACACCATGGCTTCCTTCTGATGCTCTCTGCGATACAGACTGCTGCGCTCGTTCACACTGCTGCGTCTCACTACTTTACTGTAAACACAATCCACACAAAGAAGAGCTCACACACTCTGTTTCAGAGATTATAAGTAATTGTATATAAAGATCACAATTAGCATGGTAACACTATTATCCAATCATGAAAAATGCCAACTACAGCATTCCAGTGTAAACGATACAGCAACTGAGCGATGCAACAAAACTATAAATCAGTCAGCGAGGCCGTTTCCACAGCATCCTCTACAGCACAGACATTACACAGTCTAAACATGAAAAATCAAAAGTGTAGATCAGTGTAGAAAAATTAAAAACTCTTACTGCTAGATCTAGCATTAAAAAAACTGCAATTACAAATTACTGTTTGGTGTTACAGTAGTGTGATGTAAAGTAGTGGCCAAAAGGGATGTCCGGAAGGAATATTTCTTTTTAATGACACGACAAGTTTGATTAAACCATCAAAATATAAAGAAAATATGTTATACTTTTTAAATATTTAATATATGAAAGAAGAACAAAACACTAAACTTGGTTGGGGTATTTGTCTGACAAAATTATTTAGCAAAAAGAACAAACTACAGCTATAGTTTTTATGTGAAAAAAATGCATATAAAAACAAAAAGCTCACAGGAAAGTCAAGTCAACTTTATTTATATAGCGCTTTTTACAATGCAGATTGTTTCAAAGCAGCTTCACAGTGTTAAACAGGAAAATAATGAACAGAATTTGATTCGGCTGTACAGCCGCTCTGGAGAAAACGGTGATGTCATCAGCTCATTTCAATTATCATATATATTCAAGTAATGTAGTTGATATAGTTAATTTAGTTTAGTAATTAAATTTATTTGGATATTTATTTGAAAATTTAGTGTCCCCAACTGAGCAAGCCAAAGGCGACAGTGGCAAGGAACCAAAACTCCATCAGGTGGCCTAAAAAAAAAAGCATACATTGACTACAACATAATCAGCTATTAATATTTCGTTGGTTTTCTCGTTTTTGTATGTTCATAGTTTTTGTATGAAAATTATGTCCACACAATTTTGCATGTTTCACTGTGTTATCACAAATAAAACAATTCACTCTAAGCACAACTATGCAATATACGCTAAATCTTAAAAATATATATATATATATAATATTTGAATAAAGGGTGATGTCATCAATTTTCCTAGGCTGGACATCACTTTTGGCCACCACTGTATAACAGCTTTTTACTAGAATAACAGATAAGGTAGATATAATAGAACAAATAAATAGGCTTATTGTACAAAACTATCATAGTAGCTCCAATACAGAGTGGCACACAAATGCATACAAATGGGGACACTACATTTTCAAATAAATATCCAAATAAATTTAATTACTAAAACTAAATTAACTATATCAACTACATTACTTGAATATATATGATAATTGAAATGAGCTGATGACATCACTGTTTTCTCCAGAGCGGCTGTACAGCCGAATCAAATTCTGTTCATTATTTTCCTGTTTAACACTGTGAAGCTGCTTTGAAACAATCTGCATTGTAAAAAGTGCTATATAAATAAAGTTGACTTGGAGACAGAATTATGCGGTTTAAAGCAACTCTGTTAGAAACAAAGAGAAAAGATATTGTGTCTGCACACCTAGTGTATTGCATCCATTCAACAGCTTCTTCTTCACAATTTGGAAATTCCAAATTGGTCACGAGAATGAGTATCATGAATTTCATTTAAAATCAGCAAAATACAGTCATCTTATACTTTGAGTCTCTATTAACAAGGTGATGATTTTTAAGGTTAAAAACCTTAAGATTCAACCTCTGAAGTTTCTTTAATTAATACATTATAGCAGAAAATAATATGCTTTTTGGACAAGAGACACCATTATGTCTTAGCTCCTCTGCATTCCATCAGTCTACAACAGCGCTAATGCAGAGAAAACCCAGACGATTACAGCCAAGATGGCAGAGAGAATAGTGACTCAAGTCCACTTTTCAGAGAATTATTCATTCCTGTGTGTGTTTAGCTTAAAAGCGCAAACTCTCTGATATTCTCACAAAAATGACATCCTCTCACATAGTGCTATGTGAAATACAGACTAAACAGCAGGTTGAAACAACTGGCACTGGACATTATGATAGCAAACTCTCAGCTGGATAAAGCAAATCAGTGTCTCGCTAGTAAAGTTTTGATGGATGATGACTGTTCAATGTAAATATGATTACAGTGGCATACAGGAGTTGTAAATTAGTGCGATATTTCTTATGCACAAACTCTAACATTGTATTAAATATATCCACAAAGTGAAAACAAAAAAATGTTTTATAATGGATGCTGGCCAAAGAAGCAAATTTTTGAGGGTCAGTGAGGTTATTTACATATTGGCATCAGACGCTTCAAGCCAAAGACACAAGTAGTCTGACGGAGGAACATCTCCACTTATTTTTATAACAAAAAAACAAAAACAAAAAAAAGATCCTGTCCTGATTAAGATATTTTACATAAAAATGTTTACATATAGTCCACAAGACAAAAAAATAGCTGAATTTATTAAAATTACATTCAAAAGTTTATGAGCCATTGATTCTTAAAACTATGTGTCGTTCCCTGGATGATCCACGGCTGTTTTTTTGTTTTGTGATGGTTGTTCTTGAGTCTCTTGTTTGTCCTGAACAGTTAAACTGCCCAATGTTCTTCAGAAAAATCCTTCAGGTCCTGCAAATTCTTCAGTTTTCCAGCATCTTTTGCATATTTGAACCCTCTCCAGCAGTGCATGTATGATTTTGAGATCCATCTTTTCACACTGAGGACAATTGAGGGACTCAAACACAACTATTAAAAAAGGTTCAAACATTCACTGATGCTCCAGAAGGAAACACAATGCATTAAGGGGTGAAAACTTATTGAATTTGAAGATCAAGGTAAATTGTACTTCAGGGAAACATGTAAGTATCTTCTGCTGCTTCCGAAGGGCAGTACTATATATATTTTTTTAAATATTTTATAAGAATAAGAAAAATTTGGACATCTTTATCCTGTTCAAAAGTTTTCACCTCCCAGCTTAATGCATAGGGTTTCCTTCTGGAGCATCAGTGAATGTTTGAACCTTTTTTAATAGTTGTGTTTGAGTCCCTCAATTGTCCTCAGTGTGAAAAGATGGATCTCAAAATCATACAGTCACTGCTGGAGAGGGTTCAAATATGCAAAAGATGCTGGAAAACTGAAGAATGTGCAAGACCTGAAGGATTTTTCTGAAGAACATTGGGCAGTTTAACTGCTCAGGACTAACAAGGGACATGAACAACCCTCACAAAACAAAAAAACTGCAGTGGATCATCCAGGGAACAACACACAGTTTTAAGAATCAATGGTTCATTAACTTTTGAACGGGTCATTTTAATAGATTCAGATTTTTTTTGTCTTGTAGACTACATGTAAAAAAAATGTTATGTAAAATATCTTATTCAGGAAAGCGCTAAATAAAAAATAACGCATTTTGTATATGATCTCTTTTATTTTGTTAAATTATTCACATTTTCACAGATTCTGCAAGCGGTTCACATACTTTTTCTTTCAACTGTATATATATATATACACATGGTGAATTCTGAGAATAAAAATTTATTTTTTTACAATTGAAAACTATATTCTGAAAATTTCTGGAATGTTTTTTATGTATGCTCTGGTGCCAAGGAGAATTTTTATGCTGTTAGTAACAGTTACTTTTAATTTTAAATCTAAAATCAAAATTTTTAATACAACCATCACTGTCACAAGCTGTCAAATGCTTTTGTTGCACTGTTAGTACTCACCCTCTGCTGCCTGTGCTGGACACTCGTCTCTGCAATGTGTTCTTGTGTTTGTCCTGACCCTTCATGATGGCATCATGCTTGTGTTTCAACTCCATCATTTTGGCCCGGACCTCCTCATCAGTGCAAACATCTGCAATATAACACAAGTACTGTGAAGCCTCCTGTCAAGTCACTCCCAATCAAACATGTTGGATGTATCGTACCCAGAGGCGTCTCGTCCAGCTCAGACTTGGCGTTTAAACTCCCACCATGAGCCACCAGCAACTCCACCATCTGGATCTATAAGAGCAGAAATACACAATCACTGAAGAATCAATATAAATTTTGCCATTAAAGCTGATAAAATCATTCTAACTTCATATGATTTAAAGGTCCATTGCGTGTTTGCAATTACTACATTTTCCATTTATTACTTACTAAACAGGAAGGTGGGGAAAAAAGGCCAAGAGCCTTTCCCTCATTTCTCAGCCATGAACTATGATTGGTTAGTTGTTATTGCTAGTTAATTGCAAGTGGTATTAAGGCAGGGGCGCTCAATCCTGTTCTTAGGGATCTACCTTCCAGCAAAGGGTGTTTCTCAATACCAAGAACTCAAAGTTTGGACTTGTGTCCTTGGTAGTTCGGACTTGCCAAATTCGACTCGGAGAACGAACTTTCGAGGACTAGAGGACGCAAGTCCAGTAATTCTGCAAATGGAACAGCAGCATTCTTGATAGGGTCACTCAGCTCGCTCTGGCTACTCCAGTTATATCTGTATATATATTTTAAGCAACAATAAAATGAAATGCGTTATAATATACCACTCTGCCTCTTTTCGTTTTCATTTAAAAAATCTTATATATTAATATTAATTATTAATATATTAATATATTAATAAACTATTAATAGCCATACAAATGTTGTTCAGGAAATGTGTACATAGATTATCTTCACTGCATGTATATTGTAATGCTGGGTAAATCGATTAATCGCGTCCAAAATAAAAGTTTGTGTTTACATAATATATGTGTGTGTACTGTGTATAATTATTATGTATATATAAATACACACACATGCATGTATATATTTAAGAAAAATATGTTATATTTATATATAAAATATTTATATATAAGATAAATTATATAAATATATATACAGTATATACACATGCAAATATTTCTTAAATATATACATGAAGGAGTGTGTATTTATATATACACATAACAATTATACACAGTACACACATATATTATGTAAACACACATTTTTATTATGGATGCGATTAATCGCAATGTGAACTTTGAATTGGAACACAAGCAAATGAACATCTTCAGGAACGCTTCATAAATTACAGACAGGTGTGTTGGAGCAGGGAGTGTTTACCAGTTTTTTTTACCCGCCTTCCGAAAGCGGAGTCTGTTCTGATTGGCCAGCCAGTCCCAGTCTGTTGCGATTCGTCAACCGCATATAACGTCAGAAATGTAACACCCTTCACCATAACCAGCTCGTTTCTGCACTGGAGGCTGCCTGAGGCACTGTAAATACTACTAACTACACTAATGGTGTCAGTTTTGCTGTATCAGTTCGAGCCCTAGTCAGTTAATGACTGTTTTTTATAGAATAAGCTGAACAACCTGAACCACCTTCGCAAGCACGACTTCACAGTGGTCATTTTTTTATTTTACTCTCTTACATTTCAGATGTAATGTTATAACTGTGTCATTTCTCTACATCATGGTAAAAACACTATGTCTGTTAACACACAAACTCTTTACTACTCCCTATGAAACTATGCCTACTGATGGTGTATTTTAAAGTCGGCATGAAATGGAAGTTGCAACCAACTTAACATTTATATTTTGATTAAAGAAAAAGTATAATAAGACCAGTAACAATATTAAGAAAATAAATGGGGTAAATTTGGATTTTATGCAGATTGCAGACTATAAACCCTCATGTGTGTCAGTATTCACCTGTCCCCAGCAGGCGGCAGCATGGAGCGGCGTCCACCCATCAGCATCCCTGTCGTCTGGAGACATCCTGTGCTCCAGCAACAGCTCCCCCACTGACATGTATCCATTAGCAGCGGCTATATGCAGCTACACAGAGAACTGGACCTTTAGTTTTTGTAATATTATAAATGATCATCCTGTCTGTATATAGTACTGCGGTCTCTCACCAGAGTGGCCCCCTGCTCGTCCTTCACATTCAAATCAGCTCCGCTCACTACCAGCTCTCGAAGGTCAGACAGCATCCCTTTTTCCTTTGCTCCGCGACATTCATCAATTCTCTCCTGAGTAATCCCTAAATACAAAATATGTATAATAGACTTA
Organism: Rhinogobio ventralis; assembly: GCA_039654625.1. Taxonomy (NCBI): domain Eukaryota; kingdom Metazoa; phylum Chordata; class Actinopteri; order Cypriniformes; family Gobionidae; genus Rhinogobio; species Rhinogobio ventralis. The sequence goes on along the minus strand of CM077212.1, from coordinate 12,286,425 downwards.
TGTGAGCTGTTTAGGAAAACACTGTTTAAATGTGTTGACTGCAAAAAGTAATCAAAATCAGTTAAAAAAATATATGGAAGCTTGTTTCCGCCACAGAATAAAACAATTGGAAAAAAGTTAGTTTGTGACTATTATATCTCACAATTCTGACTTTATAATTTGTATTGCATGTTTATATCGCACAATTGTGAGAAAAGAAGTCATAATTGCGAGTTTATATGGACTCGATGATGAGATCTCCATGTGGAGCATACTGGCTGTTGTCAGGATCTTTGTGCATACATAAAATCTCACTGGATTATTACAACTATAAATATATGGCTTAAAAAAAATTGGGGGGGGATGTGAAAATACTAAGACTTTTGCACAGTACTGTAAAAATACACTATATTGACAGAAGTATTGGGACACCCCTCCAAATCATTGAATTCAGGTTTCCAATCACTTCCATGGCTAAAGGTTTATAAAAATTAGGCATGCAGACTGCTTCTGCAAACATTTGTAAAAGAATGGGTCGCTCTCAGGAGCTCAGTGAATTCAAGCGTGGTACTGTGATAGGTTGCCACCTGTGCAATAAGTCCATTCGTGAAATTCCCTCACTACTAAATATTCCATGGTCAACTGTTAGTTAGCTGAGACGCAGAGTGCGTAGAAGTCGGCAACTTTCTGCAGTCAATAGCTACAGATCTCCAAACTTTGTGCGGCCTTCAGATTAGCTCTAGAACAGTGCATAGAGAGATTCAGGGAATGGGTTTCCATGGCTGTGCAGCTGCATCCAAAACTTACATCACCAAGTGCAATGCAAAAGCGTTGGATGGAGTGGTGTAAAGCACGCTGCCACTGGACTCTAGAGCAGTACTTCCCTGACTGCATTGTGCCATGTGTAAAGTTTGGTGGTGGGGAGAATTATGGTGTGGGGTTGTTTTTCAGGGGTTGGGCTTGGCGCCTTAGTTCCAGTGAAAGGAACTCTTAATGCTTCAGCATACCAAGACATTTTGGACAATTTCATACTCCCAACTGTGAGAACAGTTTGGGGATGGCCCCTTTCTGTTCCAACATGACTGCGCACCAGTGCACAAAGCAAGGTCCATAAAGACATGGATGAGCGAGTTTGGTGTGGAGGAACTTGACTTTTGGGATAAATTAGAGCGGAGACTGCAAGCCAGGCCTTCTCGTCCAACATCAGTGTCTGACCTTACAAATGCGCTTCTAGAAGAATGGTCAAAAATTCCCATAAACACACTCCTAAACCTTGTGGAAAGCCTTCCCAGAAGAGTTGAAGCTGTTATAGCTGCAAAAGGTGGGCTAACTGCATATTAAACCCTACGGATTAAGAATGGGATGTCATTAAAGTTCATGTGCATGCAAAGGCAGGCGTCCCAAAACTTTTGGCAATATAGTGTATACATACAGTAAACAAAAAAATGTTGGTGAGTAAATAAAAAAAAAAAAAACATGTACTAGCCAATGCAGATGCTATTGCCAACGTGGGTGTAGAGAGTTGAATAGTATTACAAGAAAAAAAAAAAGTTTATTCAAAGAAAACAAATGCAGGGTTTATTTATTCTCATATTTCACTAAATAGGTGTGTAACAGCATGAAAAATGAGAACCCCTGCTTCAGAGAAACAGCCTACTGTACTCACATGTTCTTTAAAAACAAATGTAACCCAAACATATCTAATCCATTAGTCCAAGTAACAATGCATCATACATAACTAGATAATGTTTATCAGGAGCATTTGAAATAATGTACATTTTAAAAGTACTATTCATCAACACTGCACATAAGAGGTTTGATTTAGCTCAATATTAGGTATATTATAGGCAACCCTCACCCTGCTCTGCCATGATCATCTCTATGAGCTCTAGCGTAGCCTCGTCCTCACACAGATCATATGGCATGTTTCCATCTGCATTCACCGCCAACAGATCTGCACCCCTGAACACATGAACTCAAGACAGTCTGTATCACAATTTAAAAAAATAAAAGTTGATGACAAAACATAATAAGATCTGCATAACAAATGAATTATAAACAGACTTACGCTTCTATCAGCATCTGGACGAGGTCAGTGTGTCCACAGGTGGCTGCAGCATGTAGAGGTGTCCACAACTCACTGTCACACGCATTCACGTTTGCGCCCGCGTCCAGAAGACAGCGAGCTACATCCAAAAAATCATCTATGCAGCTCTGCAGAGAAACACAAGAATTATCTGAAGTACTGGCTGTGGAAAACATGATTCAATAGCAGGGATGTATAACAAAATATATATATATATATATATATATATATGTAGTCTGTTGATCGCTTGCTGTATTTGAGGGAATAGATTTAGGCCAGTGCAAACTTTTGGTGTTAAAAAAAATTCTTTGAATATCATAAAACCATCTACCTGTTTTTTCCTTCTCTCATTGTTTTTGCCATCTGCTCCTCATTTGTGGTTTAATTATACTCGCCATTTCAGCCATACTATATTTAACATTAATGTCTCTCTCTCTTTTCTTTGTTTATCGCTTTCTTTGGACAGTACAGGACATTTGTGCAGTTCCTCCATCTTTTCACACAGACACTCACTGGTTGAACTAATTGTTTAAGTTTGTAAATTAATTTATTTTGTTACTTTTTTTTTTTTGTTAAAATAAATTAAAAAAAAAAATTCAAAAAGGTGCAGAATCAAGCTGTGCAGAAAATCAACCCCATAGCACCACCCAGCATCCAAACAGCAGTATTACTGTAAAGTCAATTTGATTGTGGATACCACAAATTATTAGCCTGACAAGCCAGACCCACATCAAGATGTTGGGTCTGGGAACACACCACTGGCAGGGCTCAATCCGAGGGGCGGGATAAACAGTGGTCTTTCAAATTTCCTCTGTATGCAATAGGATAGCGCTACAACCAACCAGAGCAAAGAAGAAGGTGAAGCGGAGCTAGTTGATAGATTAAACTTTTGCCGTATCCGGTCGGCAAAACTCTGAACACATCTTCCTTTAAGAATGACTTCAGTGCCATTCTTTGTTCTTTTCTCAAAGAAAAGCTTAACTCCAAGTCTTCCAGAGTCGCGGCCAAAGCCATTTCGAAAGACCGCTGTTCGCCAGCTTTGATTTCGAATAGCACGCGGAACCGTCGCAACTCTGCCGTCATTATGTTAAGCCCGCCCACCGACTCTATACACGATGTGATTGGCCTGACTAGAGTTTGGTTTTTCAAGCTCGCAAGCCAATGGAGAGTTGCTAGATGACGCTGGCTGCAAATTACATTTGCTGCTGCTTTGGTGCTTCTAGATTTCTAGGCTAATAAATTATGATATTGAAGAGGAAATGAAACCAGTTAACATGAGTTGCAGCTATTGTTATTTGTTCTGCAGCCTGTCAAATTAACTGAAAATATTACATTAAGGTAAACTCTTTTGTCATGAATCATGACTCACACCATAGGTGTAATTTGGAAGTGTGACATGTACCCACCACTTCTGGTCGATACAGTCACCACCACTTTTTGAAACATCTCACGGCACGGATGTATCGATTACCAAGGAAGCATGTCAAATTTTCCCACCAGACCATTAGGGCACACAAGCATTGGAGGTGGATCTACATATTTATATACTAAGGTAAAGATATAAGGATGAAAAATTATCATGTTATGTCAATAAATTAAACTCAGTGTACTATATAAATTGATTTTTGGGCATCGTTATGTTATTTTTTTGTGCATTTGTCATTGTACATTTCTGTTGTAGCCTTGTATTAGCTCTCTTCTGTTAGCTTGTGCTCCTAAATGTAAAATATGCATAGTTACAGCAATACCTTAATGGTCACATACACACAGATTATGTATGTGTGTGTTGCTTGTGTCGATGAGTGTGTACCTGATGTAACGCAGTGAGCCCGTCCTCGTTGTACAGGTCTGGACTGACTCCATTATTCAGCAACTCTCGTACTGCCAACAGACACAAATGCTTTAAGTCACCAACCCTACAAACTAAACATTTTGAACAAATGATTATATAAAAGGGAAATTTTATCCAAAAATGAAAATTCTGTCAATGAGAGTAAATTACAGAATTTTCATTTTTACTTAAAAGAACGTCAAAAAAAATGTCTCTGTGTTTTTTGTCCATACAATGAAAGTCAAGAGTGTCCAATGCTGTTTGGACCCATTTACAAATTTGTAAATATGGTTTATAAACCAAATTGTAAATATACATATTAGAAAACCATAAAAACAGATTATTGGAATTGTTGGCCCTAAAAATGTGCTCAATGTGTGAAATTATTTTGACTTTAAAAAAAAAAAAAATTACATTTTAAACTACAATTTTTATAGCCTACCAATCAACTTCTGTTGAAAATATAGTAGGATTTTATTTTCTAATGGTTTGGTGTTTTGAATTTGTTTTAAAATATATAGTCTTGATTCAACAATTTCATTCTATAGCAGTGTTTCCCAACCCTGTTCCTGGAGGCACACCAACAGTGCACATTTTGGATGTCTCCCTCATCTAACCCCTTTATCTCCCCATCTTGAAGTCTACTAACGAGCTGATGAGTTAATTCAGGTGTGTTTGTTCAGGAAGAGTTGGAAAATGTGTACTGTTGGTGTACCTCCAGGAACAGGGTTGGGAAACACGGTTCTATAGGTGAGAGAGGAAGTGGAGAATAGTCATTAAAAACTAAATAACTGCTTTCAAAAATCACATTAAAGAGAAGAAAAAAGATCTAGCAAGATTTATTTTGGATTATTTTTACATTAAACCTGCAGTTTTAACAGGGGTGTGTAGCAAGAAATTTGCAGTATTGCTACTCTACTCTTACCCTCCTCTAGGTCATTCCTTGCTGAAGCCTCCAGTAACGTCACGTTGGTGTGGAAGGTCACCCTTCTGCTTTTCTTCACCCCATCTCCCTTGTGACCACGGGCACTGTCCTTCTCCATCTGAGCCCAGCCTTTCAGCTGCTGCGCCCGTCTCTTCTGTGCCTGCTTCAGGCGCTCGGTGGCTGAGAGACGGCCGACACTCGACATTTCTGCTAGCAGCTCTGCATGCTCTGCCATATCTTCCAAGTCAAGACTCTCAGTGTCTTCACAGTCCCTTCTGACACCCCGAAGACTGTGGCTTCTGCTTGGACCTTCTGCTGTCTCCTATCATAGACATTCGACTCTCTCACACCTGCAGTTCTGATGTCAAAGTGCCTGATGAGAGCTGTATACAAACTCGAGATCCAATGGGATAATGTAGAGATGCAGATGACAGCCAAAGACGAACCATATTCTTAATAACTTTTTCTATGTGGACCAAGAGGACAAGTTCTGCAAAGAAAGAGTGAAAAGTTCTTAAAGTTGCGTTTTAAGTGAATTTACACACCAAAAATACAGAATGAGAGATGGACACATTTTCTATTTGAACTGTGCTATAGATAAAACTATATAGTTTGAATAAGACAATATTACCTGTTCATAATAATAGAGGAAGGAGCTCACAACGAGCTCACAAACATCTCAAAAAAGTTATAAACCGATGGATCTGAATCATTTATACAAGAGTTTGTGTGTGTGTCTGAAACGGTTTCAATAATTTAACATAACTAATTTTTATGCAAAAACATAACTGCCAACATGCATTCTTAAAGGGAGATTAATCTCTGCCATTATCTATCACTAGGTGTACAATCTTCAATATGAAAAATGAGGGACAAACCCCAAATAACAATATTTAATATTTCTTATATACAGGCTTCATAACCTTGAAGAAATTCTAAGCTAAAGTTCTCCATTTTCGCTGGAGGAAAACAACTGTAGCGTAATGAGGGGTGAACGCAGCGAAAACTTCTTACAGTGGACTGGAAACCGTCTTGTATTGCTCACACAGCAGCACATTTAGTAAACTGCATTTATGACAAAGAACTGCACAGATGCAGATATCATAACAATCCATCAATAACTGCGCACACCTTGTCCTCTGCCTCTAATGTGTGTGCTCTGCCGCCGCTCACACTGAATAATGCTGACTAAAAGGCAGGGAGAAGCTTTAGCCTGCCGTTTTCATATGAATTTTAAAAGGAGACTTGGGCGATCACAAGTACAGACCTAAATCACAAATATTTTAGGAGGGCTGGGTAGAAATTTAGGGGCTGAAGCCCCCCTAATAAGGGCCTAGAGATACCGCTGGCCACAGCCCTGCAGAGTTTATGCTGCGTTTATACCATGTCGTAATTACAGTAGTCTCGAGATAACATGTGACATTAAATTCTGAGCGGTTCACATCCTCAGATTGGACATTATGCGTTTTCTATAGCACCACTATCAACGCCTAAATGAATCAGCAGTCAGTTGTCATGCGTTACAAGTAGGAGCTCTCAAAAATTGCTGTAATTGCGAACATTACGAGGTCATGAACGCTTTTTACAAGTTAAAATCACGTAATTGCAGTAATTATGACATGGCGTGAACGCACCTTTAGCTCCAATCCGGCTCCAACTGTAGTTTTCAAATAAGCCTGAAGGTCTTGATTAGCTGGATCAGGTGCGGTTAATTAGGGTTGAAGCTAAAGTCTGCAGGACTCTGCTGGCCCTTCCAGGAAATGAGAATACATGCTTTTAAGCATATTACAGAAATTATCTTTACTTACATTTACTATATTTGTGGGAAATGACATATACATTAGATTACTTGTTCATCATGTCACTCTCATGTAAAAGGACATATGACAAATAACCAGCCGATAACTGATAAGGTGCCGAAATATCATGCATCCCTAAAAGGCACACATTTCTAGATGGTTTGTTGTCAATAAAGGGGTAAGTGGGTGCCTTATTGGTGGTGCTGTGGGTGTATCAAAGAAAAAAAAAGGTTAAGTGTTTACTGCCTTAGGTCATGCTGTGCTCAGTTAAAAAGAAATCAAATTTATCCAAATTTACCTTCACTATTTGGGTGAAATGAATGATCATAAAAAGCAAGCAACACAAAAGTTAAAGATTTCATTCAGTAATGCCTCAACAAAACAAATGAGTTAGACAGACAGAGTCTCCATCACTAATAACTGCAAAATAAGTACATAGACATACACTATATTGCCAAAAGTATTGGGACACCCCTCCAAATCTTTGAATTCAGGTGTTCCAATCACTTCCATGGCCGCAGGTGTATAAAATCAAGCACCTAGGCATGCAGACTGCTTCTACAAACATTTGTGAAAGAATGGGTCGTTCAGTGAATTCAATTGTGGTACCGTGTACCGTGTAATAAGTCAATTTGTGAAATGTCCTCACTACTAAATATTCCACGGTCAACTGTTAGTGGTATTATAATAAAGTGGAAGCAATTGGGAACAACAAACTCAGCCACAAAGTGGTATGCCACGTAAAAAAAAAAAAAATTCACAGAGCGGGGTCAGCGCATGCTGAGGCGCACAGTGCGCAGAAGTCACCAACTGCTACAGATGCAGTGGTGTAAAGCACGCTGCCACTGGACTCTAGACCAATGGAGACGTGCTCTCTGGAGTGACCAATCACGCTTCACTGTCTGGCAATCCGATGGACGAGTCTGGGTTTGGCGGTTGCCAGGAGAACGGTACTTGCCTGGCCTGCACAGAGTCCTGACCCGATAGAACACCTTTGGGAAGAATTAGAGTGGAGACTGCGAGGCAGGCCTTCTCGTCCAACATCAGTGCCTGACCTCACAAATGCGCTTCTAGAAGAATGGTCAAACATTCCCATCAACACTACTAAACCTTGTGGAAAGCCTTCCCAGATGAGTTGAAGCTGTTATAGCTGCAAATGGTGGGCCAAAGCCCAACTCCATATTAAACCCTACTGATTAAGAATGGGATGTCATTAAAGTGCATGTGCATGTAAAGGCAGGCGTCTCAAAACTTTTGGCAATATAGTGTATTTATTAAACTGAATAAATCAACTGAATAAATAAGCAGTGCAGGACCAATAAATACAAACTCAATAGCCTATTATAAACAGAACTCCTAAAACTAAAGGGTATTTCAATATCTTGAAAATACAGGTATAGAAAAATACCTGTACACATGGCAGGCAGCAAAATTGCAAGAAAAGCTTGATGTGTACTGGCAACTATGCATTATTTAAGAGTATTCTATTCGTTAGGATATTGATATGAGATCTGTTGTTGTAAAATAAGTTTCATTTATAATTGTTCCCCTTAAAATTCTTATAAAATTCATATTAGTAGGATATTTTCTCCTCACAACTGGTATTATAAACAAGCCTTAAAAGCAAGCCTAATTGTTATATGCCAGTTTGACATGATAAAGAAAACAGAAAAGTTTTGTTCAGGCCAAGTAGAAATACTCCCTCACCTTGCTCGTCTTCTGAGTGGATATTTCTCTGAGCCTGCCACGAGTGACACAGAGAAAACAAATGCATGCAAAGTCTGAGCTCTGAGGTAAAATGAAATAATTATTTCCGCTTCAGATATACAATAAAATAATATATTATTTTATACTGATGAACATGACAGTAATTTGAATGTAGCTTTTGTAAAAATATATAGCAAAACATAATTATGCAAAAAAGATTTAAATGGAAATAACTAGTATTTCCAATGTCAACTAGCAGCAGCAATATCGTTTAGTTGACTAGTCTCACACACATCCCTAGTGTCCACCAAATTCACATTTACATTTATGCACGCACATACATACCCTCATTCTAAGTCTATTGAATCCAGATTATTCTAATGAGGAAGCACAAATTTATAGGTAGTAATTAGAGATTAGCCAAATTCAATCATTAAAGCAACCAGACATCCATCAAAGCCGGTTATGTGTTGTCAATAAAAAGGAGGCAGATAAACCGCTATCAGAAAGATATAAACTCATGCAGTGAAGAAAATGTCTCTGGCTTCAGTGGCTTGGTGTGAAAATGACAGTTGCGTTTGCAAAATAAAAATCTAAACTGTTCAAGTTTAAATCTTGAATATCCTCTAATGCCACATAAATCTAGAAAAGCCCATAATGCAAAAATATTAAAGTGCCCCAATTATGCTTTTTCAGATATACATTTCATGTAGTGTAATATGGCTGTCCATGCACGATGTACAGGTATATTGTCTCCCAAAAGAAAGAACCGATTCTGAACTGAAACGAGTTCAGTCATTTCAGTCTTACTTCCTGCACAAACCAACATAGGTCTGTAAGAATTTTGCACAACGCCAGCCGTCAACATTAGCTGCACGCGAACATGCTTTGACTGGACAAACACTGTAGTTGTAGCTGAGGACTGGAACTGGACTAGCTGAGTTTGGTTTGTGTTGTCGACAACCCTGAGCTGCAAAAGCCAATCCACTTTGCATGCACTTCGAAAGGATGAGAGCTCAGGCTTGAATTGATACAGTAAAACCGACACCATTGTTACGGTTCACGTCACTGTGTAGCTATACATGTGCTGAGGAAGCTTCCAGAAGATATGGAATTCAGATATGGTAAATGTAAAAAAAAGTCAGGAGTCAGGTTTATTAGAAAGCTAGGAAACAAGCTAGAGCAGAGGTTAAATGCAAAGGAGAGGAAAATTTGTGTGAATGTGTACAAGTGCCTTAGTTTAAGGTTGTATGTACAAGGTGTCTGAATGAGGCTGTGAACTAAAATATTTAGAATCATCTAAAAGAATAAAGGAATGTGCCAGGGACCATTACAACGTACAAGGTGTCTGAATGGGCCACTGTGGTCGTATCAGCGGTAAGGTGCATATCACAAGGCAAATGCATTTTGCGCATGTAAATGTTGCTGGTTTAAGTGGCCACTGGGACACGAATGAAGTATACAGTAAGACATTAAGACTGCAACTAACAATTATTTTTTAATTGGTTACTCTAAAAAAAAAAAATAATAATGCAAAAAAAATATTTCAGGGCATCACTCACTTGAATAAACTATATGAATAAGTCACAACTAGGGCTGCACGATATTGGGGGAAAAACTGACATTGTGATATTTTAGACACTATATTGCCAAAAGTTTTGGGATGCCTGCTTTTACATGCACATGAACTTTAATGACATCCCAATCTTAATCCTTAGGGTTTAATATGGAGTTGGCCCACCCTTTGCATCTATAACAGCCTCAACTCTTCTGGGAAGGCTTTTCACATAGGAATTTTTGACCATTCTTCTAGAAGCACATTTGTGAGGTCAGGCACTGATGTTGGACAAGAAGGCCTGGTTCACAGTCTCCACTCTAATTCATCCCCAAAGGTGTCCTATTGGGTTGAGGTCAGGACTCTGTGTAAGCCAGTCAATCTCATCCACACCAAACATGCTCATCCATGTCTTTATGGACCTTGCTTTGTGCACTGGTGCACAGTTATGTTGGAACAGGAAGGGGCCATCCCCAAACTGTTCCCACAAAGTTGGGAGCCTGAAATTGTCCAAAATGTCTTGGTATGCAAAAGCATTAACCCCTAGAGATTGGCGGTCACGCCGGCGATACACCATCTTTTTTCTTATCAGTGCGAAAGAAACTCAAAATACTCTGTTGATTTTGGTCATACAGGTAAGTGTTATACATCATTATAACCTGTTTAGGGTCTACTTTTATTTGTGTATACTCACAATAAAAACAAAATTGTGTGCTTTTTGCAAAATAAAGAAGCAAACATGATGCACGTTCTGCCGCCTCTCTCTCTCAATGAAGTCCATTCTGATACTTGTCAGAAAATTAACTGCAACTTAGTGAATACTTGTCACACACAAGAGACATATGTCTCAAGAAACGTCAGGTGAAACGTCAGGTTTTAAATAATGTAAATCAAATCGAAAACAAATATTCTCCATTTACGTAATCTGTTTGAAAAGAGAGGTGTCAGTCGTCTCATTATGTGCCTTCTATTCAAAGGCAAATTCTGACTCGGTCCATGCATGTACTCACCGCCCGCATCAAGTTTAGTGAGATTCATGTACTTTACATCGTTTTGAGATGTGGTGAGAAATAATCCTGGAATAATTTACCTGAGAAGAAGAGCTGGTTTAATTTCGAAGGCAACGGATCTAGCCGAGGATTGCTGCGATATAGATTAGTGTCTGTGAATATTAAACCACAAAAAGACCGTTTAAATATGAATCCTGCATGTTCTGCATGTCTCTGTGTGAATGAATGGAGCTGACGCACGGTTAGTTTACTACACATACTTACAGTAGTAAACACCATATTGGCTTTTCCCAAACTATAATGTTATACTGAGATGAGTGAAATCGAATAAATATGTAATAAATATTGAAATAAAACTACATAAAATGTCAGACGTAAGAATGTTTAGACAAGATTTCTTTGGCCGATTATAACATCAATAAAGCTTTTGTTCGCAAATTTTTATTTTTATTAAATCGCTGGAATGAAGCGGATGAGTTTTTAAATCAGTAGTAGTGAGTTTAAATCAAACACGTTTTAGATGCAAGCATTTTGGTTTTGGAAAGAGTGCTGTATATACGCTGATAGATCGCCAGTGGATCACCTGGACAAAGAATGAGACGACAGTTAAGTGACTTGTTAATCATGTGTGTCAGGAGACATACATCAGTGTCCTGGTCCTGTTGCAAGTGAATTTAAGGGAATTAGTACGGGTGATTCTGCTATGAAAGTCAGTGCAATGTCGGCGTTCGGAAATTGCGGTGGAATGGAGTTCTATAGCTGAACAGTGGAGTGAAAAATGTCCTTGTTGCGAGTCAAGACACTTAATCCAACTGGAAAATGAGATGGAGGACATTTTTCTACTGGCGGGACATTGAGTGCACAGAGGGGTACAGGAGCTGGGGCTGTTGAGGAAGAACCTCAGTTACTACGCCATCAAACTGGTTCGGAAGTTAATGGAATGAGATCCATCGGTGCTTCGAAGGGACTGCACCTGGTCCACCTCAACGTCAGGAGTCTGCTTCTAAAGATTAGTGAATTACGGCATTTATGTCAAGAATCGAAAGTGTCTCTGTTTAGTTGCAGTGAAACATGGCTGGATGAATCAATATTGGACGCAGACATAGATATAACCAATTATTGCTTGTTAAGAAGAGCCCGGAATCATAACGGAGGAGGAGTATGTGTATACATTAGATGAGATCTGATGTTTAAGGAGAGAAAAGACTTGGACAATGCTGCTGTTGAAGCAGTTTGGTTGGACATTTTTCTACCCAAGAGTAAACCGTTTTTAGTGGGTGTTTGTTATCGTCCACCTAATCAGTATGATTTTTATGAGAGAATGGAAGAAACCTTAAATGGTTCAAATTATAGTATAGGTCAACAGACAATAATTCTTGGAGATCTTAATACTGATATGCAGAAAATTAATACTCCCAATTTTTAAAGACTTTAGTTCTTTTTGTAAATCATATGCATTGAAACAGCTCATTGTGGACCCAACTAGGATTACTCTTAAAACCAAAACTATCATCGATGTTATATGGGTATCAGATAACTCTAAGATATGTAGAAGTGGTGTTGTGGAGGCTGGTATTAGTGAGCACTGTATAGTTTATTTAATTAGAAGATTAAGAAGAGAGTCTATTAGGCATCATAATACAGTAAAAATAAGATCTCTTAAGAAATACAATCCATAAATTTTCAGCAAGGTTAACTGGACCGAGATGATGCAGTGTGAAGATGTGGAGATGGAGTTTGGGATAGGTTTAAGAGACTTTTTTTTAAATAATGAATAAGGTGGCACCCTATAAAGAGTCATAATCATAATCAAGCAAAGGACTGAACCTTGGATGACAGATTTTAAAGGTAATTAAGGAACGTAATGATTGTTTTAAGGCATTTAAAAGGGATAGAAATTATTATAATTTTGAGGAATGAGGTAAGAGATAGGATAAATGAGGCTAAGGAAACCTTTTTTAAGGACAAGATTTGTGAATTGAAGCAGAATACTCAAACTATGGAGAGTTTTGAATGATTTAGGGTATAGGAAAAAGATTAAGGCTAAAGGCTCTAGAATAAGTCTGAATGTAGATGGAAGATTGATGGCTTAACAGAAGAAGGTAGCAGACTATTTTAATCGTTTTTTTTACTACTGGTGCTGAAAAACTGGTTAATAAGCTTCCAGTACGAACTGGGATTTTTAAAGGGGTGATGAATTGAGAAATCAACTTTCCCTTGAGCTTTTGATATATAAAAGGTCATGGTAATATAAAAATATCCTGTAAGTTTTAGAGCTGAAAACTTCCTTGTTAGTCAAAGAAAAGCTTTTATAGACACCAGGCCCAGCAAACGAAAGTCAAAGTGGGGATCTATGACGTCAAAGGGAGGCAAGCACCGCCTCAGCAGAAGAATATCAACGCCTACTTCATCACTGCCTGTTTAGCCCTGCCCACCGATTCGCGCATGTAACATAGGCCTAGTGTTAAACCATCGAGCTACAAAGCAATAAACATGCCGTTGAGGATTACAAAATATTGTGCAGTGACTGGGTTCAACAGTAATGCAACATGCAAGTAACTGTGTTCATTCTAATGCCTGATCTGAAATGTGATGATTCATGTAGTCAGATGTTCTTTGACTGTGTGTCGGTAAATCAGACCAGTGACTAAACATCAACTTGCGTTGTTTCTCTTAGTAGGATGAAAATAATCAGTTATTTAACAGTGATTAAACTCTATAAAAGAAAGCGATCAAAGAAAGCTCCCTTTGCAATCGTTTGAGCAGCACGTGCTGCAGCTGTCAATCAAACAGGAGAGTTTATCAGTGACACGTTTATCAGTGACTCACGTTTTATTCAACGAATCTCTTAACTATATCACGTTTGCACTGTTAGTGAAGATGAAAGCATTCGTTAGTGTACAGAAATTGAGTTGCAATGACGAGATCGCTGCTTTCATGCGCTCAGCATGTGTGTGATCGGCTACAATGATCATCACTGCAACCTTTCATGCCACAATCTTAATATAATGCCATAGATCTAAATGTAATGCAACACTTTTCACGATTAGTTAACCATGAGAACGAGCTAAAAGAGGGAGTAATACTCTTTCAAATGCAAAGACGTTAGCCAATCACAGCAATGGGTGTTTACACTGAAGTCTCCCAGCGGACACGCCCCTTAAAACGGAGCGTTCAGAGCAGAAGGCTAAAATCAGGGTAAGAAAAGTGCCTTTTATTTATAAATTATGAAAATTTTTGATGTAAAAAGCATTCTAACATTATAAGTGCACCCCAGGAAACATCATAAAACAATAAAAAAAAATAAAAAAAAAACGCAGTTCATGACCCCTTTAATAATATATTAGTTAAGGAGTATTCAAAATGTGGGGTTATTCAGGCTGGTTTTTCGTTTACTAAAGTAAACGAGAGTAATGTTTTCAAAAAGTTAATTGAACTCAAAAGCATTAAAGCGACAGGACTAGATAATATTCCATCGAAGTATATTAAGGATTCAGCTAAAGTTATTACCCTTATGGTAACTCATATTATAAATCTCTCAATTACACAAGGAAAGGTTCCCGGGGAGTTAAAAAAAAAAGCACGAGATATTCACATTTTTAAGAAAGGATGTAGGTTAGAGTGTAATAATTACAGGCCGGTTTCAATCCTGAGTGCTTTATCAAAAGTGATGAAAAAAAATTAATTTATGATGAGGTTGAAGAATATATCTCTAATTTTAATATATTGTATGAGGAGGATGCACTCCACAGAGACAATAATATTGTTTCTAACAGATCATATAAGAAAAGAAATGGATAAAGGCAAATTAAGCGGGATGGTGTTGCTGGATTTGCAAAAAGCTTTTGATACAATTGATCACAGTATTCTGCTTCTAAAAGTAAAAGCAATGGGGTTTAGTGATAAGGCATGTGAATGGATTAAGTCTTACCTTGTAAATAGGTGTCAAATAGTGGATTTAAACGGGGTGCTTTCTGATTGTTTGCACATTTCTTGTGGTCTGTTCTAATGAATTTTTTTTATATGCAGATATAATTGTTTCCCATGAAAGTCAAGTCAAGTCAAGTCAACTTTATTTATATAGCGCTTTTTACAATGCAGATTGTTTCAAAGCAGCTTCACAGTGTTAAACAGGAAAATAATGAACAGAATTTGATTCGGCTGTACAGCCGCTCTGGAGAAAACAGTGATGTCATCAGCTCATTTCAATTATCATATATATTCAAGTAATGTAGTTGATATAATTTAGTTTAGTAATTAAATTTATTTGGATATTTATTTGAAAATGTAGTGTCCCCAAATGAGCAAGCCAGAGGCGACAGTGGCAAGGAACCAAAACTCCATCAGGTGGCCTAATGGAGAAAAATAAACCTTGGGAGAAACCAGGCTCAGTCGGGGTGCCAGTTCTCCTCTGGCCAATTAACAAACAGTGTATGATTATTATTTTGGCAGCCTTATAGGTCAGATGTAATATTAGATCAGATTATTCGAAAGATCGGAGGCATCACGCCGGGTTTATTGAGGATGGCATGTCGATTAAACAATTATTAAATAGGAATATTTGAAATATCAGAGTCATCACGCCGGAGATGGATCCATTGAGGATGCCATGTCGATGAGCAATTTCAGAGGGTAGACTAATTGACACGGTCTCTGCAGACACTTCAGGGATGCGTTGGTAATGTCTGGGCGCTGGTCCACCATCTGATCTGGATACGGGCCGGATCCGGCTGACTGCAGTAAACCTCGGGATAAACAGAGAGACTAACATTAGCGTAGATGCCATTCCTCTTATGATGTAACGAGTACATCAGGTGTTATGGGAAGTGTTCCCGGTTCCGGCTGACCTAGTTAATGCAGCCTAACAATTTGAATAAAATATAAATTAAAATGTTTTATGTGTATGCCATAGTAAAGAGATGCGTTTTTAGTCTAGATTCAAACTGACAGAGTGTCTGCTTCCCGAACAATGCTAGGAAGGCTGTTCCAGAGTTTAGGTGCTAAATAGGAAAAGGATCGACCGCTGCAGTTGATTTTGATATTCTAGGTATTATCAACTGGCCAGAGTTTTGAGACCGCAATAGACGTGATGGAGTATAATGCGTTATAAGGAAAGGAAAGCAAATTTGGAAATTGAGTTAAGTAGAGAGATTGAAAGGGTCTCTAAATGGTTTATTAAAAATAAGCTTTCTTTACACGTGGGAAAAACTAAAGGAGAAAATATGGCTGTTTCAGTTAAAAATTTGTAATAGGATACAATTTTTAGCAAGACAGGCAGCTTTTTTAGATACTCAAACTATAAAAATGTTAGCTGGAGCATTAGTGTAGTCACACTATGATTATGCGGCAACATTTTGGTTTAGTGGTAGTACAAAAACGAACAAAAAATAAACTGCAGATCGCTCAAAATAAGTTATGCAGTTATATTGAAAGCATTTTAGAGAACTTGGTTTTTTTTAAGAGTTGAAAAAAAGAGTTTAAGAAATTTTTCTTAAATTGGTGTTTAAAATAACAATGAAAAGTGTTCCAAGGTATCTGACAGAGTACTATGTACTTGTTAGAAATTTGCATAGTCATTCCACAAGGGGAAGAAGCACTGATATTTATCCTTGTAGATTTAAGAGATTAATAGGGTTGAATTCTTTTTTTATATACTAGTGCTATAGCCTGGAATGATTTACCTTGTTGTGTGAAGATAAAAGTAGAAAGCGTTTTTAGAAAGGATGTTAAAAAAATGGCTTTTTATCATTAATTAAAGGGGATGTAATGTGAGATTCTGAACTTGATGCTATTTCTGTACACAATGTACTATGAACTGTTCTTCCATTTTGTAAACAGAGGACCACAATGGAAATAAGACTTCGGATTTTGTGTGTATATTAGCCTAGACAGTTTTGAACTGTTGTATGATCAATTTTTGTACAATTTGTTTTATTTCTTGTCTAATAAATCAATCAATTTCTGAAGGATCATGTGATGCTGAAGGCTGGAATGTATCAAATCTTTTGATAATTTAAAATATAATAGGCCTATACAGAATTTTGTTCACATGCTGTGCAATAATATGCATGAATGAAATCACAAAAATAATGTTTTCTCTTAAGAGTGGACATTATATTAAGGTTAAAACAATAGTTGCTATGATCCTGTTAATAGTATACTCACAGATGTTTTTATTTTTCACCAAACACCTTGTAAATGCCAGGTATGTGCTGTTTACTTATTTCTTTGAACAGGATTTATTACTGTTTACTCAATGTGCCGTTGACTCTCACTTTACATTATTAACTATATTCTAAATAAACTACAAAAAATATATATTTCTTTTGTCCCGTTTTGTCTTCATATTGTTTCTTATAGTTCCCTTTCACATACCTGACTCAAAGGCTCATTCATTATGCAGCTCATTATGCGTTTCTTTTGTCTTCTCATGTGTGACTCACAGCTTTATTCATGATCGTTCACGCCTCTTCGCATATACGGGCTTTGTAAACAAAAAGTGTCCTACAAAATTTAAACACATTATATTTTGTTTTATGTGATTCAGTAGGCACAATGATTTTCACATCAGTTTGAAGCAAAAACTCTAGGCAACAACAATTAGTCAAAAGTCTTGTGGACACATATTTACGGTTATATTTTGTGGCCTTATTTCAGTGACTTGATTTTGAGTTTTCAAAAACCATGTATAAACATTATTCTCTCAAAAATACACGCATGTACAATGACACTTTTGCCATTAATATGTTTATCAAAATTCAATGTCAATGTCTACTAAATTCTGTTTATAGTAATAGCCATCTGTATATTATATTCAGTACATATCTATCTGTAAATTCTGTTTATAGTAATAGCCATCTGTATATTATATTCAGTACATATCTATCTGTAAATTCTGTTTATAGTAATAGCCATCTGTATATTATATTCAGTACATATCTATCTGTAAATTCTGTTTATAGTAATAGCCATCTGTATATTATATTCATAGTACATATTAACCTGTAAAATTCTATTTATAGTAATAGCCATCTTTATATTTATTCAGTACATATTCATGTCCTGCACTTATGAAACCATTGTATATCCTGCACTTGCTGCTATTGCACTTCTGGTTAGACCTAAACTGCATTTCGTTGCCTTGTACCTGTACTTGTGTAATGACAATAAAGTTGAATCTAATCTAATCTAATCTAATCAGCAACTGAAAAAAGCACAAAACGTCAGAGCATGTCAAAACTTCTGAAGGGCCCCAAAACTGGCTCAGACCCGTAGGAGTTCCTTTCACTGGAACTAAGGGGCTAAGCCTAACCCCTGAAAAAAAACCCCACACCCTCCTCCACCAAACTTTAATCCCTCCTCCACCAAACTTTACACTTGGCACAATGCAGTCAGGCAAGTACCGTTCCCCTGGCAACCGCCAAAAACAGACTCATCCATCGAATTGCCAGACAGAGAAGCGTGATTTGTCACTCCAGAGAACACGTCTCCACTGCTCTAGAGTCCAGTGTTGGCTCTGTGATTTTATGTGGCCTACCACTTCATGGCTGGCCACTAACAGTTGACCGTAGAATATTTAGTAGTGAGGAAATTTCACAAATGGACTTTGCACAGTTGGCAACCGATCACGGTACCACGCTTGAATTCACTGAGAGCGACCCATTCATTCAAAAATGTTTGTAGAAGCAGTCTGCATGCCTAGGTGCTTGATTTTATTCTAACCATTCTTTGTTATACATTTAATTTCTCAATCTATTACACACAACGGAGGCTTGGTCACAATATAATTACAAACATAAAGGCTCTGTGGTCATTTGTTCAAGATTCTTTGGCATTCATAGGTCAATTATTATCAAAAACATGTTGAACTTTGAAATCAGCATGCCTTTCCTGCACTAATAATGACTTGACACGTGTAAGGTGTGAATCTGAGATGGTAAAAGTCTGTGCTGACAACAGCCAACTGATAAATCTACGATTTTAATTTGATTTCTCATTATAATATTCTTTATTATTATTCTATTATACTATTCTTTTTTTTTTTTTTTTTAAATACAGATTTTATTTCATTGATATTTATTGCATTTATAGGAGAATTGGAACTTACAAAACCTGAAAGCTGAGACTTTATATCAAAAGCAGGGTTGCGAATTTGGCGTAAGATTTACTTGGTGAGAGTTGGCAACCCTGAATATCATTTATACAACGTACAGGAGCCAAATCAAGTTAGTAGACGGAATCAGTCTATAGTACACAGAGTTTAAACGGTATCTAAAACGGCATGTCCGTTTAACATCTATATAAAATTATCTCTGATAACTGCAGAAATGTTTTTTAATGTCTTCTATCAACTGCTGATAAAATTTGTGGCATTTCACTCACTTCATCAAGGAGGTGACTTAACAAGGCTCCTCTAGAAGAAGCAATTTTACAGGTGTAGTTGCCCTAATTTAAAAGTTTTCAGAGGTTGTATTGTTGATAAGTGTAAAAAAACAAAAAAACAAAACAAAACAAAAGCGAAGTATGCATGCACGTGACAAGCCAGCGTTTTTTTTTAGCCCAGTTTTAATACAAGAGTAAACCGCCAAGAAAACAGATTCATTATTCATAGGCACTAAGCAGACTTAGAGGCGGATCAGTGAGAGTGTGAGAAGTTCTCCTAATCCAAATGTTCTGGACAGGATCAGCACAGCAGTATAAAGACTCATTCACAGCAAGAGCCAAACGAAAAGCATGTCACATGCTTTAATGCAAGACACTTACCATCTGACCATACAGATCTCACTGTACTGATAGCGTGATACAGGAATATCACAGTATAATGACACTAACAGAAGTGCACCATAAGTAATAATAGTACAGCTGTTGTAATTAAAAAATATTTCTAGTTCAGTATAGTATAAATAAAACATTCCCATTGTTTTAAAAAATGCTTTGCTTTGTCACTTTATTGAGAACAGCACTATGAAAACGCACATATACAGTATATATTTCCAACAGCTAAAGGAATATTCTGGGTTTTTAAATAAGCTCAATTTACAGAATTTGTGGCATAATGTTGATTGCCACAAAAATGTATATCCACTTATATCCGCATCCATTTTCTTAAAAAAAAAAAAAAAAAAGAAAGAAAGAAAGAAAGAAAAAGAAAGAAAGAAAAAGAGAGCAAACATTTGAGATACAGTAAAGCACTTAAAATAGTGAATGGGGCTTGGGGCAAATTAAAAAAAAATTAAAATACTCACTGTGTAACAACCACAAGATGTAATGTGTGAGCTGAAAGGATTTTAGTGTGAAAAAAAACACTTACTGACCTTTTCAGTGAAGTTATATTCAATTGTCAACTCTCTCAGCATTACAACATAAACAAATTGGCCCCCCATTCACATGCACTAAGTGCCTCACTCGAACTTACATTTTTTGCTCAATTTAAACAGAAGGAAGGACGAGTTGAAATTATTTTTGTGGTAATCAACCATATGCAGAATTTTAAAAAGTGTAAAGTGACTATTGTAATGTGGTTAAATGTATGTAGGCTAATAATTACTAAGCTTAGAGGAGTGAATCTCTGTTCCTCTTACCAGTTAACACTTAGCCTGTGCTTTTGTTTTTATTTATTTTCATGTTTAATTTAGTAATTTTAACTTAACTTAATAATTTTAGAATGTAATGTGATTGTAACCCTTTTTTGCACATAATATGAAACATGGTCTATATTTGGTCTAGTCACTATATTTGTTTTCATAGCCTTTAATATGAATATTGTTTGTATGACAACAATGGGCAGGATGTGAAAAAAGTAGAAAATACCAAGATATATACCACATATCACCACTCAGCTAAAAATACAGATATTATTTTTTTGTCCATATCGCCCAACCCTACTTTGTGTGACAAAACAGGTCTCTTTGTTTGCCACAAAATTTCCCCAGGACTCAACAATAAGGCCCGTTTCACACATGATCTGTTTGCAGTGTGTATCCAGTCTGTATGTGGTACGTATGGGTTGCTGAAGCAGCAAGTGACCATTGTGCTTTTACACAGGACACGTTTGCAGTGTGGTACTGATCTGTGGGTCACACTTTAGATTAGGTTCCAATTCTCATTATTAACGAAGCATTAACTACGACTTTTTCCTCAATAAACTCCTAATTACTGCTTGTTAATAGTTAGTAAGGTAGTTGTTAAGTTCAGGTATTGGGAAGGATTAGAAATGTAGAATATGGTCATGCAGAATAAGGCATTAATATGTGCTTTATAAGTACTAATAAACAGCCAATACCCTAATAATATGCATGCTAATAAACAACTTGAGAATTGAATCCCTAAACTAAAGTATTACCAATCTTAAATACAATAAATTTAAACAACATATTCAATTCATTATTTCGATATAAATGTATACTGTAACAAGTCGCAAAACATTTAAACATGATACTCTTACATGAAACACACATTTCATTTTAAACTAACTTACTATCCACTTACTATCTTTTCTGTTTAAATCTTTATATGAAAAGTCCTGCGGGGCATACAACACTATGGGCCCTATCTTAACGATCTGAGTTAAGCATGGTCTGAAGTGAATGGCACAGGTGCACTTAGGGCGTGTCCAAATCCACTTTCGCTAGTTTAACAATGGAAAAAATGGTTGGCGTCCAAAAGAGGTGTACCTAGTCTCTTAATGAGTCATGGGTGTGTTTTGGACGTAACGTGCAATAAACCAATCAGAGTCTCATCTCCCATTCCCTTTAAAAGCCTGTTGCACTTGCACCATGGCGGATTTGCTATTTACATGGCGGAATTTGCAAGCGGAAAGACTGAACGCTTCTCCAGAGAGGAATCCTTTTATTTTTAATATTTAAAAATGTTTGTGTGCTGCTGCAATAAATGACACTGCTTATTACACCCTGTGTGAGTAACAAGCAGAGTGTACGCATGCTGTGCACCCGCCTATATGCGCATATTACTAACGCACCCTTTAAATAACAAAAAATACTGTGCCATTGACTTTAGACCAGGTTTTTGTTGGTCAATGGCGCAGTCGTTTTCAGTTGCCTCAAAATAGCAACACGCCAACAATGCACCTGAACACACCTCGTTTTCCGACCAGCACGCCCATGGGCGAACAGATGGGCGGTATCAAATTTTTATGTTGCGATTAATTGCTGAAGCTTTTATGACGGTATACAGTATTATCACGATATTGAAATAAGTTGCAAAAAAAAGTGTTGTCATACTATAACAGGTTTAATAACTTTTTCTTATGACAAAAAGAACTGAACATTTAAATACAATAAAGCAATACACAAAAATGTATAAAGTAAACAAATGTTTCTAACAGATTAAAGTGCAAAAGAATTATAAAGAACAATAGGTTACACTTTACAATAAGGTCTCATTAGTAAACGTTAGTTAATGCTTTAACTAACATTAACAAAGAGCAAATAGCTACATTTGTTACAAAGTTATTATTCTTTGATAAAGTCAGTTAAAAAAATACAACTGTTAATGTTAGCTCAGGTCCATTAAATAATACAGTTACAACTTTTGATTTTAATAACGCGTTATTAAATTTTGAAATTTACATTTAACTGAGATTAATAAATGCTTTAGAAGTATTGTTCATTGTCAGTTTAACTAATGAATTAACTAATGTTAAATAATGGAGCCTTATTGTAAAGTGTGTGACTGAACAATAAAGAATCAGAACATATTCAAACAATATCTAGGGCATGTAGTCCAGATTAAAATATAAAATGTTTAAGTTTGAAAATAAATAGACTTAAGTCTTTAAGTATTAAGTATTTGGTGATGTGATGAGCACCGTAAGAATACAGAAATCTGAATGGCTGTTTGAAACATTTAAAAACTGTTTAGTAGCGCGGGTCTGCTGTGTTTACAAGGTTTTCGTTGAAACGGCTGCATTTCTGCTGTTCCATCAGCGCAATCTGCTGTCAGAGAGTTTCATTCAGCGCGTCTCCTTCACTCGTTCCGCCATGCGCTAATCATGCGCGTTGGGTTTATTAACATCAGTGCGCGTGCCTCTTTGATGCAGCACACAGCGGTATTGTTCATTTTAAACGGTAGATAGGTAAAGCATTCTTAAAAAGCATTCTAAAAATCTGAATAATTCATAATAAATAATTATTCACGGTATTTTGAAGTGACCACGATAACAATATCGTGCATGTTCATTATCGTGATATATCGTATTACCATATACCGACACATGTCTAATGGGCGCGAGTGCATTTGCTATTTAAACAACGTGGCGCTGGACGTGAAAATGATAACTGTGTCGGGCGTCGCATTGCACTGGGTGTATGATAGGGCCCTATGTTTTTTCACCTCAATGATTAGACGAGTGTCATTCATTGTGTGTTGCTGCCTTGTTCCTAGTGTAGTTCTCTGACCACCAGCCTGTCACATAGCATGCTGTGTAGTGTATTTCACATAAAAATACTTCAGATATAATTTTGACTGCATTAGTAACTTAACTCCTGGTAATTGTTTTGCTTTTCTTTGCTTTACCCTGGGGTTAAAGTAATAAGGTAACTGTGAAAAACAGTAGTAGGCTATAATTTAATTATGCATTTATGGTGAAATTACTACATTTTCATGTCAATCTGTGTTCATTTTGACCACGAATCATGCACTATCACTTTAATTCTGCATGCAAGCACAGCAAAATAGACTCAATTCAGAAACGTGCACTGGCTGACCGCACCAATCCTGCAACGCACTTTTCAGGCAGCGTCCGTGTGCAGTGTGAATGCTCTAACCGGTTGATATGGGCAGAGGGGAAAAAATATGCACCGCAAAAGGAGTACGTGTGAAACAGGTGCAAGGATGGCCCATTGATCTTACACATCCATTTTTTTAATGTCCCAACTCTATTCCTCCTGACTGAATATGGCCTAGTGCTTGTCATTTCAGTTTTGGCTCTGTTGGTCAGCCTTCAGGTGCCTCTGTAGATGATCCAGAACACAGAAGCATGTCTGATTTTCAATCAACCAAAAAGGCTACTGCCACTAGAACTGCACCCTCTCAGCACGCTCCTAAGCATATATATTACCTCCCACTATCTACAATCAGAGAGCGAGCAGCACATGGCGTTTCCTTTGCAACCAGGTACAAAGGCACTCTCCAAGACCTTCACTCTTCACTCTCTTAAACTTTTGCTTTAACTTAGCAAGAAGTTTAGACAGTATCAGAACTACCTTAGAAGAGAAGGTTTCCACACTTAAACCCCATTGAGCTGATTTGGGACGAATTGGACAATATCTTGTGGTAACTTGGGAAGAACATATATAGGCCTATATGCAGCTTTGTATGGTTGCATGCGAGCAAACAAATGCACTACTTTTTCAAAATGCTGGTTTTGGAAAGATGTTAATGCAACAATAATCAGTTGTATCTTAAAGGAATAGTTCACCAAAAAATGAACATTCTGTCATTATTTACTCACTCTCAAGTTATTCCAAGCCTGTATGAATTTCTTTGTTCTGCTGAACACAAAGATAGATATTTGGAAGAATGTTTTTAACCAAGCAGATCTCGGCAGCAATTGATTACCATAGTGGGGGAAAAATACTATATTTTCATTTTTGGGTGACCTATCCCTTTAAGGGACTGTGAACAGAACAGACAAGACAAAACATCTGATGTTTTATAATAGATCCGTGCATAATGAAGTCTTAGAACCATCAATACTGACAAGGAAAAGAGATTTTCTCACTGCTCGTCTGAATACTGATAGTGAAAGTTGAGCACTATTTGTTATTTTTCTTGTAACGGTTTCTTTTTGCAGTTACTGACTATCCATTTGTCTTTTTTCATGCCACAAAGTTATGTATTCTTTACTAATATTCATTTATTTGCATTAATATTTAATTTCAAAGGCATTTGTTCAAAAGCATTTTTGTGATATCAAAATAGGTATTAAAGGGTTAGTTCACTTTTAAATGAAAATTAGCCTATGATTTACTCACCGCCATCCTAGGTGTACATGACTTTCTTCTTTCTGATGAACACAATCAGAGTTATATTAATAAATATCCTGACACTTCCGAGCTTCATAATGGCAGTGACGGGGTCCATTGAGTTTGAAGCTCAAATTTTTTTTATTCATCCATCATAAACGTACTCCACACGGCTCCGAGGGGTTAATAAAGGCCAAAGCAAATAAATAAAAGCAAATTGATGGAGTTTTGTAAGAAAAATATCCATATTTAAAACTTTATAAAGTACAAAATCTAGCTTCTGCCAGACCGCCTTCCGTATTCAACTTAGGCAGAAAGTGTAACGCCTCTCCCAGTTCAAAACGCTTACGCTTCATTCTAATCATCCATTGTGCCAGTTACGCTTACTCCGTAAGTTGAATACGAAAGACGTTCTGGCGGAAGCTAGATTTTTACTTTATAAAGTTTTAAATATGAATAGAACTCCATCAATTCGCTTCAGAGGGCCTTTATTAACCCCCCGGAGTCATGTGGGGTTCATTTATGAAGGATTGGTGTGCTTTTTTGAGCTTAAAACTCAATGGAACCCATCACTGCCATTATAAAGCTTGGAAGCATCAGGATATTTATTAATATAACTCTGATTGTGTTCATCAGGAACAAGAAAGTCATACACCCCTAGGATGGCTTGAGGGTGAGTAAATCATGGGCTAATTTTCATTTTAAAGTGAACTACTTCTTTAAGGAATCATTGGTACCAAAAACTAAAATTTCAGTATCATGGCGTAACCCTAAGATAAGCTAAAAAATTGTTGTATAAATAATCTGCTAAATGACTAAAAGGTAAGATCTTTTTAGATTTCTTGTCATGTAGGAGACCTAATATTAAACAAACCTTACATTGATAATTCGCTTCAACACAAACACTGACGTATCTACTATGCGTTACTCATGATTCGTTTACTGACTCAGGGTTCCCACTGTCATGGAAAACCCATATCAAGGAATTTTGATATGAAATTGCGAGTTCCAGTGCAGAAAAAAAAAAACCATGGAAATAAATACTTCAAAAGAATCATGGAATTTTCTAGTGAAATGTGGTATATTTGTCCTGGTTAAGCTGAGCTCAAAAATGTAATTGGCACATAGAATGTTTCCTTTCAAATTACTGTTTGCCTCCCTTCTTTTGCTTGCCTAAAACACATTACACAACGCATGTAAAAATCCTTTGTATATATGTATATTCTAATCTAATTTCATTACGAATCTAAGTGAAACGTTAGGAATTTGCGATATCTGCTTTTGAATTTAATCGAAAACCTATGAATCTTGAATCGAATCAAGTATAACCAACCATTACAAGCCAATTTAATGCTTGGTTATGCCAAAAGCATGGTACTTTGATATATATACCATGGTAATGAACGCTTACCATACATTCATGTACTGACATTACAATACTACTTGAAGTGACAAGAATAGTACTATGTTACAAAAAACATGGCAACACCATGGTACCATGTCAAAACGTGGTAATAAGATGGAACATGTAAAAAAAAAAAAAACTTATTTGAAATGTTCCATTTCCTGTTTACTAGCATAAATGCTAACCTGTCTGGAGAGCAGAGATGATTTGAACTTCATTCCTCATACGAAAATAACAACGATACAAGAACACTTCAAAATTCACAATATCATTGCATTGAATCGGTCATTCAGTAAAACAGCCATTTTTAACGTTACTGTTAGTGTGTGTGTGTTAGTGTCAGTGGCCTGTGAACGCACCTGAACACACACCTGTCATTTAACCACCTGTTTGTCACGGCACATTCAACGCTTCTGTCTCACCTGTTGCTTCAGCTGAACTCAATCGGTGAATTCATGTCCGTCTAATCACGTTTAAGTCCTTTTCTTCAGCTTTTAGGGGGAATAAAATAATCTCCATAACAGCCGTTGCGCCCTTCGGTCCGTCCACTCGCTCAACGCATCCCGACAGTCGGCGCTACACTAACACAAAACACTGGGAATTTGCACAGAAACTGACTGTGCGGGCAAAAGGCTTTAAGGTTTTAAGAAGTGGGCGGATTGGTCAATAATGATTATTCTATTTTATCCATTCGATTTATATTTTTAATTACATTTCTGTGTCGGTGTTATTGGTCAGGTGTAACTTCTCCAGATCTCCGATGTCGCAATAGACGGCGTTTGTCCCGTGACACCTGTTACTTTTTTCAGCGAAGGTCAAACTGAACCAATCACATTCGTTTGTGATTATCAAATAACGATTTTTGTTTAATCATTTTATAGAGATTGCTGGGTTGAATTTTTAATTGGTATGTCAGACAGCAATCCTTTGCATTGTACAGTGTTTTAACAAATGTACTTTTTTATATTCCTAATAAGACAAAAGACGTCCTGAGTGGAAATATGTGCCTTCTGAGTCGTCAAGCGCCCCCTGCTTGTTTCTTAAAACAGTCTGCAACACATAAAACACTGGGGGCTAAATAATTCATGACTATGATGAAGAAAACTGGGAGAAATACCCTTGGGAGAAATAGGCTACCCGAGTGTTTGTCGTTGCCAGAGGCGGACAGTAAAGTACATTTTTCAAGTGTCTGT
Organism: Rhinogobio ventralis; assembly: GCA_039654625.1. Lineage (NCBI taxonomy): Eukaryota > Metazoa > Chordata > Actinopteri > Cypriniformes > Gobionidae > Rhinogobio > Rhinogobio ventralis. The sequence goes on along the minus strand of CM077212.1, from coordinate 12,258,950 downwards.
ACTTTAGTGTGGTTTTCTTTGGAAAAGTTTTTCTTCACAACATTCCAAAGCATAATATTGTACTTTTTACTGCACTAAGTTTAATACTGAATATCATTTAATACTTAACTACATTAAAAATGTAGTAGCCTACTTTCTTAATTTTACTCAGGTAAAAGTAGCCTAATTCAAAGTTTTACTTGAGTACAAGAAAGTAGACTACTACATTTTTTATGTAATTAAGTATTAAAGGTAAAAAGCAAAAAAAAACTTTTATTTATGAAATGTAGTGTCGTAAAAAGTTTAACATATGCTTTGGGGAATGTAGGGAAGTCAAAGTTTTCCAAAGAAAAACACTAATACAGTACATATACTTGAAAAATGTACTTAAAAATAGGCCTACTTCACTACTGTCTGCCTCTGGTCGTTGCAAATATCCTCTGCCTGAAGACAGAGGATAGCAATTTGGAGTTGCAAGCATCCATTGTCAACACAATGCTCAAAGATCTTGTGACATGAAGATCTTGATGTTGTTGACCATTTTTCTGCAAGGGACATCCTATAGGCCTAGTGTCATAACTCTTTATAAGAAGTTTAATAGACCTACTGTAGCAGTTGCATCCATCCAAATTCAACAAAATGCTCAAATATATAATATTTTGTCAATTTAAAGACCTGTAAAGCTTATAAATATAAATAGAAAATGTTAGTGACCTCCGTAACTATCAGCAGCACACATAATATGAGATTTACTCTGGCAGTTTGGAATAGGATACATGTAAATCACATGCTATAGGATTGCATTCTATGCATTATGGTGACTTGTATAAAACTAATTGTAGAAATTGACTGTCTATTCCTATAGGCCTACCGTACTATTGGCACACCTCATAGTAAGCCAATGTAGGCCTACTGGCAGTTTGACTATTTGCTCGTGGGGCAGGGAGTCGAGCTTCCACATGCTCAGAGCTGAACCAGGGGTTCAAACTATGACTGAGTGTCTCAGGAAAGCCACTAAACTAAATGTAATGATTCCACAGCATTGTATGCCTTTGGTTAGTCCATGACAGACAAGAACGACAAGTGCTATCCCATCCCATCTTGTGCACAAAATCCATTAAACTTGGGAACTTGGTGATAAATGATTTACAGGCCACCTGGCCCAGGATAAAGTTTTCAGGTTTTATGGATTTTGCGCAGATTCACTCTCTGCAATGCATTGAAAATCAACCCTCAATCCATGACTCACACTCTTAAAAATAAAGGTTCTTTATTGGCATCGATGGCTTCATGAAGAACCTTTGACATCCAACCTTTCTATTGCACAAAAAGTTTTTTTTTTCTTTTATAGAAAAAGGTTAGATTATTCAAATGTAAATATGGTTCTGTTCCATGAAAGGTTCTTTGGAGAACTCAAATGGTTCTTCTATGGCATTGCTGTGAAATCCCTATTCTGGAACGTTTGTTTTTAGGAGTGCAGGACTCTGGAGTCTGACTCGGTCCCATCAGTAGTTTTAGTCTGTTGGCCTTTCAGTTTTTGCCTGGCAAAACTGTAATTATTTAAGACCGTTGAGTCCAGTTTTTTAAAGGATAGAAGGCTCAAAATTGTATGTTGTGACGTGGACCTAACAAACTCTTCGGGACATCCGGGCCATTTACATTGAGAGTACATTCATTTTTCCTGGCCCCCTAAGAACCCAGCGAGTTTTGTGCTTCTTGTGTTTTGCAAAATGGTCATTCATTTTTAATACTTTTCATACCTCTCTATATGTATCCAAAGTAATATCACAAGTGTCCAGAAGTATTGTGTTATACCAACATTCTTTAAAATAGCAATACATATTTAAATTTTGTATGCATGCTTTACGTTAAGATTTTGATACACTTCGGGGGAAATTACATGGTCCTTTAAGATAAAACACGAATAAGTTTGTAAGATGAGTGATTTCTTCATCCAAAATGTCCAAACAAATGTACATGGAGAGAGGAGGTAAAGAAATGGTCGACTTTCAGTTGGAAATGTCAAAAAATGGAGACAATCATTTACATGTTCACATGTTGTGTTGACTGTTGAAGATAATGTGATAGACATTCATAATGGAAACCCCACAGGCTAACTTTCATTTTATGTACACTGACTTCCTCCGAATTGTTGGTCCATCCCGTTTGCCCACATCCACCCATCACCGTAAGTAAACTTCATTTACCACTGTAAAGATGAACGTTATTATTAAAACAATAAGCCACATCAGTGCCACATCAAGGGTGTTGTTAGGCAACAATATGATAAAAGACACCAGTGTTTAATAAATAGCTATTAATACTATTATTATGAACAATATAAAAAATACATATGTTAATAAAATAATAAAAATAATGTTACTAATAACAACAATAATAATAATTAAAAATATAAATTATAAACCATTACATGTTGATTTAAAAAATATAAATGTTACATACATAAAATAAACAAAACAATGGTTAAATTTTATGCAACTATATAAAATGTATAAAGTAACTATAAGCCTATATAAAGGCATCACCAGAATCCTTCCACACAGCACTACTCCAGTAAAAGTTTTCTTACCTGTAATTTGGTCTGGACGCTCTTTTCACTTCAACCATGAGGAAAGAGCTAATTCCATAAAACGTGGTTCATTCCTTTGCTCACATTGCTTCCCTCTAAATGCAAGTACACAGTGTTCTCAGTCGCCATCCTACTGCAGCTGATCGCAAGATATTTACCTACAGAGGGACATGATGATACTACTGTATATGGACTGATGAACCGGATCAGTTATATTCCATTTGAACCGAACTGGACCCACAGGATGATGAATAGCAATGTTGGTATGTAGGATTTTTTTTATAGTTCATATTTCTTTTTCAATAGTTCAAAACATATCTGCATACAGTACAATACCTAAATATATTTTCAAAATAACAGTGATAATAACCTAAAAACACTAATAACAAACGAATACCAATACTAATTAAAGCTGCAAGCAGCGATGAAAAGGCCCTCGCACCCGCTGGCCTCAGGAAAACAATGAATAGTGGGTGACATGCATTTAAGTCTGTAAATGTACAGGTGCTGGTCATATAATTAGAATATCATCAAAAAGTTGATTTATTTCACTAATTCCATTCAAAAAGTGAAACTTGTATATTATATTCATTCATTACACACAGACTGATATATATATATATATATATATATATATATATATATATATATATATATATATATATATCTCTTTTAATTTTGATGATTATAACTAACAACTAAGGAAAATCCCAAATTCAGTTTCTCAGAAAATTTGAATATTGTGAAAAGGTTCAATATTGAAGACACCTGGTGCCACACTCTAATCAGCTAATTAACTTAAAACTCCTGCAAAGGCCTTTAAATGGTCTCTCAGTCTAGTTCTGTAGGCTACACAATCATGGGGAAGACTGCTGACTTGACAGTTGTCCAAAAGACGACCATTGACACCTTGCACAAGGAAGGCAAGACACAAAAGGTCATTGCAAAAGAGGCTGGCTGTTCACAGAGCTCTGTGTCCAAGCACATTAATAGAGAGGTGAAGGGAAGGAAAAGATGTGGTATAAAAAAGTGTACAAGCAATAGGGATAACCGCACCCTGGAGAGGATTGTGAAACAAAATCCATTCAAAAATGTGGGGGAGATTCACAAAGAGTGGACTGCAGCTGGAGTCAGTGCTTCAAGAACCACTACGCACAGACATATGCGAGACATGGGTTTCAGCTGTCGCATTCCTTGTGTCAAGCCACTCTTGAACAACAGACAGCGTCAGAAGCGTCTCACCTGGGCTAAAGACAAAAAGGACTGGACTGCTGCTGTGTGGTCCAAAGTTATGTTCTCTGATAAAAGTAAATTACGCATTTCCTTTGGAAATCAGGGTCCCAGAGTGAGGTCCAGTGTAAAGTTTCCATAGTCAGTGATGGTTTGGGGTGCCATGTCATCTGCTGGTGTTGGTCCACTGTGTTTTCTGAGGTCCAAGGTCAACGCAGCCGTATACCAGGAAGTTTTAGAGCACTTCATGCTTCCTGCTGCTGACCAACTTTATGGAGATGCAGATTTCATTGTCCAACAGGACTTGGCACCTGCACACAGTGCCAAAGCAACCAGTACCTGGTTTAAGGACCATGGTATCCCTGTTCTTAATTGGCCAGCAAACTCGCCTGACCTTAACCCCATAGAAAATCTATGGGGTATTGTGAAGAGGAAGATGCGATATGCCAGACCCAACAATGCAGAAGAACTGAAGGCCACTATCAGAGCAACCTGGGCTCTCATAACACCTGAGCAGTGCCACAGACTGATCGACTCCATGCCATGCCGCATTGCTGCAGTAATTCAGGCAAAAGGAGCCCCAACAAAGTATTGAGTGCTGTACATGCTTATACTTTCATGTTCATACTTTTCAGTTGGCCAAGATTTCTAAAAATCCTTTCTTTGTATTGGTCTTAAGTAATATTCTAATTTTCTGAGATACTGAATTTGGGATTTTCCTTAGTTGTCAGTTATAATCATCAAAATTAAAAGAAATAAACATTTGAAATATGTCAGTCTGTGTGTAATGAATGAATATAATATACAAGTTTCACTTTTTGTGAATTAGTGAAATAAATCAACTTTTTGGATGATATTGTAATTATATGACCAGCACCTGTAGGATAATATGGCAAAGTCACTTCGATGTGACATACTTCCTGCTGCCAGCAGGTGGCGCTTTGACTATAACTGAATATTGGCATGTAGATGTCTTCAGGCCAGGACTATTATCAAACGTGAAGTTTAAGGCAGATTGAACATTGTATGCCTGAGTTACAACAACTTCCTGTTTCACTGTGTTAATCGCATACATTAGCACTTAGCACGTGTTGTATGATTTTACGTGTTTCTGGCATGTTTGGTACTTCATGGCATATTTAAATGTGTTTCAGGGAATGAATTACAGTGTAAAGCATGCCATTATCTGTTGCCAGTAGGTGGCGCTATGACTAACTGAATATTGACATGTAGATGTCTTCAGGCCAGGACTTATATCAAACATGTGAAGTTTGGTGCAGATCGGATATTGTATGCCTGACTTACAAATGCTTCCTGTTTCATGGCGAAACATCAGACTTTGTCAGGCCGCCACGGACCAGAGGTGGACAAAGTACACAACTCTATAACTTGAGTAAAAGTAAATGTACTACTGGTCAAATATTACTCCTTTACAAGTGAAAGTTCTAAAAACAGATTTTAACTTGAGTAAAAAGTACAGAAGTATTTGTTTTTAAAAGTACTTAAGTATCAAAAGTAAATTTTATTTTTTATGTCAATGCATTATTTTATTATTGTTGCATTGTTGTATAAATGCACATTATGTCATCATGGTGGTTTAAGCCAGTCAGTGATGCTCCATCCGACATGCTAGCATAGGACTACCCTAAACTCATTTCAATACTTGTATAAAAGTAACAAAGCTCTTTACAAAGCTGCTGCCACTTTAAGGTCGAATGCACTGACCCTATACACTGATACACATCCGATATTCTCCCAACTGTTTACTCTTCTCTTTCTCCCTGACGTTTACATTTTTGAACATTTTATGAGACATGCATCAAGTGTATGCCAACTAAACTAATCTTTAATCCTTTCAGAAAACTGAAACATACTTTCTAAGTATGGCCATGGGTGCACACCCTGTCCCGAGGAACCGCATTCTTCCATTTTGCTATAAACTGATCAGTGTTCAAAAAATGTTGGGAAACTTCACATGACCATACAAGAGTGATTACTTCTTCTAAAAATTTAAAGAATCCACTGACTTTCAAAGCTGCTACAGAAACGACTTTCGACTTTGAGGACCTCGATAGAAATGTAGTGGAGTAAAAAGTACGATATTTGTCTTTCAAATGTAGTGAAGTTAAAGTCAAAGTTTCCCCCAAAAAATTATACTCAAGTAAAGTACAATTACTTAAAAAGTGTACTTAAGTACAGTACTCAAGTAAATGTACTTAGTTACTGTCCACCTCTGCCACAGACACGCCCTTCAGCGAAAACTCAAGATCTTCACAATTTAACATCGCTAAGGCCTTCGCTAGACTGACCAAATATGATGTTGTTCTGGTTAAATCTCTAGGAGTTAATCACAGTGTAAAACATGGCATTTCCTGTTTCCCGCAGGTGGTGCTATAACTGTATAATATATATATATATATATATATATATATATATATATATATATATATATATATATATATATATATATATATATGACTGAATAATGGCATGTAGATGTCTTCAGGCCAGGACTCTAATAAAACATGTTAAGTTTGGGGCAGATCGCACATTGTATACCTGACTTACAACAGCTTCCTGTTTCATGGCGAAACATCGAATTTTATCAGAACGCCACGGACACACCTTTTAGCAAAAAAATCAAGATCTTCGCAATTTAACATCGCTAAGGCCTTCGTTAGACTGTCCAAATATTATGTTGTTCTGGTTAAATCTCTAGGAGGAGTTTGTTAAAGTACAACGTCTGGAAATGGCAAAAACTGCAAACATTTTTCACTTCCTGTTGGGTTTTCAGAATTTGCTCCCAGTGACAGCAGATGAAAATGATCTGTTTATATAACACCAGTGCTAATTAGTGCACATTGTGTGTTGTCATTGACAAATAAATAAATACACAATTTATATTTTATTTTTTTAATACTTTTTTATTTTCATGGCAGAAACAAGCTTCCATGTTGAACAGTGGTGTATATCCATTTAGTATTTCCACAAAAAAGGTTTGAATAATAATTATATTTCATGCTTTCTTGAGGATTAGAAGATCATGTCTTATCCATCTAGAGCACCAGAATCGGTAAATGAACAGTCTCAGGCTTTACATAGAGTGATTTATTAGAAAAGACTGTACAATTAAATTTCAATTAACATTATAAATACAAATTCTGGGCTGAGACGAGCTTCAGCGCAGATGGAATTCAGTTGGAACACTTCAAATGTTTCTGTATGACAAAAAAAAGTCTCAAGGCATTAGCTCTAAACTCGTGAAATGACTGATAGTGGTCAGTCGTTTAAAGGGATAGTTCCCCCTAAAAATAAAAATTTTGTCATCACTTACTCACCCTCAAGTTGTTCCAAACCTGTATGAGTTTCTTTCTTCTGTTGAGCACAAAAGAAGATATTTTAAAGAATGTTTGTAATCAAACAGTTGACGGTAGCCATTGACTTCCATAGTAGGAAAAAAAATACTATGGAAGTCAATGGCTTTTCCATTTTTACGACATTGTCATGTAAACATACCCTAAAAGTCTAGTTTACAGAGAAGAAAATAAATCATGAGATGAAAGAATAAAGTTTGCCTCATTTAGAAATTTCAGTCCCCCTTTCCAAGTTAGATCATTTTTTATAATTGTTTTATTCATTTTTGCCTTCTTTTTTTTTATCGGTTATGTACACTATGAATGGTGTTGCATTTTATAGCATTATTTCGTAATGCTATATATAAAAACAGAACTATTATTAAAAAAGGTTTAAACATTCACTGATGCTCCAGAAGGAAACCTGATGCATTAAGAGCCGGGGGTGAAAACTTTTCAATTTTAAGATCAAGGTAAATTGTACTTAATTTGTCTTTCGGGAAACATGTAAGTATCTACTGTTGCTTCCAAATTGGAAATTTAAACAAAATAAGAATTTTTTTTTGACATCCTCATCTTGTTCAAAAGTTTTCACCCGTTTCCTTCTGGAGCATCAGTGAATGTTTGAACCTTTTTTAATAGTTGTGTTTGAGTCCCTCAATTGTCCTCAGTGTGAAAAGATGGATCTCAAAATCATATAGTCACTGCTGGAGAGGGTTCAAATATGCAAAAGATGCTGGAAAACTGAAGAATTTGCAAGACCTGAAGGATTTTTCTGAAGAACATTGGGCAGTTTAACTGTTCAGGACAAACAAGGGACATGAACAACCACAAAAAAACAACCGTGGAATATCCAGGTAACGAAACAAACAAGGGTAGGCTACATAAACCTTTGAAAGGAATTCAGCTATTTTGTCTTGTGGATTATATGTAAACATCTTTTATGTAAAATATCTTATTCAGGACAGTACTAAATAAAAAATATTTCAAAAAAGAATTACTGCATTTTGTATGATCCCTTTTATCTTGTTAAAATTATTCACATTTTTCACAGATTCTGCAAGGGGTGTGTGTGTACCTGGTATTCCCTATGTTATGGGGAACAAATGTCCCCACAAGGATAGTAATACAGTAAATTTTGACCTTATGGGGACATCTTTTGGTCCCCAAGAGGAAAACAGCTATACATTTACAAACGTTTATGTTAGATGCAGTTAATCGATTTGACAGCACTAGTTAAATCTAGCTGTGCTACAAAATAATATTATAACAAATACTAGTTTGCAACATCAAGCAACATAACAGACTGTTTTTATTTGTACAGCTAAAATAACTAAGTGGATGAAACCGGAAGACTCGCACATTCAAGTTACAAATTGCTACGCCCGCTCTTAAAATAAAAATAAAGTGGATACACATGTCACCGAAATGCTTGACACTGTATTTTAAGGTAAAGAAACAGAATTCAGCAACTGTTGTTTTAACTGTAAAAAGTAATGTTGATCACTGTCCCCAATTACCACATCATTTCCCCATTACAACATTTTTTTTTATTTAGAAACATCCAAGAAATGACATCAGGACATAATTCAGGCCCTTTCTACAGCATGCTGGAAAGACAAGTAAATCATTTCATTCATTTAGACAAGCTTTACATTTTGGTAACAGGGTTGCAAAAATTGCTCATAGAACCTTTTATATGTCCTGACAAATGAACAAAACAACACAAATTTCTATCTAGTTCAGGACTAAAAATTAAATTCAAATCAAATCAAGTAAATAAATCTTAAAGAATCTGCACATGCAATGTCTAACTGATTTACCTAAATACCAATACCTACTACAAAATATAAGAAAATAGATTATTGGTGAAAATGTTAGCAAATTAGAATGCTTCTGTTCTCTGAAAGCAAAGATCTGACCCTATTTATAATTTTGATTTAGACTGAGTTAGCACATGGACAATCCTCACAGCAGGCAGGTTACACATCGGCTTATCTGTCTGTTAACTCGCAGGACTCGTAAAAGGGTCATCATGACCACTAGTCAGCAATAACTGCTGAATAATAGCGGAACATTGAGTCATATAAACAAGAATATGCCAAATAATGAGCTTCAGAAAAATACTTTTAACGTTAAACTGAAAGTGGAAAAACTATTTAAGGGGAAAGATTCAAACGGAAATCTCTATCTGTGATCATCACCTTAAGTGTTTAATCTGGTGACCCCTGAAATGACCTCACAGCTTCTTCTGATCTTTTCCAGAGGGATGCAGGAAATAGAGTCCTCTGCTTTTCTTTACATGGCTGAAGTGAAGACGGTTCCGCTTTACTGATTCCAAAAAGATGTAGCCCATATATATTCCTCATCATGAGCATTGTATTATGTTGCTAAGTCTTGGGCAAATCAGCATGCTACCACTTCTGTTATAGGCCTACTTCTCAAATTTACTTACAAACTCACTAGTGGTTCAGACCTGTGTGTCAATCTTTTCATTTACTAGTTATGAATTAATGCAAGAAACAAACTATAGTTTGTGCAGTTGTAAATGCAAAATCCCCCTTCCATATTTCTTCAGTTTCCTTGTTTTTCATATCTTTCCCTACAAGAATCTTTTTGCATTATAGTGCAAATATAGACTATAAACTACATTTAAAATAGCATGTACTTTTTACTGATTTTACAACAGAAGAACCAAATCTCTAAACAATAGCAATATAGGTACAGATCTGCATTCAAATGAAATATTAAAATCTTATGTACAAATTAGTTTCTGTAATGTGGATTATTTATGTTGCATTGTATTATTTTGCTCGTATTTTTTATGTTGAATACTCTTAGTGCCAGGACTTACGAATAATTGTCTGTTTTATTGTTTTAAATATTCTGTTTATAAGCACATTAGTAAGTAAATAAATAAATAAATATGAAGGGTATATAGATGGAGGCATTCATTTTTTTTTATTCTTTCCAAAAATATACATGTAACATTTTAGAAGACACAAATGTTTCACATATAATGCTTTAAAGAATTCCATAACATCATAAAATGCTTAACATCAGGTATCGTATGAACGTTAAGGATAACATTCATATCAAAGATATTAAAGAAAATACTCACATATTAAAGAGAAAAAAATAACAGAAAAGGGTGTGTACTCAAAATATAGAAAATGAATGTAATGCTTTGTAAATGTCCATAGTTCTTATTGCTTTGTGGTTTGAAAGTCCTTGTACGGTTTCAAAATAAATCTTCATGTCAGCCTTGAAATGGCTGATATTAGGAATCCTTTTAGACCATTTACATTTGTGTATGTAGAACTTACCAAGTAATATTAGATTTAACATAAAAGCATGACTCTTTTCTATATCTTTTTTGTCATGATAAAAAACAGCATCTCTTTTTTCTGTTAATTTTAATTCCACTTAACATATTAAATAAATATTCCACATCAATCCAAAATAATTTATCATACATACATTTAAAAAAAAAAGATGCAAAATAGTTTCAGTATCCATTTTACAAAATACACAATATTCATAAAGATATTTTTTTTATATATTTTTAGAAACTGTTTTGTTGGATAAACTATATGTATAATTTTAAAATATATTTCATTAAACGTATTATTAAGACAGTATTTGTTATTATAAGTCCAAATCAATCTCCAATTAATATTCTCAAAATAGTCACTCCAAAAGTATTTCGAAATGTGATGGAGGCATGAAATCATGCGGCGAATGTTTGGACGGGCTCGTAATAAATAAGGAGTTGTTCGTCCAATCAGCGTTGAGCATTCGTTTGATTAGCGCATCATTACGCAAATGAGCTGCAGATTCTTCTCAAACAGAGAGCGCGTGTATGTGATCAGGTAAGACACGCGTTTGTTCACGTTTAACAGCAGCATTAGCTCCTTTGACATTACTTAAAATGTGTCTCTGTTATAGTGTATGGTAAAGGGGAAATAAACCAAGCATATCCTCATGTGAAATAAACAAGTTAACAAAAGTTAACACAAAAAAAATGTAAAACGTAATAGGCCTATTTAAACGTGTTTTACCAACAAAAAAAGAAGCCCAGTTCACACAATTATTTGTTACCTGCTAGTAATTTGAAGCCAGTAATTCAAGAGATGTGCATGTGAAAGACGAGTATCCCAATAAACGTGCTACAATAGTAGTCAGTATGTTGTCAATCTGTTTTCAAGGCGATTATCAGACTCTTGGGGTGATAAATTTAGTTCTCATTCCGCCATTGTGTTTTTGAACCCCCGGGACGGAAGAGATTCTCTCTAATCCAACTTGTTTTCTCTGTCTTGCTGAGATATGAGAGTCCTGCCTAAATCCAACCCAATCCCCCAAAACCCTTTCCTTCGGCCTAGGGAAATCCACAGGGTTTCCACATTTCAAAGTTTAATTCGGCTAATAATAACAACTATGTTTTTACGCAATAAGCATCAGATTCGTGTATTGATATAGCCAGTGCTGACTATAAAGTGATTGGTTTGCAGTTATTTCCTGATTGTTGATTGGGTGTTAATCTGTGTATTGCTGTTTCTATTCTTTAGCCTATTATTTACACCTCAGACAGTATGGGAATGTGTTTTTCTTCAACGATAATATTTATTGTTTTATGTTAGGTGGTGTACCCTAGCCTACATGTTAACAGCATTTTAGGTTTTGTTGGCAGTTTGCTCCAGTAGTGATGTGGCAATGGAGTTTAAAAGCGTAATGTGTGTTTGTAGTCTAAATAATTGAGAGACGTAATTGCACATTAATTGGGTGTTTTAGATGGTTATATGCGCTTATAAAATATTATAAAAACACTGCTATCAGTGTCATGCCATGTCAGCTATCAATGTCTGAAATATTTACGTGGATCTTATACTGGTTAGTGGAGCTGGTGCTCTTTTGATTCGTTTCAACAGACTACTTTAGACAATTATTCCAAATGATCTTCCACCTATAAAAAGGACCAATTGCGAAATTGTGTTATTCTTATTCACAGTTCATGATTTGTGGAGAAAGGTCTACACATGTAGGCCACTTAAGCTGTCTTTCAGGTAACATGAGCGCTGATTTTTATCGTGTCCTCCCCCTCCTCCCCCGCGGTGATTGCGCATCGCGCCTCATTCTCACTCCCATTACGCAGCGGGACTGACATGAAACTGTGAATTGTTTGCTGCTCAAATATAGTTGACCTGGAGCCAGCAGTCTGAAGGGGTTGAGGAGCGACCATCCCTGCCTCCCTCCTCCCCCTCTACATCAGCATGACAAAGCACTGGGGGGGTCCGGGCTTGTTGGCACCACCCGTGATCACTGTAGGAGCAGGAGCCCAACGCGACCATCACCTTGACTGCAAAACCAGCTATTCCTCTTCCAACCGCAGCTGTCATTGCTCCACAAACCCACTGCTGGACTTCGGTGGCCGACTGGATAAGTCCACAGGGATGGCGCAGGACTCCTGTTTTAGAGCCAAACCGTCGGATCAGCGCGCATGGGAACTGCAGGATGGAAACTCCAGCGGAGGAAAGAAGAAGAACTATCAGCGTTATCCCAAACCACCATATTCTTACCTAGCTATGATTGCCATGGTCATCCAGAACTCTCCGGAGAAGAAGCTCACTTTATCAGAGGTAGGTCACTTTTACAACTTTTTTTTTGTGGTCTTGGTCAAATTATGCTTTATAAAGATGCAGAAACAATTCTCACTCAGAAACCCTATTTTTCAATTAATTACAAATACACATTGATTTAAACGTGACATTTTGAAGTAGACTGAAATATTTTCTAAAACGTACTCTTACTGTTATTTACAACTTTGTATTTTTTTTTTTTTTACAATGTAATATTTCACCATATATTCCTCATGTATGGCATCATTTATATGCTAATTTAAGATTTTCCGCGTTTCAGCTGAAACTATTATCGTTACCAGTAGGTAAGCCGTGCCGCAACGTCTATACACTTTCACTTTAAACACTTTAAAATGCAGCAGAATTAAGTTTTCATTTTTCAGTTTGTCTCCTAAGATCTCATTAGGCTAGATCCTTTCCGATTTAAGGTTCCAATATAAGTTCCATTAGTATTAGGCTACTTGAAACTTTTATTCAGAGGAATTACCTGACAATTAATATAAAACCTAACTGTACCATCACAACACTGGCGTTTATTGCCACAAATAAACTACATTAAGTTTACACGTGAAGTGCGTTTTAGTGCGTGTGGCACATCCAAATCTGCCTGGGGCGCGTAATCTGTCTCATGTCTGGATCTCGATGGGGTTTGTGTTGTGAATAGTGAAAGCAGAGGGCGATACTCTATCATGCTGATAGCTGTGGCTGGAATCACACTGTGCCACAATTACTACGCGATTGTTTCGAAATGTCGCAATGTGTAAGAATCCACGATCGGGATTAGCAGTTTGCTGACTATTCAAGAGTGACTCCTGTGAATTTTTGTTGATGAATTGAAGTAGGGCTTGCTACAGGTGATTGGACTCCACATTTCTTTGATTTAAAATGGCACTTAAATCCTGTATTTGGGCTTAAATACAGGATTATGCATAGGCTAAAACTAGGCTGTGGTGTAAAAAGTCATATTGGCAATTAAAGAAAAAAACACTCAAGCAAAGCATGGTCAGGTCAAAGTGTCTGAATAATTTTGGTCCCAATTTTTTTAAATACATTTTACTGGTAGTCCACTATATGAAGAATTGTTTATTTTGCTATCCTTACTTCCATAAATGAACTATAGTGTTCTGTACCCACTAGTAAAAAATATCTGGTGTCTGAATAATTTTTGGTTTGACTGTATACATGCACACTGTTGACTTGATTTTTTTTTTTTTCCAGAAAGTTAACATTTGTGTATTTTCAGTAATAGGAATCAGCTGTCTGTTTTGAATCTGTGCAATTTAGAAGCTGTCGCAAATAATGATGATATGTTTTAAATAACTATAAATTATCATGGAACAGATTCTGAAGGAGATCAGCACTCTCTTTCCATTCTTCAAGGGAAATTACAAAGGATGGAGGGACTCAGTCCGACACAACCTGTCCTCGTATGACTGCTTTGTGAAGGTGTGTGTTTGACTTCAGGTAATTGATAAATGACGTTATATGTTAGTTTGATGTTAGTTTGACATTATCCTGTTGCTCTCTCCTCTCTCTAGGTTCTGAAGGATCCTGGTAAACCCCAAGGTAAAGGTAACTTTTGGACTGTAGAAGTGAACCGAATTCCTCTGGAGCTGCTGAAAAGACAAAATACAGCAGTGTCCCGTCAAGATGAAACCATCTTTGCTCAGGACCTGGCTCCGTATATCTTTCAAGGTTACGCTCCGTCGAACGAGTCCAAACCTCTGCCCGCTGACCTCTCTTTACCCCCTGTTCCCACCCGTCACAGCCCGCCCCCATCAGAGGACCCCTATCGTCCCAAACTGGACTCTACATTTGCCATAGATTCTCTCCTGCATAGCCTCAGGCCTGCTAGTTCTGCCGGGGAGGGGCTACGAGAGAGGGAAAGTTGGGGCATTGGGCCCCCTCCGCACACTCGCTCTACCACTCCTCCACGCCCTTGTAATGCCTCGTACAACTGCAGTTCGTCGGCCAGCTCCGTCAGTCCAGCGTCGGATTTGTCCGATGAGGACTGGAGAGGGGTGACACTCGTTGGGAAAAGATCAAGTGATCGAGGATCGACTTCAGATGGATACAGTGACTCCTGCCCCCCGCCAAACAAAAGCTCCAAGCGTGGCATTACTCCTCCATGGGAGTTGCCGACTTCCTACGCCAAATACACCCCCCCTAATGCAGTTGCCCCTCCTAGTATGCGCTTTAACGGAAACCCGTTTATGCCACTGGGCGGTATTCCGTTTTACGGTTATGGTGGTGCGCACGTCACATCACACTTGATTGGTCACCCTTATTGGCCCATCCTACCAAGTGGGCCGGTTTCCATACAAGCGCCTCCACTTCTCATGGACTTGGACAGTATGCTGCAATCTGTTCCTCCCAATAAGAGTGTGTTCGACGCGCTTGGCCCCAACAATCAGACTTCTCACCCAACTCCAAACCAGTATGCCCTTCAGAACGGACCTTCCCTTTGCAAATATTCTCTTTAAGAACAACTCATTTGGCACTGACCAGGTTTACACATACAGATTTGCAACCATTTATGCTGCTCAACACAAAATACTCAATCTGTGAATTGTCTCAGGGAATTCCCTCAGTATACTGAACTGTTAATGGAGTTAAGACGGGCCAATATTGACCAAAGATTCAAGTGTTGACACTGTTGTAACTCCCGTCCACTCATGTGATTTACTTTGACACAATTACTACCTCAAGACTTTTAATGTCAGTGGGAGATTGGTGCTTTTAGCTGCTCGTTTCCTGAATGGACCCTTGTAGGGAATAATGCAATGCAATACTTCACATGACAAATTGAACGTTGTCTGTTTATAAGCCTGGAGTATCGTGTGGCTGCTTTAACTTCCTACAAATCGTTCAGAAATGTTATGCTGGACATTTGTGGGGATTAGGGATGTGTTTGTGTGTGAATGTGTACTTTTGAATCTGTAAGGAACCTGCAATGTTTACATAACGACAGGCTTTTCTGCCATGAATGTGTCACTTTTTATATGTTGCAGAGTAAACATGGATATCTTTTTTTTGGTATGGCTTTTCTGACCTGATTTTCTTCCTCCAATTTGTGTTTAAAACACTTTCATTTCACCCCCCCACTCCTCTTGGTAAAAGTCCAATCTCAGGCTCTGATAACAACTGTGGAGGCATGACAGATTTGATAAGATGCAGTCTTGTGCGTTTTTTTTCTGGCATGCCTTCACTTTGAAGAACTGTAATTAGAGCCATTTTTATCAGTCTACTGTGTCTCTAAGCCTTATCACAACTCTTTGTGTCCCTGTGGAGTATAGGTGCTGTAACTATATGATTTTCTTTAATAATCTGGTCATCAAATGAATGTTTGTCACCTTTTGATCATGCATGTCTGCATAAAACCGTCCAGAATCTCATATTGAGCAATTTGGTCAGTAATTGAATGTAAGGGTCATTTAACTGGTGATCTGTGGCTGTGTCCCTCCGTCTGGTGCACGTCACCTCACCACCTCCTGCTGTTTTTTTTCTGTCCTGTCCTCCCTCAAATCACTCATTCACACCCCCAACACTTCCACCCTCTTACAGGTCCATTCTTTTTAATGGACCTTAGAATGAGCATTTGTTGCTAATTAATTGGCTCCGTTGAAGAGTTTGTAGTCTTTCTTCATTGTATTATATTGTGTCATGGTATCATTCAGACTTATAGTATTGTTGAATATGCTTCAAGTGTGTCCATTTTTGGTGGAATCCCAATTAAACATGTCCAGAAGCCTCCCATATTGCCTAGATTTCATCTTAAAAGCATGTATACACAATATTTTCAGATTGCAAGGAAAAGTGGCCCATGTTTTTAAGTTTTGATATATCAAGGACAAAGCATGAAAGACATTCTCACAGCCAATGCATGTTTGTTACTGTTGTTTTGCTTTGTATTTACTCAGTCAAATGTTCGGTTCTTGAGTTCTTTGATCATGGTTACTTTGTGGTTTGAGAAGGCCAAAACGCTGTTTTACTTGAACCAGTGATGAAACTGATAGGAATTTAAAAAATGAAGAGATCAATAAATCAAATGCAAACTGATTTGATTTATTTTCTTAGTATCAGGCAGGTATAAAACTATATTCTGCATTTCAAAAGACTTGATGCAGTGGAACAAGAAGAATCTATAAAAACTTTTGAAAACCACAGTAAATGAATGGCTCGATCAGAACACACCGAACCTCATTTAAAACCGAATGAACAGAATTTGTTTTTCTCAGCACACATAGTGTTAACTTTAATTCAAAAACTTCAACCACTATCCACATTGTTTTCATTGTGGAGACAAAATGGGCACTCTGAGAAAAATAACTTGAGACTACATGACCTAAAAATAAGAATAAATCAAATTAATATGAAATCGCAATTGACGTAATTGTAAAATTACTTTTATTGCATTGAACAATACAGGAACATTCTAAAATATAGAATAAAGAACTTTAGAAAAAAAATTTTTGTGGAGAAAACACAGGCCTATATTAAAATTTTAAGGGTCAGGGTCAAAATATCCAAATAGTCTATAATCGTTTGTCTTTTTAAAAATCCTTCATGATGTTATTAATAAACAGCTTATGAAATAAGAATTATTATACAATAAATGAAAAATACAAAATTACAGAAGTAATGTGTGGCATAAATTATATTATCGAAAAATAATTGCCCATATAAATGTTCTGATTTTCTCCAAATAAATATATTAGATAAAGGACCTTCGTAAGCACATTTGAAATAGCCTACTAATGATTTTACATAAAGAATGTTTTAACGAAGTATCAAATATAGTAGGCCTATATATAATAAAATAACCATATTCAACGCATATCTTTACCATGTGTATCTTAATCTGCATATTATTGCCTAATGAGCATAGGCTATTGAATATCCAGACAAGTAATAGGCCTATCCCCGCATTTACAGGTAGGCCAAGGAAAATAGCCATGTAAAGTCGCTTAAACAGAAAAGATCCGTCCATCCATTATCTAAACCGCTTGTAATGTAGCCTATATCGCGTTTTCAGTGGGTTTGAGTTTGACATTTTTTGTTTTGTTTTAAATAATGAAATCACATTTGAAAATAAACGTTAACCAATGAATGTAGCTATTAGGCTACATATTAAGTGGGGGCATTTAAATAAAATTAATACAAATCATGTTAAAAAAGTAGCCTAACTAAAACGCAATACAAAGCAACGAGTAGCCTAATAAATTTATGAAAAATCAATACGGAAAATTCCTTCATATTTGTGCCCCATTTTTACAGACTTTTCTCAGAGTGTAAATGAGGTTTAGGACAGTATAAAAAGGGTTGAATATAAGATTTGTTATGAGCCAAGCAAACCTTGCTGTCGTAAAAAAAATATATAAAAAATACTTTATTACGCGCAACGTTTCGGTCCAATGATCTTCATCAGTCAAACAGACAATTAGCCTACGAGATGATATACTTTAAAAACCACATGTAGTAGGCTATGTAGTAATCACTACATTTCTTGATCACGTCGTGTCATTAAAATATTAAAACATATATATATTAAAGGCTATATATATATATATATATATTCTGATTTTCTTAAAGTAAATCCAGTAGGCTATAAAGGCTCTAGGCTGTTTTATGAATACGCTTGGAAATGTAAATTACTAAATTACATTACATAAATGTAATTGCTCTTGTTGGTTTTACAGAACTAAAAAGGCCTAAGTTGATATTTTTGTCACGCCTGGTGTATTTTTGTCAGTATTCCCGTAAGGTGCAAATTGTCTCCCTATTTAGCAACATGCCTTTGAGCGCTGGAAAATAATTATGCCACAAACGAGACAAAACAAAACCTTAACTACATCAATGATTGAAAAAAAGAAAAAGAAATAGATTTAAGAATTAGAACTTATTTTGGGTTTCCTTTTGCATTTCCTCAACTTTTCTATTGTATACATTTTTAATAATTGATTTATTCATTTATTTGTATGGCTAACCTTATAAAGCATGTTGCTTAATTATATTTAGTCCTATCTATTTGTTTATGCATGGATATGTAGATTTAGGCTATGTGATTGCATATTTAGGCTACAGTTGTTTTTTTAACTCCGATGTTTGTGCTGGAAATGACCTACGCACATTTATAAGGCGATGTTTGGCCGGTGGGACTACACTTAAGCCTGTGTACTCTCTCCATAAACAAAACAAAACAAAATGTGTGTATTTTACACTGATGTAGGCCTATGCCTGATGTACAAAATGATGCATAATCTTGCTACCCCTCCTCTTGGGGGATGCCTGGCCCATAACGGCAAGAGCATCTGCTAGGGGAGATTTGGTACCGCAGTACAGAAAACCAGCCTTTGCTCAAACAGCTTTTTCGGTTAGGGGGGATATAGAACTCCTTACCCACAAACATCCGAAGCACTGACAGCTTAACAGTTTTTAAAATCAAACTTAAGCACTGGCTACTATCAGAACAAATTTGCAACCACTAATGACTGTGTTGTAAATTGCTTGTTTTTACATTACATTCCTGGATATATGTATTGTGGTGTTCTATGTGGTGTACTGTAAGTTATTTTATTTGTTTACCTGCCCAGGTACAGCAGATGTAAAATAGCTGTTCGCTAACTCTGGTGCAACTACTATTAATTGTGCATTGTCCCTGTACAAATAAACAATAAAAGTAAAGTAAAGTAAAGGCACCAGTTAATTTAAAACAAAAAAAAAATTGCTTGGGGAAAAAAAACTAAGTCTAAAAACCCTTTCAAATTCTTATTACTCTAATACAATTCATCCATTCTCCAAACCACAGAGTTGTGGCAGGTGCTGACGTCTATCTCCGCGTCTCGGACCATAATCAGGTAAACACCCTGGACGGATGGCCACTGGCCAGAAGGCTACATACAAAATGTCACTCATAAGGTTGCTGTAATTTCATTATCCAGTTACCAGTTCATTATCTTATCCAGTGCATGTTAATAGCATAGAATGTTACTGTATTGAAATATACTGATCATTGATTCTCTCATCACTTTATATACTCTAAGCCAACCTTTGTAAAACACGGTGTAGCAGAACAGAAAAAAATACACTTCATATAAGAGGTTGCATTAGACTTTATTTAATCTTTCTTCAAAAATATTTTTCTATTGTCCAATGCTTTGTTCCCTAAAATGCATGAATCCATGAAGTCTTCTTAGACTGTGTCCTGCTGTGGCTCGTGCAGGCAACGACGTTTAGAGGGAAGCTGATGGTCTCCATCCTGTTCATCCACACGTCCGTATCCACCTCCTCCAGGGGTGAACAGACTGAACATATCCTGTCATGTATGCCACAGGTTATGCAATTCCATTTTATTTAAAGTTTCTATAGTCGCTAACTCCACTAACAGAAAAAAAACTATCTATCCAATTCTTTTTCAACATTCAAAGTTTGTCGAGTTAAAGGTGCACTATGTAACTTTTCTGTCCGCTAGAGGTCGCCTATTCAAAACAAAGGCGTAGTTTGATGACGCCAAGTTTGAGCGCAGAATCTTGGGGCATGTGGTCTTCACCTTACATCCGGTGGAAAAGAATCGGGATAGGACGCGGGCAGAAATCATGTTCATGGATGCGATTATTCACGTTACTGTAGTATGAAGCAGAGCAGGACCGAGTGTTGTGGAAGCTGAGCAAGGCCGCTGGAGCGATTGTTAATGAGATGAACGCAACACACGCCTCGCAAGCAGCGGGACTTTTATTATGCCACAGTCACCGGTGCCATTTCCGCTTTTCCAGTCATAAGTATGAGGTAACGCAGCTCTGTTTATCATATTAGATATATTTGAGTGTGTTGAAAATGATGTTATGACGTTACTCTGTGCGTTCGCTCGTCGGCTGCTATGACACTTGTTGCACACTGCAGTAATAGTAAAGTGTTTCTGCAAAATAAAACCAGAAACCGAGGGTAACGCAGATATGACGCAATTGACAGGCGACTCCCTTACACTTCCCGGTTCCTTGGTTAAAATAGCAATTTTCTCACGATTTACAAATAGTTGGAAACATTTGGGATACTGTAAGTACTCAACTGAACAAAATATATAACACTGGCCTAGTGTTTTTTTTGGATATTTTACTGAAAAAATTTTATATAGTGCACCTTTAAAAATAACAATTTTAACTGATTTTAATTTAACTTCCTTGCATTCAAAATTGAGGTAACAAACAGGATGCAAAATTTCAAATGGCAATTCTACATCCTGTTTGCTACCTCAATTCAAATTCAGGAACTGAATTGGAATTCAAATGACATTCTCACTTCAGTTCTGAATGGCACAGATACCTGGGAAATTCTTTAGAAGTCAGGCATCTCTATGCCCTGCTCACTCTCAAGGGCAGAGCACCAGAATTGTAAACAGTTACTTTTTTATTGATTACATGTTATTCTCACAACGGTAAACTATTCTTAATTCATTAATTATCCCTACTACTTCTTTTTTTATCTTTTAAAGGGGACATATTATGCCCCTTTTTACAAGATGTAATCTTGTAAGTCTCAAGTGTCCCCAGAATGTGTCTGTGAAGTTTCAGCTCAAAATACCCCACAGATCATTTATTATATGATATAAATGCAAAACATTGCACATTTTTATTGCGAATAATGCATAATCAAATTAAAAACCATGGAGAAATGAAACTATTAAAGTTGTTAAACTTTATCCTTTATCTTTTTTATCTGATTTTCAAATACTTTTTTGCTTCAAAAATGAATATAATTTTTTTTATACATATGTATACAAATATAAAGCTTTTTATTCAGAACACTGATGGCTGTCTTTCCCTTTAACCAAAGTATTATTGATTTGGAGGTATTTAGAAGTATACAAAAACACACACAGTTTGTCTTACCCCAGGATCCAGGCTGATGGTATTCTTCGCCCCTAAATTTAAGACTCTGCCGTCTGTTCTATGTAACAAATTCAGCCCTGGTGCTCCATTTTTACCTCCTAGACAAGCCAAAAATGATATGTATGTGTATGTAGCCATAAACACATAGATGAAAGCATATATACACTGATCAGGCATAACATTATGACCACTTACAAGATGAAGTGATTAACACTGATTATCTCTTCATCACGGTACCTGTTAGTGGGTGGGATATATTAGGCAGCAAGTGAACATTTTGTCCTCAAAGTTGATGTGTTAAAAGCAGGAAAAATGGGCAAGCGTAAGGATTTGAGTGAGTTTGACAAGGGCCAAATGGCTGGATGACTGAGTCAGAGCATCTCCAAAACTGCAGCTCTTGTGGGGTGTTCCTGGTCTCCAGTGGTCAGTATCTATCAAAAGTGGTCCAAGGAAGGAACAGTGGTGAACCGGCGACAGGGTCATGGGCGGCCAAGGCTCATTGAGGAATGTGGGGAGTGAAGGCTAGCCCGTGTGGTCCGATCAAACAGACAAACTGCTGTAGCTCAAATTCTGGTTCTGATGTGTCAGAATACACAGTGCATCGCAGTTTGTTGCATATGGGGCTGCATAGCTGCAGACCAGTCAGGGTGCCCATGCTGACGCCTTGGCAGCTGTTTTGGCAGCAAAAGGGGGACCAATACAATATTAGGAAGGTGGTCATTATGTTATGACCTGATCGTGTGTGTGTGTGTGTATATATCTATATGTGACCCTGGACCACAAAACCAATCATAAGGGTCAATTTTTTTAATTGAGATTTATGAATCATCTGAAAGCTGGGTAAATAAGCTTTCCATTGATGTATGGTTTGTTAGGATAGGACAACATTTGGCCCAGAACATGATCTTTTTCTTTTCATAAAAGAAAAATAGATAATTTTGACCCATACAATGTATTGTTGGCTATTGCCACAAATATATTCATGCGACTTATGACTGGTTTTGTGGTCCAGGGTCACATATATATCTGCAGACGAAGGTACCATGTAGGCCGTAGGGTCTTGTAGAGCGCCTCTCCGTCAGTACTGACAGAACCACTGGACTACGAAATCGAAGTTTCCGGACCACACCATCACCGCCATGGTACAGACCTTTCCCTCCAGAACCGGGCCGGAGAGAAAACTGCTCAAGAATCACTGGATACCTGAGAAGCCGACATCAACTCAACTTCAAAAAGCTCTTTCACGTTATGAATGAATGTAATGTTTCTATAATGTTGTTAAATATTCAGACCTGCTCTCCAGGATCTCAGGGTCAGTGATGCGAGTGTTTGTCATGTGAGTGTGAACGCCACCACGCCCATTCCAGGTTGGCCCCGCCCCTGCACCACCGGCAACCGTCTCATAGTAACCACTTTTCTCACAGCCGAACGACACGTTGTTCATACAACCCTTAAGAGAAAATATAAGAGAAAGCACAAAGTGGGATCATAAATGGCATCTAAATGGACTCAAATTGAGTTTTTATTCATTGCCACAGTTGCCTTTGGTATACACTCTAAGGGAATAAAGATATTATGTACTATGTACAATGTTTTATGTACAAGTATTATGCCATGATTTTTTGCCTCGTCATTTCTATGCATATAACCAAATTTTTATACCAAATTGTTATAAATTGAACAAGACCTCACAGGTTTCATAATTCTGAATATCACCACTTAAATTAATTTAATTAATATATAATTAATAACGAATTATACAGTTACTATAAATATATTCAACCTTACCCGCAGTACACTCATGTTAAGCGGTATGCAATGTTTGATTGTAAAATCTTCAAAAATGTTAACTATATTATCTAGCGATATATTAAAAGTTGGATATATAGTATGTCCTAGTTCACATAAAGTATTCTCAGGTAAAGCAATATATACACAATACAACAAATCTTGGCTACATGATTGCTTATATTGTCCCAAAATGTCAACTATATCATCAACACAATCTCATGGCAATTTGTAACTATTTTACATTTTGGCGAATTGATGGCTAATTCACATGAATTTGTATAATTTAACTCTGCTTACACCCCAGTGAAGGGTATGTTTAGGGGTGGACCTTTATGCAATTTTTTTTCTAATAATCATATGTTTTTGTATGATTAACATCACACATAACATCAACAAAAATGGCCCCTTAGTTCCAATGAAAATAACTCTTAATGCTTCAGCATACCAAGACATTTTGGACAATTTCATGCTCCCAACTTTGTGGGATGTTGTTGATGTGGGAGTTTGGGGATGGCCCCTTCCTGTTCCAACATGACTGCGCACAAGTGCACAAATCAAGGTCCATAAAGACATGGATGAGTGAGTTTGGTGTGGAGGAACTTGACTGGCCCACACAGAGTCCTGACCTCAACCCAATAGAACACCTTTGGGATGAATTAGAGCAGAGACTGCGAGCCAGGCCTTCTCGTCCAACATCAGTGCCTGACCTCACTAATGCGCTTCTAGAAGAATGTTAAAAAAATTCCCATAAACCTTGTGGAAAGCCTTCCCAGAAGAGTTGAAGCTGTTATAGCTGCAAAGGGTGGGCCAACTCAATATTAAATCCTACGGATTAAGAATGGGATGTCATTAAATTTCATGTGCATGCAAAGGCAGATGTCCCAAAACTTTTGACAATATAGTGTATATTATATCCAATTTTATCCACATACATACAGTGCACTCACGTAAAGTGATATATACTATATAGCAAATTTCGAATGCTTGATTTTTTCCCCCGCAAAATGTAACTATATTATTACTTAGCTCTTTATATAAATGTGGATCTATAAGTATGTCCAACTTTATCTGCATGCATACAGTATACTCTCGTAGTGCAATATATACTATAAACCAGGACTATTCAATTGGCGGCCCGCCAATCATCTCCATCCGGCCCGTGGGCACCCCAACCTCTCTCCACTTTTCCCAGTGGTGCGGCTAAATTTGGTTAGATCCATGGCCGCGGTGGCACCTGCAGCTGTAAACTGAGTGAATATTTTAGCAGTTTTTATGTGTGTCCCGTATTTCTGTCGACTAAACTAGCGATACCAAACATTTGTGAATGAATCATTCTTTTCACTCGATTCTTTTCCGTGAATTAGCCAAACGCGCTTGCATAACAGTCTGAAACGATTTGGATTTGTTCGGACCGCTCTGTCACTGAATCCTCTGAAGTGATTTCTTGGTCAATAACAACAAATAGTGAACAAATAGCGCTGTTTTCAGTTGTTTCACTCATTTACTTTGAACTATGCAGCATGGCCCAGTGGATAACGGAGAGTGTGACATCCAGTGGGAAGCGTTTCAATTCGACACACACCTCTCTATTACAAACCACAAATCACTCGATTATTAAACTAGTTTAAATCGGATGAAACAGCCTCAACATTCTGAACAAGACTGATGAGGAAAACAGGAGAAACATTGTGCCATGAACAAAGTTAGAAGACTTTTAAATCCCCAAATCGCAACCCTTACAAACATTTACCATGAATGTACTGTAGTAATTTACCATGGTTTGGGCTGAAATGTGGAATATTTATATTGAATACTATGTTGTAGTCATTTTGCATTTTACATTGCATTATATTTATTAGGTGGGTAGGGGAATGTATTCATTTTACAAATTCATTTTAAACAAATTAATTTTTGTTATTTTGTTATGTTAGTTTCTTTGTGAAGGTGAGTATAGTTTTTCCCTGTGTTTAGGCACACTAGCACATAGATTCATAAGATCATAATATCATTTGACAGTGGTAATGAGTAGCCATGCATGGTTTTACCTGTGGTTAAGTCTCACTGTCAGAATATTTTAATTTAAGCCCATTATAAATAAAACCATTCTTGCTAATAGCTATGAGCTTGTAAAATTAATATATTTGTTCTAAGGAAAATGGTTGTACACAGCTGTGAATGATCAAGTTTTAATTTTTTTATGGTCTTATATCTGGATACTGTTGAGTACCACATTTCCAAGTAAATGCAATACTTTTTTTAGGTTTACTATAGCTTATTTATTTAAACTGTTATGTCCCCCCCAACCACCCCACCCACCCACACCTACACCCAACCAACCTCCGGCCCACCTTCACTTTTCAATTTGACAATCCGGCCCTCGCATTAAGCTAATTGAATAGCCCTGCTATAAACTATATAGCATATCTTAACTTCCTGATTGCTTGTATTGTTGCAAAATGTAAACTATATTATTGCCCAGCTCTAATCTGCTAAATGCAAATAGAAGGCATGGAGATATTAAGATATTCTAAACATTAACATAATGCTTTTCTGTAAAGCTACTTTAAAACAATGTGTATTGTGAAAAGCGCTATACAATTAAATTGGACTTGAGTCAAGCAGCCAAAACCATATGGTCTGAAATCCAGGTCTGGATTTTTGCCTTGAGTTCAGAAGCTCAAGGAGATTTCATCAACTAAGGTAGATACAGACCATTCTGTTTGATAAAACACACCTGTGAGGCTGCACACACTTGGAAGGCTCTGAAGATGACGTCCACCACTCTCTGTGAGGTCAGCACATTACCGCCCACTACTGCAGCATTCTGAGACGGTTGCAGGATCGAGCCAGGGGGGATGATGACTTTAACAGGGGTCAGACAGCCCTGAAACACAAAACAAATCATGACACAAAAAGACTTCCTTGCAAATAACAATACTCAAAAATTAAATTAGAAATCATATTCGTAAAAAATACAAAAACACTATTTTATAATGTCCTTCGTTACATAGTAGTTACATAGTAATAACAGTAAATTATCCATAAATACAACCCTAAAACAAATCCGGTAATACTTTATTTTACAGAGTCATTGTTACATATGTTACATGTAGTTACTATAGTAATAACTATAAATTATGCATAATTACATGCAACTAACCCTCAACCAAACCCTAGCCCTATAGTAAGCACATGTAGTTACTTAATATTACTCAGTACTTAAATGTAGTTACAGTGTAACAAAGACACCTTAAAATAAAGTGTAACCCCAAATCCTATAGTAAGTACATGTTGTTAATTAATATTACTCAGTACTAACAATGTAACAAGGACACCATAAAATAAAGTGCAACCTAACACACATATTCCGGCATTTTAAACTTATTAAAACAGTAAACTTCACATTTTGTCAAATAACTTTGTTTTGTTTATGATGATATTAGGTATGATAACTTTTTATTGGCATATTTTGCAAAATTTACATTTGGCGATATGGCTCTGTTCTAAATTACCCGTCCTTATCATGAGCTCCATGAAAAGCCAAGACAGGGAACAGCAGCAGGGGACAACCTCCCATTTTTTTAAACTGGGAGGGCAGCATAAATCCCCCACTGAGAACAGAGCAGGCATCAATGATAACAGAATGACATTGATTAAGTTAAACACAGTTTAAGGAGGAGCTGGGGAGGAGGTGGGTTGCAAAGCAGTGTGCAGTGGAAGCAGCCAAGCAGGCAGACTGAATTTAATCTGCACTTATAGGGTTACTTCAGCGATTTAGCATTAAGCTTTGTATCAGTAGAAACCCGGTAGTATATTCGAATTATCGTGCTTCCCCCCCTCATATCCCCCTGAGGCGAGAGAGTTATGTATTTTATGTCTGGAAAAAAGCCTCCGATGACGCAAATATCGTCATTTTACGTCATCGGAGGCTTTTTTGGCCAGAGGCTAGAGACTACAGCCAGTAGTAGGAGCTAGTTCCGCATGTTTTCAACCCACCCACAGGGGTGGGATCTCACTCACAGAATGTAAATGCGCACGGCCGCCGGGTATTCATAATGGAGCAGTGCGGAGCAAAGTGAGTGTTTTCAATGAATTCCTATGAAAGTTAAGCTTCCATAGGCATCAACTGAAAACGTGCCAGACTGGACACACACTGTGCGGCCGTGAATGACTGACAATGCGGCCGACAATGCAATGCCGGTCGTCCGTGCTCATTTTAGTTTGGGTTTAAAATTAGCGCCAATTAGAAGCGGTTTGCTTGAATTGTGGGTTTATGAAAACACAACAACAAAACGGTACAATGACAAACTCACTTAAACAGGCGCATTTTGCTTTGAAACCAAATCTTCCGCGATCATCTTGTCTGTCAGCTCCTCACTCTGATGAATGAAATCTGACTCCTGCTGCGACACTCATTCGGCTCATGCTGTATTGAGCAGACACGTTCAGTTTTTAATTGTAGTATCTGTTCTCTAACTGAACTAAATTATTTTATTACTATAAAAATCAAAACGACGGTGGGGTGGTGCCGCGGTGGGCAAGTGATGTAACCGGTGGGAGTAGCCTTGTAAGGCAGCGAAGCAAGTGCATTCTGGGAGTTGTTGTCTTTCATCCATATGAGCCAAAAATACATTTTCTGGCTTTTCTCAGTCTAGAAGGCACTAACTTCTAAAATAATTTCACATTTCTACTACATAAATGACCCAATTTAAAATACACATTAATCTTTCAGTGCTGAAGTGCCCTGTTTGAGAGTTGCCAATTGAGTGCATAGGAATCGGATCAGCTGATATGGGCGGAGTTGGAATTTTTTCAATCAGCTGATAGCGGAGCTTGACTACGTGGCCTGCCTGAACTAACGCAGAATGATTGATAATTGAGTGAATTTAAGTGGTAGGTCAACTACCCATGCAACTATGTGTATGAATATTTATTTAGTGCAACAAATTAATGTGAACAAAAAGTGGAGCAGAACTATGGCAGTAACTGATGTTGATGTTTGTTCTTGCACATCAAACAAGCATGCTTGAGCTTCTGTTTACCATTTGATGTGCTCTATATATGTGCTTTGATCAATGTTTATATGTGAATAAAAGTTAAATCTGTTTATCATATAAAGTGATTGCGTCTTCAAAAGGATTTGGATTACTTTTACGATGTCTTCATGAATATTTTGAAACTTGAAAATGTTGATTACAATTTATGGGTTTGGAACGACATAAGGGTGAGGAACTGATGACAGAATTAAGATTTTTGTAATTATGAAATTATGATGTAATTATGCATAATTTACTGTTATTACTACATGTAAGATGTGTAACAGGGACACTGATAATTTTTTTTTAACCTAAAATATATTCAAATAGAAAAACTTATTTTAAATTGTAGTAATATTTCACAATAATAACTGTTTTTCCCCCACTTTTTAGTCTACTAATGTAGTATTAGAGAGCATAAGATCGGCCTACTTCTTTCACAAACATAAGAGATTTTATTGAGCACAATCCACCAAAGTGTGTTACCTGGTTGAGGGGGATGTCCTGGCCCACCATGCATCTCAGACAGTATATGAGGGCTGAGAGGGTGATGGCACGAGGAGCATTACAGTTGCCCCACACTTCTGTCCCTGTGCCGGTGAAATCAAACACTGCACTGCCCTGCAGACAGAAAAGATGGACAGAGGTATTGATCATCACTGCACCTTGAAAAATTTTCTTTTTATGTGATTTTAGCACTCAGTTTGTACTGTTTGTACAGTTTTACATTCTTTACCATTAAATGAGGATGAGCATGTTCTTGCATGCTTTGGAATAGTCTTCCTAGAAATGTTCCACACCTTGAAAACCCATTCAAGGTTTACTGGCTGCTGTCACGGCTGCCATCAATTCTCCGCCGGAACTCTCAGAAGAAATGGTTCTATATAGAACCTTAAAGGGGCTTTCATATTCAGAACCTTTTAGGGGTTTCCATCATGGGATCATTTAATGGATTTAGTTTTAATTAAATAAATTTGTTTCAATTCATTTGAAATTTGAATGAAATTTTATTAATTAAGCAGCTCGTAAACAAAAATGTAATAACCGGTCAAAGTATTATGCAATCCTTTAAGACATTTCTCCTTGTATAGAACCTTTTTGGCATGAAGAGGTCTTTAAAATTGAGTCAAGAACCCTAGTGTTCTATATGAAAACTCACTGAACCTTTTTTTTTTTTTCTAAGAGTGTGAGTCCCATCTGGTATCACCATCGAGTTCTATTCTATTCTATTTAGAACCATAATAGAATATATCAGGGTTTCCCAAACGGGGGTTTGGGGGTTCATGAGTTTAGGAAAAGCTAATAATTAATTAAATCCAATTTAACCTTAAAGTAAAGAAACAGGGCTGCAAATGTAATCAAAATAAAAACTGAAACCGCAATATATCATATCAATCAAAGGGACAGATTTACTAACAGCTTGTGCCAGAGCAAACCCTCTTTTGCATTTAAAAACACTGTCAGGATTTACTAGAGCTGAAAAGGCGTGGACAGGGTTATTTTTGTGGCTGACCTTATTGCATATGCATTTGTAGGAGTTTCCCTTTCCAAACGTAAACAGTATGGGGAGGAGAACATTAAATGAATCATGAAAGGTGATTTACTAAGCTTTGCGCTAATCAATTTACTTGAATTTGCACCATTATTTACGTCTTAAAGGGGACCAATTATGTCCATTTTTACAAGATGTAATTTAAGTCTCAGGTGTCCCTAGAATGTGTTTGTGATGTTTCAGCTTAAAATACCTCACAGATCATTTATAAATCCATGTTGTAAATACCCATTTCTGACTACAGGGAGTGCAGAATTATTAGGCAAATGAGTATTTTGACCACATCATCCTCGTTATGCATGTTGTCTTACTCCAAGCTGTATAGGCTGGAAAGCCTACTACCAATTAAGCATATTAGGTGATGTGCATCTCTGTAATGAGAAGGGGTGTGGTCTAATGACATCAACACCCTATATCAGGTGTGCATAATTATTAGGCAAAATGGGTCAAAAGAAGGACTTGACAGGCTCAAAAAAGTCAAAAATAGTGAGATATATTGCAGAGGGATGCAGCAGTCTTAAAATAGCCAAGCTTCTGAAGCGTGATCATCGAACAATCAAGCGGTTCATTCAAAATAGTCAACAGGGTCGCAAGAAGCGTGTGGAAAAACCAAGGCGCAAAATAACTGCCCGTGAACTGAGAAAAGTCAAGCGTGCAGCTGCCAAGATGCCACTTGCCACCAGTTTGGCCATATTTCAGAGCTGCAACATCACTGGAGTGCCCAAAAGCACAAGGTGTGCAATACTCAGAGACATGGCCAAGGTAAGAAAGGCAGAAAGTCGACCACCACTGAACAAGACACACAAGCTGAAACGTCAAGACTGGGCCAAGAAATATCTCAAGACTGATTTTTCTAAGGTTTTATGGACTGATGAAATGAGAGTGAGTCTTGATGGGCCAGATGGATGGGCCCGTGGCTGGATTGGTAAAGGGCAGAGAGCTCCAGTCCGACTCAGACGCCAGCAAGGTGGAGGTGGAGTACTGGTTTGGGCTGGTATCATCAAAGATGAGCTTGTGGGGCCTTTTCGGGTTGAGGATGGAGTCAAGCTCAACTCCCAGTCCTACTGCCAGTTTCTGGAAGACGCCTTCTTCAGGCAGTGGTACAGGAAGAAGTCTGCATCCTTTAAGAAAAACATGATTTTCATGCAGGACAATGCTCCATCACACGCGTACAAGTACTCCACAGCGTGGCTGGCAAGAAAGGGTATAAAAGAAGAAAATCTAATGATATGGCCTCCTTGTTCACCTGATCTGAACCCCATTGAGAACCTGTGGTCCATCATCAAATGTGCGATTTACAAGGAGGGAAAACAGTACACCTCTCTGAACAGTGTCTGGGAGGCTGTGGTTGCTGCTGCACGCAATGTTGATGGTGAACAGATCAAAACACTGACAGAATCCATGGATGGCAGGCTTTTGAGTGTCCTTGCAAAGAAAGGTGGCTATATTGGTCACTGATTTGTTTTTGTTTGGTTTTTGAATGTCAGAAATGTATATTTGTGAATGTTGAGATGTTATATTGGTTTCACTGGTAAAAATAAATAATTGAAATGGGTATAAATTTGTTTTTTGTTAAGTTGCCTAATAATTATGCACAGTAATAGTCACCTGCACACACAGATATCCCCCTAAAATAGCTAAAACTAAAAACTACTTAAAATATTGATACAAAAATATTCAGCTTTGATATAAAGTTTTTTGTGTTCATTGAGAACATGGTTGTTGTTCAATAATAAAATTAATCCTCAAAAATACAACTTGCCTAATAATTCTGCACTCCCTGTATAGTGAAGAACTGGCTGTTTTCGTGCATGTGCCTTTAAATGCAAATGAGCTGCTGTATGCCGGCCCCTCTCCACACAGTTCCTGCCTCAATCGGATTCTCTGCCAAATACTAACAAGACATCTGCTTGGTTTTGATTATCATCAATATCGTGATCAATCTCATGGATAGCATAGTTATTCTTTTATCATTAAATCATTATTATTTCCACGCGTTTAAAGCTATTTTTCTGAGCGTTTTCTGAGCGCACTTATCTGAAGCACACGCACACGGATAACTGGCTGTCGGATGTCAAGTCTTATGAGTAACTTCTCTTTCACATTTTTTGTTTTGTTTAAACTTTCAAATACACACAAGGGTCTTGTTCACCGTTGTTGCTTGCAAAAACAAAATAGTGGCGCCGTGGGTGGAAACGTGCAGATTAAGGGGCGGTAATATTATAATAAGATCCCCTTCCTACGTCAGAAGGAAAGAGAAATCTGAACGGCTTGTTTTTTCACGTGCTTGCAGAGAAAGGCTTTCCAAAACAGAGTAATGGGGATTTCCTTTTTCACGTTTTCTGGGTTTGTAGATGGACTGTGGACCCATTATAGCACTTAAACATGGAAAAAGTCAGATTTACATGATATCTCCCCTTTAAACCAGACGCTATTTTGCGCTGCTCTTGGTAGATTGTGTTAGTCATTATGGAAAAGATCTGGCTGTATCTGTGTTCTTTAATTTGCACGTCGTCAGTAGATCACACACAGAACTTTCCGCTTTTTTGGAATTGCGCACTCATGTTAATTTGCTGTTTAATAAATCTGGCCCAAAGCCTGCAATTTAATTAAAGAAGTAAATAGTCTGTTGTTCTGTGCGTATCAGAGTGAAGAGTGGCACTGTGTTCATATGCACTTCAAACAAAAGCATATAGTATAGCCCTGTCACTCTGACTGATGCATGTTCTCTTTAATACGTTTGAGATGTGTTTTTTCTCAGCAAATTGCTTACATTTTATCCGTAAATGTTAGAAAGTCAAGCAAATATTTCCATTGTGCATAAAGGCTCGTCTTGACAGCATGTGAGTCTGCGTTAAACTTCACAGACTTCGAGTTCCAGCGTCAAACAGACGGGGCGCAATAGAACAGGAGCGCAATAATTTTGACTAAAACACAATTTTTTATTATTAATTAATCATCTTTCTTTGTCCGATTAATCGAATAATTAATAATTAACAGATTAATCGATTATCAAAATACTTGTTAGTTGCAGCCCTACATGCAACAGATCCACACCTGCACACATCAATCCACAAATGCAAAAAATACTTGTGCTTGAAAAATGAACAAACATCATGCTGTATGTGTAATTTAACGTACAAGTAAATGCATTCATAAATCCAGGCATTTTAACTGGTATTCTTCCTCAAGAATGTATGCTATATTGCTTCATATTTTGAAACCTAATAACCTTGAAAGTATTTAAAATAAATGCCACTTGTTTTGATATTTTGTTACATAATGCAAAGACATTTATACATTTTTAAATGCTGCTCAAAAGTCCAAATATCTCAATATTAAATACAGTATGAAACCTAGAAGGGTGAAAAGGGTCAAAATGCAAAAAACAATTTAGTTCTAATTCAGAAATTGATTTTTTTTTCTTACTTCTTGTTCATCGATCTGGACCTTCAATCTGATTGGTGTCCCATTATCCATTTGATCTTCTGCTTCAACCTCAAGGGAACCCGTTTCCTGTCGCCGGCGACGGGCGAAGTCTTTCAGCATGTCACGAACTGCAAGCTCTGCGTTACTCTAGATATACAGGGTGTTTAATGATACATATTAGGCAATCTCTGACAATAACATCAAGATTTTCACCAGCCATATTTAATACATCACACCAATGTCCACACCTGAATGTATCCCATGTACGCCTGGACGACCTCCAGGCCGTAGCAGGTGATTAACTCCCCCACAAGCTGACAGCCCCTCTGATTGGCTGCTACTTGTGCTCGAAGGTCCGAAAGGTTGTCACGGAGATTGCGTGTCCCAGAACATCCTGGGTATTGAGCAGGTGCCATGAGGGCTTCTGTCACAGCTGATAGACATAAAGAAAAAAGGAAAATAAACACCATTCTTATATGGACTGACCATGGAAATATCCCGGTATAACAATATGGTAATAATAATTCAGTACTATCTGTACACAGTACACTGTTTTTTCTAACCTTTCTCCTGAAAGACTCCACCTGTGACCAGTTTAAAGGAAGTGAAGACGGCGCCCTCCTGCTGTAGACAGGTTGAGTGGGGAGGCATGGAGCCTGGAGTGATGCCCCCTATATCAGCATGATGCCCCCTACTGGCCACAAAGAACACCGGCGCACTCATGCCATCACGAAACACCTATATAAGACAGAGTAAATCTCATCAAGTTAATCAATGTTTAACTTAAGGAAAATTAAGCCTATTGTTAGGATCATTATTTTTATTTTTTTTGCATTGGGAAATTGTGCATATACACTGCAGTTCAAAAGTTTGGGACTGGTAAGATTTTTTATGTTTTTAAAATAAGTCTCTTCTGCTCACCAAGCCTGCATTTATTTATTTTCAGAATTTTCAGATTTTCATTACTCCAGTCTTCAGTGTCACTTTAGAAATCAGTTTAATATGCTGATTAATATGCTATTTCAGGATCCTTTGATTAAAAGAAAGTTCAAACGAACAACATTTATCTGAAATAGAAAGCTTTTGTAACATTATACACTACCGTTCAAAAGTTTGGGGACAGTAAGAATTGAAAGACATTAATCCTTTTATTCAGGAGGGATGCATTAAATTGATCAAAAGTGACAGTAAAGACATTTATAGTGTTACAAAAGATTCAAATAAAGATTTCAAATAAAATAGAATAATTGCTGTTTTGAACTTTCTATTCATCAAAAAAAAATTACACAACTGTTTTCAAATAATCAGAAATGTTTCTTGAGCAGCAAATCAGCATTTATTTTACACAAACAAACTTATTATTTCAAATTGTAATAATATTTCACAATATTACTGTTTGTTTTGTATTTTTTTAATTAAATAAATGCAGCCTGGGTGAGCATAAGAGACTTTTTAAAAAACATTCAAAATTAAAAAATTAACTAAAATCACATATTTTTCTGTAATTAATTGTACCTATCATTAAAGTTTTTACTATATTTTTTATATTGTAATACTTTCACATTGAAACTCCAAAATAATGTAGAAACAACATAAATGTTGTATATTTAAAATATTTGTTAAGACATTCATAATGTTACAAAAAGATTTCTATTTCAAATAAATGCCGTTCTTTCGAACTTTCTATTCATCAAATATTGATGAATCTTGGAGCATGGGTTACATAAAAATGACATAAAAACGAGTCAGACATGTTTGTGACAGCCTTAGCAGATGATTTAAAATGAAACGGCAGAAAGTTCATCATGAGCAACCTACAGGAGTGATGACGGTGAGGTCTGGTAGATGACTGCCGCCCGCACACGGATGATTACTGAGAATCACATCTCCCTCCTGCATGCTGCCTCCTGCCGACTTGATCTAAAATAAGTGAAAAGAATCTTTTATCAAACTTACAGTTATTACAATGCTTATGATTCCTTCTTTAAAGTACTTTAATTTAGTATATTAGTTTATTCAACATACAACACTAAGCAAGCACATCTGCATTATTTGGATTATAGTTCACAAAATCAGAGAAAGAGCAGATACTGATAGATGCAAGTGTGCTATCAGACATCTCTGGGTTTCCTTGAGTTAATCTACATCATGGCACAGTATGTTAAGCTGTGTATATGTAATAATAATAATTGACAATTATTGGTAATGCAAAGCGGAGAAGCGGTTGCACCTCACGTGTGCATTCATTTTCAAAAGTTCAAAGGGTGAATTATTCCGCTTGTACCATAGATTTGCATTTAAAAGTTTTTTTTTCCTCAAAACTCAAAAACCTTTTTTAGGTTTTCAGCACAAATCTCTATTAGGAACAGCTTAGTCTGACATTAGTTTGAAATCATCAAGCAGAAACAAATTGTGTGTGTGTGTCAGAGAGAGAGTGATTTTGTGTTGTCTTGCTTCCAATATGTTCTCAGTATATGTTCAGTATGTGTGACTTTGAGCATGCCATTAAGCATGTTGCATACACATTAATATGACGATAACTATCAAACATCTATTTATTATACAAATCAGTGTTGGGCAAGCTACTCTGAAACTTTAGCTTTACAAGCTACAAGCTACTCGTAAGTTAAAGTAAAGTTACATTCAAGCTACCCTTCTGAAAAAGTAGTTAGCTACACTACAATTTACTATCAAAAAGTTGCTAGCTACATTGAAACAATTATTATTATTTTTTTAACAATGACATTGTTACAGTATAGGATGAATTCAGTGATTGGGACACTTTCCCAGTCATTTCAATGGCAATTGAAAAATTGTCCGAATCATTTGATTTTGTAAACTATCCGATTCACACAATACTCAAATATAGCCTATATCTCAAACTGACTGTCAAATTGCAAAATTTCAAAAAATTGATTGTGCAAGAACAAAACGTACGCAACTTAAATTAAATACTATTAGTCAAAAAATGCAGGTTAAACTCACAACACATGAAGTGATGGAGCATGCATTTTGAACAGAACCGCTCTGAGACGCCAATCATGAGCTGTTAACATTATAATATTTAAACAAATATGAAACAATTTCATGTTGGAGTGGGATTTGAGCGAACATCGTTTAACCAGTGAGCAGTTCATTAGTGGAGCGTTCGCTTGGGCCGTGAGCGATAGAGTGGAGATATTGGCATAGAGCAGAATATTAAGCGGAGCGTCACACCTCTCCACTTCGCTCATTACAGGCTTGTAACTCCTCAGAACCAAAAACGGAATGTAGCTTTTGGTCACGCTACACCGCTACTTGCTGAATAAAGTAGTTAGCTCCTGGAAAAGCTAATAACTGAGCTACTGACTAGCTACTGAAAAATTTAGTTAAGCAGATCTCTATTAGGAACAGCTAAGTTAAACAAGTTAAACTTGTAGCGTCGCTACTGCCCAATACTGAAATTCATTTTAAAGGTTTACAAGCAAATCAATAAACAGACAATGCAAGAAATCACATTTATAAAAGACTTTGAAATAATCTGATATTTCTTTGGTAGTGACGTCAAAACAAGCATTCTTTGGTGTCCTAAATGACTATAAAATTTCATCCTCTCATGTGTAGACTGTTGATACATTCTTTCATAATTTTTTTCAATAAAATTATTCATTGTACCAAAAGTGCTGTTGTTCAACAGCCTGGACTGGAACGTCCTACTTTTGTGACATTTTCTTGTTACAGATTCAGACATGTGCACAATGAATGAGCAGGCAGAAATCAGGGCAAAATTTGGCGTAATGAGCGACAACCAGTGTTGGGGGTAACGCATTACAACCAAGGCGAGTTACATAATTAGATTACTTTTTGATGTAACTAGTAATGTAACGCATTATTTTTAAATTTACAATAAAATATCTTAGGTACTTTTTCAAATAAGTCACGCAAGTTACTTTGTTTTCATATTTATTGACTGAGACCTCTTCTGTCCCCATGTTGAGAGAAATTGGAAGTATGTTGAGGCATTGTGTGCGCTGTGTAAACATGATGGTTATTGTAGTTCTAGACTAAATGTGAGCAAGGCATTTACTCATATAACTTGCACAGTGTCAGTATTCCTCGAAATGAATAAAAACAGTGTAATGCAAACCTGCAATTATTAAATGTTAAATTACATATACTTTGATGACATTTGATGATCCAATTCAACCATGCTAATAAGCATAAATATCACATTTGAGTTCCTTTTTTCGTTTTGGTTTTTATTGCTTAAGAGCTTTGAACTTTATTCCTATTCTTCTGCAATCCAGAATGGCAGCACAGCTGAAAGGTTTGTTTAAGCTGCGCCCTCTATTGTACAGGCGTGAATTTGTATTTCCTTCAGCCTGAGGTTTATTCATTTCACTTTTGGCATGAAAGAGCCTTTACATTTGCTAAAAATATTACTTTTTTTTGTTATTAAAAACAAACAAGCAAGCCCAGCCCAGGTGAGACAAAGCACAATGAATTTCTTTCCATAAAAAGTTGCGCAATTAGTCTCTTTTTTAGGGACTAACAAAATATTGTAAAACATTACTTTTAAAAGTAACTTAACCCAACACTGGCTAATCAAGAATTCAACAATTCTGTGTTGTAATTTGTTGCATATTTGTGTACCTGGAACTGTACAGTCTCCTGCATGGCCCCTAGATGAACAGGGATGTGAGGAGCATTAGACACCAAACCTCCATCAGGACCAAACACAGCACAGGAAAAATCCAGACGCTCCTTTATATTGGTGGATATGGAGGTTCTCTGCAGCACACGACCCATCTGCTCTGTGTTTGAGGAACCAGAAAGCATCAGATAATAACATAGACAGCCTACTATACACTGACCAGATTTCACATCAACACACTCATCATTCATTCTAAACTTTTTTTCTGTCACATCAAACCTGCGATGCTCATGAAACGATGGGAGAAGATGGACAACTGGATGGTGTTGAGTTCAGTTCCTAAGACACACTGCGTTCCCATGCCAACAGCAATACACACGTCACCATCCTCTGTCAGATGAGCCACACATGCTGGCTCCACAAGAATCGTGCTGACAACAAAAATCAATATATAAAAAAATGAAATTAAAAATATATTGTTACAGAAACAATGAGAACATTTCTAAACACCTTAGATCAACCCTCAATAGGCAAATCCCAGAATGTAATTCTTACTTCAAAGATTACAATGGAAGACCTGGAGACTGAAATGGGTAGTATCAGTTTCTCACTGGAAGGACATCAACAGTTTAGAAAAGAGCTAAACCCTCTACATTTAAGATATTTTCATTG
Source organism: Rhinogobio ventralis (assembly GCA_039654625.1). Classification (NCBI taxonomy): domain Eukaryota; kingdom Metazoa; phylum Chordata; class Actinopteri; order Cypriniformes; family Gobionidae; genus Rhinogobio; species Rhinogobio ventralis. The sequence goes on along the minus strand of CM077212.1, from coordinate 12,220,164 downwards.
GATGCTTGAAGAGGGGCAAAAGTCATCAGAACAGTTATTGGGGGTTAGATCTGCATGTATGGTTCAGATCGATCGCAGGCTTTGTTACGCGGGTTGGGCCAGATACAAAATTAAATTAGTGCTGCTGTCAGATAATGGTCTGGTGTTCTGGTAATGCGGGTGCAGCTCCCCAAATCTCCTCAACAAGACACATGATCTGATAAATCATTCATATCTGGAGCAAATGCTGCAGGATAACACACACACTGAACTTTAACAGGTTTGATTAAACCCCCAAAACTTGCAAGTTTAAAGTGGCGAGCATAATGACTATGTATAATATAATATTTTGAAACTTTTAGGAAATCACACACACCTGTTCTTATCAATAATGATAGCTGGTCCCTGGATGCTGTGATCACAACAAAGATTCTCCCACAGATACACACTGGTGTCCAGGTAACGATCCTCAAAGTAACACTGGGTCATCTGGGTCGGAAAAATTAAGTTAATCAATAACTTTCCTGTATAATTCCTTGGTTTTTATTAATAATAATAATAATGTATTAATAATAGCCACAAATATGTGTAAAGCATCTTGGCAAGTGATAATCTTGTGGCAAGATGCACTACTAAGAATGTTTCTTATGATCTTAAAAACCTTTTTATCTAAAGTTTTGTGGGCAAATATTTTTCCAACAATTTAAATCAAAAAGTGTGAACACCTTCGATACCTCAATAAATTGAGAAAATGACCAAAGAGAGCAGAGGTGGAATCTGGGATGGCAACTTAGAAGAAGCACATGTCCCAAACTTTGACAGTTCAAGGGAAAGTTCACCCAAAAATGAAAGTTATCTCATGATTTACTCACCCTCAAGCCATCCTAGGTGTATATGACATTCTTCTTTCAGACAAATAAAATCAAGAGTTATATTAAAAAATGTCCTGGCTAATCCAAGCATTATAAATGGAAGTGAATGGCAGCCGAAAATTTGAAGCCCAAAAAAGTGTATCAATCCATTATACAAGTAATCCATATGGCTCTGGGGGTTAATAAAGGCCTTCTGAAGTGATTTGATGGGTTTGTGTAAGGAAAATATCCATATTTAAAACTTCCAGATCCATATTCAAAAATATCTAGCTTCCGGCGGACTTCCTTCCATATTCAACTTACGAAGAAAGTGTAACGCCTCTCACAGTTCAAAAGCTTACGCTACGTCCAACGTCATACAGGTGCTGGTCATATAATTAGAATATCATCAAAAAGTTGATTTATTTCACTAATTCCATTCAAAAAGTGAAACTTGTATATTATATTCATTCATTACACACAGACTGATATATTTCAAATGTTTATTTCTTTTAATTTTGATGATTATAACTGACAACTAAGGAAAATCCCAAATTCAGTATCTCAGAAAATTAGAATATTACTTAAGACCAATACAAAGAAAGGATTTTTAGAGTATGAACATGAAAAGTATAAGCATGTTCAGCACTAATACTTAGTTGGGGCTCCTTTTGCCTGAATTACTGCAGAAATGCGGCGTGGCATGGAGTCGATCAGTCTGTGGCACTGCTCAGGTGTTATGAGAGCCCAGGTTGCTCTGATAGTGTCCTTCAGTTCTTCTGCATTGTTGGGTCTGGCATATCGCATCTTCCTCTTCACAATACCCCATAGATTTTCTATGGGGTTAAGGTCAGGCGAGTTTGCTGGCCAATTAAGAACAGGGATACCATGGTCCTTAAACCAGGTACTGGTTGCTTTGGCACTGTGTGCAGGTGCCAAGTCCTGTTGGAAAATGAAATCTGCATCTCCATAAAGTTGGTCAGCAGCAGGAAGCATGAAGCGCTATAAAACTTCCTGGTATACGGCTGCGTTGACCTTGGACCTCAGAAAACACAGTGGACCAACACCAGCAGATGACATGGCACCCCAAACCATCACTGACTGTGGAAACTTTACACTGGACCTCAAGCAACGTGGATTGTGTGCCTCTCCTCTCTTCCTCTAGACTCTGGGACCCTGATTTCCAAAGGAAATGCAAAATTTACTTTCATCAGAGAACATAACTTTGGACCACTCAGCAGCAGTCCAGTCCATTTTGTCTTTAGCCCAGGCGAGACGCTTCTGACGCTGTCTGTTGTTCAAGAGTGGCTTGACACAAGGAATGCGACAGCTGAAACCCATGTCTTGCATATGTCTGTGCGTAGTGGTTCTTGAAGCACTGACTCCAGCTGCAGTTCACTCTTTGTGAATCTCCCCCACATTTTTGAATGGGTTTTGTTTCACAATCCTCTCCAGGGTGTGGTTATCCCTATTGCTTGTACACTTTTTTCTACCACATCTTTTCCTTCCCTTTGCCTCTCTATTAATGTGCTTGGACACAGAGCTCTGTGAACAGCCAGCCTCTTTTGCAATGACCTTTTGTGTCTTGCCCTCCTTGTGCAAGGTGTCAATGGTCGTCTTTTGGACAACTGTCAAGTCAGCAGTCTTCCCCATGATTGTGTAGCCTACAGAACTAGACTGAGAGACCATTTAAAGGCCTTTGCAGGTGTTTTGAGTTAATTAGCTGATTAGAGTGTGGCACCACGTGTCTTCAATATTGAACCTTTTCACAATACTCTAATTTTCTGAGATACTGAATTTGGGATTTTCCTTAGTTGTCAGTTATAATCATCAAAATTAAAAGAAATAAACATTTAAAATATATCAGTCTGTGTGTAATGAATGAATATAATATACAAGTTTCACTTTTTGAATGGAATTAGTGAAATAAATCAACTTTTTGATGCTATTCTAATTATATGACCAGCACCTGTACACTTAGAATGGCTTGAGGGTGAGTAAATCATGGGGTAATTTTCATTTTTGGGTGAACTATCCCTTTAAGGGGGTTGCACACTAGACGAGAAGCGCAGTAGGTGACTTCACCCTGGGATGCAAGATTGTGTGGCTAGAATAAAGTCTATATCCTTCATATAGAGAAATAGAGCTTGAGTGATCAAATGGAATTCAAACGTAGTTCAGGCAGACCACTGATCGCTAAACGATATCAGCTGACGCTCAGCTGATTTGTTACTCCACCTACTCTAATCAACTATAGTATTTAAGATAATTCAAACACATGTTCCTCAGTCTGTCGCACAGACCCACCTCCACCCCTTCACCTCCTAGCATCTTCATAGAGTATTGGATTCTGTGTAGAAATCTGTTATCATTGTATCTCCTTCTGTAATATATGCTAAGAAACTTTTGGTTATTTTAAGGCTGGGGGATTAATGTTTCAAGGATGTATCTCAAGCTGTGTAGTATGGCAGCTCGAGCACCTTGGAGCCTAAGCCTTTCGCCAAATCCAAAGATCGTCAATAAATTTCATTCTCAAAGTGGTCCTGACTGAACTATAATAATATAGATCATCCTTTCTCTTTTTTGTTTGCACTGTTTTTTCAAACACCAAAATTGAAAACCACTTTGTTCACTCTTTAAGTTAACTTTTGCCTGTTTGTGATTAGAAGAACTGCTTTGGACTAGAATCCGAAGTACAGATCCATGCACACTCTAAAGGCTAACATTGTCCACAACCCGTTGCGCTTTGGACAAGGTTTCGATTAGAACTACAAATACAAATAAAAAGTGTTAAAAACTACAAACATGGCGGATGTGGGAGTCCGATAGTTAAGTAGAGAGGTTTAGATAAAAGGGGTTTGTGATTAATAATCAGTATCTAACCTGACGAAAAGATATTTCTTTAATGTTATTCACCTTATATTTCATCTGCAACAGCATTGTGAACTTTTGTAAAGATATGTTTGATCATTAAATTAAAGAAAGGAGATTTCTCTGCATGAAAGACCCACGACTAGCAGATCAATTTGGTACTACATTTCTCTTCGAAAAGGTAGGAAATTAAATTTACAGACAGAACGGTCTGTTAAAGACGCAATTATGATGAAGTAGTATGTCCCAAAGCTTGCCTACTCTTCTGCTACAAACTCAAAAGTAAGTACTTTTTCTTCATAAAAACTGTACATATTTTTAGGGCATAGTATAAGTGGGCGAATTGGGATGCAGTATAACTGTGCTTTAATGGACTACACAGGTTAAACTCAATCATAGTCAATAACAGGGGGCGCTGCACTGTGGCGACCAGTAGAAGCGGCAATGTCGGTGTCGGTAGCAACACTGTTTGTTTGTTTGTTTTTGAGTTTATATTCAAAGTTCCTAAATGTTTCCTCCTCTGAAGTTCTCTTCACTCATTGTCTACATTAAACCATTGAACCATCATGATGATATATCGCACGTTTATGAACTATTTGATTGTTTGGTTATTTCTTGGATAGTCTGTGAGAGGACAAGCGTGGGAATGGACAGTAGCTTTACTATAGTCGTGACTTTCTTATGGAGTGCCGTGCTTTTAACTACAGCACGCTGGATCAAATCCACGACTGGCCTTCAGAAATTTTAAGGACTGATCTTTGTCATGCGGGCACAGAAGAGATTTCTAGTCGGAAGGTGAGGAAACAGGGAAAAAAGGATGGACTGCGTCAGAGACTGCGTAAACAACGACTGAATCGCATCCCACTCCCTTCTATAATTCTAGCTAACGGCCAGTCTCTCCGAAACAAATTGGACAAATTACAAGCAATCGTTCGGTTTCTCTCAGATTATAGGAATGCCTGTGTTATTTCATTGACTGAGACTTGGCTTAAAGAACACGATCTAGACTCTGATTTAAAAATAGATGGCTTTGGTGTCCCACTGCGGTTGGACAGGAATGCCACTGTGACTGGAAAATCTCTGGGTGGAGGTGTATGTATCTACGTTAACCAACGTTGGTGCAAGTCTGTGATTGTGAGGGAATCTGTGTGCAGTCCCGACATTGAACTCTTGTCGGTATCACTTCGCCCACTTTACTTACCCCGGGAATTTCCACAAATATTTATCTCTGTGGCATACATTTATCCAAAGGCTAATGTGAAAAATGCATCTGATATTTTATGTAAAATGGTGCATCGGTTGCAAAACATCTCTCCTGACGCACCTAACATTGTGATGGGAAATTTTAACCACTGTAAAATAGAGAAATCACAGCCATTTTGATCAATATGTGGATTGTCCTACTAGATGTGGGAAATGTCTGGATCTTTGTTATTAAAGGGGCATATAAGTCGTCATTGAGAGCCCCTTTGACCATCATGTTGTCTATCTGGCCCCTAAGGGAAAAAACTGAGAAAAGATTAGTTCCTGTATGGTCTGATGACTTAATTCAAGAGCTGAGGGGGTGCTTAGAATGTACAGACTGGGATTTGTTTAAATCAGTATGTACTGATCTAGACCAGGGGTCGGCAAGTATGTTTGGCATTGGGCAAAAAAAAAAAAAAACACCACTAGATGGCGGGCCAGAATATAGTCAAGGGATAATTTAAGAAATGAATTGATGAAAAATACAACTAGAATTGCCTGACATACTGTTAGAGTGTCTTTTGTAACTGGTAATGAGCTGTTACTCTGTTAAAAAATTGGATAAAATAATAAAGCAGTAGTGACACTTTACCTGGCAAGAATCTTCATTCATCAACTTGCAACACAGACTGCCTTGCTAAAACACACATATGTGAGAGATGCGGAACGGATAAAAATAACTAAAAAAATAAAAGAGGACTTGAATAAGCCCATTAATGGCATGTTTGAGTCATGCTCTTAACAAACTATGTTTTATTTCCTCTTTCCATATTGTGAATAATAAATGTGTATTTTAATTTGCTTGTTACACAATGGAGCCTAACTTACTGTAATAATTATTTGACGTAGCCTACTTTTAAACTTAGAATTATTCCTTGGCATCCTCACATACTAAACTGCATTTTTTAAATTGTTTGCGTGCTGGAGGTACGCGATTACGTCGCGTGCAGAGTGATGTTAACATTTAAGCTAGCCGGTGAGAGAAAATGGCACTATCAAAGAGTCTAAAGAGGAAAGTCGACAGTGAAAATAGGGCATACAAAGAAGAATGGAATGTCAACTAACGTTATCCGTTCATCCTACCTGGTTTTGTGAATGCAAAGCTGGTGTGTCTTATCTGCAACAAAGTTGTCGCTGTTTGTAAATAATATAATATTAGACGGCACCACGAGACGAAGCATGACACCTTTTTGTTGCTGGTTGTCTTGTCAATATTTTTGATAAAAAGGAAGCCGAATTTGGTTTGGTATTGTTCACGTGTTGGTGCTGAGGCCCTGCGTTATAAGCAAACGTTTCAATGGTTCACTGTTCATTTTATCATATCACACATTTCATGACGGCTATTTTAGAAGCGTGTCTAGCGATCCATTCCACAGACTCTTTTGAATGTCTTTCAGAACTTTTCAAATTAAAAGCTCTCAATTCATCCCAAAATAAAACATTGCTGCAAAGAAGTTCTCATACTTTTTTTGAAGGCAAAATCACTAAAGACAAATTGATTGTGAGTAAATATTGTTATAATCTCTCTGGATCGCACCGCCCGCTCCAAACGGTGCTCAAACCTGGGTCTTTCCACATGGGAGTCTGACGCTCTAACAATGAGGCTAAAGGCTGCAACTTCTAGCGTAAGCCACTAGAGCGTCTCTTGACATGAGGGGAGTTTACCTGCACAGCTCTCACTAGCTGGCTTCCGTTACACTATCAAGACAGATATATTTCAAAACCAGCCGCTATCAAAATAATCTGGCTGCAGACACTGGCCAGATATTATTGCTGGCGGGCCAATTTCGCCAGTTGCCGACCACTGATCTAGACGATCTCACAGAGACTGTGACTAATTATATTGTATTTTATGAAGAATTGATAATTCAAAAGAATTATCAATTCTTTAAAAATAATTTCAAATTAGTGAAGCTGACGTACGCAGTTGTTTTGGCCAGGTTAAGGTTAGGAAGAGTCCAGGCCCTGATCACATTGGTGGCAGAATGTTGAGGATGTGTGCTGAGCAGCTTTCAGGGATTTATTAATTTATTTTTAACTTTCTAAAGTCTCTTGTCTTTGGAAAAATTCTATAGTAGTGCCAATTGCGAAAAAAAGAAATCTTCTTTCTCTTAATGATTATAGACCTATTGCACTTACTTCTTTGGTTATGAAATCTTTTGAAAAATTAGTAAGGAAGGAAATTTTAGCTTTAACACAGTCAGCACTTGATCCTATGCAGTTTGCCTATAGATCAGGTAGAGGAGTGGAAGATGCCACTTGTACCCTACTAAATATGATTTTAAAACATTTGGAAGGCACAAAAAAATTATGTACGTTTGCCTTTTGTTGATTTTTCCTCTGCTTTTAATTGTGTTCAGCCCCATATTTTGGCTAAGAAACTTGGTGAAAATTTTAATTTAGACTTAACCTTTGTGTGTTGGCTGTTGGATTTTTTAAATGACAGACTCCAAAGAGTGCGTGTATATGGTGTGCTGTCTAATGTATTGTTATTGTCCACTGGTACACCTCAGGGTTGTGTTTTGTCCCCTCTTTTGTTTGCTATTGGTGCAAATGAGAACATATTTGTTGTTCTCATTATATTTGTTGTAGTTTCCATTCACAATAGAAGCTTACCCAGCTATGATGACCAACTATTCTGAGAACCACAGAAATGTGAAAAGGGTCCATTGCGTCTTTGAGCAATACCTTGACTTCCTAACATCTGCAGCTGTCTGAAGGAGCAGTTTAGAATATTTTTTTTTATTCTTATGAAATATATGGTTAGGTTTGCATTGGTTCTAATACCGTAATAGGTTTTGGAGATTTCTGCCCTGCTTTGGGCTGCACTTTTGACCTAATTCCAGACTTCCCAGAACCACGCACACGGATATCATCCACCATGATTGGCCGATCTGTGATGGTGAAGCCGAACTCTTTCAGATACCTGATGTAGAAGCAGAAAGAGTGAGAGAAAGAAGAGGAAACAACAGGAGTCATTTTTGACCAATCACAATGGAAACAGCAGTACCGTTTAGTGAAGGCCGTGCGGAAGTCTCCCGAGCGACAGGAGTGGGCGTTACTGGGGTGACCTGCAGCCGTGATCATGAGCGCGCAATCTGTGCCCTCATAGCGCAGGTGCAGGAACACTTCTATACTGATCTGAGAACTGTACAGACACAATCATTTAATTATCATCTTATTATTGCAATAATATTTGTTGCATTTTCATTTGTGTTTGTTAAATGTTAAAGATACACCAGATGAGCAAAAAGAGAAGCTTTTCATTGTGACTTTATCTTTGAGAGTGACCTGCTAAAGCCTTGTTTGCTCAGTATTTGGTCACAGCGTTGAGAGAGTTCCTCTATCCTGCGGTCCAGCTTAGAGTATGAGCCCGCTTCATACTGTAGAGAACACGGTTCCTGAACCTCCTCCACCACATCAGCCAAAGCCAAACCATATGCTGACAGCACTCCGCTGTATCTAACAGTAGAAAGAGAAGGAATATTGTACTGTCACCAATTCATTAAAAAAAAAACTTAAGCACTTCATGCCAATGTTCTTATTCTAAAGACTTACCAACAGGCATGGTTGTCAGTTCTCATAAGGCACTTTATTTAAATACAGTATGAATATAAATATTAAATATAGCCAATCAGGGCCTAAAAACATTTTGCAATGCCTGCCAATGGCCGGTGACTTAAGAAAATGTACCAGCTACAAATATTTTTTGCTGGCCATGTTTGGAAAACAGACACTAGTGACACTAGTCACAAGGATTGTGTCTCCTGATCGATTGCTCCTGTCTGCCTCCTGTCTGCCGGTCGCAGTTTTTGTAGCTCTGTACAGCTTTGCTTTTGAATCTCTATTTGATATCTTTTCTTGTTGTTTATACTGCTAAATATAACTTACTCATCACCATATATTGTTTAATATTGCCTATCACGTTAAAATTGTCATTGTTAGCTTTTAATTTAAATCACTAACACAACGTGTTAGCATTTCACAACGTGTTAGCATTTCACTAGCCTGTTAGCCTGCCACTTGTGCATCCGGGTTTCCTGTTTTGTCTCTCGTGCCTTTACTAGTCCATCAAACAACTGTGTTAAGTTGGATTAATCAACAAATACGGTAAGCCATGTCTTCTCCTTTTATTGTCACCTGCACTACATGTTTCATGTTTAGTATATCTGTCTCCGTTGGTGAACAGGGCTTCACATGTGATAAATGTAAGGAGATAGTCAGACTGACGGAGAAGATTTCAGAATTAGAGACACGCATCCAGACTTTATTTGAGTAGTGAGTAGTGAGAACAAAACAGCTTTAGACACTGCTTTGGATGCGACTAGCTTAGTGAACTCTGTACATTGTTCGGTTCCGGCTGTAGAGCCCGTGCAGCAGGGCAACTGGGTGACGGTGAGACGGCATAGTCGCGGATCAAAAAACCACTCTTCCGTTCCGATTAGAACATCAAACAGGTTCTCCCCACTCAGTGATGCACCCACTGAGAATCCTGTTGAAAGTGCCCTAGTTATTGGCGATTCTATTACACGGAACGTGAAAATAGAGACACCAGCCACCATAGTCACATGTTTACCGGGAGCCAGAGCGCCTGACATCAAAGCTAATTTAAAAGTGCTGGCTAATGCTAATCGTAAATTCTCTAAGATTATTATTCATGTCGGCACAAATGATGTTCGACTTCGCCAGTCGGAGATCACCAAAATTAACATTAAAGAGGTGTGTGAACTCGCAAGTACGATGGCAAACCGGATTTTTTGCTCTGGTCCCCTCCCCATTAAAAGGAGTGATGAGATACTTAGCAGACTATCGTCACTCAATGGCTGGTTGTCTAAGTGGTGTCCGCAAAATAACATAGGGTTCATAGACAATTGGAAAAGCTTTTGGGGCAGACCTGACCTGTTGAAAAGAGATGGTATCCATCCCTCCTGGGGTGGTGCCGCTCTTCTCTCTAGTAATTTGGCACATAGTCTTAAAGCTAAACCTTGACTAACTAGGGCCCAGGTCAGGAAGCAGACGGACTGGCCCGACCGTCTGCTAGCTGTCTCGCGTCACAGAAGTCAGATAAATCCCAGCCCATAGAGACTCTTTCACCTAGCTATTATCACATAGAGACTGTGTCTGTTCCACGAATTAGTAAATACAAAAAACCACCAAAACTATTCAACGGTAAAAATTTAATTGATGTCCAACAAATAAACAACAGATATAATACAGATGATCAAATGATAAAGCTCGGGCTGCTGAATATTCGATCCCTTTCCTCTAAAACGCTTATTGTTAATGATATGATTACAGATAATAATCTAGATGTGCTGTGTTTGACAGAAACCTGGCTAAAACCTGACGACTACATTACTTTAAATGAGTCCACCCCACAAGATTATTGTTATAAACACGAGCCGCGTCTGAAAGGTAAAGGGGGAGGTGTTGCTGTAATTTATAATAATATCTTCAGTATTACTCAGAAGTCTAGTTTCAAATATAATTATTTTGAAGTTTTGGTGCTTTACGTAACGTTATGTAGTGAAATTGATAAATCCTGTTTAACATTTGTGTTGGCTACTGTATATAGGCCACCAGGGCACAATACACACTTTATCAGAGAATTTGCTGATTTTTTATCAGAGTTAGTACTGGCTACAGATAAAGTCCTAATTGTTGGTGATTTTAATATCCATGTAGATAATGAAAAAGACGCATTGGGATTGGCATTTAGAGACATTCTAAACTCTATTGGAGTTAGGCAACACGTATCAGGACCCACTCATCGCCGTAATCATACTCTAGACCTAATATTGTCACATGGAATAAATGTTGATACCGTTGAAATTCTGCAGCAGAGCGATGACATCTCAGATCATTACCTAGTATCATGTATACTTAATTTAGCAAAGGCTGCAAAGCCGTCCCCTCGCTTCAAATATGGCAGGACTATCACTGCTAAGACTAAAGATTTCTTTATAAATAAACTTCCTCATCAGTTTCATCTCCTCAGCATCCCAGATAGCCCAGAGGAACTTGATGTTGCAACAGAAACTATTGACTCTCTCTTTTCCAGCACTTTAGACACAGTTGCTCCTCTGCGCTTAAAGAAGATTAAAGAGAATAGGCCAACGCCGTGGTACAACGAGCACACCCGGGCCCTTAAAACAGCAGCCAGAAAAATGGAGCGCAACTGGAAGAAAACAAAACTGGAAGTTTTTCACATTTCGTGTTAAGAGAGCATGATTTCATACAGAAAGGCCGTAAAAACTGCTAGATCTGCTTATTTCTCGACTCTCTTAGAAGAAAACAAACACAACCCTAGGTATTTATTCGATACAGTGGCTAAATTAACCAAAAATAAAGCTTCAACTTCTGATGTCTGCCAACAGCACAGCAGTAATGACTTTATGAACTTCTTTACTTGTAAGATTGATAATATTAGAAAAAAAATTATAACCATGCAGCCGTCTACTACTGTATCACATCAGACAGAGCATTGTAGTGTCACTGAGGAAAAATTACACTCATTCACTGCTATAGGAGAAGAAGAATTGGCTAAACTCGTTAAAACATCAAAATCAACAACATGTATGCTCGACCCTATACCGACTAAACTACTAAAAGAGATGCTTCCAGAGGTCATAGATCCTATTCTTAATATCATTAATTCATCCTTGACTTTAGGATATGTACCGAAAACTTTTAAGTTGGCTATTATTAAACCACTTATTAAAAAACCGCAACTTGACCGTACAGAATTAGTCAATTACAGGCCAATCTCAAATCTACCCTTTCTGTCAAAAATACTAGAAAAGGCAGTGTCCTCACAATTATGCTCCTTTTTAGAAAAAAATGGTATCTGTGAGGTTTTCCAGTCAGGATTTAGACCACATCATAGTACTGAGACTGCTCTCATTAGAGTTACAAATGATTTACTCTTATCATCCGATCGTGGTTGTATCTCTCTGTTAGTGTTACTCGATCTTAGCGCTGCATTCGATACCATCGACCACAACATTCTTTTGAATAGACTCGAAAATTATGTTGGCATTAGTGGAATTGCATTGGCATGGTTTAAATCATACTTATCTGACCGTTTTCAGTTTGTAGCAGTAAATGAAGAGATCTCACACCGATCACAAGTTCAGTATGGAGTACCGCAGGGCTCAGTGCTAGGACCGTTGCTTTTCACCCTGTACATGCTACCACTGGGAGATATCATTAGGAAGCATGGCGTTAGTTTTCATTGTTATGCTGACGATACTCAGCTCTATATTTCTTCACGCCCTGACGAAACTTACCAATTCACAAGATTAACGGAATGCATAGCTGATATAAAAAATTGGATGACTAGTAATTTCCTGCAACTTAATTCAGAAAAAACTGAATTTTTAATTATTGGACAAAAAAACTCCACATGTAGTAACCTAGAATACTGTCTAAGACTTGATGGCTGCTCTGTCAAGTTCTCGTCGTCAGTTAGGAACCTGGGTGTGCTCTTTGATACCAATCTCTCATTTGAAAGCCACGTTTCTAGCATCTGTAAAACTGCATTCTACCATCTTAAAAATATATCTAAATTACGGCATATGCTTTCAATGCAAAATGCTGAACAGTTAGTTCATGCATTCATGACCTCAAGGCTAGATTATTGTAATGCTCTACTGGGTGGTTGCCCCGCTCGCTTAATAAATAAACTGCAGCTGGTCCAAAACGCAGCAGCTCGAGTTCTTACTAGAACCAGGAAGTATGACCATATTAGCCCGGTTCTGTCAACACTGCACTGGCTCCCTATTAAACATCGCATACATTTTAAAATCTTGCTAATTACTTACAAATCACTAAATGGTTTAGCTCCCCAGTACTTGAGCGAGCTCTTAACGCATTATACTCCATCACGTCTATTGCGGTCTCAAAACTCTGGCCAGTTGATAATACCTAGAATATCAAAATCAACTGCAGGCGGTCGATCCTTTTCCTATTTAGCACTTAAACTCTGGAACAGCCTTCCTAGCATTGTTCGGGAAGCAGACACACTCTGTCAGTTTAAATCTAGACTAAAAACGCATCTCTTTACTATGGCATACACATAAAACATTTTAATTTATATTTTATTCAAATTGTTAGGCTGCATTAACTAGGTCAGCCGGAACCGGGAACACTTCCCATAACACCTGATGTACTTGTTACATCATAAGAGGAATGGCATCTACGCTAATGTTAGTCTCTCTGTTTATCCCGAGGTTTACTGCAGTCAGCCGGATCCGGCCCGTATCCAGATCAGATGGTGGACCAGCGCCCAGACATTACCAACGCATCCCTGAAGTGTCTGCAGAGACCGTGTCAATTAGTCTACCCTCTGAAATTGCTCATCGACATGGCATCCTCAATGGATCCATCTCCGGCGTGATGACTCCGATATTTCGAATATTCCTATTTAATAATTGTTTAATCGACACGCCATCCTCAATAAACCCGGCGTGATGCCTCCGATCTTTCGAATAATCCGATCTAATATTACTTCTGACCTATAAGGCTGCCAGAATAATAAACATACACTGTTTGTTAATTGGCCAGAGGAGAACTGGCACCCCGACTGAGCCTGGTTTCTCCCAAGGTTTATTTTTCTCCATTAGGACACCTGATGGAGTTTTGGTTCCTTGCCACTGTCGCCTCTGGCTTGCTCAGTTGGGGACACAACATTTTCAAATAAATATCCAAATAAATTTAATTACTAAACTAAATTATATCAACTACATTACTTGAATATATATGATAATTGAAATGAGCTGATGACATCACCGTTTTCTCCAGAGCGGCTGTACAGCCGAATCAAATTCTGTTCATTATTTTCTTGTTTAACACTGTGAAGCTGCTTTGAAACAATCTGCATTGCAAAAAGCGCTATATAAATAAAGTTGACTTGACTTAACTTGACTAACATTTTTGATACCAGTGAAAATTCACAGTTCTCTATTTCAATATCACAGCTAAAACTACTAGCCTAACTAATATAAATTTAAAACATTATTAAGTTAACAGTTAAAAAACACAAGAACAAATAATCAAATAACAAGCAATAGCACACATAAATACAGTAGTCAAAGATACAAATTAAATTAAAGCTACAAGCAGCGATGAAAGGCCCTCGCACCCGTGCCACCGCCACCCGGTGGCTTTAGGAAAACAGAGCATGATGACCAATATGCATTTAAGTATATAAAAATAGGAGGACTACGTCAGTAATTTGTATTTGCCACTCTTCCTGCTACCAGCTGGTGGCACTTTGACTAACTAAATTTTGGTGTTTAGATGTCTTCAGGCAAGGGTACTTATAAAACATGTGAGGCAGATTGGACATTGTATGCTTGAGTTACAACTACTTCCTGTTTCATGATGATAACAGCATGCTTTAGCACTCAGCTAAGTGTTGCTAGCATGTTTTAGAATGTTTCTAGCATGTTTAGAACTCAATTGCATATTTTAGTAAGTTGCTAGTAGTGCATCAGAGTATTAAATGCGTCACTTCCAGTTGCTATAATAGTTGCTATAATTACTATAATTTAATATTGTCATGTAGATGTGTTTAGGGCAGGACTCTTCTCAAACATTGTGAAGTCTGGGGCAGATGGGACATTGTATGCCTGAGTAACTTCCTGTTGTAATATTTGCAATTTAACATCGCTAAGGCCTTAAAATTAGACTGACCAGATATGATGTTGTTTTGGTAAATCTCTATGAGGAGTTAATCACATGGCAAAACATGGCATTTCCCATTGCCCGCAGGTGGCGCTATGACTGTAACTGAATATTGACATGTAGATGTCTTCAGGCCAGGACTCGTGAAGTTTGGGGCAGATCGGATATTGTATGCCTGACTTACAACAACTTCCTATTTCATGGCGAAACATAGAATTGTCAGACCGCCACGGACACACCCTTCAGCGAAAACTCAAGATCTCCACAATTTAACGTTGCAAAGGCCTCTAGATTAGACTGACCAAATATGATGTTAAATCTCTAGGAGGAGTTTGTTAAAGTACAACGTCTGGAAATGTCATAAACTGCAAAAATTTTGCTGAGAAAATTAAAAATATCTCACTTCCTGCTGGGTTTTCAGATTTTGCTCCATTGGACTTTTTTGTAGGTATTGGGCTGTTACATGTGTGTACCAAATGTCATACCTGTACGTGAAACGTAGCGGGAGGGGCACTTCTATGAAAATGTGTAGGTGGCGCTATAGAGCCATTTTGCCACGCCTAATTCTGAAACCCATATCAGACGTACATTTCCGCCACTTCTGATGCGTGTGCAAAGTTTTCAAGCATGTTTAGGCCCTCAAAAATGCGATTCATTTCGGAGGCGAAACATCAGACTTTGTCAGGCCGCCACTGACACGCCCTTCAGCGAAAAATAAAGATCTTCATAATTTAACATCACCAAGGCCTTAAGATTAGACTGACCAAATATGATGTTTTCCTGGTTAGATCTCATTGAGGAGTTAATCACAATGTAAAACATGTCATTTCCTGTTGCCAGCAGATGGCGGTATGGCTGTAACTGAATAATGGCATGTAGATGTCTTCAGGCCAGGACTCTAACAAAACATGTTAAGTTTGGGGCAGATCGGATATTGTATGCCCAAGTTACAACAACTTCCTGTTTCATGGCGAAACATCAAACTTTGTCAGGCCGCCACGGACACACCCTTCAGGGAAAACTCAAGATCTTCGCAATTCGCCAAGGCCTTTAGATTAGACTGACCAAATATGATGTTGTTCTGGTTAAATCTCTAGAAGGAGTTTGTTAAAGTACAACATCTACAAATGTCAAAAACTGCAAAAATATAGCAGAGAAAATTCAAAATATCTCACTTTACATTTACATTTAACATTTATGCATTTAACAGACGCTTTTATCCAAAGCGACTTACAACTGAGGAGCACAGGAAGCGATCCACCATGAAGAGGCGAAGAAACGCAAAAAAGTGCCTTAAATACTAAGTTTTGGACATTGCTCAGAGTAGCCTAAGCTAGAATAGGGAGGGTATAGAGAAGGATAGAGGAAAAAGAATTCACTTTTTTTTATTTTTATGATAAGATTAAGTGCTCACGGAAGAGATGGGTTTTTAGCTGTCTTTTGAATGATGTCAGTGATTCTGCCATCCGGATGGAGGTGGGAAGATCGTTCCACCAGCTGGGAACAGTGAATGAAAAAGTTCTGGAGAGGGATTTCATGCCTCTCTGGGATGGTAACTCAGCTAAGGAGCGGCGGCGGCTTCTGGTGGGGGTGTAGACTCATAGGAGCTTCTTGTTGGGTTTTCAAATTTTGCTGCCAGGGACTTTTTTGTAGGTATTGGGCTGTTACATGTGTCTACCGAATTTCATACTCGTACGTGTAACGTAGCGCGAACAACGCTTATTGAAATTTTGTAGGTGGCGCTATCGAGCCATTTTTCCACACCTAATTCTGAAACCTATATAAGAAGATGTACATTTTCACCACTTCTGACAAGCGTTCAAAGTTTCATGAGTTTTCGAGCATGTTTAGGCCCTCAAGAAGCATGATTACAATAGAGTCCTCACACCAGGTGCTCGGGCCCTAATAATTTCGTCTTCTTGCGCTTGAATATTTAAATTGGCAAGGCTCAAATTGGCAGTTGATTGCGGCACTGCCCGATCAAATGTCCTAAGTGTTTGTTCACGTTCATGTTCTCACAACATTGCATTAGAATTTATAAAAAAATTACCGGCCAAATGACGATTCACGCTGTTTCATATACCTGCCAACACCGATTTTTACTCACATTTGGTGCTTGGCAAGTGTTAATTTTAGGCCCTGCAACCAATCATTGGGGTCTAAGGACATGTAAAGAGAACATGCTGTGAACACAGTTTTTCAATGTCATATTAAAACTTCTGTGATCACAGTTGCACAATTCTTCCTTTTCTTAAGTTATAGTGCACACTGATATTAAAAACTGATGATATTTTCCATGTGTACTACAAGATACAGAGCAATCATTATGTCATTATGGACCACATCTGCCAATGAATTGACAAATTAGAAACAAGTCAGGTCCACCCATAGACTCAGAATAACAAATAATTGAGATTATAGCTCACAAAGTTCCTGAAATAACATAAATGTATTCAATATTTTTTGCGAGCCAATCACAAAATTTGGTAGACAGCGTCATGTATAAGCCGAATTTGATGACCATCAGCCATTCACAAATTAATTTATTCACAGCACATCAGATTCAGGAATAAGCATCTCTTTGCCATCCCATTCAAGTATGGTGACAAAAGCTGAACACACTAAATGACACAGATGGACACATATAAACATACAGACATACTTGTGTATGTAAACAGTCTTCATGCCTAAGGCTCTTGCGATGGCACACGCGTGTTGACCACCAGCTCCTCCAAAACATGCCAGCACATGCTCAGATGTATCATGCCCTTTAGCCTGTTGAGAGAGAGCTGATATTTAAAACAAAGATTTAAAGATTGTGGGCGTTACATTCCAGAATTATCAGTGGAAAAGGTATTAAATTTTGATTAAAGATTACAAAGACAAACAATTCTTTTCATTACGATAACACGAACAAGTACACGGTCAATTCTGATCTGATGTTAAACTACTTTACAGAGGTACATTCCATTAAAAGGTTACACAACAGATAATTTAGATGTACAAAGGTGTTGCTGTAGCTCAAAAAGTAGCACAATGGTTATTGGTTCGATTCTCAAGGAACTGATGTCATGAAGTGTCAGAAAATGCAGAAATGTACCCAGAGAATGAAATTAAGGCCATGTACACACTGCAGCTAAATTCAGCTGTCAATTCACCTTTTAGTGCTTAAAGGGATAGTTCACCTAAAAATGAAATTTATCCCATGATTTACCCACCCTTAAAGGGATAGTTCACCCTGAAATGAAAATAAAGCCTCAAAAGCAGAAATTTTAAAAATAGTCTTGCACGCGCATGGCAGTGAATAGCTATCAGGCTAAAACATTACAAAAATGATACAAAAGTATCACCCAACGATACAGTGAGCCATATATGGAAAGCGTTCAGGAGGCATACTATAAGGTTTTGCAAGAAAGAAACCGTATTATTCAGTCAAAATACTGAGCTTGGCCAATACTCTGCACGCGTTCCTGTGAGAGCATGCGAGCCGTCAGCCGCCGCTCATGCTTACTATAACTTACTATAATGACGGCTCGGACGCACTCACAGGAACGCACACAGAGTAACGGCTGAGCTCAGTGTTTTGACTGAATAATACGGTTTCTTTCTCGCAAAACCTTATAGTACGCCTCCTGAACGCTTTCCATATATGGAGCGCATCTCACTGTATCATTGCGTGATACTTTTGTATCACATATACATTTTTTTATGTTTTACCCTGGTCGCTATTAACTGCCATTATATGGAGGAGTACTCCTCATTATACTATTTTTAAAATTTCTGCTTTTGAGGTCCGAAAAAGATAGAAGGACATAAGGCATTGGAACAACAGCAGGGTGAACTATCCCTTTAAGCCATCCTATGTGTATATTTCTTCTTTCAGTCGAACACAATCTGAGTTGTATTAAAACATATCTAGGCTCTTCCAAGCTTTATAATGGCAGTGAATGGTAAATTAGATTTTGAAGGTCAAAAAAGCGCATCCATCCATTCTAAAAGTACCCCACACGGCTCCGGGGGGTTAATAAGGGCCTTCTGAAGCGAAGCGATGCGTTTTTGTGAGAAAAATATCCATATTTAAATCTTTATGGGTTCAGTGGCTACCTAAACAAGTCTATTTTCTGCAAACTCTGGTTTTTCAGTCTCAAGAAGGTTGAATGTTTTTATTGGTGTTCATCGCTATGGTAACTTATGGTAATTAATTTCTACTTTTGTCACAACAACCAGCCTGGAAAATCCTGCTAAAGGATAAAAGACCCCACCTATTCTCTTATCTAAACTATAAAAACAACAGTAACAACGAAAGTAACAGAAACATGTGCTGTACCTGTGTAAGTGCTCTAATTGGCCGGCACATGGCCTCATTAGCCACACTGATGAAGCCCATAGCAACATCCTCTACACTCATTTCTGAGTGGTGTCTTCCAGAAGCATTACTAGATGACTGGTTAGTTGAAAGAAAGTGGTTAATTTCTTGTCTGAGTTTGCGAAAATGCTTCAAGGTGTCCTCAGTTGAGAGAGGCTCATTTTCTCCAGGGCCAAAGATTTTTGGGAAGAAGGAAGGCAGCAGACGGCCAAGGGCTAGATTTGCATCAGTGACAGTCAGAGGACCACCTGAACCAAAAGAGACACAGAATAAACATGTGTTATAAGATGACATGAGGGTAAGTAATTGATAATATTTTTTTCATTCTTAGGTTAACTAACTCATTTAATGTCCCAGTACTCGAATACTTTCTAACAACTTACACAATATTTTGTCTTATATGTACTGAAGTTTGTGAACCAGGACACTATAGACCTTTCACACAAAAACCGGAGTTGAGTTCCTGTCAAGCTTCAACACATCAGAAAAACATACCCGGGCAAAAGAAAATGGATCAGAGAGTCAACTTCGCTAACGGATTTGCCAAATCTTACATTTGATGGAAATGAACAATTAGGCCTATTTACATAAATCTCAGATTACATAGCTATAAAGAATCAGCGTTACATGACACGTCTTCCTTGAACAAGATGATATCTTGTTTGTCCGGACTTTGGCTACAGTTAAAAATAGTTTAAACATCACGCAGTGTGCACAATTCTATTTTTTTTAACATACAACATAATAGTTTTTATAAAAATTAAAGATATATTTTTATTTTAAAAGACAATCTATAATAATAATGTTTACAACATTTTTTTAGAGGAGGCATAGCACTGAATATGAATAAATGCTAAATATTAATAGACATGAAACAAAATATAATAAAAATAAATGTTGATTAACATCACGGTTATATATTTTAAAATAAAATATATATTCACAATATCTATGGAGGCATTTTGCAAAAGTGAATTTTGCTTTATTTTATCATGTTAGAGTACACACACACACACACATACTGTATATATATATATATATATATATTCTTTTTTAAATAGCCTCATTATTAAATCAAATATCATACATTTTGAAAATAAAAAATATAAACGAGGCTCAAACATCCATTTAAGCATGCGTGTTTATTTTAGTTGTTCCATCAGTGAAACAATACTACAGCCTGTAAAACATTTCAATAGATCAGTAAATAATGGTAATATAAATAATATAAGTTAAAAATATTTTAACTTAAAAATATTTGTTTTATATTTCCCCACAGAGGTGCGTCATTTGCCGCTTTGCGCTGACAGGGATGTAGGACACGAGCAGGAAAGTTTGGTCCTTCATCCCGCCGGATAGCCTGAATCCATTTCCGTCAAACTTCACCAGGGAAGGAATGAAACGACAGATATGGCTGCTTTTGGGAATAGCAAGAACAGCCCGGTAAGCTACAATAACTCTTGCTCGTTGCTTGCGCCATTTGTTTACGACGATTGCGTATTTCCGGTCACAAATACGGAAGTTGTGTGAAAGGTCTATAAACAGGAGACATTTGAGTTGTTCAACACAGACATGTAAAGGAAAGATGGCTCCAAGATGTCTCCCTTCTCTGACACACTCTTTTCAGGTCTTGGAGTCTCTAATAATGAGCTGATGACCTGGATCAGGTGTGTTTGATTAAGAAGACATGCAAAATGTGCAGTATTGGGGTGCCTCCAGGACCAGGATTGGGAACCACCGCTCTAAAGTCTTTATTTAGTTTCAATCCCTTTTACTGAATTATATGCTTTTATTTATATTTATTTTATATTATATTTTATTCACTTTATATTATTTCTTTTTACTGAAACACTAGAGAATAAGATGAATATTGCCTGTTCTTCTCTTTGAGCACTCCTGACTCTTAGTCTTCTTTCTTCACAACTGGTCTTTGGTCCTAAACTGTTGTTCCCTAACAGTTCATTTAGGGAATTAAAGGAATCATTCCTAGATGGCATCCCTGGCTAAACAACAAACAAGGTTTTTATTTTTGGTTAGTGCTGTCTGGTTGGAAGGTTTGAGAGAGTTGGAAAGTGAGACTTTGAGTTTACGTACACACTCAGACGTGGAGTGTGGAACACCAGGTCCTTGGAGGCAGGCTGGTGTATTCCCGAAAGCCATCAGATGCAGACGGTGGGTGATAACTCCACTCCATTAAGGGGTCGGAGGACTCCACTCCTTTGAGGGGTCGGAGGGACGCTGGAATCCAACACAGGCAGAAGGTGTCGGAATAGCTCCTACTCCTATCTATTGAAGGGTAAGAGGTCACTAGTAAGCCAGGTCCTTGGATGTAGGCTGGAAGTTACTACTAGTGTGTCTCACAAAACAAAGCCTTCTGACTCTTCCATTCAGACAGGGGCGAACTTAATTAAGAAAATGGTTAGCCAGGGTTTTGATTCTGATTAGAAAGTTACCCAACAACTTGACTGGCTACAAACAAAGAGAGAACCAGAAAAATTCAAATTTCTAGCTTTGTGCTTATTCATGGATTTGTAAAATGGGTGAGGTACCTTTTAAGAAAGAAAAATCACAGAAGCAGATGCCATCATGAAATGTAAGCAGGTTATATTAGCTCCCTCCGCTACCGATCTCTCTTCTCAGACTGTCCAAGCAGCTGCAGCTTTAGGCACTGCCACACAGACTGAGAACCAGACTGAGGGCCCTTACAATGAGCCATGCAGATTGTTGAGTTTTGCTGCTGCATCACAGAGCTTCCTACCATGGAGGTGGTCACCCCCAGGGGGACAACCTTGGCTGCTCCAATAAAACGTTATGATGATACTGGGAAAAACACAGAGATGGGGGCTTCTCATAAGTTTGGAGAATGGACCAGACTCGCAGCCTATGAGAAAAACAGTTTGCTTGCAGGGCTGGAACTTTTCAAGTTGTTTAACCCAAACAAAGTCATATGGGATAAACTAGAATCAATTGCTAGGCAACCAAAGTCTGATTCCCTCTTGTAAATTACGTAAAGTTCAGGGAATTGAGTTTGGCACTAGGGTCCCAGTAACTTGGCGACAATATTGCATGGCGTACGGTGACTATAAAATACAAGTAAAATAAATTCTGGGTCAGTGATCATTTCCCTGGACAAGTGTGACGCAAGTTAAACAAAAACCTGGTGAAAACCTTTTAGAATATGTTGGGCGTTTCCGTGCAGCTGCAAATAATAATAATGAAAATTATGATTCAGCTATTGTGATTGAATCCACCACAGGCAGCCTGTCAAAAGAATACAGAGAACTGCTTATCAGTGGTGTGCTGTAAGTTGGAGCCGTTTACAAGCTACAATGATCAAAAAATAGGCAAAGGGTCAGCTTGTGGATGGGTTGAAGTTGAAACAATTCACTTATCTGAATCTGGCCCTCACCATGACTTGATGTGCTGTGGCTGAAATTGAAAAGAAGTTTAACAGAGACTCGACCTGAGTGGAAATTTGTAATTTCTAAATTCATTGTGTAGGCAAAAGACAAATATAAAATTATGTTTATTTGAAAACGTATTTCTGTCAGGATCACTACTGTCAAAGTGATAGACAATTTGCATGTTTTAGATTGGCGGTATGGTTCTGTTCTGGCCAGCCTAGCATGGATAAGCGCAGGGAGAGCAGTGATAAACCCCCAAAACAAAACCAATGCTGATATCCCCAATCACAACTAATGAAAAAGCTACAAGCATGCTGCCACTATCCGCATAAGCCATTGCAACAAGCATGTTGCCAATAACCACATAAGCCATAGCACCAAGCATGTTGCTCTTACCCAGATGACCTAAACGAGTATATTGCCACTACCTACATAGGCCATAGCAACAAGCATGCTACCTGAAGCTTAAGCAACACAGCATTTTTCCATGAATGATATGCCATCTGAATAAAGAAGTGAAGAACGAGTTATCAAAATGAATCAGGCGCTGCTTGCTTAGGGTTGTATATCAGCAGTCCAAATTCCAGTTCTTGAGTGATGAATGCAACCACCACCTGCTAGTGTGGACCGTTATTCCTCTCATGCAGGTGCAGATGTGCATGCCTGTTGGCTGTACTCTTGTGGTAACCTTCATCTGTGCAAGCTGTCTTTAATAATCTTTACTTAAAATGTGAAGATGTCTTCCCTTCTGGAATGGTGGTGTTCCTTCTCGGACACGACAGATGACCACTGGGTAAACATCCTTAACTGCGCCCCTGCAACAACAACTGCTGTGAGCTAGAGATGAGAGATGGAGATTTCCTCTTCAAATATCCTCTTCACTTGGAAATACATCATAATACTGAAGTAACATTGGTGACAACTCCAGTTCACACAGACTTAGGCAACAACATGTCACCAATAAAAGCAGGATGGTTGTATGCAACAGCGTGATGCTGATACCTAGATATAGGCATGAATATCTAGAACTGCAAAATTCAGAATCACTAGAACGAAGTATGTTGAACGTGCACACGCATTATCCCAAATGTTTCCAGCATGTTGAAGTCAAGAGAAATCCACCATTCCAACCAGTGTAGTGGTACGCTCACTGCGTCTCTTGTCAATGATGTCATCCTTGTTATACAACTCCTGTAGACTGGTTAATTCATCCTGATGTTAGCGGCAAATGTTGATCCAATCTTATGGGCTGTATTGGGGAAGCTTACACCCCTAGTGGCAGCAACATTTGATACAACAAGCATGTTATAATCACAGAACTAGTATTAAAACTAGTCCAATCTGGGAAGTCTACACCCTGCAGCAACAGTTCTGACTAGCGACAACAATCTGATACAACAAGCATGTTGTAGTCACAGAACTAGTATTACACTAGTGGTAGTCTGGTTGGGGGAACATACACCATGCAACAAGGGCTCCAAGTTAGATGCCACGTGCAGCTAAAAATAGTTTGCTTCCTCATTCATGATCATGATTCTGCTCCTGTTGGGTCATTCCATCAGCTGTGGAGAAGATAACGACTCCTATGGCTCCACACTCCTTCACAGGATCATCAACAATGTTGTTGTGTTGAGTAAGAGACTTCTGCGGTGAAACGTACCTACTGTGTATTCAAGCACAAGCATTTTACCGATACTCTAGATAGTTAAGCCATAGCCTGTTGCAATGTAATCGTATTCCCAATAGCAACTTAAGATGAGCATGTTTGCAACAGCAACTATAGCAAACAAGCAATTCCAATAGCACTACAGATTAAAACAAGCGTGATTCCAATAGCACTACGCTTAAGAACAAGCGCGTTTCCAATAACACTTCAGCTTTAAGAACAAGCGTGTTTCCAATAGCATTACGGCTTTAAGAACAAGCGTGTTTCCGATAACACTACAGCTTTAAGAACAAGCGTGTTTCCGATAACACTACAGCTTTAAGAACAAGCGTGTTTCCGATAACACTACAGCTTTAAGAACAAGCGTGTTTCCGATAACACTACAGCTTTAACCCTTTATCGGGCGAAGAACCATAACTTGGTAACTTAAACGCAATGGCCTTTACATGCCTCTCCGTGTATGGAAGTTCATGTGTAGCAATATTCAATTTGCAATGCAGTATGTAAAATGGCAATGCAATATGTAAAACGGCAATGCATTTCAGTATTTAAATTTACATTTCACATACCATGTGTGCAACATTTGGAGCAAAATGATCATTCAAATTAAATAATATAATTTACATTTCCCATTTCCTACACTAGTTTTAACATATAATTTAAACATATATTTTAATGCTTTGTAAGTTGCAAAATTAAAATGACAATGTATGACAGAAATTATTAAATGTTTTTAACATGTTCAAGCAAAAACTGTAGCAAAATGATCATTTAAATGCATTTACACTTACAGTTAAGATACTTGCGATTGCATTTTCATTATATGTCCCGCAATGAATGTAGCAAAATTCAATGTGGAATTGAAAATGCAATCCGAGCCGATCAAGTCCCCGCCCGCCCTGTCAATCTCTGCATCAAGGCGGGGCCAGGTGTTGGAAACATGGCGGAGGCAGAGCTATTAGAGCAAGGCATTTACTGGCAGATGAAGTGGAGCAAGAACACAGAAATGATCACGCGCATCTGTCAGTTACTGTTCTGTTAGACCAATACGTTATTAGAACCATAGATATTTATGGTTAGAACGTCTCGCATAGAATGCGCTTGACACTCGTGCACCTTGACGAGTGCGGTCGCGTGTCTGCTGAAGTGAGCGGTGGTTTACAGCAAGTTATTTTACTCTCAAATAATCTTACACAAGCTGTCCAAGATTATTGTTTGCTATATCAGTATGGTTGTATTTTTTCTCTTTTTTTACTATTCTGATTGTTGTTTCATGCATCAATTATATTAATAAAACGATGTGTAGTCCATCTGGATGGTGATGGGTGTTATTTATAACAATAATAGGCATAATAGTAATAATAATTTCTGTTCCCAAAAATAACTCTGGTGATGTATAAACCCATCTTTCACATCTGTGCTGGTGGTGTGATGGATATTTTCTTGGCACACTTTGGGCCTCTTACCATTTGAAAATAATTTAAACGCCACAGTCTAGTATTGTTGCTGGCCATGTCCATCCCTTTATGACCGTCCGTTTATCTCCCGTCCGCAACATTCACGTTTTGTCCCGCTCCCGCCCGCATAAACGTAGGCTATAGATTATTTTCTGTATGTCTATAAAAATTCTATGAAATGGTTTCAAGTTACTAGCCTACACATTCACGCATAAACGTTCCTGATAAATTACTTGTTATTAAAGCATCAATATTCACAAACCACTTGTAACAGAAAAGTGATTTTTATAAATAGTTGGGTATTGAGTATGATTAGCAGTAACGTCATGATATAAAGATGAGTGTAAGACAATAACTGAACAAGCTATTACTGAATTTATATGCCTTGATAATGATGTAAATTTGATTAAATGTTTTTAACATTAACAAGTTTAGATTTATGTTCATTGATGTTTAAATATGATGTGGGCTATGATGATTGAAAATGGGTCTGTTGCAAAAAGAAAGTTTAACAAAAGGGTTCTTGCATAAAGTTAGTAACAATTCTATGTTTTAGTGGAAATAATGATTGATATGGATAAGAATTGTTCTATTTTTTTGGAAAAAGAAATGTAAAAGATGTTATGCAATTGAGATGGTATGATATATGTCTGTAAACTGTAAACTGAAGGAAGTTTTATGTAGAGACTTAAAGTGATGGATTATTCTGTCTTACCTATTTTTCATTGTTTATTTTTAGTTAGACCACTATTCTGTTTTGAACCCCAAAAAAGGTCTGTAAGGGGTGTATTAAAAGGAGTGGATTTACAATCCCTATTTTTGAATTATATATTTTGGTATTTATGGCAATGTCTGTATTTGGCATCTGAGAGGTGACAGTGGTATGGCCTGGGGGTGTGTAATGTGTCGCTAAACACTTGATAGCAGAACATGCTGTTGTGTGTTTGGATTTTGGAGGTATCACACACCCCAAACATGTCAGGAATGCAGTAACAGCGTTTGATAATTTAGCATGGCTTCCAGAGAATAGATATGTACTTGTTTTGTAATCAATCAAGTCGTTGATAAAACCAAATTAGCCAAGAACATGCTGTTGTGTGTTTGGATTTTGGAGGTATCACACACCCCTAATATGTCAGGAATGCAGTAACAGTGTTTGCTCATTTAGCATGGCTTCCAGAGGATAAATATGTACTTGTTTTGTAATCAATCCAGCTGGTAAAACCAAATTAGCCAAGATTAATAATGGTTAAAGTTAAATTCTTAAAGGAAAAAAAGATTTTCTGTTTTATCCAAATTATAACCTGCCGGGGGAGCATGGAAATTATGAAGCGGACTAAATTGGTAGACCAATATTATATACACTCACCTAAAGGATTATTAGGAACACCTGTTCAATTTCTCATTAATGCAATTATCTAATCAACCAATCACATGGCAGTTGCTTCAATGCATTTAGGGGTGTGGTCCTGGTCAAGACAATCTCCTGAACTCCAAACTGAATGTCAGAATGGGAAAGAAAGGTGATTTAAGCAATTTTGAGCGTGGCATGGTTGTTGGTGCCAGACGGGCCGGTCTGAGTATTTCACAATCTGCTCAGTTACTGGGATTTTCACGCACAACCATTTCTAGAGTTTACAAAGAATGGTGTGAAAAGGGAAAAACATCCAGTATGCGGCAGTCCTGTGGGCCAAAATGCCTTGTTGATGCTAGAGGTCAGAGGAGAATGGGCCGACTGATTCAAGCTGATAGAAGAGCAACTTTGACTGAAATAACCACTCGTTACAACCGAGGTATGCAGCAAAGCATTTGTGAAGCCACAACACGCACAACCTTGAGGCGGATGGGCTACAACAGCAGAAGACCCCACCGGGTACCACTCATCTCCACTACAAATAGGAAAAAGAGGCTACAATTTGCACGAGCTCACCAAAATTGGACAGTTGAAGACTGGAAAAATGTTGCCTGGTCTGATGAGTCTCGATTTCTGTTGAGACATTCAGATAGTAGAGTCAGAATTTTGGCGTAAACAGAATGAGAACATGGATCCATCATGCCTTGTTACCACTGTGCAGGCTGGTGGTGGTGTAATGGTGTGGGGGATGTTTTCTTGGCACACTTTAGGCCCCTTAGTGCCAATTGGGCATCGTTTAAATGCCACGGCCTACCTGAGCATTGTTTCTGACCATGTCCATCCCTTTATGACCACCATGTACCCATCCTCTGATGGCTACTTCCAGCAGGATAATGCACCATGTCACAAATCTCGAATCATTTCAAATTGGTTTCTTGAACATGACAATGAGTTCACTGTACTAAAATGGCCCCCACAGTCACCAGATCTCAACCCAATAGAGCATCTTTGGGATGTGGTGGAACGGGAGCTTCGTGCCCTGGATTTATAATCAAAGCTGTAATCAATATTTATCCTCCTATATATTAACATGATTTAAATGATTTCTTCTAGTTAGATTGTTCACTTTGTTTTGATTTCATTCCTTTTTACTGAATTATATGTTTTTATTTATATTTATTTTATATTATATTTTATTCACTTTATATTATTTCTTTTTACTGAAATACTAGAGAATAAGATAAATATTGCCTGTTCTTCTCTTTGAGGAGAAGAACATGTTATCTGTATGTTTTGGAGAACTATGTTGTTTTCAAGTTGACGCTCAACCAACTCCAACCTTGAGGAAGCTGTGTATCTGTGTGTGTGCGCTAGTATTATGTGTTACAGATCAGTATTGGAGGTGTACAACGGGCATCCTAGGGAGATTGGCAGTATGTTGTTCTGGGCAAGATGGCGCCTGCTCCAGTCCTGGAAGCAGGTCCGTCGCAAGGGGGGTGCGAGGCCCTGTGCGAACCTGATGTGCGAGGCCTGGGGGTATAGCCTATTAAAGGGGGTCTACTGTTGCTATAGTGACGAACAATTTGTTGTTTATGTGGATATTTAAGGGGGGAAAAAATCGTATATTCAGTTTAACAGCATTATGTTCAAGAAGTTAAATTGTGTAACTGAATTGCGCAGTGGGCACATTTTGATGCTTAAATTATGTTCTAAACTATGAATGGGTCAAACGTGTTTGCAAAACGGCCTGAATTCACTTGAATGAGTTTGGACTGCTCTCTCACTAAATCATCTGAAGCGATTTCTCAGTCAGTGAAATAAACAGACAGTTTATTGAGAGAACTAACGCTGTTTTTCAGTTGTTTTCCTCTGTGAACATGCGCTAAATGGATGTCTGACAATTTCATTGCTTTTTGCAGTTTTCAGATTTAAAAATTTACTTTGGCTTTACTCGTTCTTTGGTACCATTGCTCTCACTGATGCTCCGAAAGGTGGGTAATAGTTAGGCTACGCTTATTTAACTTTAATAGTGTTAAATAAAAAACCTTTTGTGCGTAGGCTACCGTCAGATGAAATGCAGACGTCCATGCTTTTTCCGTCCATGCAATAAATGCACATCCTTGAATTAGCACGGATTTCTAGCGTATTTAGGCTACTTGAACTTCTTAGGTAATATCTATGGTTTGACACATTTGATCAGAGGCGGCCAAAATCAGAATTTGAATGGACTGTGAATAAAGCTCTACGAGCCTGACATGCGATGCCCGCTGAATGACATGCATGCGCATGAATCACTGTCACACGCACAGTCTCACGCACAGAGAAATATTGCAAGTTACTGCATAATACATTTTTAACAAGCAGAATAATACAGAATAACGATACACATGTTTAGCTATGTCTTTTAACTATTATAGTATTTTGAAGGACAAAAACATGACTTTAACTATTGGCTTTACATCATCAAGTCAGCTGTCACTTTACTTTGCAAAGCGTCAACAAGTGATCTATGGAGACGTGCATCTGATTAACTGACCATGTGTGGAAATTTACTATGACTAACTATTTTCTCTTAGCCAATCAGAATCATTCAACCTGCAGTAATAATGTAGCTAGACCTTGAAAAGAGTGTAACTGTTGAGAAATTGTATGTATGCAGAGAGAGTGCGGCCTACGAACTCCTTGTGAGACTTGAAGCTGGCTTCTGCTGATGAAACTGCAAACTATTCTTCAGTAAAAATTTTCTTTAATTAATCGCACTCCGGACTCTTGGTCTTTATTCTTCACAACTGGTCTTGGGTCCTAAACTGTTGTTCCCTAACACAAGCATTAGGCAATTTAGAGCTAAAGTGCTAAATGTACAAGCAAGAAAAAGATGGAAAGAACCTAACATCCACTCTTACCCTTCCTATAGCAGGCCGGTCCAGGATGAGCACCAGCAGATTCTGGCCCCACAACAAACATCCCTGACCTGAAATACAAACAGACAATAGAAGGAATATTCAACTTTCCAAACTTACACAAGGTTAATATAGTTAAGCTCTCACTCTTTATGGTTGTAAGTGTACTATAACATGTTAATGTTTTGTGTGGTATACAATCATGTGAAAAAGAAAGGACACCCTATTAAATTCGATGGTTTTACTTCTCAGGACATCTGTCAATCATCTGGTCCTTAGCAGGTCTTAAAATGAGGTAAATACAACCTCAGATGAACAACAACACATGACATATTACACAGTGTCATTATTTATTTAACAAAAATTAAGCCAAAATGGAGAAGCCCTTACTGCTTCTGGCAGACCCCCTTCCCTATTTAACTTACGTAGAAAGTGTAACGCCTCACGCAGTTCAAAACTATTACGCTACGTCCGACATCATCGTCGCGCAGCAGTTGCGCTTTTTCCAAAAGTTGTATACGGAAGGCGGATATTTAGCAAAGGCTGATAATCAAAAAAAATGTCTGTTTGGCCAATAACTGTCTGAAGAAACACTATTATTTTGATTTACTTTTTGATTTACTTTTCTAAGTGCAAATATTTTTTTCAAATTGATAATTTCTTTAAAAAAATATTTATAATTATTTTAATACATTTTATGTAAAATAAAATAAAAATTCACTACATCAAATGTTTTGTGTTTATCTTATTTACTAATAAAATAAATGTGATAATCGGCTTTATTTCTTGCCACCTGCCAGGCTGCCACCAATACTCTCCAAGATATCGTCATCAGTCAACCATTCATTTTCACTCCCGATTGGAATTCGCACATGGAAAGGGAAAGAAGTCAGGAGAGTAACAAACGAAGGGGGTGAAGGGCAAGATGCAGGACAGGGACAGGGAGCAAATAGTGACAGAACAGAAAAGATGCTATGCGCTTGAACACAGAAAACCAGACACCAAACATAAAAATTAAACCATGACCGAAGTGATAGGCTCCTATCAGGGATGTTTGCAGTGAACATAATCTTTATTTACAAAGAAACATTCGTGTTCACGCTAGCTTCGGCTGACTGCACAGTCAGTGTTTGCATGAATGTATTTGTACTGACATTGATTCATCTGTAATCTTAACCAATTAAATTATTAACAACAAATAACTGGTCATTGATTCAGCATGAATGACCCCATGTCAAATGCCACTGGTTCTGAAAAAAAATGAGACCAACTGAATCAATGGGCAAAGAA
The DNA here is from genome assembly GCA_039654625.1 of Rhinogobio ventralis. Lineage (NCBI taxonomy): Eukaryota > Metazoa > Chordata > Actinopteri > Cypriniformes > Gobionidae > Rhinogobio > Rhinogobio ventralis. The sequence goes on along the minus strand of CM077212.1, from coordinate 12,189,094 downwards.
TTATAAAAAAACAACATTACAATATAATAATACAGACTCAACAAATCAATAATTACATTGTGATCTATATTCATATTGTATGTTTGTTACCGGAAGAACAGTCGAGAGCCTCCACCTGCTGCTACAGTGCTGATGTCAAGCTGTGGCGCCTGCAGGGTGATGCCAGAGATCGTTGCTTCAAACACATGTTCATACTGTCCAGCATACCTGCTCACATCTGTAGATGTGCCTGTACAAACAATTCCATACCCAGTAATGTCAAATTGCTCAAATGTTTCTCTTTTCTGAAATCAGTTCAACACCTTTTTCACTGCATGCTAAGAATAAACAAATACATACATAAAATATATGTTGTATAAAATATAGAGTTGTGTGTGAGGGTTATGCTTCTGTTTGATTTCGTTTTAGTGTTTTGGTTCAGTTCTCTGTTTGCCTGTGTTCCTGCTCATTGGTTTCCCTGACTGTTAATTAATCTGTTAATTAATCCATGTTTCAGTTTTACTCATAAGCTCAAGATCAATGTCAACGGCTTTGTTACCTAGTGACTATTAGAGATCATGCAGGCGTGAATGAAACTATTCTTTTATACATCCACTCATCTCTCACCTCCCATGTCGAAACCAATGACAGGCTTCTTTTCTGTAAACCCATAACATGTGACTGCATAGCCCACAACTCCTCCAGCAGGACCAGAGAGAACTGCCCGAGAGCCACAGAACTGCTCCATTGGTGTCAGTCCACCATCTGACTGCATGAATAACACATCCACACCCTGAAAGAGAGAGAGCTGGGGTATTAAATTAAAGGTGCAGTAAGCGTTGTGTTGAAGAGAGTGCAGGTGGGGAGGAGCTGCAAACGGAGACATGAAGTCGGACAATTTCTGCTTCCCTTAGAGACGTTTGCACTGTGTTTGCATACTTTATCACAGCTAAAGTGAAATAAATGCAATATTTGTCAAATACACAGATGTTTCAGAGACATTTTCATTAAATACTTTACGTACTGCTTAAAGGGATAGTTGTTATGTTGAACTTTATTCTAATACAAACAGATGCTGTATTAAAGGAATAGTTCACCCAAAAATTAAAATTACCCCATGATTCACTTCTTTCAGACGAATACAATCGGATTTATCTTAAAACATGTCCTGGCTCTTCCAAGCTTTATAATGGCAGTGAAAGGCAGTCCAAAATTTGAAGACCAAAAAAGTACATCCATCTGTTATAAAAGTAATCTACACGGCTCCAGGGGGTTAATACAAGGCCTTCTGAAGCAAATCGATGGGTTTTTGTAAGAAAAATATTCATATTTAACACAGTAAAATATCTAGGTCCACCACCTTCCGTATTCAACTTATGAAGAAAGTGTTAAGATCAGGCAAGTGCTTTAAGACCCGCATTAACAACTTTGAAAAACTTTCCAGCGCTTGAGAGATCTAAGCGAGAAGGCGTGAAAATGGACACAGAGCTTGTGTTGTTTCTGCTCCATATGTGAGTAACATCAGTTTTGCTATGTTTCACAGAACCAAGATACACTGAACCAGGGCCATGCACAGGGGGGTGGCCCGGTGGCTAGAGCCACTGCCCCTCTGCCCTCATCGGCTGAGGTGCCACTCTTGCTCCCCTTCTCTCCCTCACACCCGAAAGTACTGGAGGATTCCCATAAAAGCGTTCTGTTCTGCTAAAAATCCACTAATTCCGCTAATCCACTACGTGTTTTACCGCTCGCTCCACAGCATCGCTCACTGTGTGGAGACGACAGTTCCAGAATGTCGTCCCATTAACAGGTAGATTACAAACTACAATCCACATTACAGACAGTGGTTTATCCGCGGAATTAGTAATTTGGTAGTTTGTTTTTGTATTTTTGTCTGTAATGTTTTGCTCCTGGTCTTTTAATAGTGCTAACAACTTGTGCAAAATATCCACGCTCTTGGAAGATAATTGTCTAATCAAATTATTGTACCTGATCTGATCTAATATAAATAACACCAATTTGCTGTTTGTCGGCACACTTTGTAGACAAAAAACAATGACTTCACAAAAAAGAAGACAGAATGAGAAAGAGCAAAGGGGGGCTAAAGCCCGTTCAACATTGCAAATATGGATTGAAAGCTCCAGCAAGTCAGCGGGTAAATCGTCATATAGAATATTTAGCTGACAGTTTGTCACACTTTAACTCCTGTAAAGTATATTTACCATTATAATCAATTGTCTTGAGTTAATATTAGTATCTATAACATACATTTATACATTTATCAAACATTGATATTTTATTAAGACCATATTAATAGTATACACAATTAAAAAAGGTAATATACTACAAATGTTCTATAGGAGTATCATAGTAGGGTACAATGGGGCTAAAGGCACACCCTAAGAAAAATGTGCTTTTTAATCAATGTCTAAGTTAATACTTGTTAAAAAAAATATCTTTAGCAACTTGTTCAAAAAAGTATCTTTAGCAAAGTTTGTACTATTTTCTATGAAAAAAAAATTCTGTTATTTTACTAAATAAAATAATTCATTATTGTTCAATAAATATTAAAATATTGATATAAAAATATATTTTACAAATACAGAAACATTTTTAAAGTAAAGATTCTGAAAGCATTGAATGAGTTCCCATAATACTTTACAGTAGTAGCCTAACAAATAAATATATTTTTTATTATATGATATGATTATTATTTTTTTTTAAATCTGATGGTTTCATTATAAATATGATGATCATCTCTAAGGTGGACAACCAACTTAATATATGATATTTACCATCTGATTCTAACCATGACATGTCAACCAATGGAAAAGTCAGCTAACTATTTATTATCATGTTAATTATTGTGCCTTTTACCCCAAATACCATACTTTTACATAATATTCCGTGATTGAAAAACTGTTGCTTTATTTACTTTGAACAAAACTGAAAATCATTAACAAGACCTTTGTCTCAAAATATAAACAATAATTTTAGCGATTCTCATTTGCTACATAAATCTAAAACATTTTGAAAAACATATGAGATCAAATATAAATATTAGATAAATATGAGATCAAATTAGCGCAGAATCAACTTTTTGGAAGCATAATTACAACAACATAAATTTAATTAGCACTAAAGCCAAACGATTTTATTCACAATATGATTGTAAATGCTTTGATGATACTCAACCCCCTTATAGTGCCCCTTTCTTTGGTTTGGGCCACTGCCCCTCAAAATGTCTGTGCAGGGCCCTGCGCTGAACGCTGTTGTTGTAATGTTATCTATAGTAACCGGACAGTTTTGAGTGTCATTGTTTGTCTGGAGCTGGTGTGCAGCTGGCGATTGCTTGTATATACTCTTGTGCACTGCATGTTCATTTTTTGTTCTTCCTTGTCATTCTTTCGTCATCCACTCTTTCATTGCGTTTTGGGGACAGAGCAATGAAGGGAGTGGCTGTTTAGGTTGATTTCAAATATCAACAGTGTTCAACAATGTTTCTCAGAAATTGCTTACTGCACCACACACACATACCTTCAATCCTCCTTTAAAGCCTGCAGTGAATTCAGTGAGATAAAGGTGTATTTTTGGTGTGAGGTAGGCGTCAGTACAAACAGTGTACCCACGAGGCACTGCTCGCACCATAGGCATCACCTCACTGGAAAGAGACACCTGAGTGAAACCAAGACGCTTCGCCAAAGACCCCACAGCCTTCTCATGAGCTGCCCATCTGAAACACACACATCAGGAATGATAAATATGATTTCAAATCAATATAATCAGATGTTTCAGTGTGTTTTAATTATTTCAGTGTTTGATATAATGGCATATTAGGCATTAGGAAATTTCATCTCCATGCCAACTACTGTACCAAATGGTGTTCCACAGGGCTCAGCGCGCAGACCACTTTCACTCCCTCTTTATACCAAGTCATGAGTACTTCAGTCCTTCTTACACAGATGATAATCAAATAACTCTCTCTTGTTCACCTTTTGACACTCAGGTATCCTCTGACATGGCATTGTGAGTTCCTGCACCTTGCAGTGTTTATGTTTCTCTGTGTTTAGTGACAAGTCAGAATACTAGTTAGACTAGCAGACCAACACGCCCCGTTTGCAGTATATTTAAATTTTTACATGTTTTATTACATCACCTCAGATTATAATGAGGGGTGAGACAGTGGAAGTGGTAAAACATTTTTAAGGGGTGGTTGACTGCCCCTTTTTACAAGATGTAAAATAAGTCTCTGATGTCCCCAGAGTGTGTATGTGAAGTTTTAAATATACAATAATTTTTTATAGCATGTTAAAATTGTCACTTTTTGAGGGTGAGCAAAAAAAAGTGCCATTTTTGTTTGTCCCTTTAAATGCAAATGAGCTGCTGCTCATAGGGTGGAGCTTCAATAACTCCAGTAAGCAGCTCTGATTACCTCATGCAGACAGGCAATGAAACTGTTCAGCCTTTTATGTTCAAACTGGAGTTGGACAATGATGGAGAGACTCAAGAAGAAGTGACAACATGTAGAATGCAACAAGATGTTCCTGAATGGTTAGTTGATGAAATTATGTAGCTGATGTGGAGTTAACTATCTTCAAGTCATTGAAGATTAGGCGCTGCGTAATATCATTGCGCCTGCTGAACCCATGGTATGGCAGCAAAGTTCCTGGATTATTACGCAGGAATGAGAGTATAGTCCCTAGCCATATCAGTCTAGAAAATTGCAACTTTTAATTTTCCGTCGGTCTTAGCACACGATGTAACTATACACATCACAACATGTAAATAGGAAAATGTTGGCATTAATTTGTCATTTATTGAGCAGTAGGCTAGCTGGAGCCGTTTACCTCCAGTCTTTGTGCTAAGCTAGGCTAGCGGTGGGTGCGTCAGACAGAGTTATGGCACGCTCAGAGATAAAAATGGTATGTATGGACTTATCTAACTCTGGGGGATACAGTGAATAAGCTAAAGTCCCAAAAAGTCGGCGTTATCCTTTAAAAAATGATTTCTTTAAAAGAAAATATCTCCCTTTGCTTTTAACTTTGAGCAGATGATAAACTTTGCAGATGTTGTTTATGCTCAAACAGCAACACTACCCACTAACTAAAGTTTAAAAAGTGAAATCATAATCAACCACCCCTTTAAATATTTAGGTGTGATTACTGACAATAATTTTACTTTCAAAAAAAGTTGTCTGTGGTGAACACAAGCTCAATAATAATCCAAAAGCCTATGGGAAAATCCTTTTGGGTTTTTCTTGAGGGAACCAGTGTGAGGTTAACTGCCGGTTGGCCTACAAAGTGACGTCATACCTGCACCACTCTATTATTTTAGGCAAGCTGTACTATTATACACTATTATAATGTCTTATAATGTCTTGCATAGTCTCTATAAACAAACACTTATAGGCCCGGTTTCACAAACAGGGCTTAGGCTAAACTTGGATTAGGCATTAGTTCAATTAGTACATTTAAGTAACTTCTATAAACGTGCCCTAGGAAAAAAACATTAATGGTATGTATCTTAAGACAAAACAATGGCACTGACATATTTTAAGATACATCAGTGCAAGTTTATTTCAGTTAAAACAATTCAAACATGCATTTTAGTCCAGGACTAGCTTAAACCTTGTCTGTGAAACCGGGGGACAGTGTTAGACAAGAAAACAAAATTGTATCACCACTGTAAAATTATTTTAAAAAGTAATCTTTTAACTTGAAAATTGTATAATTATGGCAAATGGAAAATTGATGTATAAGATATTACATAGTCCTCAATATTACATAGCTCAATAACCTAAATAACTCGTAACACATTATACTACAGCTACTATCTTAACAAGTTTATCTTCAAGAGTTGATTGCTACATTAAATTTAGATTTAAAAAAAAAAGATAAGATAAGCTGTCTCTGTTTAAGGCGTACTGTACAATATTTAATAAATGAGATGTAAGATGGTTTGTATGAAAAACGCAACTGTTAGGTGAGCGGTTCTGATATACTGCACTGCTATGGATGACGGTCATTATTAAGAAATATCAGATCATTGAATGTCGCAATTAACCAAACAGAAAAAAAGTATTACAGAGAGCCATGTAATAAATACATAATGATCTATACAAACGTGTAAGAATGCAGTAGCAGCACCGCTAGACTTCTGATGCCTTTGGATTGCACGTGTTTCAAATCCTGCTCAACGCGTAGAAGATCCAACTCACGCCACACCTCCAGACTTTCTCCTGTACTGCCTGAGAGAGACACAGAGATTCCATGCTTAGATTTCATGCAGTTGACGTTAGTGATACTTTTCTGAAATTGTATAAACCAACAAAACTAGTTTCATATGACATAAATATACAATGTTAGCCAAGGTTTCTTACACTCTAAGTTAGCTTTAATGGCCATTTTACTCTCTCTCTCTGACCCTAAGAATTATACATGCCATTTCTGTTGCTATGCCATTAGGACGTCCAGAAGTAAATTACCTCTGTAATAACCTTGACAGTGGTTCTGAATGGGCATAATAGATGTCTTAGATCATTAATGTTAATGCATTAATTTTTGTGACAAGTTGGTGGAATTTCAGATCAAGTAGTTTTGCAGCTCAGTTTCAATAAATGCCCTTCTGCACTGAGGAGAATGTTTTGACCTCTAAAACTAACAATACATCTTTTGTGATAGAATTACTTTGATATAGAATAGTCCTAATATATAAAGTCCTTTACTACAAAATATCAAGAAAACCTTAAAGGGATAGTTCACCCAAAAATTAAAATTAGCCCATAATTTACTCACGCTCAAGTCATCCAATGATGTATATGACATTCTTCTTTCGGACGAATACAATCAGAGTTATATTAAAAAAAAATACTGGCTAATCCAAGCTTTATAATGGCAGAATTTACGGTACTTCTGCGTCCTACGTCATGCACTGGAACGCCAGTCTCTTGTGCACACACGTACGACAGTTAGCGGAAGTTAGAGATTACAGTTTGTAAAGTTTTAATTATGGATATTTTTCTTACACAAACGCATGGCTTCTATTTAGAAGGCATTTATTATACCCCCGAAGCCATGTGGATAACTTTTATGATGGATAGATGCACTTTTATGGACTTTAAAACAGAAAGCCATTCACTGATTAACCATTATAAAGCTTGGAAGAGCCAGGACATTTTTTAATATGATGATTGTATTCATCTGAAAGAAGAATGTCATATACACCTAGGATGACTTGAGGGTGAGTAAATCATGGGCTAATTTTAATTTTTGGGTGAACTATCCCTTTAATCCCTCATGATATGACCTGTTAAAATGAGGTATATGCACTAGATGTTGACATGTTGTTCACCTGTTACTATTCGTTTGGGCTCGTTTCTGGGAAGCTGACAGGAATCTTGTCTGAGAATAACCCTCTCTTCCACTTCAATCACCTCCTCATACAGCACATCCGGCATACACACCTCCTAAAACAACAACACATACTTTGAAACACTCACACGCAGCCCCTAAAATAACAAAACACTTGATTATCTAGGAATTTCATCAAAGCATTGTTGATTGTGATGAACATATTTTCTGTAGTGAGATGAAACACTGTTTTACCATTATCATTTATTCTCTTCTTGGGTTTCATACTGATGCATTTCCAGTGTACTTTGTACATTTAATATGAAAAATACTGGTTTTGTGCAAAAACTACTGTGCAACGTTAGTTAATATATTTAGTTGATGATGTTCAATAATTGATTTTACAATGCTAAATAGTGAATGAATTGCAAAAATGACATACAGTACTTAAAAATATTTAAGTAATAATAATATTAAGTAACTAAGTTAAATATTAAGGTCCACAATCACGTCACAAATGATCCCTCTCTCACTAAATCACAATGGTCTCAAGTCAAACATATTAAATCATTGATACTACTGCTCAACCAGTCCACTGCCCAGACCAGTCATTTATGAAAACATACCCTTGTCCTGAGAACACAGTTTAAACTTCTCGTTAAAATGTAACTTCATTATATAGTTGACCCTTGTCTGACTACAAATCAGTGTGGTTTCACCCTGTTCCCTTTTTAGCCAAGAGCTTTTACAAAAATATGATTCTTCAGAATTCACAAACATTATTCCAATTTAAGAGTTTTACTCTACTAGAGAAAACAAGCAGTTGTGACATCTGACTCAAAACTTTTTAAAATAAAGCTCTTGGGACAAGAAGTCTTTTATGAAAAGTTTCAAAAGATTATTTGTGAGACGGACAGTTTGAAGGACAACGTACCTAAATAATGTGACAGGCACAGACATTTGTAGGTATACTCTATTGGCCAAGCATTCATGTCTGCATTTGCATAGTTGTGTAATGTATGTTTAGTAACACTAGTAACATCATGTCTGTTTCTCCGTCTCCAACTCACTTTTACTTGTTCCTGGGTTTATCATCCCTCCCACCTCCCACTAATCTTTCATTCACTCTTGAGTTGGTGTGGCATAGTAGTGGCAAATGATTCAAAGATGCAAGGGGTGACCTCTGAGCCATTATACACTTGAGCAAAACTATGGAAAACTGTCAGTCACTTATAAGTATGCTGTTAAATTACTATTACTCACCAGTAGTGGTGTTTAATTTGTGAAGGAATCTCTGTTTTCAAACAAATCTTGTAAGATTGTTCTTGTTTACTTCTGTTCATTGAAGCCTATGACTGTTTTCTTGCCTGTAAATACTGTCTATTGCACAAGCCAGTAGCATTCAAGAATGGTCTATAAAGGAGTATTTCCATGGTTAGACCTACTGAACAAATACTGAATGATTTGGTGGCTGGATTCAGAATGGTATAGTAGCATACATTATTATTTCTGCCATATCATATTAAATAATAGCTGAAATAGTATGAATAGTATGCCATTTCAAATTCAGAAAGTATTTTGAGTGAGAATGAACTCTCAGAACCTGCTGACCAACAGCAACAACAGGTTGAGGATTAATGTGTAATATTACTGATGGTCAGTTGAAATGACATTCAAAAGTTTGGGGGTCAGTAAACTTTTTATAAGAAAATAATACTTTTATCCATCAAAGCAGCATTAAATCGATCAAACGTCAAGGTAAAACATTTATGTCACAAAAGATTTCTACTACAAATAAATGCTGTTCTTTTGAACTTTTTCATCAAGGAATACAAAAAAAAAAAATGACCAAGGTTTCCGCAAAAATATTAAGTAGCACACTGTTGGCATGGGTGGCTGTAACGATGTGCACGACGGAGGAGTAGAAAACACTTTTTTTTTGTTTAATCCACAAACTAAAACTTGCAGGAGAATAAAGAACACAGCCACGTTTAATAAGACAGTTCTGGGAGGTAATTATACTGAACCACTTTGACGACAGACTTTTCTTAGGCATTTCGGAATGACCAAAACAACATTTCAGAAAATGGGTTCGCTGGTTGCTCCAGTTATGCTGTCCCATCGCAAAGTCACAAGTCTTTTTTGATTTATAGTTTATGCGCATGTTTTCTTATCGGATAAAAAATGTAGTGCATTCGGTTTTTTTAATTAACTTTTTTTTTTTAGAATTTATGCGCATCTCTGCATTTCCATCCAGCATATTTTTATACGAAATCCCAAAATGCGCATAAAAATAGGTGGATGGAAACAGCTACTGAAGACTGGAGTAATTGCTGCTGATAATTCAGCTTTGCCATCAGATGAATAAAAACTTTTAAATAGTAGTGTAAGGTCCAGTTGACAAAATGGAGAAAAAAATAACAGCTGTCATGCTTGAAAGGCATTTTTCGTACAGGGATTTTTTAAACTTTATGATGCCAAGGACCCCCAAATATGACAAAACTTTTATAAGGGACTCCCTTCTTAAAATCCATCTATATATTTTTATGTATGAAAAAACATTTAAACTGTTAGGCCTAAATAGTAAATGTAACATTATAAATGCAAAATATTGTTTCCAATCTTAAATTGGCTATACGTAATGTTGGCTGTATAAACCTGAAGAAGAAAAAAAATTATTTGTATAAGCAACTTTCACAATAAATGTAAGTAATCAACTTATGTACTGCGTTAAGAATACTGCCTTACAACCCCAGTGAGCAAGATAAGGGGGACTATAGTCAGAAAAACTGGAAAGTACGTATACGGCAAGAAAGGGAACATTTAGAAATGAAACAGTTAGAATGTTCGGTAGACTTTAACCATTTTTGCTTTGTCTTTTTATTCTCTGAAATTTTCTGGGGACCCCTTAGAACTTTCTGGAGGACCCCTGGGGGTTCCCAGACCCCAGTTTGAAAACCTCTGTCTTAGTGCACATGCCCATTGTAATAAAGTATCATGATGTAAAAAACTGTTGCGAGTTTGAATAAATCTGTTGAGTGAATGATTCATCATTCAAAGGCTCAGCATAAAGACCCCTTTTTTGGTCACTAAGTCACTGGCATGAATTTACATCATAATTTTTACTCACCAGATCAAACAGGTCAGGTCGCGCTTGCGTGCCGATATGTAGCAGGTCTCGAAATCCGCGTGTTACCAGTAGTGCTGTTCTCTCACCCTGTCGCTCCAGTAGGGCATTAGTCGCCACTGTGGTGCCCATCCGAATCCAGCCAATCTGAGAAGTGTCCAAGGGCTGATCTCGAGCAAAGCTCTGTCCCGTCTCCTGTCCAATTCAAGAAACAAACAGACAAAGTGCGACTTTTATGCGATACTTTAATGATGTGAAGACTTCTATTCTCTACATTCTAAACTATCCTCCCCAGATCTAATCCATAACCAAAAAATAAACTCTTCTCAATAAGTATCTACATCCAAATATGTTATGGTTTTCTCCTTACCTCCTCCAGTACTCTGCGAATACCCTCAGTAGGGGCATCTCTGTAGTTCTGGGGGTCGTGTGACAGCAGTTTTAGGACTCTCTCTCTACCATCGGGCAAACGGGCAAACACGTCCGTAAAGGTTCCTCCCCGATCAATCGCAAAATCAAACTTCCCTTTAGTTTCAGCCATGCTGGGACACAGATTGCAATGAGCACAACATTTAAAAGTGACACACTGGCTGGATCTCAAAATGTAAACCTGCTTAAAGGGATATTTTACCCAAAAATTTTGATTTCTTTCTTCAGTGAAACCCAAAAGCTTTTTTCAGCTTCTCTGTGGCCAAAAATTTTTATTTAATTGATATCTTTTTTTCTTTTCTTTTTTTTTTCGCAAAACATACATTTCAACAAAAAACAACATTAGAAAACAAGAACAAGTGGCGGAATACAGAAAAAAATAAATACAAATAATTATATATATATATATATATATATATTTATTTTAGAATGCAGGATTTTTAAAAGTGATGATAACAGTAAACAAATCCAAAGCAAATACTTTATGGTTGGGTTAAAATTTAAGGTACTTTGCTTTGCGAATGTGGCATTTACCCATCATACAAATGAAGTCTATGACATCATCTAGCTTCGTATTGCCAGAAACATCAGTGAAAAACAACATTAATAACAGAAATATCACACAACTGGGAAAAACACGAGAAATAAGGATGCTTAAGTGACATCTTAAGTCCGGAAATGTTTAGTATAAGAACAGAAATCAAATAAGTGAGAGAGATTCTCCTCTTGGCAAAACTCATACAGGTTTAGAACAATATTTGATCATTTTTTATTAGAACGTGCTTATGCAAATAATAATTCAACAGTTAAATTCTGCAGGTTCGACGCTATGATAAAAAGCTCAGCTATTGCACATGGAGACTAAAAGATTAAAGAGGAGCACAATCCCTTAAACCTCAATTAGGCTAAAGATCACTGACTATATAGTGTACACGTTTTGCAGTATTTCTGTCAGTAAATGCACTGAATATGAACTATCAGGCAATTACAACATGAGCATGTTCTGCTGTACTTACACTTGAAGCGCTAGTGAAACAAGAAACGAATAGACGATTCCTCTCGTGTCGCACTGACTGTTTACAAATATAAAGCCACACTTCACCGCTTCGATGTGGAGAAGTTCAGCACCACCTCTTCTGCAATGCCTCCGCCTTCTGAGATATCACGTGACCGAGGCCGATTCTCTTCCAGGGTGCGCGTGATTGCTCAATTGATCCGCCTTCACATGTAAAAACTTAGCCATTTACTTTACTCCCCCTCATGTTGTTCCAAACCTGTATGACCTTATTTAATCTGCAGAAAACAAAATGAGATATTTATATTAATGTAACTTGGTTAAATGAATGATTTTTTTAAAATGTATTTATTGTTTTACTTCCTATATCTCTAATGAAGGCATATTAATGTCCTATTAAGGTATTGTATATTCAATGTCTGTCCAGTACAATTAACTATTCATTTTATAAATCTTATCTGACCTGTCTTTTGAATGTAGTCTATTTTTAATTACTAATGCATTATTCATTATAACAACTAGCTATTTAACTAAATTAATAATATTTAATTGATTTATATTTAATAAAATAAAATAACTCAAATGAATTTATTATGTTACTTATCCAACACATTTATTATTTGTTATAACAAATTTAACCCATCAGCATATAGGCAAATTAACAAAATAATATAAATTCTACCAAAAAAAATAAAAATAAAACATAAGCAAAGTGGAATCAATATCAGAAAAGATACTAAAAATAGGCTACTCAAAGTACATACATGTTTTCAGCAGACACTTAAAGGGATAGTTCACCCAAAAATGAAAATTATCCCATGATTTACTCACCCTCAAGTCATCCTAGGTGTATATGACATTCATCTTTCAGTTAGCGAAAGTTAGAGATTACAGTTTGTAAAGTTTTAAATATGGATATTTTTCTTACACAAACGTATCGCTTCACTTCAGAAGGCCTTTATTAACCCCCCGGAGCTGTGTGGAGTAAGTTTATGATGGATAGATGCACTTTTATGGACTTCAAAACAGAAACAGCCATTATACACTGCCATTATAAAGCTTGGAAGAGCCAGGACATTTTTTAATGTAACTCAGATTGTATTCGTCTGAAAGAACAATGTCATATACTCCTAGGATGACTTGAGAGTGAGTAAATCATGGGATAATTTTCATTTTTGGGTGAACTATCCCTTTAAAAATCTGAGCTGACAGACTGAACAAATATATAAAGAAGAAGATGCTTGATCACCCTTTGACTTTTGCTTGGACCTACAGACAAGTCAGAAACATTTGGTTTATAGATCTCATAGGCCTATATGAAGTATAAAGACTTGGCAGCTCTGTAATGTATTGTGGAGCCACACTACGTTACAGTGTAGTGCTATAAAAACAAGTAAATTTGTAAATTAAAGTCAATCCTGAATTGAACAGGCAACCAGTGAATATAAATAAAATAAACAAAATAAATAAAATCGTGTGGTGGTGGTCAGCAGATGTCAGTGTACAGTATCAGCTCAGAGTTGCTGTAGTGTGCCTTGTGTAGTTGAGCTCATGGATGGATAAACCCTGTCAAACCTTTAACATCCACAAGTCATCATCACATCTTTCTGCTGCAGGTCTCCTTTAATGCTGTGAGTACATGTTTTATCACCTTTATCATTCAGTTGTTTTCATGCGACTGCTTTTAGCTGACTGCTTTCTAAAGTACTTTTACTGGTTAGCTTAACAGATGTTAAACTGCTCCAGTGGGTGACAATTCACCATGTTTCCAGACTCAAATACACTTTTAAATCGTGTATGGTAGGCCTACAGGTAACGTAAACTGTCTGATGTAAACGCGGTAGTTTGAAACACTTGTTTGTATGTTTGATCCTTAAGGTTGAGCAAATGCTAGCTTCCAATGCTAATGGCTAATGCTAACTAAATAACCCACGAGCCGTCAAATTCGTCATTAGAAAATAAATGTGTAGTGTAGTGTTTCATACTGTAAAACATGATTTCGGGGATATTTTATTTCAGTTTGTCTGTAGTCTTCTAGTTAACTCACCTCGTGCGTTTAAAGCAACAGGTTTGTGTTGATGCTAATTATATGTGCTAATGTAATATACTCTGCTTTAAAAACAGGAACACAAACACATACGTTTTTAAAGCACAAAGTAATATTATTTTTATTAATGCGTGTATCTCAATTTATTGAGTTGGCAACTTAAATACCGTTTTTGGCCTCATACCCTTAAAACGTACCGTGATTTACAATGGTGCAGTGATGGTATTATATGGTAAAAGTTATGGTACTAACGTTAAATGATTACCATACTCGTGTATCATGGTATTTGCATGGCTATATTTTGGTATAACAATATTATGGTACTCTTTAGTACGTGTGGGCATATTCTGCATGTTTAAGCAAAAAAAAGATTTCTGCAGTATGTATAACTTTAAGGCTTTTATAAACGTACTACTTTTATTGTCTTCTGCAGTATATAGTACAAATACTGTGCACAGCATGCACATTTTCTGTATGCATACAATACCTGGATGTCTTTGACAAAAATATTTTCCCCCATACAGTACACTTTACTAGACATCCCATTTCTTGAGCCTGTAGTGACATCAGCCATATTTTTTAAACATTGATTGATGGCACTGACAGAAGTTCAGATGTTTTTTACACAAAAGTGCACAAAAATTAACCATGTGCATTTCCAACATGATCACCAATTTAAACAGGCAACAATGAGGTCATGTGTCTACACTACTGTTTGAAACGTTTGTGGTATGATGTCTACTGCCTTAAACCCAATTTATACTTCTGCGTCGAGTGTATGCCGTAGCAACGTTTGTTGCACGCGTAGCCTACGACGTACCTGCACGTCGACGCGGACAAGGACGCAGAAGTATAAATGAAAATTCACGCGTAGTCCACAGCGTAGAGTCTACGGTGCAGGTCCGACGCAGAAGTATAAATCAGCCTTTACCTACAACTTTTGAAATAGACATGAAATGGAAGTTGCGTTTAACTTTTCCTCTATATTGTGGATAGAGTGCTGTGGTAATGACGCATGCGTTAGGCCCAATTTATACTTTTGCGGCGAGTGTATGCCGTAGCTACGTCGTAGACTGTGTGTAGGCCAGCCCAGAAGTTGGCTTTTTTTTTGTTCAAAATTAACAAAATGTAAATAATGAATCAATACACATACAATCCCAATTCCGAAAAGAGTTTTTGTCTTACCCTAATTTACTGTTAAAGTGATAGTTCACCCAAAAATGAAAATTCTGTTGTAATTTACTCACCCTTGTGTTCCAAAGTTGTTCCAAACCTGTATGAATTTCTTTCTTCTTTTGAACACAAAAGAAGATATTTTAAAGAATGTCTGTAACCAAACAGTTGATGGGACCCCACTGACTTACAAATTAGTATTTTTTTCCACACTATGGAAGTCAATGGGGCCCATCAACTGTTTGGTTACCCATATTCTTCAAAATATCTTCTTTTGTGTTCAGCAGAAAAAAAGAAATTCATACAAATTTGGAACAACAGTGTGAACGTAATAGATTCTCAGAATAGATTGATTAAAGATTGATTCTTGTTTTATTATGAGCTCTGCCACATGTTCTGTGTTTTTTAAATGGGCATGCTCCCGGAGGATCGAGATGTAGCGTGATCCATGTCAACCTTTCTTGCTCATTGTGGCAACTAACATCATACGTTCACACTGGTGTTTTTAGGAAACCAAACTATTTTAATATAATAATAGTAATAATAAAATAATCATACATTGAGCTCCAAACAGATCCTCTATACTTGATCGATTGTGTTTAGCAGGATCCCGAAGTACTGGTCCGTTTTCATAGTGCCAGCAACTTTGTAGATCCTTTCATCACCTGCTGCAGACAAGCGTCCCCAATACCATTATGTTTATGGTTAATGATTAAAAATCTCCAGTCGTCTCCTACGAACATACCTGACACCATCCAATGCTAGGTTGATAAGTTTTGACTTGTGGGACTGCAGCACATGACTCTAACCTTCCATACTCCCAACCCTTTGGCAAATGAAAGGTGTTTTTTGCAGTGGATAAAACAAAATAGTTTCTTTACTGTTACACAACCTCTCTATCAAGCCTCTTATAGCAGTTGGCTTACAGTTCAAGATGAAATTGGAGGTTGGAGGTCTCATACAGATCTTTAGGAGCTGTTTCGAGGTGGTCCCACATTCAGGTGATTTTCATCCTCCTGTCAAAATTCTTACTAATCTTCCTTGACCAGCCATGGCACTTTAAATTGTACATGGTAGTGGTCACGTGTGTGTATATATATATATATATCCAAATCAATATCCAAATCCAATTGACCATATTTAGCCTTTTTTAACAATATCCTGGTTGCAGAGGACAGCTCCTTCCATATGGCCATTTTCACTATAACCCACAAAATGAAATGAAACTGAAATGTAGAACACGCACATTAGTTTTACACAACTTCACAGTCACAATAGTCAAGAACAAGATATTTATTTTGATTCATTCGTCAAACGCATTTCATTGTGGGAAACAGTTTTTATACTATTCTTAACGTTGCAATCGCACATCTCTGTCAATCTGTCCAGAGCCAGGTATGGCGCTGTGGATTCAGGCGCAGCAGCTGCAGGGGGATGCCCTGCATCAGATGCAATCTCTCTACGGGCAGCACTTCCCAATTGAGGTGCGGCACTATCTGGCGCAGTGGCTGGAGGCTCAGCCGTGGTGAGTGTCTCCTCTGCTAGAAGCTCAGATCTATGTATGTAATAGAACTTCTGTTTGGATGCCATATTGAATTTAATGCGGATTAAAACAAGGCTGTGGGGGATAGACATATACCCGGCGCAATGCGACGCAAGTGTTTTTTGCTAGTTTCAGCCCAAAGCAGTTATCATTTTCACGTCCTGCACCACGTTGTTTAAATAGCAAATGCATTTGCACCCACGCTGGTCTGAAAACGATGTGTGTTCAGGCGCATTGTTGGCACGTTGCTATTTTGAGGCAACTGAAATTGACTGCGCCATTGACCAACTGAAACCTGGTCTAAAGTCAATAGCTCTGTATTTTTTGTTATTTAAAGGACCCGTTAGTAATATGCGCCTATAGGCGGGTGCACAATGTGAGTACACTCTGCTTATTACCACACAAACATTTTTAAATATTAAAAATAATATAAAAAAAAATAATCTGGAGAAGCGTTCAGTTTTTCCGCTTTCAAATTCGCCATGTAAATAGCGAATCCGCCATGGTGCAAGCATAACTGGCTTTTAAAGGGAATGGGAAATTAGACTCTAATTGGTTTATTGCACATTGCACCCAAAACACACCCATTACTCATTTATAGGGACAACCCTTTTAGACCATGCGCCGGGCGCGCAGACCATTTTTCCCGTTGTTAAACTAGCAAAAGGGGATTTGCCCTAAGTGCACTTGTGCCGTGCACTTTCACTCAGATCGTTAAAGTAGGGCCCGCAGTCTTTACAATGGCCCACACTGTATAAAGGTCCTAGGTCATATAATTTTCACAACTCACAACTTTTAAAACTGTTTCATGGAGTTTTTTTTACTTTTTTTCGGAAAGGCGTTTCATTAGCTGAACAATCAGTATGTTTTTATACATCAGTATGTTGTTATCCCTCACAGCATTGTTTTCTTTCCTTTCCTGTGTACTATCGTAGCAGGGCTTGAAATGGACTAAAGCGTGTTTATGTCATGTGCAGGGATGCCATCGACCTGGAGAACCAGCAGGATGAGTTTAAAGCCAAGCGTCTGCTGGAAGGTCTGATCCAGGAGCTGCAGAGGAAGGCAGAGCACCAGATGGGTGAAGATGGCTTCTTGCTGAAAATCAAACTGGGCCATTATGCCACACAGCTGAAGGTACGAGGTACTAGTTGCAGGTATTAGGCAAACCCCGACAAGGATCAAACATCAGGGTTTCTTGGTAGCTTTCCTTGTAAAAAAAAAAAATAGAGGACAGGGAGAGAATTACATTTCTGAAATGGTTTTACATTCCTTCGCAATAGACACTTAATGAAGAAAAATAATGAAACTTAATGTGACAACTGTGTGTTCACACTTTGATTCACAGTTCGATTGCCTGGTCTGAACCTGAGTTCGATTGCTCCCCCCTCCCCCTGGGCTCTGTTCACATTATATTATTTGGGTCCAAACGGAGGTGCATTTGCATCATCAAAACAGCAGCTGCTTACCCCTGCATAGCATTGCTTGTAGGAGTGGAATGATACACTTGTACACTGAACTCACGATACGATATGTATCGCAATATTTTAACCCAAAATAAAGAGTTTTTTATTTTATTTATTATTGTTATTAATCATGCATTCCTCATGCTTTCAATACAGCCAGCATTCTCTCCCGGTGCTCGCTATGTCCCACCTCTCCCGCTATTATGCACTATACGGTAACACTTTACTAAAAGGTTTCATTAGTTAACATTAGTTAACTACATTAGTTAACATGAACTAATAATGAACAGCATTTATTAATATTTGTTAATGTTAATATCAACATATACTAATACATTATTAAATTATTGTTAACATTAGTTAATGCGCTGTGAACTAACATGAACAAACCATGAACAGCTGTATTTTTATTAACTAACGTTAACAAAGATTAACAAATACAGTAACAAATGTATTGCTCATTGTTAGTTAATACATTAACTAATGAAACCTTATTGTAAAGTGTTACCCACTATACATATAAGAATAAACCATCTAAAATGCTTTGAATAATCATACTACTAAAACCAAATGTGATCTGGTGATTTAAATGATGTTTGCGCTTTCACTATAAGAAGTGCCGCTTTAAATGATGTTTGCGCTTTCACTTTGAGGAGTGTCATTCCGGCAGCACGTGCGCTTCAGATGATCAATGCAATCAGTCAAGTTCTAATTGCAAGAAAGCGTGTCAAAATGACTATTCCCAAACTGTAAATGTTTAGCTCATCCAAAAATGTTAATTCTGCATTTACTCACTCTCATGTTGTTTTTGCACGTCAAGCAAGCATTTGTACATCCGTGTTTACTACAGTATGCGCGTCGTAGTAAATCTGTTCATCATATAAAGCCACTGTGTCTCTTCAGAAGACTTGGAGTTGGATTAGACACTCAATTAGTTATTTTTACGATGCCTTTATGACATTTATTGGATCTTTTAAGTTTGAGAGGAATGGACTTTAAAAGGAGGGACAGTAATCTCTCGGGTTGTATAAAGAATATCTTGATTTGTGTTTAGCTAAACGAAACAACATGTGGGGGAGTAGCCTACATGATGACAGAGTTTAAAATTTTGGATGAATTATACCTTATAAATACAGCAAGTTGAGCCTTGGATAAAACGACTCTATATCGCAAATCATATCGTTTACATCAACGATACATATTGTCGCATATTTATATCGTGATATATTGATTAACGATTTATATCGTTACACCCCTAATTGCTTGCCTCACTTTATATTTTGGATTTTGAACCTTTGGTTTTGTTTTCAAAACCTCAGCACTGGGGATGTCCCCACCATGTTTTTTTGTGCCCCCATTCCGAGTCATTTTCCTAGTGCTTGGTTATTGTTTATTTTTATAACGAATATTCAAATTCACTCCTGTACAGTAGAGGGCGCAGCTTAAACAAACCTTTCAGTTGTGCTGGCATTTTGGATTGTAGAAGAGTAGGATACAGAAAAAGAAACCCTCATTTACTATTCCCTACATTACTCCACTAATATAGTCCACTTAAAGGAGTGCATGAAAAGGAGTGAGTGAATTCGGACATTAAGTGTGCCGGAAGGGCTGCCGCTTGTTTGTGCTTGCTGTTAAATAATTATTTAAAACGTAGCTTTATTACTTTTAGACAACTGTCAAGTCAGCAGTCTTCCCCATGATTGTGTAGCCTACAGAACTAGACTGAGAGACCATTTAAAGGCCTTTGCAGGTGTTTTGAGTTAATTAGCTGATTAGAGTGTGGCACCAATATTGAATATTTTCACAATATTCTAATTTTCTGAGATACAGAATTTGGGATTTTCCTTAGTTTACAGTTATAATCATCAAAAAAGAAATAAACATTTGAAATATATCAGTCTGTGTGTAATGAATGAATATAATATACAAGTTTCACTTTTTGAATGGAATTAGTGAAATAAATCAACTTTTTGATGATATTCTAATTATATGACCAGCACCTGTATAAGTCGTTATTTAGTTTTTGCGCACAAAAACTATTCTCGTCGCTTCATAAAATTATTGTAGAACCACTGTAGTGAGTAGTTTAGTACCTTTTATGGGTCTTGAGAGAGGAAATGTCATTGCTGCCAATGAAGGCCTTTCTGAGCCATCGGATTTCAACAAAAATATCTTAATTTGTGTTCCGAAGATGAACAAAGGTCTTACGGGTGTCGAACGACATGAGGGTAGGTAATTAATGAGAATTTTTTTGGGGTGAACTAACCCTTTAAATGTCGAGAGCGTATTATTGTAACGCGAGAGTGCATCCATGTCAATAATCTCTCCGCTCGCAGGCCGATTACTTGCTGGTAATCATACAAACTTACTGGATGCGCACTTTCAAATGGCTCTGCTCTAGCACAGATTTTACGCGTGTGCACTCCAACTTTGTCCATTGTGTTCTCGTGAATATCTCCTTGCTGTTTCTCTAGAATTGTCTTCTGATTTGTCCAGAAACCTGCCATTTTCACTACAAGATAATTTACTAAGCACATCCAGCACCTACACGCAGTCTTTGCAAGGGACTTGCATCGTCATGGCAACGGTTCGTGTCCATGTCAGATTACGTCAGCGTTTGTTGGAAAATCATACCACCCTGCTCAGCCATTTCACGACCCAACAAAAACGCTGATTGAACATGTTCAATTGGGTGAAAACAAACTCTGATCAATGGCAACAGACGCCGACAGGGTAGTAACGCACTGATCCAACAATCTCTGACAGACTTGTTTGTTGGCGTTTGTCTGTGCGGTGTGGGATTTCACATTTGAAGAAATATTGCTGTATTCACACTGTTTACTTACAATTATTTATTTTCATTTTCCTCTAAATTATACGATCTGATGAGTAAGAAGCAGCTTTAAAGGCTCTTTGATTATGTTCACACTGTCAGTCCAAATCTGATTATTTGTGTGTCCGATTGGAATCTGATCTAAATGATTGAGAATCGAGGTCTATTGCATGCTTTATTTCAAAAGATGTGTTCATTTTTCAAAAGATGAAGTTCATACCCACGATGATCCGAGTTTGATAATCCTATGTTTTGTAGAGCTCGTATGACCCTTGCCCTTTGGAGCTCGTGCGGTGTGTCAAACACATTCTCTACACTGAGCAAAGACTCGTACAGGAAGCATCCAATGTAAGTCACACAGTTTCTTTGGTTGTTGATCTACACTAAGGGGTTATGATTGGATTGTGACAAGTGAATGATATTTTGTATGTTTGTGGTGATCAGGCCAGCAGTCCGGGGTCGGGTCCGGTGGATGGGACCCCTCAGAGATACCAGCAGATCAACCAGACATTTGAGGAGCTGCGTGTCATGATGCAGGACACAGAGAACGACCTCCGCAAGCTGCAGCACAGTCAAGAATATTTCATCATTCAGTACCAGGAGAGCTTGAGGATACAGGGTATGAACATATATTACGTCATCTCTTCCTGCACTTATCATTTATAGTTTTTCTGTATTATACCACAACGCCGCTGAATGCTTGATTCTGATTGGTTAGCAAGCAAAACCTTTTTAGAGTAAATATTAAATAAAATATGACATGCTGTTGATGTCTACAGATAAAGAGAGAATATATTTTTGTTTTCTTGGAGACTGAGCAAGTAAAAGCAGGCTAATGGCTAAAAATAATAACGGGTAACAAGTATACTGTAAAATATGGAATATTAATATGGAACTTCCAGTTCAGAGGGTCAGTCATATGTTGTTTCAGTGGCCACACTGGGGTGCTTTTCCTATACGACAATGTAAGTTGCTGCTTATCTACCATAGTACGATGCATTGGTCAGGTGATGGAGTAAAAACTTCTGCTAATTAATCAATTTAAGATTGCAATTAGGGCTGGGTATCAATACAGATGTCCCGATTCGATTCGATTCTCCATTTTTGATTCGATTAAATGAATTCAGTGATTAAATTTTCACTGGCCCCACCACAAAAATGTAATAAATTAATAAAATAGTTATTGTTTTTGTTGTATTTGACCCATGTATTCTTGTATTGTAATAAATACAATACAAGTGCATTTCGGGAGTGCATCCTGGGCAAAGTATTTACGTCAAGGCAAATTGTATCGGGGGTCGATTGTCTTTAGCAGCCGTTTGAAGCCAGGTTTTTCCACGTTACTGACAGGCATCATATCTTTGGCTATATGAAATATGGCTGAAATGATTCCTCGAGTAACTCGAACTCAAGAATTTGCCTCAAAGCTTTCGCTTAGTCTATTTAACTAAACAAGGTCATGTTGCAAAAAAGAAAACATTTGTGTAAGGACTCGGAGTATGCGCGGATTGTGGTTATATCCATGGGTCAGGTGGGTGAAGTAATAAAAAGTAACATTCCAAAAATTGCAGGTGAATGAGAGATAAATCATTAATGTGTTGATTTTAATAAAGATGCGGAACTCTCATTTCACGGTAAAACGCAATCAATGTGTCATTCTTTAACTTTCGATTTCAGCTCATTTCAAGATCAAAGACTGCAATGCGAGAGAGAGCAGCATCAGCACTGCTAATATAATTTAGTCTCGCTACTTTTAAATGAAGACAACTGTGTGTTGAGGATGCACTTCAGGATGCGACGCTGAACATTTAAGTTTCATTTGCGGCAGTTTGTGCGTCAGCTGAAGTGATGCGAGCACTCAACACATGAAGCGACCAGCATGAATGGAGTTTGCACATGCATCACTGTCATTGTGATGTGTATGTGAAATGTTTAATGGGACTTTATATATACTTGGTATCTCCGAAATACACCATTAAAATGTTCTCAAAGCTAAGCGCAACAAATAGCAGAACAAGCTGTAACCGTGTGCGCGTGATGCGCAACGCTCCTGCTTTCAGAGCTGCGTGCTTTCATTGATTTGCGTAATATAAATTTCACACTTTAATCATATTTATAGCTCCTAATTTCATAAAACAAGCTGTTACTATGATGAATAATTGTAATGTGACGATCGGGTGCGGATATCTAAAATGGTTTGTTTTTAACAGCGGATTCGGTGACGTTAGAGCTGATCCGCGCTTCTCTTGTTCTTTTTTCAAGTTACCTTCCTGTCCAATATTTTTTGCTTCTTACAAAAGCCACAAAGCCTTTCTAAGAGGACAGTAAAGGCTTATGTCATGCCTGAGCTGAAACTTGAAAGTTAAGTTGCACAACATAAATGCAATGTTTAGGCATTATTAATATTTATATTACTATTATTTTGATTTATAGGTTTTAGTTTTAGGTTGTACTATGTTTACCTTTTTAAAGTAATTTGAAATTGATTTTATATATATATATTTTATATTTATATATTTGTATTTGCATTTTGAATATAATATGGCAATTGGATGCACTAAATTCAATTTAAATTGGTTAAGTTTTCACAGATATTAATGTATGCAATGTATGCAAAATCTTTCTAATAAGGAAACAAATGAGTTGTTCATTTTAAGATACCTGTCTTATTTTTTCTTGTATATTTAGTATTGCTCTTTAATAAAAAAAGTACTCCTTATCCGATTAATCGATGGAGTAATCAGTAGAATACTCGATTACTAAAATAATCGATAGCTGCAGCCCTAATATGAAACGGGACCACCGATGTAATTTCTTCCCACTTTTTACTATTTCTCACATATGGCACACCACAAGAGAATGAATCGACCAGGTTTATTTGTTTAGGGATGACAGGCCTACCAGATTTTTCAGCAGATGAAGAGGTCAAGGCTAGTGAAGACGCCTCACGGAGTTTCATGCATTGCTCGTACTGCACAGGATGCTGCTTTAGGTGATGAAAGAGATTAGTGGTGCTACCACTCTTTGTAGCTATTATCTTCTTGCACACCTTGCAAATGATGATTGGTATCTGTTATCTGAAAACCAAACCACCCCCACATTACGGACTGTGCGTTCCTTTTGGAGACTATTTCATCATCACCGTCTCTTTCCACACCTGTGTTTTTCGTCATCTCCATTTTGCTAATGTTAAGAAAAAAGACTTTCCCCCAACTCACGTCTCGTGCATGGTAATACGTGACAAGACGAAAAGGGGACGTAATATTGGACATTCGGCGCGTTCTTTGGGAAAGTATGCTTGAATTTGAAATATTCGATATTCACGATATTTTCAAATTTTACATCGTCGTCAAAATTATTGCGATATTATCGCTAATATTCGATATATTGCCCAGCCCTAACGTCAACCAGATATTATGTTCAGTGATTTGTGGCTTTTGAGAATTGGCTTTGATCGAATCAACCACGTTTTAAAAAACGATAAATCGAAAAAATAAATTTTTTTGCCCATTCCTAATTGCAATTAATGTCAGATTATTATAGTTAGTATACACAAAATGCCATTCACAGAATTTGCCATTCCTTTTTTTAATAAAGTTTAATGAACATGCTGCAGTATGTAGTTGGTATACACTTTACTCCCATAGGCTATTGATATGTGTATCACGCAGTCAGCAGCTTTCTCCGTAATGTAATTTCTCTTGATTGAACTCAGCCGTGAGTTGTTCTGAACAAAATGGCAAAACACATGCCATATCTTACACAGGGCTTTCTGGGAACGCTCACTCAATGACTCATTGAACTGTATCTTGTATTTTTAATCGATTCATTGAAATTTTGTGTCGAGTAGCACAGTTGAGTAGTTTGGCCAGCCTTCCTCCAGCCGAGCGTGTTCAGAGAGAATCGGGTCTGCAGAGCAGGAAGTCCACGCTAGAGGCCTGGCTCACACGAGAGGCCAACACCTTACAGAAATACAGACAGGTACACTGAATCCACATGATACGCATGTCTATTTTACTTACTTCACAAATGTTTTGTGGAAATCAGGAGCATATTTTCCAGGAGTTGAATAATATAATGTGTGTTTGTATGTAGGAATTGGCGGAGAAGCATCAGAGAACTCTAGCTTTGTTGAGGAAACAGCAAACCGTGATCGTAGATGATGAACTGATCCAGTGGAAGCGACGACAGCAGCTCGCAGGAAACGGAGGACCATCAGAGGGAGGCCTGGACATACTGCAAGCATGGTACTGATGCACAATATACACACACTCACACATATTTATTTGGGCTTGAATGTGAGAAGAGATTAAAACTGAAACCTACAAAATACATTTCTGAATGAATACACAGACCCTGTAATGTCTAATTCGCCTACAGTTGACTTGTGTTGACTGATATTTAACCCTTGTGCCATTTTTGTCTTTTTCAGTTTTGATTTTTTGATCATTTTGCCTGTGTTAATGCACAGGTGTGTATTTTTATTGGAATTTTACTATTGCATCCCCATTTCCTTTAAAAAAAATAATTTTGCACTAGGTACACAAAATACTTCCTCTTAGCATCATTTGGACAAAAATGTCCCCATTGAAACCCATTTTTAAAAAAAATTTACCAGATGGTTCAATTTTTTCAGGTTTGGCCTATAAATCGAATACTCCTGTTTTCTGTTTATACATATTATAAAGCCAATTGGATAAGTTATGCAGCTATAACTGTGTGGGTGTGTTAGTATGGATGTCAGAGTGTGGTTTGTATGTGTGTATTAAAAAATTGTGTGTG
The DNA here is from genome assembly GCA_039654625.1 of Rhinogobio ventralis. Classification (NCBI taxonomy): domain Eukaryota; kingdom Metazoa; phylum Chordata; class Actinopteri; order Cypriniformes; family Gobionidae; genus Rhinogobio; species Rhinogobio ventralis. The sequence goes on along the minus strand of CM077212.1, from coordinate 12,163,357 downwards.
CGTGTGTGTGCTTGTAATATTTGAGAGAGAAAAACTCAACTGCAAATCACAAATCCAACTGCTGTGTGCACCAGTGGAGTTTTGCTGGCATCTAACGGAGAAAAAGATGGCACTGCGCCCAAACAAACTCTTACTGAAAGCTCATTTTTTTGAGATATCAACCTCAAATTTGGAACACAACTTGTTTAGATGTATGGCTTTGATTTTCTAGCAGTTTCAACAATAATCTGCCAAGGGTCTTCTTTAAAATGAGACCAAACTCCCAAGCTTCACATTTTTTATGACAGTTTTTTAACATGGACATTTTTGTCCACTATGGACCTATGTGTAACTTTTTTTATTTTGTTAACGCCAACTGCATACATTTTGGCACAGGTGTCTATTTTTACTATTTCACCCCCATTTCCTTTTAAAAAATAAATGTTGCACTAGGTACACAAAATACTTCCTCTTAGCATTGTTTGGACAAAAATGTCCACATTGAAACCCATTAAAACTGCAATTTTTAATACCAGGGCCATTTAACTATAAAATGTTGCTATCTTTGTTAATAGGCATTCATTCTGTTGGCAAGGCTTCAAAATTAAAAATTTTACTATTTTTTACCAGATGCTTAAACCTCTATAACTTTTTTTTTTTTGTTTCACTTTTTAAACTTTTTTTGACTTCAACAATAAGCTGCCAAGGGTCTTCTTTAAAATGAAAGTCTGTGATCCAAATATAATTTTTTTTACGAGTTTTTTATGGACATTTTTGTCCTCTATTGACCTATGTGTAACTTTTTTTAAATTGATGCACAAGGGTTAAAGTCATTTACCAAATTCTAAAAACATAAAAAAGATAATTAATGATTTGTTATTTTTGACAACTAAAAATATATCTGATCTACAATGTTTTTCTACTTTACCTCATTAAAGGATGCAAATCTAGGTATTTAAAAGAATAAAAATAATGTTGATATAAATGAATCCCCTACAAAAATTACTGTGTGAGACGTGAGAGAGGATTTATTGTGCTTAATAACTCTTAACTTCAAGCCCTTAAAGTATGCTTTTTCTCATTGATGCATGTTTCTTTATCATTATGACATGTGAATAATTTAATTTATGTACTGCACAGATATATTTACATAACGCAATATAAAATTTTTTAGCAAAATCTTACGCTGAGCCCTACTGCTTGTAGTTTTCCAAAAGTTTCTAGTTCATCCAACAGGTAATCAATCAGATGAGTTTAAAGCCCAAAGTATACTTCACTTTTTTTGAGTACACAAGGGTCAGCGTACAGTGCGCGTGATGCAAATTTCGTCATCAGATGAGTAACCGCACCGGCGGATTTCTGTAACCATGCATACTTTGTACGCCCAGGTTGCACATGCGCATGTAATTTTTTTTGCAAGAGTGAGCTCAAAACTGCGCATGTGTCGAACGCCTGTGTAAAAGAAGTATACTTTGCAAGGCTGTGCGTTGGCTTGCGTACACAAAAAAAACAAGTATACTTTGGGCTTAACAATTGTGTCAGGCTGTTTGAACGGCCGCTGAGTGGATTCGCTGAGATTCAGTTGTCTGTATGAGATGTGCACATGCTACATTGCTAGGTTCTTCTTGGACAGTATTTTATGTTCTTGTTTTGTGAATGCAGGTGTGAGAAGTTGGCTGATATGATTTGGCAAAACAGACAGCAGATTCGTCGAGTTGAACACCTGACACAGCAGCTGCCCATACCTGGACCTACAGAAGAACTTCTCACTGAACTCAACGCTACCGTCACAGATGTCATATCAGCACTCGTCACCAGGTGCGCACACAGTTGCTGCCATCACACTATTGTCTCTTTTAGAGAAGCAAGGTTTTGAGCAGTGTCTTTTCTTCTGGTCTCTCTGCAGCACATTTATTATAGAGAAACAGCCTCCTCAAGTGCTGAAGACTCAGACAAAATTTTCAGCAACGGTTCGCTTGCTGGTCGGTGGAAAACTCAACGTCCACATGAATCCTCCTCAGGTTAAGGCCACAATCATCAGTGAACAGCAGGCCAAGGCATTACTCAAGAATGAGAACACCCGCAAGTAAGATTACAGAGCGCACCAAATGAATAAGATTAAACACTTTCAGAAACAACACTTTTTTTTTTAACTATAGAAATAAATAAAAAACAAGCAACTGACATAATGGTCTCACCTGGCTAAAACTTAACATGGAAGAGATTTAGGGGGCCACATTGACCAAAATATTACAAATATTACTGAAGTGGCAGAGCCCACATTTTATTACATCCGCTAGGAGTAAATATTGTAAATATTTATTGTAAAAGAGTAATTATTGCAAATAGCAGAAAGAAGGAACAATAAAATGGTAGAATTTGTTAAAGAGGCCTACGGCCCAAAAAAATGCTGATACGATACAACATTTTTACAGTACTGTGCAAAAGTCTTAGGCCCGTTGGTATTTTCACATGAAAAATGTTTTTAAGCCAGTTATTTATATCTTTTACTGTAGTGTGTCAGTAGGAAATATCAGTTTACATTTTCAAACATTCATTTCGCAATTAATTGTAATAATCCAGTGAGATTTTTTTTTTTTTTAATGCACAAGAAGTCTGATAGCAGCCGGTCTGATCTGATCTCACCATCATCGAGTCTGTCTGTGATTACATGAAGAAACAGAAAAAACTGAGACAGACTAAATCCAGAAAAACTAAGGCAATGTCTCCCAGACACTTGAGGAAACCTTCCTGCAAAACTACAGTACTGTGAAAAGTTTAGGCACTTGTCAGAATGCTTTAAAGTGAGAATGATATCAAAAATAATAACATAAATAGCTTTTATTTATGAATTAACTTCTATTAACTAAATCGAATCGATATTTGGGGTGACCACCCTTTGCGTTTAAAACGGCTTTTGTCATCTATTCCTACACCTATTCATGTAGTTTTGCAGGAAGGTTTCTTCAAGTGTCTGGGAGACGTTGCCTTAGTTTTTCTGGATTTAGTCTGTCTCAGTTTTTTCTGTTTCTTCATGTAATCACAGACAGACTCGATGATGGTGAGATCAGATCAGACCGGCTGCTATCAGACTTCTTGTGCATAAAAAATCTCACTGGATTATTACAATTAATTGCAAAATGAATGTTTGGAAATGTAATCTGATATTTCCTACTGACACACTACAGTAAAAGATATAAATAACTGGCTTAAAAAATATTTTCGTGTGAAAATACCAACGGGCCTAAGACTTTTGCACAGTACTGTACGTGTACAGCTAAATGCGTCTCCGTGTGGATGGGGCCTTAGTCTGTCTATGTCAGTGGTTTTCAAACCTGTCCTAGAGGCACCATAGCCCTGCACATTTTGCACGTCTCCCTTATCAGACACACCCAATTTAGTTCCTGCAGTCTCTACTAATGAGCTGATGAGTTGGAATCAGGTGTGATACATGAGGGAGACACAAAAAAGGTGCAGGGCTGGGGTGCCTCCAGGACAAGTTTGAAAACCACTGGTCTATGTCATTTTAGTTTCACTTTCACTGACGTTTAGTTTGCATTAATCAGTTCCTGTTTTCCTTAGTTCAGTTTTCCCGCTACTCCTTTGTTGTCATGGACACTAATATGATTTGCCATCACATTCAGCTGTCACCCTCATTATCGTCTGTATATAAGTTCCTGTGTTTTCTATGTTCATTGTCCGGTCTCGTAAATGTTACGTGGTGTTCGTTTGCCTTCCGGCCTTCTGTTGGAGTTTATTAAAGACCGTTTTAACCTGAACCTTCATCTTTATGTGTATCCCTACCACCGACCGTTACAGTTCCAAACGAAAGGGCAGGTCTCTTACATTACTACCATGTTCTAAATAAGTCAAATGATTGAAAAAAAAAAGTACTAAGTAAGCACTTTTGGCCTGGCGGTTGGCAGAAAGTCTGGTCTGGTCTAAAACTGATACCATAAAAATTACCATAAAAAAATTAAAAGAAGAAGTGAAAAGCAGCCTGCCTCATATGCTATTTAAGGAAAATAGTAAGACAACTGCAGATGCACATTTGGAGAACAACTTTTGGGGGGGGTTTTCCCAGAAGAAATATTACATTTCTATTGAATTGTACCACTTTTTTTTTTTTTTAAATAAATAAATAAATTGGGGGGTGGATTAACAACACCATCACAGCTCCAGGATTTCCACTGCTCCTCCTTGATAACGTTCAGAAGCAATCAGTACGCGTGGCCTATTGGATTATTATATGAGAGTTTTATAACAAATTCAGTCCAGGCCTTAAAGGGATAGTCGACCAAAAATGAAAATTATTCCATGATTTACTCACCCTAAAGTCATCCTAGGTGTATATGACATTCTTCTTTTAGACAAATAAACTATTGGGTCATTTTTGAAGTCCATAAAAGTGCATATGTCCGTCATAAAACTGTTCCACACGGCTCTGGGGGTTAATAAAGGCCTTCTGAAGTGAAGCGATGCATTTGTGTAAGAAAAATATCCATATTTAAAACTTCATAAAGTAAATTATCTAGCTTCCGGCGAATCGCCTTCTGTATTCAACTTACGGAAAAAGTGTAGAGCCCCCGCGCCTCTCGCAGTTCAAAATGCTTACGCTACGTCTGACGACATCGCACACCAGTTACGCTCATCAGATATAGCATAAGCATTTTGAACTGTGAGAGGCACGGGCGCTACACTTTTTCCGTTGAATATGGAAGGCGATTTACTTTATAAAGTTTTAAATATGGATATTTTTCTTACACAAACGCATTGATTCACTTCAGAAGGCCTTTATTAACCCCCCAGAGCCGTGTGGAACAATTTTATGATGGATATATGCACTTTTATGGACTTCAAAAATGACCCAACAGTCACTGCCATTATAAAGCTTGGAAGAGCCAGGACATTTTTAATATAACTCCGATTGTATTCGTCTGAAAGAATAATTTCATATACACCTAGTATGACTTCAGGGTGAGTAAATCATGGGATAATTTTCATTTTTGGGTGAACTAACCCTTTAAGTGTTTTTGGTTTGGCTTTGTTAATTCTCGCTGTAGTGAGTTCTAACAGCGCAATGTATTTAAGTTCTATGAGCCACAATTTGGCTGCTGGAATTGCAGGCTCATGCCAAATCTTGAAGATTATCTTTTTGGCCGCAGTTAGAGCAGTGTGAAGAATCCTACGCTGGCTAACAAAATTGTACCACATTCTTAATAATCCATCTTCTATTTCTTTGAAAGAGGGTTACTCAAAAGCAATCCTGTAACCATAGGTTTGTTCAACTAGCTTTGTGGTACAGGCCTCTGGTTAAGACCGAGAGATAAACAAGTATATCTGGATGGCCAGTCAAATAGTTCACCATCCTGGCACATCCCTACACACCACACTGCAACTGTGGGCACATATGGCATACAGTACGTGCATCTGAATCTCAGATGTTCACCATGTTATACAGTTTTATAGACATCACCACCAAGGCCTGTAGAGAAACACTGTTTTGTTCCTGCATGCATACATGTGCTTTAATAATGAAAAGTGACATGACTTGTTTGTCCTTTTTTTTTGTACTGAAGTGACAGCAGTGGAGAGATTCTGAACAACAACTGTGTGATGGAGTACCACCAAACCACTGGCACCCTGAGTGCACACTTCAGGACCATGGTAAACTGCGCTTAAATGCTTCATGTTATACATTGTGTTTGCATGCACCACAAAATGCTATTAACCCTATAAAGCCTACTGTATCATATTTAACGTTTCTAAGGCCTCTCTAAACATGATCAAAACTTTGCTGAAAGGCCTGTTGTATACAATCTACTACATGCCTTCTGTCGTCTGATTGATAGTTTAATTTGATCTAGTAAAAGGCCTTTTAGTATAATTCTAAAAATGTATACCCATGTCTTTTTGCTTTTTATAAAGTAAACCTGATAATTACTTTTAGGATTAACTTAAAGGGACGTTAACCCTTTAACCCTCCTAATGCATTTAGGTCCATTTTGACCTGGAAAAAAAAAATCTGATTTTGAATGAATTAATATATTATGTTTGAAAACTTTTCAGTGTAATACTGATGTTCTTTTGATGTTTTGTTAGAAATAGAATGTGTAGTTTTTACAAATTTAGACTGTTTTGAGCAGTACAAAGGAATTTAATTAAATCTATTGATGTCAATGGAGTTCACAGTGGTAATTCTTATATGTTCTTATAAATTTCATATATTGATATATTCAAATAAAATTTCTCCTGAATATTTATAAAAATATTTATTTTCTTGCATTACACTGTTTTTTGCTGTAGGTCTTGTAACATTTAAAATTTCTCAATTTTTAATTAAAAAGAGGGTAAATTAAGTAATGGCATGGTAAAAGCATGGTAACATTCAAAACTTTAAAACATTTTGTGCATTCATCAAGTGACTGATCAGATAAAATATGGTTTTAGTAGAAATATATTAAGTTATGATTTTTAAAAGCAGGGTCCAAATGGACTTGGGATGTAATTTAATGCATTTCCAGGATTAATATATTGTCAGTAATATTTCATGATGAGAAACTTAGGTTAACTTGATTATCCATATGATTATCTATACATCGATTTAAAAAAAACAATCATGTTAATATATGAGTATCAAATATGATACACCAGGCTTTTGAAGAATGTTCATCTCTCAATCATCATTGTACTGCATTGCATTATATGTTTTGCAACCCCCTTTGATCGTTAAACTAAGCATTTAAATATCATACGAATATATACTAAAACTATACATTTTTAAAAAATGTGATTTGCTGACTATTATTTAATTAATTTAGTTTTTTTGACCTGCTGTTGAGTCAGTGGATGTGGATGTTTTGATTAATCAAACCTATTGTTTGTAATTATATTTGAATGACTATTTTAAAACTAAATTTTCAACTATATTACTGATCTGCCCGCATTGACACTATATGATAATTGAAATGAGCTGGATGACATCACTGTTTTCTCCAGAGCTGCTGTACAGCCATTATTTTCCTGTTTAACACTGTGAAACTGCTTTGAAAGAATCTGCATTGTAACAAGCGCTATATAAATAAAGGTTACTTGACTTGACTATTTTTTGTTTGCAGTCTCTGAAGCGTATTAAGCGGTCTGACCGGCGTGGGGCGGAGTCAGTGACTGAAGAAAAGTTTACAGTTCTGTTCGAGTCTCAGTTCAGTGTGGGAGGAAATGAACTTGTGTTTCACGTGAAGGTGAAACATTAAACTAAAACAGAAATCTTGTAATAATTTGTTGTGTCTTATGATTGTATCATTAATACATTTGTGCCTTTTTGTTTCTCTCGCTTGCACAGACATTATCCCTGCCTGTTGTGGTCATCGTTCATGGCAGTCAAGACAATAACGCTACAGCGACAGTATTGTGGGATAATGCTTTCTCTGAGCCGGTTAGAGGACACATAATTTACATATTGTTTGCATATTTGAATGAAATGTACTGTTCTCAGTTGATGCATCATCAATGGTATCTTTTAGTGATGCACCAAATTTTTTTAACCTAAAAACCGAAATTTGTTGTTGAAATATAAACATTTATTCAGTGGCTGTAATAATTTGTTTTCATGACAGATTTATTCAAACATACATTAAATAATGAAGACAACAGGTTAATAAAAATTACAATGGATATGTAACACTACATATATTTAGCAAAATGCTCTTCTCTAGGGTTATTTTGTCTAGTTAACTAACAAGCTTTTGTTATAAAATTGACAGAATTTGAATTTGAAAGCTCAGACAGATTTGTTTCATATCAGAATTATCAAAGCTTATTGCGATTATTGGATGGGAGGCTCTACAAATAATGTTTAGTGAAGTTTTGTTCATGCATCAACTGAAAACAGCATCTCGGTTTATATAAATGAAGGTCCAACCCAGTCCTAGCATCCGTGCTTTCCACATACTACAGTGTTCACAACAGAATGCGCCTGTGCTCATTAGGTTGTTCATTATGTCTCCTCAGGGTCGAGTGCCGTTCGTAGTGCCTGATAAGGTGTTGTGGCCGCAGTTGTGCGAGGCTCTGAATATGAAATATAAATCAGAGGTTCAGAGCGACAGAGGCCTGTCAGAAGACAATCTGGTGTTCCTTGCTCAGAAAGCCTTCAGCAGCTCCAGCAATAACCCTGAGGACTACTGCAACATGACCATCACCTGGTCTCAGTTCAATAGGGTAACCATCACTAATACACAAACCTGTGTCCTTACATCTCTTCTCTTATCACCTGAAGATGTTGTTCTTTGAGTTGATTCTTTTCAGTGGTTGGCAAATCAGATTGAACGATTAGGACTGAGTCAGTTAAATCATCTGATGCAGCCTTTCGGTCATGTGGGACTCTAAATGAGCAGAGAATTATAATAATGTTGCAGCACACATATGAAGCAGTGTTTAGTTTTAATAAATAACATTTTAGAGGCATGCATTACAGTGTTTCCCACTGGATTTTGAGAGACCACTAGAGGTCCACCCCCAGAGGTCTCTCAAAATCCAGTGGGAAACACTGTAATGCATGCCTCTAAAATGAGGCTCCCCACCCCGTATTAAAGTTAAATGCATCAATCTTGGAATTATATAGTGTCTTGGTCTATATTACATTCACACTGGTGTTTTAGGAAGCCAAACTATTTTTCTGCAGTTTCTGTGAAAACAGGTTTACCAACACTGCCATTACAAATGCTTTAATCATCTGTACACAAAAATGTTAGAAACGGTGAAAATAAAGCATAACTGGTACTCGTTGGTTTTCATTCATTTTATTTTCAATGCACGTTAAACTCACAGCACATGCAGAGATGGAGTTTAGTATGAAAGCTGCATTCAGTGTGAATCCACTCTGAGACACGGAAAATGCTGGATCTCGAGCGTGCAACAGACTATGTAGTTTTTTCAATAAATCGCAGCCTTTTGCGATTTGATAAGAACACTAAGCCATATCGTGCTTTCAATTTAGTTCATTTGACAGATGCTTTGCCAAAGCAATGGCGAAAAACACAACGTTAGAGACCTTTTATGTTATTGTGAGAAGTGTAAAAATATTTTCGGTTCATTATAAAACTGGTGGGACAGAATAAACTGGCGGGCTGCCAGAGCTGCCAATATAAATAAGTTGGACTTCCCAATGCTAGTGTGCAGCAGTCATTCCCATTATGCGTTGTCTCCCTTTAAAGCCATTACTTTAGTTTTGTTTCTCAGAAAATGAAATAAATGCAATGCAGGATCAAGTCTCAGTATCCAGTCTTGGCTGTTCTTGTGTTGACAGGAGAGTTTGCCGGGCAGGAACTTCACATTCTGGCAGTGGTTTGATGGAGTCATTGAGCTAATGAAAAAACACCTGAAGTCTCACTGGAATGATGGGTAAAGACTGATTCAACACACTTCATTCAATAACAAGAGTACATTTTGATAAAATGTTGTATGTTCATCTGCAGAGCGATTTTGGGTTTTCTGAACAAGCAGCAAGCTCAGGACATGTTGATGTCCAAACCAAACGGCACATTCCTCCTGCGCTTCAGTGACTCTGAAATCGGAGGCATCACCATTGCATGGGTCGCAGAAAACCCGAACAAAGCAGGTAAAAAGCACAGTAAATGGTTAGTAAAGAGAATATTAATCAGAACGCAGTTGCATGCAGCCAAACGTGGGTCCGAGCTGAACAAAAAATGCATGGCTTTACCCAGCATCCATCATACTGAATATGTGTGTTTCGTTGTGCAGGAGAACGGATGGTGTGGAACCTGATGCCCTTTACTACTAAAGATTTCTCCATCCGCTCTCTGGCCGATCGGATCAGTGATCTGAACCATCTGCTTTTCCTCTATCCCAACCAGCCCAAAGAGGAAGTCTTCTCCCGTTACTGCACACCTCCAAACGGTATGTACGCCTTCTTTTGTAAATGCTTCAGAAATGTCATGATTGATTGTTAGCATAGTTACAATTGCTTAGCACAGTGTTACCCAACTTCCAGGGATGCAAACTTAACATCTTTTTGGTAGAAATCGCCTTTTGAGTCCCAGAATAGGTCATTTGGGTGATTAGTGCAAATCTTAACACTTGCAAAAATTATTATAACTAGGGCCTAAAACTAACTTTTTGCCACACCTGCCAATGGCCAGTGACGTAAGAAAATTTCTAATATTTTTTAACTGGCCATGAAACTATTCCGATTTCGATACCACAGCTAAAATGACTAGCCTAATATAAATTTAAAACATTGTTAAAGAAAAGTAAACAGTCAGTAATAAAATAAGAACAAATAATCAAATTACAACCAAAAGCACAAATAAATACAATATAACAAAGATACAATGAAATAAACAGAAATAAACAATATAACAAAGATACAAATGGAATAAACAATGAAATAAACAATATATAACAGATACAAATTAAATAAACAATAATACAGTAAGCAAATGTAAAATAACTGCATAGTCTTCACTGTATAAACTAAACGTCCTTATTAATTAATCCTTATTAAAGTTACAAAAGTTATTCAGTCAAGAGCAGTGAGTGGTTTTTTTTCTTTGTCCTTTGTTGTATGATTAACATTAAAAACATAGACAGCAGCAGGAATATTAGGTTGCTGTCACTTTAAGAGCAAATGCACTGATCTAATATACTGATACTGTACTCATGCATTTACTTTCTTAACTGTTTACGCTCACTTAAGACATAACCATCTATATTTACTAGGATACTCGCTATTTTTTGACAATTTTGTGTGAATATGTCCACTCAATTCCAAGAAGACGTGAAAGAGAGCTCAGTTTAGTATTCGCAAAAGAAATGAGCTCGCTTTTACGTCTTCTTCACAAGGCTTAAACTTCCGTGAAGATGAAGCGATGGCCTGTCAACTGTCCCGTCAAAATTCACATTTATTCACGTTCATGCACCGTTTCATATACTTGTCAACACCGATTTTTACTCTCATTTAGTGCTTGGCGAATGTTAATTTTAGGCCCTTATTATAACCAACAAGTTATGATTAGTAGCTTCTACAGCTAAAGCACTCCACTTGATCACTTGTCCTTTCAAAGCAGTGTTTATTTAACTGAAAAATATTTGAAGGTATTTACAGATAATAATGTATTATTTACTTGTAATGTATTTTTTATTAATATTAGTAATTCACTTTTGTTTTATTGTCATATAGTTAAATCGTTACAGGGAGTGTGTTACAGCAGTTTTATCGAAATTGGAAACAAACAAATGTCCCCCTTACATTACTTTTGTAGCCATAAGATTAACATTAACTTTGTCATAAATTTTTTTGTGTGTGCTTTGTTCATTAAATAATTGTGATGAATTTAATCCTTTGTAAGTTATCATTTTGCAGTGTAAGATTACAGCTAACACCTTTAAATTAAATGAAAAAAGTATTTATTCAGTTCAGTATCATTCATATATTTCTACATCAGTATAGAATATCTATACATCTGTGTTTGTGGAACTAATGGTCACTCTTTTATTTGTTAAACACAATCCAGAATCCACTAAGTGCATACTACTTAATTATAGAGGAAACAGCAAATGAATAAAAATATATAATCATAATCTATGACAACAAAAATATTAAACTAGTGAGTGTATAATTCAGCAGCAAAAGTAATTCTTTACTTTTTAAAAATCTTTGTACTAATTTCTATAAAATCTAAACATGTTGATAAAAAGGTACAAATTACTATTTGTGTTCTTATAAAATACATATATATTTATATAAGAATGTAAATAATTATATTATATATATATATATATATATATATATATATATATATATATATATATATATATATATATATATATATATATATATATATATATATATATATATATATATAGGCCTACACAGATAATATAAAATTAAAAGACTCTTTATTGTAAACGTAATATGCAGCTTTTTAATGGGTCAACAAGATATGATAGATTTGACAGAACAAGATTGGCTTTTAATAATCTTTCAGTGCAAAAAACCATGATAATATGAAACACTTCAAAACAGAGCGGCACAAACCGCTTATGCGCATCCTGGGTGCAGAATGATGCGCTTAAATCAACATGGAGTCGCTCTGTGCTGCGCTGTGCAAGTGCGCATTGAAAAATTCACGGCACAAAGAGATTTTTTTGGACTTGAATGAGCTAATGGCTTGAATTAGGGGTGTCGCAATATACTGTTATTGTTGATTATCGTGATATTTAAATCAAATATTGATATAACATTAATACTACATATATATTTCCACTAACAAGTCTTTAATGAATTTGATCTTGTTTTTTCCAGCAAAAGCAGTGGGGGATGGATATGTCAAACCAGAGATCAAGCAGGTGGTGAAGGTTGAGTAAGTATTTATCTCTTCTCTCAAGTTATTTTACAAAAAGTCAAAAACAATCTGCATCTGGGAAGGCTTTCCACAAGGTTTAGAAGTGTGGTTATGGGAATTTTTGACCATTCTTCTAGAAGCGCATTTTTGAGTTCAGGCACTGATGTTGGTCGAGAAGGCCTGGCTCGCAGTCTCTGCTCTAATTCATCCCAAAGCTGTTCTGTCAGGTTGAGGTCAGGGCTCTGTGCAGGCCAGTCAAGTTCCTCCACACCAAACTCACTCATCCATGTCTTTATGGACCTTGCTTTGTGCACTGGTGCGCAGTCATGTTGGAACAGGAAGGGGCCATCCCCAAACTGTTCCCACGAAGTTGGGAGCATGAAATTGTCCAAAATGTCTTGGTATGCTGAAGCATCAAGTGTTCCTTTTACTGGAAATCATTCCAAGCCCAACCCCTGAAAAACAACCCCACACCATAATCCCCCCTCCACCAAACTTTACACTTGGCACAATGCAATCAGGCATGTACCGTTCTCCTGGCAACCGCCAAACCCAGACTCGACCATCGGATTGCCAGATAGAGAAGAGTGATTCATCACTCCAGAGAACACGTCTCCTCTGCTCTGGAGTCCAGTGGCGGCGTGCTTTACACCACTGCATCTGACGCTTTGCATTGCACTTGGTGATGTAAGGCTTGGATGCAGCTGCTCGGCCATGGAAACCCATTCCATAAAGCTCTCTACACACTGTTCTTGAGATAATCTGAAGGCCACACAAAGTTTGGAGGTCTGTAGCTATTGACTCAGCAGAAAGTTGGCGACTACTGCGCACTGTGCGCCTCGGCATGCGCTGATCCCGCTCTGTTGCTGTTGTTCCCAATTGCTTCCACTTTGTTATAATACCACTAAATGTGGAATATTTAGTAGTGAGGAAATTTCATGAATGGACTTATTGCACAGGTGGCAACCTATCAAGGTACCACGCTTGAATTCACTGAGCTCCTGAGAGCGACCCATTCTTTCACAAATGTTTGTAGAAGCAGTCAGCATGCCTAGGTGCTTGATTTTATACACCTGTGGCCATGGAAGTGATTGGAACACCTGAATTCAATGATTTGGAGGGTATATAGTGTATATTTATTGTATTTTTATTTTTTTGGAAAATGTCAAAAATAATATCAGTATATTGTAATAATATTTAATTTAATAATGGAGAAACTGGATGCACACAAAATTGTAAAAAGTTATTCATACTTATTTCACACAATATTATAATGTGTACTTAAATGCAATATACCAGAAGCATTACAAATTCTCAGTATATTGCAAGACATTTCTTGAGCAAGACATCAAATGTTAATGCAAACCTCAGGTGACCTGTATGGATTTTCTTTTTCTTATCAGGTTTTCTTCACCCAATCCTGAACCGTCTTCTGGGAATTCCTTCATGGAGCATGCAGCATCGCCCACCGTCAATCAACACCATAACTTCACAATCTATCCATCAATGTAAGTTCTAAGAAACATTTTTAAAATGTATTTTTTCCCCATGCTATTTGTGTCAGTCTCTCCAATAACATGATTGCATGATTGTATGCAGTATCGCGGGAAGTAGGGGTGCTGAGGGTGTTGCAGCACCCCCTGGCATGGAGCCCAAGAAAAAATTAGGTGGGGGTGTTTAAAATAAATAAATCAAAATGTTTTAACATAAAAAAGAAAATTAATTTTATTAATGCGTCTATTCATTAGAATTCAAATGGAAACAATAATGACTTGACTGTAAAAAGTCAACCTGTAACGTACTTTGTCTACACAACATTAACTGTTAACCATTTCTACAGTCATTGCAAAGAGAGAGCAGAAAGAGAGCGAGAGTCTATTGGTCCCTCAGCAGCAACTAATCTCGCATTTTATTTATTTATCAAACTTTTTCTTGTATAGCGTCTACGCTATACACTAGGGATGTGTCGATTTTCCTACCGATTAATAAACTTGTGACAACACCGGTGTTACCGATTACACCGCATATTTTACAAGAAAAGATATTTGTCAATGACGCTCAGGATCTGTAGCGCTTACTTTGATCTTTAACGTTAGATCTTTCCCTTTCTTGGTACAAAATGAATTTTTTATGTTGATTCAATATTACTTATTGAAAAAAAACAACAATAAAATGTGCAATGATAAACTCTCTTTTATTAACAAAACAAATATGACTGATATGGTATACCCGTGTTGTAACACAAATAAATAAAAGGTTTTACTTTAAAACGAGTGCTTAGTTTGTGACTCATTGTTATTAATGAAAACATGAAAACAATAAATTAGTACAATGACAAATTCAGTTTATTAAACATTGAATTTTTATTAACAAAATGAATATGACATATGGTATTCCTGCGTTGTAACACAAATAAATAAAAGATCTATAGATTTTCCCCTTACTTTAAAACAAATGCGTAGTTTGTGGTTCATTATTATTATTTTTAATGCAAACACAACAATAAAACTGACAAACTCACTTATAGGAAAGCGATAGTTCACCCAAAAATGAAAATTCTGTCATCCTTTACTACGTTTTGGGTGAACTATCCATTTAACTGAAGAAATGGAACTTTTATTATCAAAAGTTCTCTTGCTCTTTTGCCTCCGCCACCGTTCTGTCAGTCATCGCGCATCACTCTAGTCATGTGACTCCTGCGGCTTCTCTTGGTCTATGGACCCCTCCCTCTTTTTTTTTTCTCAGCCACCTCTGATCAAAATACGTTCCCGCTGCTACGATTGTATATTTCTATGATTGTATGATTGCTGTGTGTGTGTGTGTGTGTGTCTGAAGGAATGAATCCATGTTAGACACGGAAGGTGAATTCGATCTGGATGAGACCATGGACATGGCCCGACAGGTGGAGGAGTTCCTTCGACAGCCCATGGAAACCCAATGGAGTGGACAACAGTCATGACCTTTAACCCTGTGATCTCTCATCTCAATGACACAAAAAACTCTATGGTTCCATTCCATATTTTTATCTTAACAAATGTGAAATGTTATGTTTGTCAACACTGATTAGTGGATGTCTAACTGCCTTTGCATTTTCATGATAGTTTCCCATCATTAACCAGCAAAGAACAGAATATCATGTCATGTACAGTGATACACATTGTGTACTTCACAATGTGGACTTTTATTTGGCTGAATATGAGTGGCTGCATATGTGGGTCCAATGTGGGTTTTCCACTTTCATTACCCTTTACCTTTTTTAAAAACCCACTTGATCAAATCTTTGTCCAATCAGACGGTTGGCTCATTGAAGATATTTAGCTGTCAGTATTCTCAATTTGTCCACCTCCAATTAGAATGCTATACAGCGGTTTCATTTCTATGGTGGGCCAGTGGTGCACAAAACCACAAAATGTAAAAAGCAAACACAAGTTAACAACACAGCGGAATCAAGCCACAACACAATGGAAGTACCCCTGCACACTAGTGTGCTTAACTAACTACTTAAAGGTGCAGTATGTAATATTGACAGGTAGTGGTTGAAATGGGTACTGCAGTCCAAATTCAAAATATTAGAGAGTTGTTTGCCCCACCCACCTCCTTCTCAGACTGGACTCACATGTGGGTTGCCATGTTGAGGACACGCAACAGGAACAAACGCAATTGACAATGAAAAATGACGAGCCTGATGATGTAAGTTGATAAGTTGATTTATCCATGTTTTAATATGCCTCTGGTCATAGATCTTTTTAGATGGATGCTGAGGCGTTTTAGGTCTGGTAGAATCTGCAATCTCTGACCCAGTTTGTTTGCTGACATCCTTGGCTGCAATACGCTGTGGTTTCCACCTACTGGCAACTCAGGGTGTCGAAATTGGCAGTGGGCAGAATCACACAGACCAAACACAAAAACAGACATTCCGACACGGAACACACATTTCAAAGTAGAATAATTGGCTGTAGCATTGTATTTTGAAGAAACAAGAATGTGAACTTAGCATATTTCCTAAATATTTGCAAACATATGGTGTTTTTATGCTTTACTTCATTAAAAAAAATGACATACAGCAACTTTAACTATTTTAGCTTAACTACTTTAGCTACTAATGTGTTAGTTACTTATTGATGTGTGAACCTCACCTTTAATTAATACAACATATCCACAGCATCCATATCTAGAGTGCTACTTGAATTACATGTTTTAAAAGTTAAAATGGCTCAGATTTGACCAGTTTTTATTGCACCGATCTTTTTTTTAATGGACACTTGAACTTTGCATGTACAAATTATTACATTTGAATGAGCCATTCAGTTCAAGACAGCCTCTCATACAACACACTTTCTAACGGTCTAACAAAATGCAACTTTTGAACAGTTTTTACTGTACCATTCTTTTTTATGAACACTGCGGTACAGTACACACTGAGCGTTCTATTGTCAGCCCATTTCAAAATGCTGTTTCTCAGCAACAACAGAGAGTGCGTTAAAGCTAACATAACTGCTTCATACTAGGGATAATGGCCTAAAGAAATCTAAATATTGAACAGTTTTTACTTGAAACTGGTCGATACACAAAGCCACGTATTGCACAATCAGCCAATTTCACAGTAGCATTTCTCTGCCACCATAGAGGCTGTGTTAAAGCTAACGTATAGGCTTTATACTAGAGTTAATGGACTAACAAAATCAAAGTTTTTACTGTACCAATATTTTTATAGACACTTGAACTGTAAACCCGAATGTTTAGCCCACTCTCTATGGTGGCTGAGAAACTGTTGTGTTGTGGTTTGTTTCCTTTGTGTTATGTCTTGGCCCCTGTCCTTCATTGTTTACCAAACAGGTAGTCCTAGGTGTTATTTCTCCCCAACTTTAGTTACAGAATTTCCTAGCTCCGTAAATTGATGAACACATCACCATAATTCTGGCACATCATCTCAGAATATCCCTGTGTTTTTCTATGTTTAGTAAAGTTTGGATTTTGTGCTTATGTGTTAGTCATTATGAGTCACACCCGTCAACTCCGACAAATAGCCTAGAATGAATAAAAACTTAAAAAGTAAGTTTAAAAGACATATGACCATATGAAAAAAAAAAAAAGCATATGACCGTTTAATTTGGGGGCACTGAAGGAATTTGGTTAATCATTGTTAATATTTTTCATCTTGCCTGTGCAGTTCCAGAGATATAAAGAAGCTAAAATATAAATTGGTTTACTATAGTGTCACTATGTGGTTGATTCTCACTAGCCACACACCATATGTGTATCAGCTAAACATTATCATGATCAACCTCTCACACTCTTAAGTTATTAGCGATTTTCATGATTTGTCTGATTGGTAATATTATCTTAATATTATCACTTCCTCTGTCAAATAAATTTTGCAGTTATGATAATTGTAATAGCCCCTATGGGTAGAATTTAGCACAGTTTGGCTTAAATTTTCAGAATGTCCTGTTGTTTATCTTTACCAAGTTTTGTTAAATTTAGACTTCAGACATTTTCAGAACGAATTGATAATCAACTCTTTTGATAACATTTTGTGATCTGATATTTAAATTAGGCTCTTGGTTAAGGTTTAAATATGTAGCTTTTGTAAAGTTCAAATACTCTCTTCTAACCTGTCTTAATTTGCAGAGACAAAGTCAACCATTATTAAGCAAATCTCCAAAAATTGCTTCCATTGGGACTTTGTGGTCCTTTTTAAACATCAAGCAGTCCAACATAGCAACATTTGCTCAACCAATGGTGTGAGTTTGAGCTGGGACTATCTGATTGTCAGACCAATGGAAGATGGTGTGAATACTTGAGAAACGTGTTGTGGAAATAGAGTTTGATGATACTGGTGCAGTAATTCTGTAATAAATTGCACTGAAAGAGAAAGATGTTTCGATTTTGACAGCAGTTTCTAGATTCAGCATATTTAACACACAACCTTGAGTTTGACAACAGTTGCTTATGTTAGTCATAAACAGCATGTTCTCTGATAAACAGGCAATGATGTTATGGTGGTTGTGTTTAATTTGAAAGGTGACAACCATTTGAAAGCGTTTATTATCAGTGTCTGATCTATCCTGCATTTTTTGGCCATATCTTAGATTCTTAATTTTACCTGAGCCGTTGTCATTTCCTCTTCCTGTGCCTTAAACAGCAAAGGTTTGTCAGTAGTTATACCAAAGTCTAGTGTTAGCTTGCAGATTTTCAGCCACTTTCAAATTTAAATTTCAGCTATACCGATCTAAAATTAACTTCTTGATCCCAGTAAAAATCTTTAAATATTAATCAATAGACAAAATTGCATAAGATGTCAAGACTTGTTTTATAAAGTACTTTTTTTTTTAGCACTTGACAAATGTTTTTTTTCTCCCTTTAAGCTTTTTTCGAAGCCTTTTTTCCTCTATAGTGAATGGGTTTTATAGATATCAAAGCAAATTCAATAATGTTGTCTTTAAAGGGCCAGTCCCTTTTAAAAAACAAAACACCTGAATAATGAGAAATGTTTTCTTTCAACAACTTTTCCTTCATGTCAGTCAAGATAAAGTCGCTCCCCCAATAATAGATCTCAGGAAAATAAACCTCAAAGAGATGTCTTTATAGTACCTATGCAGACACAGAATTTTATATAAAAATAAACAAATATATATTGAGAAATAGTTATAATTTACACCATGTTATCTAAAAATATATAATGTTGCGATGCAAATAAATTGTGCTTGAATTGTCTTTAGAGCAACTGTAACTTGTTTTTAATGTGAACGTAATGTGATGGCTTGGCTTTATCGTCTCTTTTTTTCCTGTAAAATCTACTCGTTTGAACATTATTTGTATTTTCATTGTGTTGGAAATAACCACATTATTTTCTGTATGTAAGGGGATAATGTCCAGTCAGCCAATGTTTATTAAGTGCAGGGGTTGTCCTGGATTAGTTTGTTGTTTGTTGTTTTTTTGTGTGTTTTTTTTTATAATGATTGGCTGGCTATACATTAACCCTCTTATTATATGGCTGGCTAACTAATAAAAATATAAATGCATGGATTTGAGTGGAAATTATTTTATCATGTGAGGGTGGAAAGAACCACCACAATCCTCTGCTTGACAAAGTCATGATCAAATAATCCACAGAGCTGTGTAAAATAATGATCTAACTCCGTCAGTTCTTTTGGCAGGTGTGCTGTTGCCTTAAGACAGGATTATGGATTTACTTAGAAGTACGCCACCTGAACTGAACCTCATGAGCCTCCATTGGACTTGATTAGACCCGAGCAGAGCAGCATAATGATGTTTGTATATAGTTTTACAGATGCTTTTATCCAAAGCGACTACGAAGCAATTTTTTATAAAGAGACAGTAATAATAATTTGTTACATTTATATAGTGCTTTTCTGGGTACTCAAAGCACTTACATATAGAAGGGGTGATGCGACGGCAGCCATATTGTGCAAGAACGCCCACCACACACTATCTTATTGGTGGAGAGGAGACCGAGTGATGAAGCCAATCAGTATATGGGGATTATTTGGAGGCCATGATGGACAGAGGCCAATGGGCAAATTTGGCCAGGATGCCGGGGTTACACCACGACTCTTTTACGAAGGACATTAAGGAATAGTGAAAGGCAGGTTTTTTCCAGCAGGATGCAGTTAAATTCTGACAGAAGAGATGAGTTTGTAGCTGTTTCTTGAATATTGTCAGGGATTATCAGTGTTCCAGGGTTGGGAAAGCCATTTCACCATCAAGGAACAGTGAACAAAAATGTTCTGGAATGTGATTTTGTGCCTCTCATTGAAGGTACCATGAGGCTTCACTCCGACCTCAGGATTCTCGTAAGAGACTCGTAAGAGCAGTAGGAAGGTATGAATGTAAAACATATGTTCTATATGCAAGCATCAATGTCTTGAACTTGATGCGAGCTGTAACTGGTAGCCAGAGAGATAAACAGGTGTGACGCGGGCTCTCTTGGGCTCATTTAAGACCGGTTGTGCTGCAGTGTTCTGGGTCATTTGTAGAGGTTTGATTGCACATGATGGAAGTCCAGCCAGAAGAGCATTGCAATAGTCCAGCCTAGAAATGGCCCGGACGAGAAGTTGTGAAACATGCTCAGTTAGGAACGGCCTGATCTTCCTGATGTTGTGTTGATCAAGCCGTCCTTGCAGTGTGGTCTTTGAAGGTCAGCTGGTCATCAAAGATTATACTAAGATTTCTGACCAAGCTTGATGGGATTATTGCTGACGAACCTAGCTGGATGGTGAAATTTTGCTGTACAGTTAGTGGTAGGGAAGACAAGAAGCTCTGTCTTTGCTAAGTTGAGCTGTAGGATGTTCTTTCATCCATGACAAGATGTCCGCCAGGCTGTCTGAAATCCTTGCATCTACCGTTTGATCATCTGGTTAAAATGAAAAGTAGAGTTGTGTGTCATCAGTGTAGCACAAACCATGTGCCTGTTTAATGGGTCTCAGTGTATATGGAGAAGAGGACCAGTTGACGTGCTTTGGATACTCCACCCTATGATCCAAGCAGTTCCTGCTGTACAAAATCAAATCCCGCTCTACATTTATTCTCATTCAAGAAGCCATTTCACTTGGATACACATCTCAATAGGGAAGAAAAGACACATTTAATGAAACCATTCACCATTGTCACTATATCTTATCTTATAACTACACCACCTTGTAGCTACAAACCTCAAACTGTCCTGTCAAAATCAAACATTTTAGACAAATGCACTGCCCACTGAACAGTAGTGAGAACAATTCATAACACTGTAACAAAAACCTGCAGCTTCATGTCTATTACAGTATACAGTAAGAAACTGATAATCAGTTACTGTAAAATACAATGGGCTTTAGGAAAAATGTATTTTCATTACACTACTGTAAAGTGTTCTTACAGTAGATGAAGAACTAGAAAAGTTGAAATACCAAAGAATTGAATATGAAGTCAGTACAAAACAATACAGTATACTATTAATACAGTAAAAAAAAAAGTCAGCTCTGCACACCATCTGAAAAAAAAAATTGCAGTATACTGTAGTTTCTTAATCTTCTGACCAAAAAAAAAAAAAAACTACCTCCTTTAGCCAGGTATTTCTCCATTCTTGCATGCAAAACAATAAAATGAAAATAATGAGTTTGAGGGTGTAGAATGTATTCAGCAATCAAACAATCCATGACCACCAGCATAAATTATAATATAATACATTATAATACAGAATATAAACACAATAAATCTATCTATCTAGACAGATAGATGGGTATATACACTCACCTAAAGGATTATTAGGAACACCTGTTCAATTTCTCATTAATGCAATTATCTAATCAACCAATCACATGGCAGTTGCTTCAATGCATTTAGGGGTGTGGTCCTGGTCAAGACAATCTCCTGAACTCCAAACTGAATGTCAGAATGGGAAAAAAAAGGTGATTTAAGCAATTTTGAGCGTGGCATGGTTGTTGGTGCCAGACGGGCCGGTCTGAGTATTTCACAATCTGCTCAGTTACTGGGATTTTCACGCACAACCATTTCCAGAGTTTACAAAGAATGGTGTGAAAAGGGAAAAACATCCAGTATGCGGCAGTCCTGTGGGCGAAAATGCCTTGTTGATGCTAGAGGTCAGAGGAGAATGGGCCGACTGATTCAAGCTGATAGAAGAGCAACTTTGACTGAAATAACCACTCGTTACAACCAAGGTATGCAGCAAAGCATTTGTGAAGCCACAACACGCACAACCTTGAGGCGGATGGGCTACAACAGCAGAAGACCCCACCGGGTACCACTCATCTCCACTACAAATAGGAAAAAGAGGCTACAATTTGCACGAGCTCACCAAAATTGGACAGTTGAAGACTGGAAAAATGTTGCCTGGTCTGATGAGTCTCGATTTCTGTTGAGACATTCAGATGGTAGTCAGAATTTGGCGTAAACAGAATGAGAACATGGATCCATCATGCCTTGTTACCACTGTGCAGGCTGGTGGTGGTGGTGTAATGGTGTGGGGGATGTTTTCTTGGCACACTTTAGGCCCCTTAGTGCCAATTGGGCATCGTTTAAATGCCACGGCCTACCTGAGCATTGTTTCTGACCATGTCCATCCCTTTATGACCACCATGTACCCATCCTCTGATGGCTACTTCCAGCAGGATAATGCACCATGTCACAAAGCTCGAATCATTTCAAATTGGTTTCTTGAACATGACAATGAGTTCACTGTACTAAAATGGCCCCCACAGTCACCAGATCTCAACCCAATAGAGCATCTTTGGGATGTGGTGGAACGGGAGCTTCGTGCCCTGGATGTGCATCCCACAAATCTCCATCAACTGCAAGATGCTATCCTATCAATATGGGCCAACATTTCTAAAGAATGCTTTCAGCACCTTGTTGAATCAATGCCACGTAGAATTAAGGCAGTTCTGAAGGCGAAAGGGGGTCAAACACAGTATTAGTATGGTGTTCCTAATAATCCTTTAGGTCAAGTCAAGTCAACTTTATTTATATAGCGCTTTTTACAATGCAGATTGTTTCAAAGCAGCTTCACAGTGTTAAACAGGAAAATAATGAACAGAATTTGATTCGGCTGTACAGCGGCTCTGGAGAAAACGGTGATGTCATCAGCTCATTTCAATTATCATATATATTCAAGTAATGTAGTTGATATAATTTAGTTTAGTAATTAAATTTATTTGGATATTTATTTGAAAATGTAGTGTCCCCAACTGAGCAAGCCAGAGGCGACAGTGGCAAGGAACCAAAACTCCATCAGGTGTCCTAATGGAGAAAAATAAACCTTGG
This sequence comes from Rhinogobio ventralis, assembly GCA_039654625.1. Classification (NCBI taxonomy): domain Eukaryota; kingdom Metazoa; phylum Chordata; class Actinopteri; order Cypriniformes; family Gobionidae; genus Rhinogobio; species Rhinogobio ventralis. Next base: position 12,140,231 of record CM077212.1, on the reverse strand, counting down.
GAGAAACCAGGCTCAGTTGGGGTGCCAGTTCTCCTCTGGCCAATTAACAAACAGTGTATGTTTATTATTTTGGCAGCCTTATAGGTCAGAAGTAATATTAGATCGGATTATTCGAAAGATCGGAGGCATCACGCCGGGTTTATTGAGGATGGCGTGTCGATGAAACAATTATTAAATAGGAATATTCGAAATATCGGAGTCATCACGCCGGAGATGGATCCATTGAGGATGCCATGTCGATGAGCAATTTCGGAGGGTAGACTAATTGATACGGTCTCTGCAGACACTTCAGGGATGCGTTGGTAATGTCTGGGGGTGCTGGTCCACCATCTGATCTGGATACGGCCCGGATCCGGCTGACTGCAGTAAACCTCGGGATAAACAGAGAGACTAACATTAGCGTAGATGCCATTCCTCTTATGATGTAACGAGTACATCAGGTGTTATGGGAAGTGTTCCCGGTTCCGGCTGACCTAGTTAATGCAGCCTAACAATTTGAATAAAATTAATTTTTAATACATTTTAATAAATTAAAAATGTTTTATGTGTATGCCATAGTAAAGAGATGCGTTTTTAGTCTAGATTTAAACTGACAGAGTGTGTCTGCTTCCCGAACAATGCTAGGAAGGCTGTTCCAGAGTTTGGGTGCTAAATAGGAAAAGGATCGACCGCTGCAGTTGATTTTGATATTCTAGGTATTATCAACTGGCCAGAGTTTTGAGACCGCAATATACGTGATGGAGTATAATGCATTAAGAGCTCGCTCAAGTACTGGGGAGCTAAACCATTTAGTGATTTGTATGTAATTAGCAAGATTTTAAAATGTATGCAATGTTTAATAGGAAGCCAGTGCAGTGTTGACAGAACCGGGCTAATATGGTCATACTTCCTGGTTCTAGTAAGAACTCGAGCTGCTGCGTTTTGGACCAGCTGCAGTTTATTTATTAAGCGAGCGGGGCAACCACCCAGTAGAGCATTACAATAATCTAGCCTTGAGGTCATGAACGCATTAACTAACTGTTCAGCATTTTGCATTGAAAGCATATGCCGTAATTTAGATATATTTTTAAGATGGTAGAATGCAGTTTTAGGTGAGTGTAGATAGATAGATAGATAGATAGATAGATAGACAGACATATAGATAGATATATACTGTCAGATAGTCAGACAGACAGACAGACAGATAGACACTTTCAGATAGACAGACAGAAAGAAAAACAGACAGACAGATAGCTATCTATCTATCTATCTATCTGTCTATCCGTATGACTATCATATAAACAATACATGACAATATATATAAAAACAAAGCATATAACAATATTCAAACAATCCATGACCACAAGCATAAATTATAATATAATACATTATAATACAGAATATAAACACAATACATTAAAAAAGCTATCCATCTAAGCCCGCCACCACTCGCTGCTCTTGGAAGGGTACTATCTATCTATCTATCTATCTATCTATCTATCTATCTATCTATCTGTCTGACTGTCATATAAACAATACATGACAATACATATAAAAACAAAGCATTTAACAATATTCAGCAATCCAACAATCCATGACCACCAGCATAAATTATAATATAATACATTATAATACAAAATATAAACACAATAAATTAAAAAAGCTATCTGTAACACAGTTCGTATCTTCCAGGAAGAAGGAGGCGGGAAAACGGCGAACTTTTAAAACTTTAATCAATAAAGTAAACAAAATGAAAGTCACCGCGGCAGCCCCTCACGGATGACTGCCGCGCACACACACACAACGTAAATCCAGGCCTGGTCCTCTCTCGTCTTGTACTGTCGTCGCTCCTCCTTTTATGCTCCCGTCACTCCTCCATGAGACGAGACCGGTGTGGCGCGCAGCTGGAGCTCATTATCGCTCGTCACCGGCCCGCTCTCACGGTCCCTGCCTCACTGCTCGCCACATACCCCCAACACCCTTCGCAGGCCGGGGGGCACTCCCGAGACTGCTCCCGTTCCACCACATCCCAAAGATGCTCTATTGGGTTGAGATCTGGTGACTGTGGGGGCCATTTTAGTACAGTGAACTCATTGTCATGTTCAAGAAACCAATTTGAAATGATTCGAGCTTTGTGACATGGTGCATTATCCTGCTGGAAGTAGCCATCAGAGGATGGGTACATGGTGGTCATAAAGGGATGGACATGGTCAGAAACAATGCTCAGGTAGGCCGTGGCATTTAAACGATGCCCAATTGGCACTACGGGGCCTAAAGTGTGCCAAGAAAACATCCCCCACACCATTACACCACCACCATGTTTTTCCCTTTTCACACCATTCTTTGTAAACTCTAGAAATGGTTGTGCATGAAAATCCCAGTAACTGAGCAGATTGTGAAATACTCAGACCGGCCCGTCTGGCACCAACAACCATGCCAAGCTCAAAATTGCTTAAATCACCTTTCTTTCCCATTCTGACATTCAGTTTGGAGTTCAGGAGATTGTCTTGACCAGGACCACACCCCTAAATGCATTGAAGCAACTGCCATGTGATTGGTTGATTAGATAATTGCATTAATGAGAAATTGAACAGGTGTTCCTAATAATCCTTTAGGTGAGTGTATATATAAAAACAAAGCATTTAACAATAT